>LR738711.1:950255952-950463113 GCA_902687465.1 Secale cereale
GGGGGAGGGGCGCCCACAGGGCGCCTGGGCACCCCCTGGCCCCCCTCTGGCCCCTCTTCTGGCTCCTGGTTCCTTCTGGTGCGTGGATTTTCTGAGATTTTTCGTGGATTTTTCCGAGATACCTAAAAATCCGTTTTCCTGCACACAATAAAACCATACAGGCAGCTCTGCTGAAAACAGCGTCAGTCCGGGTTAGTTTAGTTCAAATCATGCAAGAATGAGATCAAAACAATATCAAAAGTGTTTGGAAAATTAGATACGTTTGAGACGTATCAGTTGGGCGCTGCATGGATGAGATATATCATGATTCTAACTTGGGGCACGGCACACGGAAAAGTAATGATCATCTAGGCAAATATCAAACATTAGGCATGTATCCCGTAGGTAGTTGTACGTGCTTGCAATAAGAACTTGCACAACATCTTTTGTCCTACCATCCCGCTACGAACGGGGCCAAAAGGAACTTATGGAGATTAAGGTGCTCCTGTCAAAGAGCACCGGAACAAAGCAATAAACTCAATGGATACATGTAATCCTCAAACTACGGACCATCCCCTTTGGTGTCCCAAGCTGTCACTTTTGGGATCGCCGGTTCCGAACCGTAATAGGTGCAAACAACTCATAGGTAGGATCAAGAACACAAATATATTCATGCAAACACATATGGTTCAGATCTGAAATCATGGCACTCGGGCCCTAAGTGACAAGCATTAAGAATAACAAGTTGAAGCAAAGATGATAAACACCATAATAGATGATAAGCAACATGCCCCCAACGATCTGACAAACTATTACATGATCTAACTCATCCAATCCCTACCATCCCCTTCGCCTACAGCAGGGGATTACTCACACATGGAAGGAGAAGTCATGGAGGGATGATGGAGTGGTGATGATGATGACGATGGCGACGATCTCCCCTCTCCGGAGGCCAATTCAGCCTCCAGATTAGCCCTCTCGAAGAAGAACAGAGGGTGGCGGCGGCTCCGCGACGAAAACTGGGAAAATAACTTCTGATCTGGGGTTTCTCCGTCACGAGCTAAAATACGGGTCAAGGTAGGGCACCAGGGGAGGTGGGGCCCACCCAGGCGACCCCCCGGCGCGGCCAGGGGGTGGGCCGCGCCACCAGGGCGCCTGGGCACCCCCTGGACCCCCTGGCCCCCCTCTTCTGGCTCCTGGTTCCTTCGGGTGCGTGGATTTTCTGTGATTTTTCGTGGAATTTTCTGAGATACCTAAAAATCCGTTTTCCTGCACACAATAAAACCATACAGGTAGCTCTGCTGAAAACAGCGTCAGTCCGGGTTAGTTTAGTTCAAATCATGCAAGAATGAGGTCAAAACAATATCAAAAGTGTTTGGAAAAGTAGATACGTTTGGGACATATCAAGCGGCAGACTTCTTAACTTCTTCCAAACGAACCGGCAAGACATACAATTTTTGCAATGTGCCTTGGATGGTAGTGGGGGCCGGTTTATTGAATGATGTTGCACTTATGATCCTTTGAGCGCCGGAATACAGCTGCTCGACCAAATTATAACATGCCTTGAGTTTTTTCCGTAAGTCATCCCCAAGATGGGTGACACGGCGCCCTGCATATGATTATCACAGTTAAACCGGCACAGATAGAAGATTACAAGGGTGAAAGCAGGAGTACAGATTAAATACTTACCGAAGACTGCAGAAGTCATCAACTCTATTTGCCGCTTTAAACCGGTTAACTCTTCAGTAACCGGATTAAGCGCTTCTTCAGCATCTTTGGCCCTTTTCTCCAGATCTTTCTTCTGAACCTCAAAGGCGGTCCGCTCTTCTTCAAAGAATTTCTTCAGCTGTTCAGCAGTCTTTAAACTCATCTTCAAATCTTTTTTGGCTTTAGAAGCAGCAACCTCCATTTCAGCAAGTCTGCTCCGAAGTTCATTTATTTCTTCATCCCTCCGGTTTAAATCAGCCTGCAAGGAAGATCAAGTGGTAAGCGATAAAGTCTCAAGCACACAAACAAGTTGTCTACTTGACACTTGGGGACTAATGGGCAGTTGAAGCAAAAAGCAGAAGTAATTCAAAGACAAAGTCTCAAGCACACAAACAAGTTGTCTACTTGACACTTGGGGGCTAATGGGCAGTTGAAGCAAAAATCAGAAGTAATTCAAAGACAAAGTCTCAAGCACACAAACAAGTTGTCTACTTGACACTTGGGGGCTAATGGGCAGTTGAAGCAATAAGCAGAAGTAATTCAAAGACAAAGTCTCAAGCACACAAACAAGTTGTCTACTTGACACTTGGGGACTAATGGATAATTGAAGTATTGAGGGAAAAATCAAGTCCCAGGCACATAAACCGAGTTATGCCCCTGGCACTTGGGGGCTAATGTAAGATCATTCGATTCATCAGGAAGTACCGGTTCACCTTCTAAACATAAGCTAAACCGGAACTTGGGGGCTGATATGGTATAGACAAAAGTGCATTGAAAGTCAAAAGAAGATGCAGGGAATTACCTCATATTTGTTTTTCATCATGTTAATCAGGCCAGCTTCATAGTCTCGACCGGTGTGGAGCCGGTTCAAGTACCCGGAATAGAGCTCCTGAGCACTCATGTCAGCAAAGTTGGACAGTTCGGTACTCCATTTACCCTTTTCTTTGTGCAGCTTCTCCGCTTTAGCCGTATGTTTGGCTAAGACAGTGGGCTCAGCAGGAGCGGTATAAGCCGTATGAGTTATTTCCACCTCCGGAGAAGCAGTTGTTGGTGGTGGAGTTGCAGTATGAGCCGGACTAGGAGGAGCCGGGTTGGTCTGAGGAGAATTGGCCCGGGCAGGACTGGCCGGTTCACGAACATCCTCAGTATTCGGATTCTCAGGCATAGTAGTGTGATCTGCAGGAGCAGGATTTTCAAGTGGAATTGTAGGTTCGCCTTCCGGAGGGATAGTTGAGTCCGGATCAGCCGCCGGATCATCAACGGCAGTCTCAGCAGTTGGTTGGTTGGCTTTCGGTTTCTTGCTAGGTTTTGGTTTGCTGAAGGAAGTTGGAAGAACAAGTTAGAGCTATAAGACAAAGTGCAATCATAAACCGGATAAATTTAAAGACTTACCCTGGGACAGTTTTCAGGGGTGGAAGCTGTGTGGCAGTTGATTCACCGGAAGAAGATAACGGAGTTTCCTGATAATCAGGGTCAGACGGTTTAAGAGGTTTGCGTATAAGCCCGGCCTTGGGATGAAGGAGGGTTGGAGAGAGTATAACCTCAGAGCGGCGCCTCCGAGCCGGAGTAAGAGATATTCCAGATGATTCCACTGCAAGACCGCTATGGCGAGTGGTCCGGCGAAGGGCTTCGTGTTGTTGTTTCTTCAAAAGAAAATTAGGATCCAATTGAGCATAAGGGTGAGAAAACTGATACTTCCGGACTGTCCGACGACTTTTTTGTGGAAGTGGTTCTGAATCGGAAGAAAGGATAGTTACCTCAAATTCGGCCGGTCTATCTCCTTCATCCAACTCCTGTGAAAAGTTATCATTAGATACAGATATGAATAAAAGAGAATAAGTTAAAGCCGGATCAATTCATACCTCAGAATCCGGATCGTCATCCTCAGCGTGAGAACCAGAGCCACCAGCTGCTTTTCTCTTCTTGGAAGCAAGGGTTTTCCGGCGCGGCACTTTTCCGGTTTTCTCCTGAGGTTTCCTTTTCCAAAAGGGATCCTCAGCCTGTTCGAAAGAAGAAAAATAATTGAAAGAACGGTTTAAAGGAACAGATTACAAATACATGACAGAAAGTAAGACATACCGCAGGCAGCTTGTTTTTCTTGTAATATGGGGCCAATCCGGTTTGGCCACATTCCTCTAAGGAGATATTGAGCATCTTCTTAGTAGCCTCAACGACTTCCGATTCAGAAAGTTTGTCCTTGGAGAAACGTTGAGGATCATCCGGTTTACCCGAATATTTACACATCAGACCTAGGCGTGGACTCAAAGGAAGGATACTCCAAGAAAGCCAGCAGCGCATGAAATCAATTCCGGTTAAACCGTTGGCCATAAAGGCTTTCAGCCTGGCAAGTTTGGAGGCAAACCGAGGCCGTTCTGAAGAGCTGAGGCGCTGCGGCAAAGGGTGATCCTCCGGAAGACGGTGCTCACGATAACCCGGCAGTGGGTTTTCCCCCTCAGGTGAAGTATCAATGCAGTAAAACCAGGACTTGTTCCACTCTTTTGGGTGCGTATGGAGAGCAGCATGAGGGAAAACTGCGTCTCTTCTCTTTTGAATACTGACCCCGCCTAATTCCTGATGAGGGCCGCCAGTAAACTCCGTTCGCCGGTTCAAGTGAAAGAAATCCCGGAACAGGTCAACTGATGGCTCTTCTTGCAGATATACCTCTGAGAACACTTGAAAGTCGCAAATATTTGAAATAGAATTGGGACCTATATCCTGAGGATGAATTTGTAAAGCGGCAAGTACGTCCCGGAAGAACTTTGAACCGGGAGGGGAGAAACCACGAGCAATGTGGTCAAAGAAAACAATGACTTCCCCTTCTTTAGGGGTTGGGGGACATTCGTTTCCTGGGGCTCGCCATTTCAAAACCGACCGAGGACCCAGAGTGCCAACTTTAACAACATTAACTAAATCTTCCTCCGTAATAACGGAAGGAACCCAGTCGCAGGAAACAAACTGTTTGGCCATAGCAGCAGAAGAGCAAGTGCTGAAAGGATAAAGTGTAAAACCGGATTATTTAAGTACAGTGGCATAAACCGGAAGACACATGCAAGGGTCACGCTACGGTTCAGACAAGGGACTAATGATATGGCTAACCCGGCGATAAACAGGGAGCTGTGTTACTACCGTTTCATGACAACAAAAGAGAAAGAGCTAAACCGTCGCGTTCATCTTTAAATTTTTTATGATTACAGTGTATGACAGTTTAAACCGGAGTATACTTAACAGATCTACAAAGGAGAAGAAACAAGTTTTCACAGACAGATAAAGTAGAATAGATCTGAGCGTCCAAGAAAAAGAAAAACAAATACAAGGATATACGGGAAGAACTACAAGGGTCCTATACAGAGCGGACAAATCTACAGGTTGAATATGAATGACGAAGATCTAAAGCATACCGCAGCGGAATAGAGGTAAATTTTAAAAGGGAAAAGATCTAAAGGTTATTACTGAGAACTTGGTGCCTAAAGATGAACAAGGTGAAGCTTTCATTGAGGCTCTAATGGCGGAGATGCGAAAGAATCCTAGAGGTTACGGATCTACAGTGAGGAAGAAGATGGAGTACCTGAGAAGTGGCGGCGGAGTTTTCTCTGGTCAAGCTCAGGTCGATGCAGCGGCCGGCGAGGACTTGGATTCGGCGGTCGACGGCGGCGGCTTAAGCTCGGGCGGCAATGGAGTTTTGAGCTCGGGCGACAGAGGAGGAAGAAGGAGCGGAAGAAGATAATGAATGGGGGACAACGGTATTTATAGAAGAAAGGCAGAGCCGAAACGACAAGTGCGGGATTCGAGGAGGCAAAGGATTGGATAAAGATCCTCTGTCGCCTCGATTTTCGGGACAACCCTTAAACAAAGCCGATGGACAGCTCACGGCGTTAAATGCGGAAGTGATGTCACAGTCAGATTAAGTCATTCTCGAGGATGACGTCAGGGCCGGTTTACAAAAATGAGAAGACACAAGAAGGAAAAATGCAAGACAGGGGAGATTGATGTGAACAAGTTCAAATCATTCTGGAGCCTAATGTCAGGGATAATACTAGCAGGTATGAACCGGCTAGTATAAACCGGATTATGGTAAATATGTATGATTGTAATATTTAGTAGAGGCTACGGCCCATGAGATCTTAGGCCCATGTATAGAGTTATGGTTTGTAAACCGCCCGATGATGTAACTTGAGAGATAAGGAAGAAAAGAGCGGAGACCGAGGCGGACACGAGTATGAGCCGGCCTCGGGACTCTGTAAACCGGACCAGGCGTCACCTCTATATAAAGGGACGACCCGGCGATGGTTCAGGGACAAGCAAGAAACAATCCGTCGAGACACAGGCAAGCGATCCGCTCCCTGTTCATCGACGCCCAAGCAATACCAAACCAAACTAGACGTAGGCTTTTACCTTCATCGAAGGGGCCGAACTAGTATAAACCCTCTGTGTCCTTTGTGTGCTTTTAACCCCTTCAAGCTAATCTGTGCGATGGTTCCATCATCAAGTCCGTTAATCCGGACATCTGCCGTGTTATTTCCACGACAAACACCACAAACACTTTCGGAAACATATGTAGAGAATCTTTATAATCACCCAGTTACATTGTGATGTTTGATAGCACACAAGGTGTTCCTCCGGTATTCGTGAGTGGCATAATCTCATAGTCAGAGGAACATGTATAAGTCATGAAGAAAGAAATAGCAGTAAAACTAAACGATCATAGTGCTAAGCTAACGAATGGGTCTTGTCTATCACATCATTCTCCTAATGATGTGATCCCGTTGATCAAATGACAACCCATGTCTATGGTTAGGAAACACAATCATCTTTGATTAACGAGCTAGTCTAGTAGAGGCATACTAGGGACACTTTGTTTTGTCTATGTATTCACACAAGTACTAAGTTTCCGGTTAATACAATTCTAGCATGAATAATAAACATTTATCGTGATATAAGGAAATATAAATAACAACTTTATTATTGCCTCTAGGGCATATTTCCTTCACCTCCATCATTCTTAGGAACGCACATCTTCCACCAAGCTTTCTAGCTAATCTTCCTTTTAGTTAGGGGTCCATGTGGAGAAAAGTTAAAGATGCTAAGTATAATACTAGAAAACCAAATGTGTTTTGTTGTCATGATCCACATCCATCTCAGTTCTAGAAAGATGTGATGTGGGCCATGAAGGTTGTCAAGTTTGGATATAAGTGGTTAGTAGGGAATGGTAAGTCTATTTTATTCTAGGAAGACATTTGGTTTGGTAATTCTCCTTTAGATACCCAATTTTGGGACTTGTCAGGGATATTACTACCAGGTATAAACCGCCCAGGAGGGGCCGGTTTATGTTATCAAGATTATTTTATTAAGGCCCAGCGGAGCATGAAGTAAGAGATTTCAGCCCAAGAGGTTTAGAGCCCAAGTGTTAGGGCCCATGATTTGTAAACCGCCATATTATGTAACTTGAGATGTAAGATAGAAAGAATAGAGACCGAGTCGGACATGTTTATGAGCCGGCCTCGGGACTCTGTAAACCAGACCGGGCGTCACCTTTTATATAAAGGGACGCCCCGGCGACGGTTCAAGGCAGAGAACAACAGTTCAAGACACAGGCATAGCGGATTCGCTCCCTGGTCATCGAAACCCTAGCAATACACACCAAACTAGAAGTAGGCTTTTACCTTCATCGAAGGGGCCGAACTAGTATAAAATCCATGTGTCCTTGTCCGCTTTAACCCCTTTAAGCTAACCCGTAGCGATGGCCTCACGACTAAGTCCTTTTGCTAGGACATCTGCCGTGACAAAACCACGACAGTTGGCGCCCACCGTGGGGCTATCGCACGATGGTTTTGTGTTCTTGAAGGGAAGCTTTGAAGGACTCAAGGGCTACGCAGTGGGCTGGATGACCAAAAGTCGTCGCTGCAAGATCTACATCGACGATGCAGGCTGGGGCCCCGAGGCCGATTCAATCGAATACGGGTATCGGGTCCCCTTCGTCGGCATCCAGGTCTTCATCGGCAAGATCTGCGAACCGGGCCCTGAGCCGGACATCTTCCCCAACCTCGTCGAGACGGCTCAGCGTGTGAGACTTGCCCGGATTCAGCCTGCCATGAAGCATGTCTTCGTTGGAGCAGTGCATGGAGTGCAAGCCGAGGACGGATCGGACTCTGGCGGTGAGACGGTTGTCTATTCCAGCGACGAATTGTCCTCCGGAGAGACATAATCTTTATATCTGCTACAGGATGGCCGATCTGAGGGCTGTACCGATGGTGACAGTATTCCGGACCCCCTCAATCCGCCATACCGGGTTGCTGTCTTTATGGCTGGATCACAACCTATGCAGCAGTCCACAACTACAGCGGCGTTAACATCAGATGCGGTGGGGGCTAGGGCTGGAGATCCTGCCCCGTCACCGTCTGAAACTTTATCCTTTTTGGTCGATACTTTGACAGCGCTATTAACAGCAGAGGTAGCCCAGGCCGATAATGAGCAGCATGATGCGGAGGTCGCTCAGGTGAGGAGCTGGATTGATCAAGCCAAGTTGGACCTAGCTGCTGAGAGAACCAGGATGGCTGCAAAGTAGGCTGAGCTTGATGCTCAAGCCTATCGACTCATGTTGGATCAAACTGCTTCGCACGAGGTAATGAGGAGAAGGTAACGATCTCTCCTGCCACCGATTTGTGAGGCAAGGAACCTCTTTAGCACGCCAGGAGCAGGAACCAGTAACCAGCCGGAGATGAACCGGGGAGGGGCGCCGGGCACGGGAGCGTCAGTTCAGCCGCCGCCCGCAGGGCCAACCCGCCAGGTTGTACCGTCACAGCGTGTGCCCACCCCTCCTGGTCATTACTCTAATCCGTTGGATAACATCGTCGCTGCCGCTTCACGACTGGCCGCCCTTCCCATTGAAGGAACGTCCCCCATAGCAGTGGAGGCACGACGGGCCAGGGAATTTTTGGAGACGGCGCTAACTCAACAGCAAGCTTATTCTCACAGCCGTGAGAGGATTCATTCAACTCCTCGCCCAAGCCGGAGTTACACTAGGCGTCTGGATGAATCGGTCGTGTCAAGCAGTGCACACATACATAATCCGCCGCGGCAGGATGATCCGGCAGGAGGAAACGCGAACGCTCAGAACGTAGTGGATCAGGGCAGGCAACACCGGGAGGCTGAAGTAACAACGCGGTACGAAGCCCGTCAGGCAACGTCGGTTCGTCCCTCTACCACAGTTGAACAGGGGGTTATGTCTAGCTCCCTGGGAGTGCCTTGTCTTACTCCCGCTTTGTGGAACATGAAGCTACCCAAACATTTCAAAGGACCGCGCAAGGTGCCCAATTACACGGCGGATCTGTCCCCGGAGGCATGGGTTGAAAGTTATGAGATGGCAATGGAGATGCTGGATGTGGATGATGCAGCGTGCGCTAAGTATTTCACAATGATGCTAGAGGGCACGGCTCGCACTTGGCTGAAGGGTTAACCACCCAATTCCGTCGGATCATGGGCCGAATTGCGGCGCCGGTTTATCAATAACTTCAAGGACACGTGCAAGCAGCCAATGTCTGTCGTCGATCTGGCTGCCTGCATTCAAGGAGAGCATGAGTCTACAAGCAGTTGGGTGCGTCGAGTGTCAGAGATCCTGCATTCCTCCAATAGCATCAACCCGAGCACATCAGTGGTAACCTTGGAAGGCAATTGCCGGTTTGAACCTTTGAAATTGAAGTTGGGACGGCTTAAGCGTAATTGTGCTGACATGGGGACACTCATGGGCGCTTTAGTGAAGTATGCGGACTCTGATAATACCAAATATCCAGACGCCGATAGTGACAAGTCAGGGAAGGTAAACAAGAATGGTAACGCGCCGCAGCCCAACCCGGCGAATCAAGGATACAATGCTAAGCGTAAAGCGGATGGTAATTTGGATTTTGTGGCCAACACCAATGCTCAGGAGGACGGACAGCGCCGCAAGGGTAGACCGCCCCCACGAAATGGGAGGCCGCCTATTAATCTGGAACGCCAGTTGAACGTACCTTGCCCGAAGCACGGTACAACAAAAAAGCCAGCTACACATATCTGGAAAGACTGTTTTATTATGCAGGAACTCATGAACCGATCTCGGTACAATCACAGACCATCCGGCGGGTCAGGCCTTGGTTTTCAAGGGCCGGGTTATCAAGGTGGTGGATCCGGTTCAGGGTACCAAGGCAATAATGGCAACCACAACGGGCATAATCAACAGCACGGCCAGGGCGGTTATAACAATCAGGGAAATCAACAGCGTCAACAGCAACATCAATCCGGATATCAGAATAATCCGAAGGAGCTGAGCACTGGGCAGTATCATGTCTTCACCACGAGCTTGTGCAAGTGTGATCAGAAAGTTCTAAAGAGGGCAGTACATTCGGTTGAACCGGCGGTGCCACGTTACCTGCGTTGGTCGGAGCAGCACATTGTGTGGAGCAGAGAGGATCATCCGCCCCGGGTTGATAATCCGGGTCAGCTGGCTCTAGTTGTGGCACCTCAGATGGGTGGCTACAAGTTTACCAAGGTGCTTATGGACGGAGGCAGCAACATCAACATTCTATATTATGAGACTTTTCGATGTATGGGGCTGACGGATAAGAAGCTTCGGCAGTCCAATACAGTTTTTCATGGGGTGGTGCCCGGTAAATCGGCATATCCAGTTGGCAAGATCGATCTAGAGGTCACTTTTTGGAGATGAGCATGATTCCAAGTCGGAGACTTTGACCTTTGAAGTGGTAAAAATCAAGAGCCCGTATCACGCTTTGTTTGGGCGACCGGTTTACGCCAAGTTCATGGAAAGGCCGTGTTATGTTTATCTACAACTCAAGATGCCAGGACACAAGGGAACCATTACGGTCCATGGGAGTCGCAAGATTGCGTTGGAGTGCGAGGAAGGTGATGCAGCTTATACTGAAGTGGTTTGCGCAACCGAGGAGCTGAAGTTCTATAAAGACAATGTTGATCCGGCGGATATGTCTCCGCTGAAGAAACCAACCACAGAACATGATCCGGCCTGGAAGTTCAAATCAGCTGAAGAGACCAAACATGTTGACTTCGTTCCTGGCGACTCATCCAAGCAGTTTACCATCAGTGCTAACCTAGATCCAAAATAGGAAAGTGCGCTCATCGAGTCCATCCGTGAGAATCAGGACATCTTTGCATGGTAACCTTCTGACATGCCAGGTGAACCGAGGAAACTCGCTGAGCACAATCTCAACATTGATCCTACGTTTAAACCGGTTAAGCAATTTCTGCGCCGCTTCAATGAAGAAAGGCATTGGGCTATTGGAGAAGAAGTGGGTAGGCTCTTGGCGGCAGGCTTTATAGTTGAGGTTTTTCATCCAGAGTGGTTGGCTAATCCGGTGTTGGTACTTAAGAAAAATGGCACTTGGCGAATGTGTGTTGATTACACAGATCTGAACAAAGCTTGCCCAACTGATCCCTTTGCCCTCCCCCGTATTGATCAGATCATTGATGCTACGGCAGGTTGTGAGCGGCTAAGTTTTTTGGACGCATATTCGGGTTATCATCAGATCAAGATGGCAGTTAAGGACCAGGAGAAGACGGCCTTTATAACTCCCTTTGGAGCCTTCTGCTACGTATCTATGCCATTTGGGCTAAAGAGTGCCCAGGCGACCTATCAGCGTTGTGTGCAGAACTGCCTTCATGGACAGATTGGGCGGAATGTTCATGCATATGTGGATGACATTGTGGTGAAATCCAGGAAGGAGGAGACGTTGGTAACAGACTTGAAAGAGACCTTCGACAATCTCCAGGTTTATAAAATGATACTTAATCCGGAGAATTGTGTTTTCGGTGTTCCCGCGGGCAAGCTCCTGCGGTTCATAGTATCGAACAGGGGAATCGAAGCTAATCCGGAGAAGATCAAGGCGATTACATCCTTGGCTAAACCAGCGTGCATCAACGATGTCCAACGCGTGGCGGGCCGTATTGCAGCACTCAACCGGTTTATCAGCCGTTTGGGGGAGAAAGCTATCCCGCTTTATCAGATGATGAAAAAGACAGATCACTTTATCTAGAGTGATGCTGCTGATGCTGCATTTGAGGACTTAAAGAAGCAATTAGCAGAGCCACCAGTCCTTGCTGCCCCAGTTGACAATGAGCCGCTGTTGCTGTATGTGGCTGCTAATGCTCATGCGGTAAGCATTGCCATTGTGGTAGGGCGTAAGGAGGCAGGCAAAGAATATCCAGTTCAACGGCCGGTTTATTACGTCAGTGAGGTGCCCATTGAATCAAAACAGAGATACCCGCATTGGCAGAAATTGGTGTATGGAGTCTTCATGGCAAACCGGAAGCTAAAGCACTATTTTCAAGGCCATCCAATCACTGTTGTCAGTTCAGCTCCGTTGGGGGATATAATCCAGAACAGAGAGGCTACTGGTCGGGTTGCAAAGTGGACCATTGAGTTTAGCCCGCACGGATTGAAGTATGTGCCCCGTACTGCGATAAATTCCCAAGCATTGGTGGATTTCATCAACGATTGGACATAATAGCAAGCACCTGAGGAAAAGCCGGATCACACATATTGGACTATTCACTGTGATGGATCAAGGCAATTGGAGGGCTCGGGGGCTGGAGTCATGTTAACTTCCCCACGAGGTGATAAGTTCTATTATGTCCTTCGTTGAATGTTCCCTTGTATTAACAATGCTGCTGAGTATGAAGCTCTCCTCCATGGTCTGCGGATGGCCATGGAGATGAACTTAAGCCTGGTTAAATGCTTTGGCGATTCAGATTTGGTGGCAAAGCAAGTATCTGGCAAGTGGGATTCTAAGGATCCACTCATGGCAGCATATCAACGAGAGGAAGACGCAGTTGCTGGACACTTCAAGGGTTGTCAGGTGGATCATATAGACCGGCGAAAGAATGAAGCGGCTGACGCGTTAAGCCGGCTGGGTTCTCAGCGTAAACCGGTTCCACGCAATACCTTCTTGGATGTATTACACAATCCGTCGGTGCAATTACCTTCAGAAGAGGACTTGGCTGTTCCTGATCTGGAGGCACAGTTGGTCGCGGCGCTTCATGTTATTCCGGATTGGACGCTCCCCTACCTGGAGTACATGAACCGAGGTGAGTTACCAGAGGACGAAGTCTTGGCTAGACAGATAATCCGGCGATCCAAGTCAATGACTATTGTCAATGGATAACTTCATCATCGCAGCGTCTCTGGGGTGTTTCTGCGGTGTGTGTCACCAGAGGAGGTCTGTGACATTCTTAAAGAGATCCATGAAGGAGATTGTGGTCATCATGCCGGTTCAAAATCTTTGGTAGCTAAAGCTTTTCGTCATGGGTTCTACAGGCTGACAGCTCATGCCAACGCAGAGGACTTGCTCAGACAAGGTGATGCTTGCCAGAAATTCTCATGGCGTGCTCATATACCGGCGCAGGAATTGAGGATGATTGCGATTTGCGACTTGGGGGCTTGATATGGTTGGACCCTTCAAGAGATCCCAAGATAAGAAGACCCACCTTTTGGTGGCAGTGGATAAATTTACCAAATGGGTTGAAGTGGAACCAGTTAGTAAGTGTGATGCAGCAACGGCGGTTCAGTTCATCAAAAAGGTGATTTTCCGGTTTGGCTTTCCACACAACATTATGACTGATAATGGTACCAATCTAACCAAGGGGGCTATGGAGGAGTTCTGCCAACGAGAGCGCATCCGCGTTGATGTATCATCAGTAGCTCACCCTCAGTCTAATGGGCAAGCTAAGAGAGCCAATCAAGAGATCTTGAGAGGCATCAAACCCCGGCTTATGGTTCCTTTGCAGAGGACACCGGGTTGTTGGGTGGAGGAGTTACCTTCTGTACTATGGAGCATCAACACTACACCTAATAGAACCACGGGGTACATGCCTTTCTTCATGGTATATGGAGCTGAAGCGGTCCTCCCTAGTGATATCCGTCATGACTCGCCGCGGGTGGCGGCTTACGTTGAAGCGGATAACAAAAAAGCAAGGCAAGATGCATTGGACCGGCTGGATGAAGAACGGGACACGGCAGCAGCTCGATCGGCGATTTATCTGCAAGATCTGTGCCGGTACCACATTCGCCGGGTTAAGACCAAGACGTTTCAAGAAGGAGATCTGGTGCTCCGGCTCATCCAAGAGCAGACAGACATGCACAAGCTATCCCCACCTTGGGAAGGACCCTTTGTGGTCAGCAAGAACCTGCACAACGGATCATACTATCTCGTCGACGTTCGAGAACATAAGGACTCACGTACGGCGGAGGAGGAGACCAGACGACCGTGGAACATCGCTCTTCTTCGACCTTACTACGCTTGAGCCATAGGCTCCGCTTTATGTACATATCTTTACAATGTATATATTATGATCAATATAATAAACCGGTGCCCCCGATAAAGCGGGGTATCAGCCGCCTTTTTCATAAGAGTATCACATGGGGGCTTCTGTGTGCAAGGGAGTTCCTATGGCCTCTTAAACTGGCGACCACATGATGGGCCTCTAACCCCTCGTTGGTTACCCCAAGTGGAAGGTGAAAGATGCAGTGTTGTGGAAGTGTTTTCCCTTAGCAAAGATGCCAAGGATCGAATCCCCAGAGACTCCTAGGTTCAACAAGTAGGTGTCAACTGCTAACGGCGCAATTAGCAATCAACGTGGACCTGCACACAGATACAAATAACTTTGCTCCCAACGAGTACAGAGAGGTTGTCAATCCCTCCGGCCTTGTAGTTCACAAAGGATTAAAAGCAATGATAGTAGTGATAGATAATGTTTTGCAATAGTAAATAATAGCGAAAAGTAAATAGCGGATGTGAACAATGATGGTAATATGGACCGGAGTCACATGATGTTCACTAGTGATGTCTCTCTCCCAAAAGACGATAAAACAGCTATGTGAGGTAAACGAATTACACCTGGGCAATTGACAGGACCACGAACGCAAACCAATGCTGACTACATTGCAAGAAAGGTTGAGGTTCAAAGCATGGGCGGTACGCCAAAGTAAGTAGACCGAAATCCATCAATATCTACTACTAATCATCCACCTTGAGATATCTATCCAGAACATCTCGCTGGTATTAAGTTGCGAGCCCCACCCATAGTGTAAACTCAAAGCAACAGACAACTGCATTAAAAGAACTTTGGGTAAAGTAAACAATCCTTGCACCCGCGGGCACAAGCACCGTTGTTTTCCCCCTTGTGGCAACAACACATCCCCTAGACTCATGTTTCAGTCACTCAAGCTAGTCATCGAGGGGCATGAACCCACAATCAAGCATAACGTTCCCTCTTGGAGTCACTACGTATTACTCGGCCAAAGCAATAAATAACAACGGAGAACATGCAAGAATTACTTATGAACATAAATATAAAAGAGGTGAATCAAATATATTACTCAAGAACAATCTGAACATAATCTCATAATCCATCGGATCCCATCAAACTCATCATAGCAACAACATAAGGATTACATATGTGCCTCGATCATGTAGGGCAGCTCACGAGGACTAATTAGTGAAGCACAAGAACGGGAGGAGAACATCACATAGCTACTGGTCATGGACTCATGGTCCAAGGGAGACTACTCACGAGTCATCCGGGAGGCGTCCATGGTGGTGGAGAAGCTCCCGGTGGTGATCCTCCCCTCCGGCAGGGTGCCGGGAAGAGTTCTCCTGGTGCTCCCGATCTTGGAAGCGGCGGCGG
Organism: Secale cereale; assembly: GCA_902687465.1. NCBI lineage: Eukaryota > Viridiplantae > Streptophyta > Magnoliopsida > Poales > Poaceae > Secale > Secale cereale. The sequence continues at coordinate 950,271,325 of LR738711.1, forward strand.
CGGCGGAACAGAGATGGGATCGCGAAAAGAGTTTCTGTTCTGAGGGTTTCGAGGGACCCTCTAAATATATGCCAAAGGGGAGCACCGGACGGGCTTCGGGGGGCCCAGGCGCCCCCCCAGCGCGGCCCAGGGGGGGGGCGCCCACAGGGCGCCCCGAGCCCCGGTGGCCCCCCCGGCTGTACTTCGGGCGCAAGGTCGGTTCCGGAACGCTGATTTTTTATATAATTTTTCTGGATTTTTCCTGGCAGTTCTCGTAACGTGAAAACCTGAAATACAAAATCAGCCGAAAACAGAAACTGGCACCGGGGTGGACTGGATTAGTAGGTTAGTCCAAATATGATCAAAAGTGTATGGAAGTGTATGAATATCATAGCAATATCACCCAAAAGTGGCATGGAGCAAGCAGAAATTATAGATACGTTTTGGACGTATCAACATCCCCAAGCTTAATCGCTCGTCCTCGAGTAGATAAATGATAACAAGAATAATTTCTGTGGTGACATGCTATTAACCATATAGGACTTTTTACAGTCATATGACAAAAGCTTACTGAGACAATGATTCTATAGCAATTAAGTTGCCTCATGAGAAAATCACAAATGACTGAAAGTTTTACAATTTGAAACTGAAACATCAAAAAGATTTGCAATGAACATGATGTGCAAATATGATAAAGTGATATCTAGCTTGCCCCCTTTAGTGATGCAAAACATAAATGCAGGGGCACCTTCAAGGTTTAAGTGATGACTAGATACAATGATTTCAAAATAAACGATATCACAATCATGCAAAAGACAATGCTACTTTGGGACAATGCACATTACACTCAGAATGACAATCATGCTCTCAGTAGTTGGTGCTTTTAAAAGAAGATGGAGACTCAACATAAAAGTAAAAGAATGGTTATGTGCTAGAGCTTTTTATTTTGAAAACATAGAAGCAATTTTGTCAACGGTAGTAGTACTTCATATGTGTCATGCATAAGACATCCTATAAGTTGCAAGCCTCATGCATCGAATACCAATAGTGCTCGCACCTTGTCCTAATTAGCTCGGATTTCCATGGGTTATTATTGCATTACATATGTTTCAACCAAGTGTCACAATGGGGTACCTCTATGCCACCTGTACAAAGGTCCAAGGAGATAAATCGCATTTGATTTCTCGTTTTTGATAGATCTCAACTTGAGGACATCCATACCGGGACAACATAGAAAATAGATGATGGACTCCTCTTTAATTCATAAGCACATTCTCATAAGAGATTGAGGATTAAGGTCCAAGCTAAAACTTCCACCATGATACATGGCTTTGGTTGGCAGCCCAATGTTCTTCTCTAACAATATGCATACTTATTCAACCCACGGCAAATCACCCTTACTTCAGACAAGACGAACATGCATAGCAAGTCACATGATATTCAACAAAAGTGTGACAGTTGATGGCGTCCCCAAAAACATGGTTACCGCTCAGCAAGCAACTTATAAGAAATAAGATACATAAGCAACATATTCTTTACCACAATAGTTTTTACGCTACTTTCCCACGAGCTATGTATTGCAAAGATTGAAGGTTTTAAAGGTAGCACATGTAAATTATTTGGAGTGGCGGTGAAATACCACATATAGGTAGGTATGGTGGACTCGTATGGCATAACTTGTTTAAAAGGATGTGGATGCACAAGCAGTCATTCCGCTTAGTACAGGTGGAGGTTAGCAAAAGACTGGGAGCGACCAACTAAGAGAGCAATGACGGTCATAATCATGCAGAGCGACAAAGCAACATTGAATCAGGCATGGTAGTTATATCGCTACTCAGAAATAAAAGATCATCAAGGCTTGATAGACTTTCTTTACAGTCTTAAATATGCGTGAGCATACGCCAAGTCAATCAAAATAAATTCTCGAAGGAAGGTATTACTAAACCATACCACACCATAGGCAAACAAATCATGTTGGTACTCCAATAACACATTGGGAATCCCCCAGCTATTTGAGACTAACCATAAGAAAACCTGAACTACTAAGCACCATCATTCACGTATCATCCTTATCATAGACATATTAACCAATGCAACGGAAGCAAACTCTCTTAATAAGGTGAGCATGGTAATTAAAGGGAGTTCAAGCAACCAACTAAACAAAAGCTCTTTGGAAAGATAAGCATGAATACTAAGAGCAAAGCATGATAGTAGCTATTAAAAGACAAAGAACACACACAGCAAAGATAGACATGAAAATTCTATGTTATGTTCTAGGTAGAAGTGGAGCGTGTTTCTCTCCCACATAAAGGAATGCTGAGTTCCGACTCGTTATGAAAAACTAAAAAGAAAACTAAAAGCAAGACGCTCCAAGCATAGCACATAACACATGAAGTGATAAAAATATAGCGGAACGAAAGACGAACTGATAATGTTGATGGAGAAGGGGATGCACGGGGGCATCCCCAAGCTTAGACGCTTGAGTCTCCTTGAATATTTCTTGGGGGTGCACGGGGGCATCCCCAAGCTTGAGCGCTTGACACTCCTGAATCTTTTTATCATCTTCCCTCGCACACTTGAAAACTCCCTTCATACATAACTCATCATAATCTGATTAGCGAGGTTAGTACCCTTAATAAAATAATTATACCTTGATGGAAATAAAGATATTCTTGAAGTTCTACTGTTTCTCAAGATTGCCAAAAGGTTTTTGCAAAGAAAAAGCAAGCTCTTGGTTTGCAAACTGAAGGAAAGACAAAACAGGACAGAATCTGTGAAAAACAGAACAGCAGGTAGTAATCGATCTGTTCGGGATACTTATGCAACTCAAATAAAAAAACTCACAACAGACGCACGAAATAAAATTATATATAGAACGCTGTCGAAAAAATTCAGACCAAAAAGATGATCTGGTGATTTTATACGAATTTTTCTATCCAAGGACAGAATCTGTTTCCTGGACAGCACCTCACAACTTTTGAACTTTCTAGCAATCAGAGGCTATACTTGGCACAAATATGAAAAGTAAAGATACAATGATGATGCTACAGTAGTAGACAACATCAAGACACAACAAAAGCAAAAAATTTATTCATGTGGGCTGCCTCCCAAAAGCGCTTTCTTTTATGCCTTTAAGCTAGGCATAATGCATAGATCAAGTTTTATCAAGAGTAAAAGAATAGCTAGCCCGTACAACGGACTCAAAAGGTAACTTGATCTTCTTTCGAGGGAAGTGTTCCATCCCTTTCTTGATAGGAAACTGAAATTTTATATTACCCTCTTTCATGTCAATGATAGCACCAACGGTGCGTAAAAAGGGACGTCCCAAAATAATTGGACATGAAGGATCACATTCAATATCCATAATAGTGAAATCAACGGGAACATAATTATCATTAACAACAATAAGAACATCGTCGATCCTCCCCAAAGGTTTCTTTATGGAAGAATCAACGAGACGAACACCAAAAGAACAAGAATCATAAGGTTTCAATTTAAGCATATCGTATAGTCTTTTGGGCATAACAGAGGTACTAGCTCCAACATCACATAATGCATAGCAAGAGAAGTCATTCAATTTAATTTTTATCATAGGATCCCAACCATCTTCTAGCTTTCTAGGTATGGAGGCTTCTACTCTAAGTTTCTCCTCCCTAGCTTTGATGAGAGCATTAGTGATATGCTCTGTGAAGGCAAGGTTAAGCATGCTAGTGCGGGGGTCTCTAGACATCTTGTGAAGGAAATCAATAACTTCGGTAAGAGTGCAATTATCAAAATCAAGGTCACGAGCATCAAGTAAAGTGGTAGTAGTGTCCTTTAGGTTCACATGTTTGGTAGTTTCTATAGTCATAGCATCACCATTAATAGGTCCATTGGGACCAGGAGTACATTGGGTGCTAAGAGTTTGAACATCCTCAATAACTTGTATAGTAGCAACAATGTGGTGGGTAGGAAGGCTCTTAATTCTATCCTCTTCCTCCCTTAGGGATGCAACCACTTTGGGTTTAGCTGCCATTTGGTTTATCAAAGTGGCTTGTGTGTGGGACATATTGGAAACTTGGGTCTCAGTGATAGTGAGTCTAGTCTGGAGGTTAGAAATCTCAATATTTATGTTCTCTAATCATCTACTAATGTCTTGCAAGATAGCAGTATGCTCATTTAATTGCCTCGAGAAGTTTTTGTTTTGTTCATATTGGGTGTGCATGTAATTCTTAGTGGCCTTCTCTATTTCTAGCAATTTCTCATAGCCAAGCAAATCTCTATCTTTTTGGATGGAGTTCTTGGTGCTAGGATAAGCATTGTTGTTCCCATAGGAATTAGTGGGGAACGGTCTAGGATTACTACCAAAGTTACTCCTATAAGCATCAGCAATCACAGAATCTAAAGGATCATAACGAGGATCAATAGAAGATTGCTTCGAAAGTAGAGACATGATCAAGTCAACTTTTTCATTTAAGGAGGAAATCTCCTCGACAAAGTTTATCTTCCTACCTGTTGGAGCGCGTTCGGTGTGCCATTGGGAATAGTTGGTCATCATCTCATCGAGAAGCTTCGTGGCAGCACCAAGTGTAGTTGACATAAAAGTTCCTCCCGCGGCCGAATCTAACAAGTTCCGCGAGGTAAAGTTCAAGCCTGCATAAAAAGTCTGGATAACCATCCAAGTAGTCAAACCATGAGTAGGGCAGTTCTTGATAAGAGATTTCATACGTTCCCAAGCTTGGGCAACGTGTTCATTATCCAATTGTTTAAAATTCATTATGTTACTTCTAAGTTGGATAATTTTAGCAGGTGGATAGTATTTTCCGATAAAAGCATCTTTGCACTTGTCCCATGAATCTATGCTATTTCTAGGCAAAGACTGAAACCAAATTTTAGCTCCTCCTCTCAAGGAGAAAGGAAAAAGCTTAAGCTTAACAATATTATCATCTATTTCTTGGTACTTTTGCATATCACAAAGTTCAACAAAGTTGTTTAAGTGTAAAGCAGCATCATCTCCAGCACCGGAGAATTGATCTTTCATGACTAAGTTCAGTAAAGCAGGTTTAATTTCATATGAAGGTGCTGAAGTGGCAGGTGTAGTGATAGGTGTGCTGATAAAGTCATCGTTTTTGTGACTAGTGAAGTCACACAACTTGGTGTTCTCGGTGGAACCCATAGTAGCAAGCAAGATAACTATTTTTGTGATTTTCGATAAAAAGATACTAAAGCAAAAACTGAAAAATAAACTAACAAGACTAAAAAGCAAAGGTAAAAGATAGCATGCAACTCCCCTATCCTGAAGAGTGGAGTCCCCGGCAACGGCGCCAGAAAATACTCCTTGATGGGCCTCTAACCCCTCGTTGGTTACCCCAAGTGGAAGGTGAAAGATGCAGTGTTGTGGAAGTGTTTTCCCTTAGCAAAGATGCCAATGATCGAATCCCCAGAGACTCCTAGGTTCAACAAGTAGGTGTCAACTGCTAACGGCGCAATTAGCAATCAACGTGGACCTGCACACAGATACAAATAACTTTGCTCCCAACGAGTATAGAGAGGTTGTCAATCCCTCCGGCCTTGTAGTTCACAAAGGATTAAAAGCAATGATAGTAGTGATAGATAATGTTTTGCAATAGTAAATAATAGCGAAAAGTAAATAGCGGATGTGAACAATGATGGTAATATGGACCGGAGTCACATGATGTTCACTAGTGATGTCTCTCTCCCAAAAGACGATAAAACAGCTATGTGAGGTAAACGAATTACAGCTGGGCAATTGACAGGACCACGAACGCAAACCAATGCTGACTACATTGCAAGAAAGGTTGAGGTTCAAAGCATGGGCGGTACGCCAAAGTAAGTAGACCGAAATCCATCAATATCTACTACTAATCATCCACCTTGAGATATCTATCCAGAACATCTCGCTGTATTAAGTTGCGAGCCCCACCCATAGTGTAAACTCAAAGCAACAGACAACTGCATTAAAATAACTTTGCGTAAAGTAAACAATCCTTGCACCTGCGGGCACAAGCACCGTTGTTTTCCCCCTTGTGGCAACATCACATCCCCTAGACTCATGTTTCTGTCACTCAAGCTAGTCATCGAGGGGCATGAACCCACAATCAAGCATAACGTTCCCTCTTGGAGTCACTACGTATTACTCGGCCAAAGCAATAAATAACAACGGAGAACATGCAAGAATTACTTATGAACATAAATATAAAAGAGGTGAATCAAATATATTACTCAAGAACAATCTGAACATAATCTCATAATCCATCGGATCCCAGCAAACTCATCATAGCAACAGCATAAGGATTACATATGTGCCTCGATCATGTAGGGCAGCTCACGAGGACTAATTAGTGAAGCACAAGAACGGGAGGAGAACATCACATAGCTACTGTTCATGGACTCATGGTCCAAGGGAGACTACTCACGAGTCATCCGGGAGGCGTCCATGGTGGTGGAGAAGCTCCCGGTGGTGATCCTCCCCTCCGGCAGGGTGCCGGGAAGAGTTCTCCTGGTGCTCCCGATCTTGGAAGCGGCGGCGGCGGCGGAACAGAGATGGGATCGCGAAAAGAGTTTCTGTTCTGAGGGTTTCGAGGGACCCTCTAAATATATGCCAAAGGGGAGCACCGGACGGGCTTCGGGGGGCCCAGGCGCCCCCCCGGCGCGGCCCAGGGGGGGGCGTGCCCACAGGGCGCCCCGAGCCCCGGTGGCCCCCCCGGCTGTACTTCGGGCGCAAGGTCGGTTCCGGAACGCTGATTTTTTATATAATTTTTCTGGATTTTTCCTGGCAGTTCTCGTAACGTGAAAACCTGAAATACAAAATCAGCTGAAAACAGAAACTGGCACCGGGGTGCACTGGATTAGTAGGTTAGTCCAAATATGATCAAAGGTGTATGGAAGTGTATGAATATCATAGAAATATCACCCAAAAGTGGCATGGAGCAAGCAGAAATTATAGATACGTTTTGGACGTATCACCACACCAAGGCCATCATAAGAGCATAGCTCTGGTTGCTTCGGCAATTTCCACATGATGATGAGGGGCAAAAGAGAGTTTGATGCCTAGCACAACTCAAACATAGGCCCCGACGAACAATGCTCAAATGCTACCTGGGGGCTCCTGATGCAAGACATCAACGAGTTGACAACCCTTGTAGTAAACACGGCTTGGAAGCTTGGTGTATACACCTAAAACCGTGGATTAACCTGCCTGCATCAAGTAAGTCATTCCGTCTAGGTAAACCTGGTACGACCCGTCGAACGTACACACAAGTCAATCTGTACAGACCCTGAACTTGGTAACGTTAAATTGAAGATCATCAAGTGATTACACAAGTCAATCTTTACAAGATTTTTTGAACTTGGTAGCATTTGACATTGATGATTTGGTTAAGGATTGAGGACCATCTTAACAGGCTTTGCAAAATGGTTAATGACAGTAGCCTGGCAGCTCATAAAAAGCCTCGAATTTGGAGCCTGGCAGCTCGTAAAAAGCCTCGACTACATGGTCTTATTTACCCAAAAACTTTATTTTTATTTTTTATGTTTTTCAAATCTTTATCCTCAAGGTCATTGGTTTTTAACCAAGTCCATCGATTCAGGGAGTGGATGACTATAAGTTGCCATTGCATCTGTGTTTACAGAGTTTTAGTCTGGGTTACAAACACCAGTACTAACTACAGCTAAACCGGAGTTTATCATAACCCAGTTCGGTTTTCATGACGAACCGACAAATAATCAAGGGAGTCATCAGCACTTGCACCTTGGATCATTATTTCTTCCTGTCGGATTAAGGTTTATTGTGATACACTTAATCACATGTATGATACATACTTATACTTTATACACAGTTCAAGTTATCAACTTAGACCATGTGTTTGGGCATTATGACCCGTCTGGCGATAAACCGCCAGGACACTTTGAGCATTATTTTATGCAGGAACAGGTGGAATAAACCGTCAAAAGCATTGAAAGCAGGACATATTTAAGAAGTTGCAAATGAAAGCAATCTCACAAAATATAGTATGGGACGAACACAGAGTATCTCAGTTATCCTATTACAAGGCGTTGGAAGGCTCAAAAGAATATCAATTTCCCTCAAAGTACTGAGACATAAAGTTAAACCGGCGCTGGTTTAAGATTCTGCGCCAGCTCGCCGTGAATATTGAGGGTCAGCTTGCTCCGGGTCTTCGGCGGTTTCTTCCAGCTGCTGGACATCAGTAGTGGTCCAGTTAATCTTGGCCAGAGCTCGGAAATAAACTTCGTCATTTATGAGGTCTGACGGATCAATGTCAGGAGCAAAGGTGTGCTTACGGACAGGCGGGATAAGGTTTTCAATATCATAAGCCGGACACTCCGCCCGCGCGTTTTCCGCATCATATCCTGGATGATATCTTGATAGATCGGCTTCATCAGCAAGTTTGCTATCAAGAGGCCGCATATCCTTGGTTAAGGCACATAGATCATCACTGGAAAAGGCTGATCCGTCTTCCTTCATGCTTGGATAGCCGTTCATCGCCTCCGCCGGATCAAAATCAGGGACCCAAGCCTTCGCTCGGGTCAAAGCCATCAGAGCGCCTGCTCTTGCAGATGACTTCTTCACTTCTATGAGGCGGGCAGGGAGAATAGACAACTTCTCCAAGGTGCCCTGGATGGTGGTAGGAGCCGGTTTGTTGTACGAGATAGTGCTGATGGCCCTCTGAGTGCCGGAATATAACTGCTCCACTAGAGTGTATGCAGCTTTCAATTTCTTTCGCACATCATCGCCAAGATGGGTGATACGCCTCCCTGCGTTAAAATTATGAGTTAAACCGGAACAGTACATGATTGCAAGGATAAGGTTATGTTAAGAGTACTTACCAAAGATGGCAGACATCATGTCATTTATTTGCTGCCTCAATCCGGACAGCTCCTCTGTCGCCGGATTAAGAGTAGCCTCTGCATCACTGGCCCTCTTCTCTAGAGTAGCCTTTTCAACATCCCAGGCTGACCGCTCTGTTTCAAAGTCCTTTTTTAGCTTCTCCATATTGGCTAAAGCAAGTATAAGCTCATCCTTGACTTTAACAGCAACAGTCTCTTGGAATTTTAAGTTATCCCGGAGTTCGGATATTTCAGAGGCCCTCTGGTTCAAATCAGTCTACCAAAAATGAAAGTATGTCAGATATTCATGGAGAAATTCAATCAAAGTCCCCAGCACATAACAAGTTATGCACTTGACACTTGGGGGCTAATGTGACATTGTTCTAGAAATAGGAGAAGTCCCGGTTCACCCTAAAGGAGGTAAACCGGCCCTTGGGGGCTACACATGTGCAAAACAAAGCTATCTACTAGATCTACTGAAGTCCCGGTTCACCCTAAAAGGCTAAACCGGCACTTGAGGCTACGATGGACTAAAGATATAGTTACAAGACACAAGCAAAAATAGAGGATAAGAAAAGAGAGAAGTTACCTCATAACGCTCTTTCATCAAGTTTACCAATCCAGCTTCATAATCATGGCTGGTATGAAGCCGGTTTAAGTATCCGGAATGAAGCTCCTGAGCGCAGAGCTGAGCGTAGCTGGACAAATCAGTATTCCACTTGCCCTTGTCCTTGTTGAGAAATTCTTGTTTGGCAGTATGTTTGGCCAAAGCGACAGGCTCCCCTGGGGTAGTAAAACCGGTCCTAGTGATTTCAACATCACCAGGTGAAGCGGCCGTTGGCTTAGGGGGATTAGCAGGAGGAGGACTAGCAGGAGCAGGACTAGCCCGGGCAGGGCTGGCCGGTTTAAGATGACGTTCCATGGGATCACTCCCCTGATCAACAAAGGCTTGTTGATCCATAGGAGGAGGATCATCATGCGGAATCTCAACATTGTCTTCCGAAGGTTCAGCAAGCTTAGGATCTTCTGCCGGTTCAGGATTGGTGTTATCGACTGCCGGCTTATTCAATTTGGCCTTTTTACTAGGCTTGGGTTTACTATGCAAGTTAGAGATAATGAAAATCAGAAGAGTCAAATATGAAAAGTTAAACCGAACAGAGTAAAAGATAGCTTACCCAGGAACAGTCTTGAGGGGAGGAATTTGTGTGGCTGTTGATTCACCATAAGATGAGAGAGGAGTTTCCTGATAATTCGAGTCAGACGGATTAAGGGGTTGTCGAATAAGTCCTGCTTTGGGGAAAAGAGCAGTTAGAGTGAGTAAAACCTCGGAACGACGCCTCCGAGCTGGAGTGTGCGTTAATCCGGTGGATTCAATAGCATGACCGCTATGACGGGTGGTGCGGCGCACTTCATGTTGCTGCTTCTTCAAAAGAAAGTTTCAATCCAAATGAGCATAAGGATGAAAAAATTGAAATTTCCGGACTGTCCGACAAATTTTTGGTGGTGGCAGCGGTTCTGAATCGGAAGAAAGAGTGATTACCTCAACATCGTCCGCTTTACTGCCCTCGACACGTCCCTGGGAACAGTTATTGTTAATAAAAATGCAGATAAAGAAAAGACAAGGAAATCAAAAGAATTAGGCGGTACCTCGGAGGCCGGATCATCTTCTTCCGCATTGGATTCTGACGCGGCAGTGTTCTTCTTCTTGTTCCTTTTGACAGCTAGGGTCTTTTGGCGAGCTGCTTTCACCGGTTTATCTTGGGTCTTCCTTTTCTAGAAAGGGTCATTGTCCTGTTGAAAGAAATAAAGACATTTCAAAGACAAATGCTGCGGATGGATTAAAACAAAGCAAAATGACAGAAGGAATTCTTACCGATGGTGGTTTGTTGGTCGCGCAGAAGGGTGCTAGACCGGTTTGACTGCAAGCTTCTAGAGGTAGATTCAGCAACTTCTTGACGGATTCATTAATCTCGTTTTCTGGTAGCACCATCTCGGTGTGGCGCAAAGGGTCCTTGGGATTCCCAGTATACTCACACATTAAACCGGAATGCCGGCTTAGCGGGAGAATACTCCAAGAAAGCCAGCAGCGAACGAAGTCAACTCCTGTCAATCATTGGCTACAAAGGCCCTGAGCTTTGAAAGCCGAGGGGCATATTGAGCTTGCTCCTGGGCACTTAAACGCTGCGGAAAAGGGTGGTTCTCTGGAATACGGTGGGAACGATAACCCGACAGTGGATTTTCACCTTCCGGTGAAGTGTCTACGCAGTAGAACCAAGTCTGATTCGAGTCCTTTGGATGGCTGTGGAGAGTGGCGTGAGGAAAACTAACATCCTTCCTCTTCTGAATAGACATTCCGCCAAGTTTAGTGTTTGGGCCATCATGAAATTCAGTATGACGGTTTAAATGAAAGAAGTCCCGGAATAGCTCCACTGTTGGCTCCTCTTGCAGATAAGCTTCACAAAAGACTTGGAAGTTGCAAATGTTTGATACGGAGTTGGAGCCAATGTCTTGTGGATGAAGCTAAAAGTTTGCTAGCACATCGCGGAAAAACTTTGACCCAGGAGGGTTGAACCCCCAGGCCAAGTGATCAAAGAAAACGACGATCTCTCCCTCTTTGGGCTTTGGAGGACATTCTGATCCGGGAGCCCTCCAGTGAAGGACATCCTTTGGGCCTAAAGCGCCAATTGAGGCCATTTTCTCTAAGTCATCTTTGGTAATCCGGGATTGAACCCAGTTGCAGGAAACAAACTGCTTGGCTTGAGTGGTCATTTTTTCAAAGGAAAAGGCTGAAAATACAATGAAGAGCCGGCTTATAATCCAAACAAGTTTAAACCGGCAGGCTTTATAAAGGTACTGGTCTAGACGGCGGTTTAAGCAGGGGCCTAATGGTATCTACCGGATTAAAGCATCTGAAAAACAGCTATAGCAGTGGCATTTGCCGGATTATAGGATCTGGTAAGGCTAAACCGCTGACAAGGGTAAAAAAGTTATAGATCTGAAGTTTTGGGGAAACATCTTTCACACAAGCAGCAGTAAAATACGGATCTACAGCATGTGGAAAACTCAGAAATAATTCAAGTCATATTCAGCAGACGCGATGAAGGTCCTAAACAGATTCAGTATAACTAATCGTATTGGGAGAGATAAAGCTACAACGATGGAGCGGAGTCATTCTTACGGTTGTTAACCAAAAGTTTGAGATCTACGATGAACTACTGGCTATGGCGAAGAATTGCGAAGAACAAGGACCTATCCACGAGCTCGCATGAGAAAACCCTAGAACTGAGATCTATGTGAAGGGAAGAAGAGGATGTACCCGAGGCGACGGGTGCAGAGAAGCACTGGCGAATCTCTGGAAACGTTCAGGTTGATGCAGCGGCCGGGCTCGACGAAGATGCAGAGTTCGACGGACGGCGGCGGAGCTCGAGCGCAAGTGGACGGAGGAAGAAGAAGAGGTAAGGGGGGAAAAGGAGATGCCCCTCTACCCTATTTATAAGCCGAAGGGATAAAATGGCAGGTGCGGGAATCGAGGAGCCCAAAAAGTGGATATGGACAATACTGTCGCCTCGATCTTCGGAGCTTTAATGAATAAAGATAAAAAACAGGTACAAGTATTAAATGCGCAGATGGCGTTACGGCGGTTTAAAGTGATTTGAGGAGATGACGTCACGCCGGGTTATGAAGCATTTGAAGCTGTGGAAAGGGAAGATCTGTACAAGACTTTGAAGATTGATATGAACAGGTTCAAATCAATCTGGGGCCTAATGTCAGGGATATTACTACCAGGTATAAACCGCCCAGGAGGGGCCGGTTTATGTTATCAAGATTATTTTATTAAGGCCCAGCGGAGCATGAAGTAAGAGATTTCAACCCAAGAGGTTTAGAGCCCAAGTGTTAGGGCCCATGATTTGTAAACCGCCATACTATGTAACTTGAGATGTAAGATAGAAAGAATAGAGACCGAGGCGGGCACGTTTATGAGCCGGCCTCGGGACTCTGTAAATCGGACCGGGCGTCACCTCTTATATAAAGGGACGACTCGGCGATGGTTCAAGGTAGAGAACAACAGTTCGAGACACAGGCAAAGCGGATTCGCTCCCTGGTCATCGAAACCCTAGCAATACACACCAAACTAGACGTAGGCTTTTACCTTCATCGAAGGGGTCGAACTAGTATAAAATCCTTGTGTCCTTGTCCGCTTTAACCCCTTTAAGCTAACCCGTAGCGATGGCCTCACGACTAAGTCCTTTTGCTAGGACATCTGTCGTGATAAAACCACGAGAGGACTTATATTGCATAGTATGAGAAGAACAAAACCATTGAGAAACTTGGGATGGGCTAAACTACAAAGTTTCTTTTAGGAGGAACTTTGATGAAGAGCTTACGTTGCTATGGTTTGAGTTAGAGGGCATTGGCAGATATATTACTATTTTTGAACAGGGAGATAACCTGATCTGGGAATATGAATCAAATGGTATCTACTCTTCAAAATCCCTATATGGTACTATAAATTTTAGGGGTGTGTAGCCTATTTACCTCCATGCAGTATGGGAAATAAAAATTCCTCCTAGAATACATCATTTTTATGGACGTGCTCTCAAAATAAGATAATGACTTGTGGTAATTTGAGGAAGAGAGGCATTCCCAAACAATTAGAATGTATACATTGTATATAGATTGAATATATATGTACACCACCTGATTTTTTATTGTGTGGTAGCTAGACTTATCTAGATATAAGTTGATATAATTTTCAATAAGAATTTCTAATGTTTCCTTGAGCTGATTGTGTAACAAGAGATTCCTACATCTAAACGTAGTTTCCTCTGTTGTCCTGTGGAGATAATGGAATACTAGGAACTATCTTGTGTTTAATACATCTAAATGGATTTATGTCAAGAAGGTGTAGCAGGTGACTGGGCAAAGCCTTAGAAGGAATTGCTAGGTCTCCAGATGTCATAATTCAGAGACCACTTACTGGTTATGCTAAGGTCACTGCTACTTCTCGAGCTTGCATTGTATTACCTCGAAGAGGAAAGGGTGATGCAGCACAGTAGCGTAAGTATTTCACTCAGTTTTTGAGAACCAAGGTATCAATCCAGTAGTAGACCACGCGCGAGTCCCTCGCACCTGCACAAACAAATAAGAACTTCGCAGCCAACGCGATAAGGGGTTGTCAATCCCTTTACGGTCACTTACGAAAGTGAGATCTGATAGAGATGATAGTTTGATATTTTTTGGTATTTTTTGATTATAAGAACGAAAAGTAAAAGCGGAAAAGTAAGTAGATTGATATGTTGAGAATATACCCGGGGCCATAGTGTTCTCTAGTGGCTTCTCTCATGATAGCGATATTCTACGGCGGGTAAACAAATTATTGTCGAGCAATTGATAGAAAAGCGAATAATTATGAGACAATCTAGGCATGATCATTATATATAGGCATCACGTCCGAGACAAGTAGACCGAAACGATTCTGCATCTACTACTATTACTCCACACATTGACCGCTATCCAGCATGCATCTAGTTTATTAAGCTCATAAGAACGGAGTAATGCCTTAAGCAAGATGACATGATGTAGAGGGATAAACTCAAACTTAGTGATATAAACCCCATCTTTTTATCCTCGATGGCAACAATACAATTCTTGCCTTGCTGCCCCTACTGTCACTGGGAAAGGACACCGCAAGATTGAACCCAAAGCCAAGCACTTCTCCCATTGCAAGAACTATAGATCTAGTAGGCCAAACCAAACCAATAATTCGAAGAGACTTGCAAGGATATTATAATCATACATAAAGAGTTCAGAGAAGAACCAAATATTTCTCATAGATAATCTTGATCATAAACCCACAATTCATCGGATCTCGACAAACACACCGCAAAAAGAGATTACATCGAATAGATCTCCTCGAAGACCAAGGAGAACTTTGTATTGAGATCCAAAGAGAGAGAAGAGCCATCTAGATACTAGCTATGGACCCGAAGGTCTGCGGCAAACTACTCACAACTCATGGTGAAGCGATGATGATGATGTAGAAGAACTCCGTGGAAGATCCCCCCTCCGGCGGAGCTCCGGAATAGGCCCCAAGATGGGATCTCACGGGAATAAAAGATTGCGGCGGTGGAACTAGGGTTTTCTCTGTTGTTCTGATAGTTTCGGGGTACGTAGGTATATATAGGAGGAAGGAGGGCACCGGGGCCAAACGTGGGGCCCACGAGGCAGGGGGCGCACCCCCCACCCTCGTGGCCGCCACGTGTGCCCTAATCCGTGGTTCTCAAGTCTCCCGTGCGTGATTTTCTCCAAAAATATCTCTCCCAAAGGTTTCATTCCGTTTTGACTCCGTTTGATATTCCTTTTCTGTAAAACCCTGAAATAGGCAAAAACATCAATCTGGACTGGGCCTTTGGGTTAGTAGGTTAGTCCCAAAAATAATATAAAAGTGTATAACAAATCTCATGAAACATCCAAAACATCATAAATAATAGCATGGAACAATCAAAAATTATAGATACGTTGGAGACGTATCATGCATCCCCAAGCTTAATTCCTGCTCGTCCTCGAGTAGGTAAATGATAAAACAACTTTTTTGATGTGGAATGGTAACCAACATAGTTTTTCAATGTAATTCTCTTAATTGTGGCATGAATGTTCAGATCTGAAAGATTCAAGACAAAAGCCTATATTGACATAAGAAATAATAATACTTCAAGCATACTAACAAAGCAATCATGTCTTCTCAAAATACTATGGCTAAAGAAGTTATCCCTACAAAATCATATTGTCTGTCTATGCTCCCTCTTCATCACCAAAAATATTCATATCATGCACAACCCCGATTTTAGCCATGCACTTGGTTTCATACTCTATTCTTTCAGACATTTCAACTTTCACGCAATACATGAGCGTGAGCCATGGGCATAGCACTATGTGGAATAGAGAGGTGGTTGTGGAGAAGACACAAAAAAGAGGGAGATAGTCTCACATCAAATAGGCGTATCAACGGGCTATGGAGATGCCCATCAATAGATATCAATGTGAGTGAGTAGGGATTGCCATGCAACGGATGCACTAGAGCTAAATATGTATGAAATCTCAACAAAAGAAACTAGTGGGTCTGCATCCAACTTGCTTGCTCATGAAGACCTAGGGCATTTGAGGAAGCCCATCGTTGGAATATACAAGCCAAGTTCTATAATGAAAATTATCACTAGTATATGAAAGTGACTAAACATGAGACTCTCTATCATGAAGAACATGGTGCTACTTTGAAGCACAAGTGTGGAAAAAGATAGTAGCAATTGTCCCTTTTGTCTTTTCTTTTCTTTTCTTTTTTGGGGCCTTTTTTTCTTTGGCCTTTCCTTCCTTTTTTGGAGGGGCTTTATTGATTTAGCCTTTCCTCACATGGGATAATGCTCTAATAATGATGATCATCACACTTTCATTGAATTACAACTACTGCCCAAGCGCGCGGACGCTCACAAGCTCGGCGACTACCGGTCGATTTGCCTGATCCACATTGTGGCAAAGATCTTCGCCAAGGTTCTGTCATTGCGCCTCGCCCCCAAGCTCGACACCCTAGTCAGCCGCAACCAAAATGCGTTCATCGCCGGGCGTAGCCTCCACGACAACTTCGTTCTAGTCCGGCAATCCCTCAAGATGCTGCACCAACTTGGCGCGCCCAGGATCATGCTAAAGCTCGACCTCACACACGCCTTCGACTCCATCTCATGGCCGTTCCTCTTTAAAGTGCTGCGCCAGTATGGGTTCGGGGAGCGATTCCGGGAGTGGCTGGCCATTCTGCTCTCCTCGGCCAGCACGCGGGTCATGATCAATGGCGTCCCCGACCCCCCGATCTGGCACCGTCGCGGCCTGAGACAAGGCGACTCCACCTCCCCACAAATCTTCGTGCTCGCGGTGGACACCCTTGGGAGATTGATGCATCTCGCTCTGCACAACGGTATTCTCCAGCAGCTGCACCCACGGCGAGCCATTCCGGCGATATCTCTTTACGTCGACGACGTGATGCTCTTTTGCCATGCAACTACCGACGAAATTGCCGCTGTCAAAGGCATCCTGGACGTGTTCGGTATGGCGTCTGGGCTACGGGTGAACTACGCCAAGAGCTCGGCCACGCTCCTTCATGCCGACGACCATGGCGAGGGGCTGTTGGAGCCGCTTGGGTGCCCCGTCGTCGCCTTGCCGGTCACCTACTTGGGCATCCCGCTCTCCACTCGGCGCCCATCCGTATCCCAGCTGCAACCCCTCGTCGACGCGGTGGCGGGCCGGCTACCCTCATGGAAGACTTGGTTGATGAACAAGGCGGGGCAACTCGCGCTCGTCAAGTCGGTGCTCAGCGCGATACCAATCCATCAACTGCTAGCGCTCGCGCCTCCAAAGAAAATCTTGAAGCAACTGGAGAAGATCCAGCGCGGTTTTCTTTGGGCCGACCGCGCGGACGCCCACGGTGGTCACTGCGACGTCAACTGGCGCCGGGTCTGCCATCCGCTCGAATATGGGGGTCTCAGCATCCGGGACCTCGAGCGCACGGGATTGTCGCTCCGACTGCGCTGGCTCTGGCTAGCGCGCACGGACACGGATCGAGCTTGGCAGGGGCTAGACCTGTAATTCACGATGGAGGAGCGGGCGCTGTTTCATGCCTCCACGACCATGGCCATCGGCGACGGCAGGACGGCCCTTTTCTGGGCTGATCGCTGGCTCGGCGGTCAATCCATTCACGAGCTCACGCCCAAGCTCATCCAGTGCATTCCCAAACAGCGCAGGAAGGCCGGAACGGTGGCGGAGGCCCTCGCAGGCAACAGCTGGGCGCGCGACATCCATGGCCTGCTTGGCCTCCCGGAGATTGGACAGTACCTAAAGCTCTGGCACCTTGTTCAGCATGTTGAGATGTCCACTGAGCCGGACAGGCTGCTCTAGAGATGGATAGCCAACGGTGTCTACGCGGCCCAATCCTGCTACCGGGCAACCTTCCAGGGCGCGATGAGCCGCAACTCCTGGAAGCTCATTTGGAGGAGCTGGGCACCGCCCAAGGTGAAGTTTTTCCACTGGTTGGCGTGCCAAGACCATTGCTGGACCACGGAGAGGCTCGCGCGCCGTGGCCTGCAACACCACCACGATGCCTTTTGTGCGACCAGGAACCGGAGACGATCGGACACCTGATGCTTACGTGAACATTCACCAGGCAGACTTGGCATGAGGTCCTCTCTTGGCTACGCCTACCGGCACCAGCGCCTGAGCACGACGGCTCCCTCATGGATTGGTGGCTGCGCATAAAGGATTTGACACCGCCAACGCTTCACAAGGCGCTCAAATCTGTCGCACTTCTGGTACCATGGATGGTCTGGAAACATAGGAACGCGTGCGTTTTCGACCATGAGAGGCCCTCGCTGAATGAGCTTGTAGATAGGATCAAAAACGAGACACGATGTTGGGCAAAGGCCGGAGCTCAAGGGCTCAGGGTCGTTTTGCCACCATCCTGGGATGTCCACTGAGGCCCTCTTGGCTGTGTAAAACTACCTCCTAGGAGGATGTAAATACCTCTTTCTTTCCAATGCAACGAAACGCAAAAGCCATTTGCGTTTTCTCGAAAAAACAACTCGATATTACAACTCGATACTAGAACAAAGTATGATTCTATATGAATGCCTCCGACGGTGTACCAGGATGTGCAATGAATCAAGAGTGACATGTATGAAAAATTATGCATGGTGGCTTTGCCACAAATATGATGTCAACTACATGATCATGCATGGCAATATGACAATATGATGCGTGTCATATGAACGGAACGGTGGAAAGTTGCATGGCAATATATCTCGGAATGGCTATGGAAATGCCATTATAGGTAGGTATGGTGGCTGGTTTGAGGAATATATATGGTGTCTGTTTTGAGAAAGGATATATAGTGGGTGTATGGTACCGGCAAAAGTTGCGCGGTACAAGAGAGGCTAGCAATGGTGGAAGGGTGAGAGTGCGTATAATCCATGGACTCAACATTAGTCATAAGAACTCATATACTTATTGCAAAAATCTACGAGTCATAAAAACAAAGCAATCAACGCATGCTCCTAGGGGGGAGGTTGGTAGGAGTTAACCATCACGCGCCCCCGACCTCCACACAAAGGTTGACACTTTACAAATACCTCATGCTCTAACTTCGTCACATAGCGGTTCACCATACGTGCATGCTACGGGAATCACTAATCTTAACACAAGCATTTCTCAATTTCATAATAACTCCATTAGCATGACTCTAATATCACTATCCTCATATCTCAAAACAATTATCAAGCATCCAACTTCTCATCATATTCAATGCACTTAGTGTGAAAGTTTTTACTACATTGATATTGGATGTCTATCATGTGAAGACTAGTTTTATAGCCTAAGCACATTACCATGCTATTTTAATAGACTCTCAAATGGATATAAGTGAATCATGAGAGATCAACAATTTCTTCAAAATATTATCACCACCGTGCTCTAAAAGATATAAGTGAAGCACTAGAGAGCAAAAACTATTCAACTCAAAAGATATAAGTGAAGCACATATAGTGTTCTATCAATTCCTGGGCCATATTTAACTCTCTCAAATAGGTGTGTCCAGCAAGGATAATTGTGGCAAACTAACAAGCAAAGACTCAAATTATACAAGACGCTCCAAGTAAAACACATATCATGTGGTGAATAAAAATATAGCTCCGAGTATAGTTACCGATGGATGAAGACGAAAGAGGGGGTGCCTTCCCGGGGCATCCCCAAGCTTAGGATTTTGGTTGTCCTTGAATTTTACCTTGGGGTGCCATGGGCATCCCCAATCTTAGGCTCTTTCCACTCTTTGTTCCATAGTCCATCAAAGCAATACTCAAAACTTGAAAACTTCGCAACACAAAACTTAGACAAAAATCTCGTGAGCTTCGTTAGTATAAGAAAGCAAACCACTACTGAAAGGTACTGCAATGAATTCATTCTTTGTTTATATTGGTGTTAAACCTACTGTGTTCCAACTTCTCTATGATTCATACTTCCCAATACTACTCATAGATGCATTGAAATAAGCAAACAACACACGAAAAACAGAATCTGTCAAAAACAGAACAGTCTTTAGTAATCTGCAGTTTTCGCATACTTCTGTATCTCCAAAAAAATCAAACTAAATTGGTAATCGTGAGGAATTTGTCTATTAATCATCTGAAAAAAGAATCAACTAAATAGCACACTCCAGTAAAATCTGGTGATCATTCTAGCGAGCGCTATCGATTCTGTTTTTCACAGCAAGATCATATAAACTTCACACAAGTCTTCCCAAAGGTTCTAATTGGCACAAACACTAATTAAAACACAAAACCACATTTAAACAGAAGCTAGATGCAATATTTATTCCTAAGCAGAAGCAAAAATAATAATATAAAATTGGGTTGCCTCCCAACAAGCGCTACCGTTTTACGCCCCTAGCTAGGCACGATACAAAGATAGATCTAGGGAATGCCATAATGATACGATATATCGCGAAAACTCATCTCATATTCCCTACGTTCAGCAGCAAGTTTCCTCTGCGGCAAACAAAAGTAATCAAAAGGGCTAATTTTAATGGGACAAAAGTACCCCATATCAAGCTAAGGAGGAATAGGTTCCTCTTTTGGCCCTTTGTAGTGAACAACCAATTCATCATTATAGGCGTTCTTTTGGCAGAAGGCCATGAGCCTTCGCTCAAGGGAGAAGCCTAACCCATTGTTTTGAATAGATAAAATGATCATTCAACTCAGAAACTCTATCAACCAAGACATCGGTAGGAACCTTTTTTCTAAGGTTTTCATTAAAAGCAACATGATCACGAGATCGCAACCGCATTATGTCTTCTTGATTAAATAAGATAGCCTCTATGGGAGGTCGGCCGGCATCTACCCCGTAATGAGCAAAGATTTCTTTGGCCTCTTTCATGATAAATCTAAATTCATGAGCTAAAAAGATAGTAGCTGGACGCTTAACAGAATAATGCTCAATATTGGAAAACTCCAAAAAGATTCTCTGAATACAGGGATGCATATGGATAAATTGCCTTTCAATTTCAACTACAAGCATAGATACAACATCCGCAAGGCTACTAGATCTGTGAAGAATAGAGCCACCCATAGTGGGCAAAGCACCGGCACAAGTAAAGAAGTCTTGAAGAACTCCTTTTCCAATGATATTACCACTACCAACCCGGAACTTTTTAATATGTAAAGTGGTAGTTTCATCCGGGGGGTCAACATAGACGTTGCCCTCAACATTACTACCCTTCTAGATAAAATCTTACCCCATCTCAGACATGAGGGCAAGCGACAGATAAACACACAACAGAAGAAGGGCAAATAAAACGACAAGGGTGAAGTGGGGGAGAGGAAAACGAGTGGCAAATAATGTAATGCGAAGGATAAGGATTTGTGGTAGGTACTTGGTATATGACTTTTGCGTAAGCCTCCCCAGCAACGGCGCCAAAAATTCTTCTTGCTACTTCTCGAGCTTGTGTTGTATTCCCTGGAAGAGGAAAGGATGATGCAGCACAGTAGCATAAGTATTTCCCTCGGTTTTTGAGAATCAAGGTATCAATCCAGTAGGAGACCACGCGCGAGTCCCTCGCACCTGCACAAACAAATGAGAACTTCGCAGCCAACGCGATAAGGGGTTGTCAATCCCTTTACGGTCACATCCAAAAGTGAGATCTGATAGAGATGATAGTTTGATATTTTGGTATTTTTTGATTATAAGAACAAAAAGTAAAAGCGGAAAAGTAAGTAGATTGATATGTTGAGAATATACCCGGGGGCCATAGTGTTCTCTAGTGGCTTCTCTCATGATAGCGATATTCTACGGCGGGTAAACAAATTACTGTCGAGCAATTGATAGAAAAGCGAATAATTATGAGACTATCTGGCATGATCATTATATATAGGCATCACGTCCGAGACAAGTAGACCGAAGCGATTCTGCATCTACTACTATTACTCCACACATTGACAGCTATCCAGCATGCATCTAGTGTATTAAGCTCATAAGAACGGAGTAATGCCTTAAGCAAGATGACATGATGTAGAGGGATAAACTCAAACTTAGTGATATAAACCCCATCTTTTTATCCTCGATGGCAACAATACAATTCGTGCCTTGCTGCCCCTACTGTCACTGGGAAAGGACACCGCAAGATTGAACCCAAAGCCAAGCACTTCTCCCATTGCAAGAACTATAGATCTAGTAGGCCAAACCAAACCAATAATTCGAAGAGACTTGCAAGGATATTATAATCATACATAAAGAGTTCAGAGAAGAACCAAATATTTCTCATAGATAATCTTGATCATAAACCCACAATTCATAGGATCTCAACAAACTCATCGCAAAAAGAGATTACATCGAATAGATCTCCTCGAAGACCGAGGAGAACTTTGTATTGAGATCCAAAGAGAGAGAAGAAGCCATCTAGATACTTGCTATGGACCCGAAGGTCTGTGGTAAACTACTCACAACTCATGGTGAGGCGATGATGATGATGTAGAAGAACTCCGTGGAAGATCCCCCCTCCGGCGGAGCTCCGGAACAGGCCCCTAGATGGGATCTCATGGGAACAGAAGGTTGCGGTGGTGGAACTAGGGTTTTCTCTGTTGTTCTGATAGTTTCGGGGTACGTAGGTATATATAGGAGGAAGGAGGGCACCGGGGGCCAAACGTGGGGCCCACGAGGCAGGGGGCGCCCCCACCCTCGTGGGCGCCACGTGTGCCCTACTCCGTGGTTCTCATGTCTCCCGTGAGTGATTTTCTCCAAAAATATCTCTCTCGAAGGTTTCATTCCGTTTGGACTCCGTTTGATATTCATTTTCTGTAAAACCCTGAAATAGGCAAAAAAAAACAGCAATCTGGACTGGGCCTTCGGGTTAGTAGGTTAGTCCCAAAAATAATATAAAAGTGTATAACAAAGCCCATTAAACATCCAAAACATCATAAATAATAGCATGGAACAATAAAAAATTATAGATACGTTGGAGACGTATCAGTCACCTCTGGAGCTGGAACCAGACTGATATCTCAGGAAACATAGTGTCATCTATCTTGGGGAAAAACGATTCAATGTGATGCGCATGTGGGCCGAGTAGTGGCATAGCCAGGATTTTATGTCAGGGTGGTCCAATTGGCACAAAATAAAATTTACACCACAAATTTAACAAACCAACATATGCACACTGATGTCTACTACGCAACCTTCTTCTTGTAGACTCGTGTTGGGCCTCCAAGCGCAGAGTTTTGTAGGACAGTAGCAAATTTACCTCAAGTGGATGACCTAAGGTTTATCAATCCGTGGGAGGCGTAGGATGAAGATAGTCTCTCTCAAACAACCCCGCAAGCAAATAATAAAAAGTCTCTTGTGTCCCCAACACACCCAATACAATGGTAAATTGTATTGGTGCACTAGTTTGGCGAAGAGATGGTGATACAAGTGTAATATGGATGGTAGATATAGATTTTTGTAATCTGAAAATATAAAAACAGCAAGGTAACTAATGATAAAAATGAGCACAAACAGTATTGCAATGCTTAGAAACAAGGCCTAGGGTTCATACTTTCGCTAGTGCAAGTGCTCTCAACAATGATAACATAATTGGATCATATAACAATTCCTCAACATTCAACAAAGAGTCATTCCAAAGTCACTAATAGCAGAGAACAAACGAAGAGATTATAATAGGGTATGAAACCACCTCAAAGTTATTCTTTTTGATCGATCTATTGGGCTATTCCTATAAGTGTCACAAACAGCCCTAGAGTTCGTACTAAAATAACACCTTAAGACACACATCAACCAAAACCCTAATGTCACCTACATACTCCAATGTCACCACAAGTATCCGCGGGTTTGATTATACAATATGCATCACACAATCTCAGACTCATCTATTCAAACCAACACAAAGAACTTCAAAGAGTTCCCCAAAGTTTCTACCGGAGAGTCAAGACAAAAACGTGTGTCAACCCCTATGCATAAGTTCACAAGGTCACATAACCCACAAGTTGATCACCAAAACACCTAAGTGAATTGGCCTTCCGTGGCTTGAAGTTTCTTTTGCATCAAGGATTGGCCTTCCGTGGACATAGAAAAAATGAAGAGTCTAGCAACAGAGGTAACTTCATTGAGGTTTTGAAATGGCTTGCAACAAATAGTGAAGAGGTGAATAAGTATGTTTCGAAGAATGCTCCACGTAATTGCAAATTGACTTCACCTCATATACAACAACAAATTATCCAATGTCGTGCAATAGAAACTAGAAAAAAAGTTATTTAGGAACTTGGTGATGATCACTATGCTATTCTAGAGGATGAATCTAGTGATGTATCACATAAAGAACAATTGGCTCTATGCTTGCTTTTTGTTGATAAACTAGGAAGGTCATGTGAGCACTTTCTTGGAGTTGTTCATTTAGGTGATATTACTTGACTGTCACTTAAGGAAGCAATTGAAGATTTACTTGTTGATAACCATTTAACCATGACTCAAATTCGTGGGCAAGGTTATGATGGGGCTAGCAATATGAAAGGGGGGATTAAAGGTCTAAAAACATTGATCATGAGAGAGTAACCTTCTGCTTATTATGTCCATTGTTTTGCTCATCAACCCCAACTAGTTCTTGTTGATGTTGCCAAGGGAAATAATGATTGTGTGTGGCTTTTTGATCGAGTATCTTTATTGCTGAATATTGTTGGAGTTTCTTGTAAGCGTCATGACATGCTTTGAAATGCTAGACTTCATAATATCATGAAAGCAATTGAATGTGGTGAACTGGAAACTGGGACTGGATTAAATCAAGAGATGGGCTTGCCTAGGCCGGGTGAAACTCGGTGGGGTTCTTATTATAGAACTATTCGCAATATTATTGATATGTATGCTGAAATCCGTGATGTGCTCATCTCTCTTGGTAAAGATACTTCACAAAGGGCCGAATGGCCGAAAATACATAGTATTGTTGGAGTGTTTGAGTCATTTGACTTTGTTTTCAATGCACATTTGATGTTTCTCATTCTTGGATATACAAATGATTTGTCCGAGTGTTTGCAAAGAAGAGACCAAGATATTCTTACCGCAATGTCACTTGTGAGATTGGCAAAAAGTAGGATGCAAGAACTGAGGTCTAATGGGTGGGATGCATTCCTTGAAAAGGTCACTTCTTTTTGCAAGAAACATGGCATTGAAGTTCCTGTAATGGAGAATAATTATGTCCCTTATGGAAGATCCGAACAGTTTGTGCGACCTCAAACAAATTCAGCTCACTTTAGAAGGGAAATTTATATTGGGATTATTGATAAAATCAATCAAGAGCTCGACAATCGGTTTGATGAGGTCAATATGGAGTTGTTTTCTTGTATGTCGGCCTTGAATCCCGCCAACTCATTTGCTTCTTTTGATGCACAAAAGGTACGTAGACTTGCTGAGTTCTACCCCAATGATTTTTCGAGCTCTGACTTGATGCACCTGGAAATGCAACTTGATAACTATATTGATGACACAAGAAAAGATGACAACTTCAAAGGCCTAGAAAATCTTGTTGATCTCTTAGTTAAGCTTGTTCAAACCAGAAGGCATATAGTTCATAATTTGGTGTACTTGCTTCTAAAACTGGTATTGCTTCTACCGGTGGCAACGACAAGTGTTGAAAGAGCATTTTCTGCAATGAGTGTGGTAAAAAACAAGTTAAGAAACAAGATGGGTGATAGTCTTTTGGATGATTGCCTAGTCACATACATCGAACGAGATGCT
The DNA here is from genome assembly GCA_902687465.1 of Secale cereale. NCBI lineage: Eukaryota > Viridiplantae > Streptophyta > Magnoliopsida > Poales > Poaceae > Secale > Secale cereale. The sequence continues at coordinate 950,296,957 of LR738711.1, forward strand.
TTCTCCAAAGTGAATGAAGATAATATAATTGAGAGTTTCATGGTCTTGAGAAGGCGGTATACCGACAAATAAGGTGTGTTATATTTTACGCAAATGTAAGAGTCGAACATAAATTTTAATATGCTTTGAAAGACCTTATTGATATGTGCTTTGGATATATTATGTGTGCATATGTTGGTTTCTTAAATTTGTGGTGTAAATTTTATTTTGTGCCAATTGGACCACCCTGACATAAAATCCCGGCTACACCACTGCCTATGCGTGTGTGTGCGGTTCCTTTGTCGACCGCCGGGACGCGTGTCCTTCGCCAGCCGCCTGGCCGTCATCGTCGGCGGGTGCCCTACTGGAGTGTCGGCCTTGCGTTGGCGTGGGCGATGGCCGATAGCGCTGGCCGCTGGGGTTTCAGACTGACGGAGACTAGGAAGAGGATGATGGTGCAACGGGAACCAGGAGTGATCAGGGTACCTGTGCTAAGAGCGATTAGGAAGAGGAGAAAACATGCGTACCAGCGAATGTACATGGGCTGAGAGCCCGAGACCTTAGTTGGGCCTGAATATGTTTTATTTTTTCAAGATAAGTACTCCCTCCGTTCCATATTACTCGTGTGGGACAAGTAATATGGAACGGAGGGAGTACTAAACTAATGGGCCCAATTCCAGGGCTGGCCACCCTACAGCTACACCACTGGGGCCGAGCCACATTGGAGGAGTTGAAGATCAACCCGAAGATAGCAGATGAGATCCATGTGATCTTTGCGCCCATGACCTGATGATGTTTAAGCCTTGAGCTACTTGGCTTTGTTTCTCTGTTTTGGACCTGTAAGTTTGGCAAACCACGAAGATTGTGTTATGGTGGCTGCTCTTTTTTTTGTGTGTGTCCTTTGTGACACTCAGAACCTGGCGTGCAGTCCAGATGTTTGCATGTGTTTTGGTTTCGTTTCTATGAAATGGAGCTGGGGGAGCTTCCCTTTTGATCGAGAAAACCTTCAACGCAAATTTAAAATAAGTAAGGGACAGGGGATCCCCTTGTATGAGCCCCATTGTAGGGCTAAAAATCTCCGTTTCATCTTAATAAAACCAAACTCTGTAATGAACTGAAGTAACACAAGCTATGACCATTTGCACCCTCAAAGCCCAACTTAATCATCCATATCACCGAGGAAATTTCATTGCACACGATCATATGCTTTGTGCATATCTAACTTCACGACGCACAAGCCACTGTTCCCTTGCCTCTTTTTCAAGATCGTGTGTAAACACTCATAAAGCCATTAACACATTATCAGTAATGAGTCTCCTAGGCACAAAAGCACCGTGTGTCAAAGAGATGCTACGTGGTAGTAACATTTTCACCCAGCATTTATAGTTTCTTAATCCAAGGAGACACAAGTATATAAAAATATAGTTGTTGTTACTGACACATGAGAAGACGGCGCACGATACATCAAAACGAATACTGTGATACTAAATCGAACGGTCCCTGATTATGACACGCACATCACACACTAATCGACTGACTAACAAATTACGTAACCTACTTAGGCTTGCTCAGATAAAGCAGGCCAGGACCAATGTCGCAGCTTGTGCCATGGCGCGAGCGAGGAACGCCACGAATGGCCCGCCCGCGGCGGATGAATACTCCATCGACGGGTCCGGCCCTGGCGCCGGAGAGAACGACGATGACGTCGGCGGACGAGAAGATGATGGTGCCGTGGGGGTGGGGGGCTGTGCCGGCGATGATGCTGATGCCGGCGCCGGCGGCTCGGCAGCGCGGACGTTAATTATCAGCCTCTCGCCGTCGTTGCAGTGTCCGAGGTCGGCGCTGGCGAAGTAGGCGAAGCCTGGCGCGTCGAGGAGGAAGAGCGTGCTGCCGTCCCTCGGCACGGCGCCGGTGCCGATGCCCGCCGTCTCGTTGCAGTGATAGTATCCCGCCTTGCTCACCTTGATCACCGAGTCGTTCTTGTACACGAACTCTGCATGTCCATTTGCATTCACAACACAAGGATTAAGTTGATTTGGTCTCCAGCCGGCAAATCAGTGGATCAAACGCTCGCGTGCACGTAATCGATTGCTACTTACCGATGGAGTCCTCGACAAAGAAGGTTATGGGGGCCGCCCACTTGACGTAGAACATCTCCTTGTCCTGCGGCGGGGGCACGCGCCACCCTTCAGGGCCGCCCACCCTGTACCGCTTCCCCAGCGGCACCGCGGACGCCGTCGGGCAGAGGACGACGAGCACGACGGCGAGCGCCGAGAGACGGATCGCCAGAGACGTCGCCACCGCCGCCATATCGATCGTATCAAAACCGAGCAATCGGGCGCTCTCAGCAGGTTCTAAGCACACCGCCCACCGAGGATCTCCGAAGAAGAGGAAGTGGCGTGTGTGCTGTGTCCTACCGGTGTGTGTGTGTACTGATAGGATGACTGGAAATTTATAGGGGTGCTGCGTTGATCGAGTAGTGCCGATCGAGAAGTGGTAAAACTGATGGAGCGTGCATGCATGCCGAACTCAACCGATTGCCCATTGGCGGTTAGGTCAACTCGGCGTTGCTCGCGCGCGTACGGGGTGGAGAACGTGGCGTTGGACTCTCACCAGGCAGTTTCTGCATCTGCGTGCATCCATAGGGCTTCTGCCCGACGGCGGCATTACGGACAGTCGTACAGGCCCAAGAACTGAATGGCCGTACGGCAACGTTTTTGGAGAATCTGTCTTGCAGTCCAGGTGTTTGCCAGGTAGGGGCACGTCACACCATAAAAAAGAGTTCAAATATGAAGTTATGTGGGAAACACATGAGCATTGGAAGGAGACTATTTCTTCGAGTTGGGCAGAAGGAGGTCCGACGAGGACTATGGAAGATCTGAGCAGGAAATTAAAACGAATCTCCAGAAACCTGGGGGCTTGGAATAAGAACACTTTTGGTTCGGTTAAAAAGGAGATAAGCAGTTTGAAGAAGGAACTTGAAAGGCTAAGAGGTGATCCGGCAAGGGTAGCACCATCACACGTGGAACTTAAGATAAATGAAAAGCTGATAGAGTTATACCACAGAGAGGAGCTCATGTGGAGGCAACGTTCCAGGATTGAATGGCTGTCGGCTGGAGACAAGAACACACGGTTCTTCCATCTAAGAGCTAGCCAGCGGAGGAAAAGAAACATGATAAATGCATTGTCCAACTCCCTGGGGGTTATGACAGAGGATCAAGCAGAGCTCAGAACTTTGGTAAGGGATTTTTATGCGACTTTGTACACATCAGAAGGAGTATCAGGTATGGAGGACGTGCTGTCAACGGTGCCTACCAAAGTCACAGATGTTATGAATGAGATGCTCCTGGCGCCCTATACAAATGAAGAGGTAAAAACAGCCTTGTTCCAGATGTTCCCTACTAAGGCCCCTGGTCCGGATGGGTTCCCAGCTCACTTTTATCAGAGGCATTGGGACATCTGTGGAGAGGAAGTGACGAAGGCAGTCCTGAGAATCATCAAAGGGGAAGAGGGGACTGGTGTTGTCAATGACACAGTCCTTGTCCTCATCCCCAAGGTTTTGAACCCAACTCAACTTTCCCAGTTTCGCCCTATTAGCCTTTGTAATGTCATATATAAAATTGCCTCCAAAGTTGTCTCTAACAGGTTGAAGTTAATCCTACCTGACATCATATCAGAGGAGCAGTCTGCTTTCGTCCCAGGAAGACTTATTACGGATAACATCATTTGCGCCTATGAATGTTTGCATTTTATGAAGAGAAGCAGAGCCAAAACTAATAGTTATTGTGCTTTGAAGTTGGACATGATGAAAGCATATGATAGATTGGAGTGGCCGTATCTCAGAGCTATGATGGCAAAGCTGGGCTTTGCACAAAGCTGGATTCAGATAGTAATGAATATGGTACAGTCAGTTTCCTTTTCAGTTCTATTTAATGGTGAAAAACTTGAGCAGTTCACACCCACAAGAGGCATTCGACAGGGAGATCCTATCTCCCCTTACCTTTTCTTGATTGCAGCAGAGGGCCTTTCGTGCCTTTTAAAATCCAGTTCTCAGTCGTCAGGTTTGGAAGGGATCAAGGTGGCGCCAACAGCCCCGTCTGTGAACCACCTCCTTTTTGCTGACGATAGCCTGTTGCTTTTTAAGTCAAGCGTGGAGGGAGCGACAACGGTATCAAACCTATTGGATGTATACTGCAAAGCTTCGGGACAAAGGATAAATAATGAAAAATCGTCTATCTTTTTCAGCAAGGGGTGCCCTCAAGTGATTAGGGACAATGTTAAGCTGGTTTTGAATGTTCACAATGAGTCTCTAAGTGATAGGTATCTGGGGATGCCAACTGATGTTGGGCAAGCAAAGATGGGCACATTCAAATACTTGAGAGATAGAGTATGGGAAAAGGTCCGAGGTTGGATGGAGAAGCTACTTTCGGCAGCAGGGAAAGAAGTGCTTATAAAATCTATTGCACAGGCTATCCCAATTTACTCAATGGCATGTTTCAGATTACCCCGAGGTTTGTGTGAGAATATTACAGCAATTATCAGACAGTTCTGGTGGGGGAGTAAACAAGGAAAAAGAAAACCTGCTTGGGTTGCTTGGGATATCATGACTAATCCAAAGTACCTAGGCGGTATGGGTTTTAGAGACATTGAAATTTTTAATCTGGCGCTGCTTGCTCGTCAGGCATGGAGATTATTGCATGATCCTACATCGCTCAGCTCAAAAATACTCAAGGCGGCCTACTTCCCTCATAACGATTTTTTGAGTGCAGACTTGGGGAATCATCCCTCCCAGATATGGCGGGCCGTCATCGATGGAAGGGAAGTGCTGAAGCAGGGAATTATTCGGAGGATAGGAAACGGATCGTCTATAGATATATGGAACACCAACTGGATACCAAGGATTGGTCCGTTGCGGCCAATTACAACGATCTCAGATAACCCGCCGGTGTTGGTGTCAGAGCTTATAGATTCTACTTCCGCCTCATGGAAGGAAGAACTTGTCCGGGCGACCTTTCTACCTTTTGATGCAGATACGATTCTGGCAATTCCGCTGTGTACAAGAACCATGGATGATTTTTGGGCTTGGTCGGGTGAGAGAAGCGGAAAGTTCACGGTAAGATCAGCTTACCGTATGGTCATGAATACGAAACACCATCGAGAGAATTGGCTTCAAGGCAGTGGGGGAGGTTCAAATGTCAACACAAATAGCAACGAGTGGACAAAACTATGGCACATCAAGGTGCCCTCGAAGCTCAAAGTGTTCCTATGGAGATTAGCTCAACACTCGATCCCGTCCATGGATGTGTTACACCGTCGTAACATGTCTACTACTCGCTGTTGTGCCCTTTGTGGATATGACGATTCCTGGAGACATGCTTTAATGGAGTGCACCATGTCCAGATGCATATGGTCTTTGGCTGAACCTACACTAGTTGAGCATATGAGTCAGAACACAGACAGGAACGCACGAAACTGGATTTTCTCATTACATGAAGTGCTATCCCAAGGGGATTTTATCCTGCTGGTGGTCAGTCTATGGGCAATCTGGAAAGCTAGGCGCAAGGCCATCTACGAGGACATCTTCCAGAGCCCCCAGAGCACACATTTGTTCATCAAGTCATACGTGCAGGATCTCTTTTCAGCCGAAGAGAACAAGCGCATTGAGAGGCCGGCGCAAGGAGCTTCACAGCCTAGGCCAAGGCGTTGGCTCCATCCCCCAGAAACATGTTGCAAAATCAATGTTGACGGAGCCGTTTCTCAGAACCGGCGGAGGGGAGCCGCGGCGGCCATATGCAGAGATCACAATGGTGAGTTCATCGGGGCCTCAGCCATACTCGTCAAGGGTGTGCATGATCCACCAACTGTTGAAGCATTAGCAGTCCGAGAGGCTCTAGCACTTGCTGAGGATCTGAACTTGCAGAGGATACATATTGCATCAGATTGCAAGACTGTGATTGAGGATATCAAGGAACAAAACCCGACTAGCTATGGAGCAATTCTACATGAAATAACAGCCCAAGCTACCAACTTTGCCAAGTGCAGTTTCGGTCATGAGTATAGGAGCTCGAATTTCGAGGCTCACAATCTAGCGAAGCATGTTTTAAGTTTAGGGGTGGGCCGCCATGTTTGGTTTGGGCACCCTGGTAATCTCGTATTTGTACCTGTAAACATTGTCTCAGGTTAAATAAAGCTTCGTGTGATTGTCTCAAAAAAAAAAAAGGTGTTTGCCATTAGTGGCGGCAGATTAACACTGATATTTCTTTCGCAATTTTTTTTACTGCTACTAGCAAAAAGGCCCGTGCGTTGCACCGGGAGAAGAAAATTCATATCCCTAATTTCTCCAGAAAGTAACGGACTTCATCGTCCATCTACCTCCATCCGGCTTATATTTCCACAGCCTAAGAAGAAATTGCATTGTTTAGACCTGTGTGGAGAAAACATCTGTTGCAATGAATCTGGATTGGCCGGGTAGCGGAACTATGCCCAACTCATAACGACTGAGGAATGAGGAAGACCACATGTCTCTGTCTAAAGAGCATAGTTAGTACAATAAACAAACCAACACCAGCTGCCTGAACTGTACCTTCAAATCTAGACCTAGTTTAATCTGATAGGGCCAAAGTAATCAGTTAATTCATGAAACATATAGTCAATTTTCTATAAGGGAACATATAATTGTCCACTCAAGGTTGAAGATGCAGTTTGAAAGGATTCTCCAATCTACATAAATCACGGCCACATTTTCTGCATTTCCTATCTAAAACAACATTGCCTGACCATTGGCTTAGGCACATTCTAATACAAATTGCAAACTGCTGATAAGTCTTGACATGGCATTGGTTTTCGGTGAGCATATAAATTTATTTCAGTGAAAATAAAATTTCAGTCATAGTGATAGCTCCAGCCAACAACTGAAAAAGTAGTCTCATTGGCTACAAGTGTCCCCAATAGTCCAAAGAGGTGTAGACTCCAGAGGAGCAGTATGAAACATCATCATAACCAAATCCTGACAATATTAAAAATGTACTGTCAGCAACATGAACAAAGATAGAATGGCACGCACTTAAATGGCGGGGAAGAAACATGACGTAAATATGGTGTATGGATTGATCACATCCAGTGACCCATGGTCTCGTTGCCATTCTCCAGTGTATGGATTGATCACATCCTGGATGCTTTGCATCTACAAAAGAAAAAAATATGTCAACTCAAAGCAAGATATAAAAAGCACCTAACGAAAGTAGTAGAGGATGCTCGGGTCATCTACTTTCAGAAATGTCATGTTCACCGTTGTTATCTTGCAACTTGATGGGTCTTTTGGATTAAATGTGGAAGCCCACTTGTAAAGCTACCGATGCTTAGCTTCTGAAGAAACTGTGGATAACAAACTTGTGTGTTTCCCCTGCTTTAGTAGTCCTCCCATCAGTACTTGGCAGCTGTTTGATTGCGCATTTCCGTATGCAATTTATCAATCTAGCGAAATATATCATTTAATTTGGAATTTCTACCATGAATAACTACACCAAGATTGCACAATTTCAGCAGCTGAAAGATGTCGGCTAGCCCGTTCTCATCGCTGGAAACTTTGACTCGAGAATATGTCCATGTTCTTCATTTTCTCTCTACAGAGGGACACCATTAGCATTGTCAAAACTGTTTTTCGGATCTTGCAACATCATTGATTATATTGGAATAATTCTAGCCAAAAAGGAAATACTTCAACACTGGAAAGGCAATAACTTTTCTGTCAATTGACTGACTGTACCATTGCATGACGGGTGTCCAGCACCTCCAGGAACTGAAGCATCTAAATTTGCTTCAGCAGATACAACGACATCGATTCACATCATGCGTGTCACCAAAGACCACACCGAACGTGGTAGACCACACGCTAGCCCAGGCGCCGAGCCATGGTTCCACTGCCGCAGCCGCTTGCTTGCTTGGGGCAGCGACCATGACCGGGGCTAATTTTTAAGAAGTGTAATTGTGCTCTATTCATGGGCTGCAGACTGGTATAAAAAATTGAACCGTGTTCTCATCCAAAATCTAGTTGCCTGTGCTAGTGCACTTCAGTTAGTAAAATCGGATTTTACTTCAGGGCCATTGAGCATGTGTAGTCCTAGGAACTGCTGGTTGTAAAAATACATTGCAGATGCATGGATCTCTCCAGTAAGAAACATTGCTATCTCATCAAGGTTAATTAGTGCCAATAAATACATGCAAAGAGAGATTAGTAGGGGCCAAGCAGTAAAATAGATCAGATCAAACTGAGATGCAGTCAAGAAGTCAAAGTAAGTTGGGGAGGAAAAGAGGTTGCAGACAAATTTGAAGCAATGAACTGCAGGTTGTCAGAGAACCAAAGACCATAATTTAAAGCCTCTTTTTCGACATACCTCAAGTGTAGAACTGACCGACAAAGTTCCGGTGAACAGTGGATCACTGTCGGACGCTGGCTTGTTATCTGTCGAAGTGTAGAACCAAATCACGACATGGAACTGAAGATTCAGAGAGCTGAAGCTGGACTCGCTGTTGTGTAGCTATGTGCCATTCAGAGAACTGAAGCTAGCCTCACTGTTGTGAAGCTATGTGCCGGCGGGCCGTCCGGGCGTCCATCCAAATCACGAAACTGAACACAAAATTCAGATGACTGGATCTCGCTGTTGTGTAGCTATGTGCCTACAGGCCGTCAGGGCGTCCATCCAAATCACGACACTAAACTGAAAATTCAGAGAACTGAAGCTCACTCTTGTGTAGCTATGTGCCGGCGGGCCGTTCGGGCATCTGGCCGTGGGAGGCACGGATGTGTGCGGTGCGCCGGTTGCTGGAAACCAGCGGTGTGCTATGCTGTAGCTCCGCGGGTGCCTGCAGTAGCGCGACAATGTCCTCCTCGGTGCGGCGCCCAGCCGCACCAGCTCCTTGCAAACACCTCGGCCATCCACTCCTCGCGCACCACCGACTGCACCAATGGCGGAAGGTCCAGCGTGCCGCCGCAAGGAGCTCCAGCAGGAGCACGCCCAGTGAGTGCCGCCGCGTGTCCACCACCTCGTGCCGCCGGCGCCCACATCACGTCATCGTCAACCCACGGCGGCCGCCCCTGCCATCCGAGGCGTGTGCTGCTACTCTGCTCGAGTAGCGCCCAGAAGAGCTAGACCTTGAGGTCGCCCATTTGAACGGCGGCCCACCTCTGCTCCTTCCCCTCTGCGCTCCGTCTCGTCCAACGGCGCCACACTGGCTCTAAATGTCCGCCGCTGCCGTGCGCGACGAAGAGGAACGCAGAGTGGAGGCGTCGGCAGAGGGAAGAGCCGAAGGCGGAAGGCAGGGGGGAGAGGTCGAGAGATCCGGGGTCGAAGGGGAGGCGCGAAGCCTCGGCAACAACAGCATCACGTCATCCGGCTTCTACATGCTGAAGATCTACATCATAAACAACAACGCACGCATCCCGCATGAGGCATGAGGCGGTCGGCGGCGCGCGGTGCGGCGGGATGGGGCTGGAGGCGGCCGGCGGCGCGCGGGGCAGGGCAGGAGGCGGCCGGCGGCACTCGGGGCGGGGCTAGACGGGAGGGCGCAGGAGGCGCGCGGGGCGGGGCGGGGCAGGAGGCGGCCGCCGGCGCTTGGGGCGGGGCGAGGCGGCCGCCGGCCGGCGGCGCTTGGGGCGTGGCAGGGAGGTGGGTGGGGCGGGGCGGAGCTTCGCGAGGCAGCCTGTGTCTATGTTTTTCCCTCTTCACACCGATTCAATTTGGACCGCGGGTTGAATACCACAAATCGCAAGGACTTTTCTGCAAAAACGCCAACGACGGACGACCAGAAGCGCTAGCTGGTTTATTAGTAGGTAAAGATTTGAATATTTGATGTTGCATGACTTGCATCGTATTAACCATCGGCGGTGGTAGCTTGATACTGATATTATTATGAGAAGTAAATACACCAATGGTGTTTGAATTTGTCATGAATGTTCACTTTAATGCCTGAACTTGAAAAATACGCCGAATTGGTTTCAAACTTTGGCATGTACGTGCAAATACGGTGATGATCGCATCTGTTGATGTAAATTGCGCCGACATGGCACCGACATGGCATGGATCCCACCTGTAGTGATGAAACATGACTAACTGAATACAACAGGTCTTAATGACTAGTGGGTCCCACCTGCTAGTATTGGAAACTAAAATGAAAAATGAGGCCGAATGGTAAGACTACCCATAGTGGGAGTAAGGCTGGTCACAATGGACGGGAATATAAGGTAGTAACATACACACTTATCTAGACTATGTTACTACCTCCACAGTGGGTAGGAACATGTAGGTAGTGTCATGCAACGATGCATTTATTAGCTTATAGACTCATTGTTTCTTGAAGTGTGTGATGTTTCGGTAACTTAGCTAGTTACCACAAGCACCTCACTCTTCATTAAATATGTGTCACATAAGCAACGTTGTATTGAAATATGTGATGTTACTCCTAAGTTCCACCCCATTGTGACCAGCCTAACATAGGTAGTAACATCACACATATCTAGATAAAAAAGATGATGTGGCAAGCAATAAATGAAGAAAGAGAGGCATGTGGTAACATAGCTAGTTACTACTAGTATGAGTAACATCACACATATCAAGGTAAGATGAGTCTATGGCCTAATAAATGAAGTCTTCCATGTTACCACACATATGTTACTCCCCACTATAGAGGTACTCCCTCCGTCCGGGTTTATTAGGCCTAAAGACAACTTCTCTTAGGCTAGTCCCAATGGGGAGGAACTTAGTAGTAACATCGTTGCCATGTAGGACAAAAGGCTGACATGGCAAACATTTAATGAGGAAAGAGAGGGTAGTGGTAACATAGCTAGTTACCGGAACATCACATATTTCAAGACATTGTGAGTCTATAAACTAATAAATAGAGTTTTGCATGATGTTCCTACCCATTGTGATGATGGTAACATAGCATATAATAGCGTGTATGTTCTTGCTCTATGTTACTCCCCATTGTGACCAGCCTTAGACCAAGACACATAGGAATTTGCTCACATTAAATCTTCCATTCCACTCCCAATGCATTCTCTCACATGCATGCAGCCAATGAAAAAACACACATGAAGTGTATTAATTTTCCAGCCATGACACCAACAACAATGGCTTTCAATGCAACCAATGAAATCGTTGCATTCATGCACCTTTCCAAAGCGAGGCCTTATAAAAAGGGACACGCTTGTGATGCTAAGAGGCCTAATAAACCCGGACGGAGGGAGTAGTAACATAGAGTAGTAACATGGGCATGTTACTACTCTATGTTACTACCCATTATGGCTAATCTAATAGAACCATTGACCTGACAATGAAGGGCAACATGAGCTTCCCAACACGCGAAAGAACTTCACATGGCAAGTCTCCTAGAGCTTAAAGTATTGTAAATGAAAAACCCTGTAGTACTGCAATATGTGCACCTCATTGAGCACATGTTAATTTTTCTTCAAAAATGTAAAAAGTCTTACATTATAGTTACAATAATACAAATAAAATTAAACTACTTTCATGTTATACATAATCTATATAAAAATAAATTTTAAGAAATGTTCAAGTAAATCTAAAAATAATCACGTATTATTTTAAAAACATTCATATAAATAATATATAGTACGAATTATAAGAATGTTTGTGTAATATAAAATGATAATTTTTTTTAAATTACAGTTTGTGAATGCTATTTTAATTATTCAAACATTCGAATAAGTATAAGAATATTTTTATAATTCATATATAATTATTTTGTATAATTTATAATTTCTTTTGTATTCATCACTAAACATTGTGTTCTCTAATAAACCATTTTAAATATAATCCATGAGTGCATATTATTTTGTAGTGATCTAAACACTCTTATAATTCTTTACAGAGGGAGTACTTATAACATTTTAAAATACTCACGCATTATACTTAAACTATAATTTTCTAAATTATTTCTAAAAAGTATAGGAACATTTTAGTAAGTTTTTTTATGGCATACCTCTGTATACTTATTTTGTAGGCACACCAATATTTGTGTACCACAAATATGTATAATCCACAGCGTGGCATGGGGCCTGGTTTATAGATTCTTTTTAAAGTAGTTTAAGTAATATGGGGCCTGGTTTATAGTATACCTCGAGATAATTATTAATAAAACACTCCCTCCGCAAAAAAATATAAAAACGTTTAGATCACTAAAGTAGTGATCTAAACACTATTATATTAGTTTATAGAGGGAGTATAATATGTGCACATGCATTTTCACTTAAACTACTCCCTCCATTTGGTGGAAAGTGTACATATAGAAATTTTAGGACAAATTATGGATTGAAGTTAAAAAAGCATTGAAAAGGTGCAAGCCATCATCTCTCCCTTCTTTAATTACCCAACCTCCAATGAGCTAAGTGCATGTAGAAATTAAGGAAACCATGTGTAGAATGTTATTGGTCTTGATTATTGTGTGATGAGAGAGAAATTTCTACTCTAAAATGCATTGAGAAGATAGAAATACACTCTTTTGTGGACAAATTTTAAAGCCAAATGCACACTCTTCACCGGACGGAGGGAATACATTATTGTTCAGAAGCCGTAACAGACATTTGAAACTACTTGCCTGTTGGTCAGTGCGGACTGCGTGGTAGGGTTAGGTCGCTGGTTCGAGTTCCAACAGGCACCACTTTTTATTTTAATATGTGGTCCTTGCACACGGACTCATTAGTCATTGAGCAATATATTATTGTTTCGTCGCTATAAATTGGTCCCATGCCATGTCAGTGCATTTATGTCTGCGAATGAGATTAGCACCGTATTTGCACATTCGTGCCCAGTATTAGAAACAGTTCAGCGTATTTTTCAAGTTCAGGCACTAAAGTGAACATCTGTGGCAAGTTCAAGCAACAATGGTGTATTTATCTCTTATTATGATGATGTTGATATCCTTTCCATGATTTTTGTCTGCCTCTATGTTTTCTTTTCTGACTAATATTGAAGTGGTCCGCACAACAAGATGGTATGGTTAGGTGACGCCGCAGCTGCTGTAGCCACCACCGCTGCCCAGCCTCGGCCTCACGCCCGTCGGTGATGTTTCCATTTGCACCCTCTGGGCGGATTGTGTCCTCGTCGGCCTCTTCTCCACTGGGGCTACATGTCTGCGGTGGTCTCGGAGTTGATCAGACCAGGAAGGACACAATAGGGAATGTTGCATCTACATGGTGGAAGTAGTTCAGAAGGAGCACGAGCATTAACTCCTCCTCTAAGGAACGGGAGGCGTCGGCTTCAGCGAGCATAGTTAAGGGGGGCTATGGTTGTCGAGTATGAACATCTTAAACCCCGAGATCCCCCATGTCAGAGTCAAGACCTGCAGGATGATGAACCATGCGCTGCCATTTGTTAGCACGCTGGTGGCAAGTAAGAAGAACACATATGTGAGTGGGGCGAAAAAGGAGCTCCCCTTGTGGATGCTACCTATCCGAAGCCTTCTGATGAGGATAACGAGGCCCTTATGATGATGAACATTGATGCCCTCGCGGTCATTATTGTAGCTTCGAGAAAAGATGTGGTGTTGACCACTGTCCACAGCGGGGTCTGGGAGAGAACACGACAGAGGTTAATGAACCGCAAGATTCCATGGAAGGAGAGGATCAGGAGGAGGAGGTGCTCGTTCAGGATGATATGGAGGAAGCCAGAGTTACCCCATAGTAGGAGCACCCGTGGGTGTTGGCACAGACCCCGAACGATACGTATATCGCTCCTAGACGATTACTTTCCGTCTTGAGCACACACGCAGTCGTCGAGCCAGCCGAGTACTTTCCGGCCGTACGAAACTGCACGTACGTAGACGTAGCTAGGCAGGCACGCAGGCACCTTGATTGATATTCACGTACAAGAGACTATCACATGCATGTACGTAATACCACGCAGCCGGGTTGATCGATCTCGTCGTCGCCGGAAGACACGCACGCGAGACAACTCGAGGACACACGATATGATGGCTAAACAGGGCCTTGTCGGTCCTGTTGATCTTATTACTTTTGATCGGTCTTGGTACAAGATTACAGGGGATACATCGGATTATATAGTAGCTAACCTAGCCTACCACTACAAGTCCTATTCGGTGATGTGTTCTGGTCCGAGCCGGACACAGACTAGGCAGCGTGGTTAATTCCAACAATCACTCCCTAAACACGATGTCTTCACTTTACAGCTTGGACGCCGATCCTTCGTCGCATCTTCATGAACTTCTGTCGTCCCAAAGATCTGATTAGGATATCTGCAAGCTGTTCGTCGGTGCAAACGTAGTTGATGTCAATCTTACTTTCTTCCACGCACTCCCTTAGGTACCGATACCTCGTATCGATGTGCTTCCATCTTCCATGATGACACACTGGATTCTTCCACAGAGAGATTGTAGACTTGTCGTCAATGTTGAGCACCACTCGTTTCAGTTCCTTACCCGTGAGGTCACCGAGTAGCCTTCCAAGGCAAACGCCTTGATACATCGCGGTTGCAGCTGCAATATACTCTGCTTCACGAGATGATAATGCGACCACCTTCTGCTTTTGTGATAGCCAACTCACTATGCTTCCTCCCAAGAAATATGCCACGCCCGAGGTACTTTTACGGTCGTCCACATCTTTTTTCATGTCACTATCACTATAGCCAAGTAGCTCCACCATCTCCTTCTTCTTCTCTCTCAAATAGACACAACCGAAGTTTGTTGTCCCTTTGATGTACCTGAGTATATTTTCCACAGCTGCCCAATGTTCCGTCGTGGGTGCTTCCATGTAGCGACTCACTATGCCAACGGAATAGACCAAGTCCGGTCTTGTATTCGTGAGACACCTCAACTTCCGGACCACACTTCTATACTCCGTTGCATCAACCGCGGGTGCTTCACTTTTCTTGCTTAGTATGAGATGAGGCTTCATCGGAACATGACTTGGATTACAATCTTTCATGCCAGAGCTTTCAAGTACCTTCTTTGCATATGCCTCTTGGCATATTGTGATCCCTTCCGGCTTTTGATGTACCTCGATCCCAGGGTAGTAACTCAAGAGCCCTAGATCAGTCATCTTGAATAGCTTCTTCATTTGTAGCTTGAAGTTTGCAATCACCTCTTCGTCTGCTCCAGTTATCAACAGATCGTCCACATAGATGCCCACTAAGAGACGATCATTGCCTTTACCTCGCTTATACATTGCATGCTCTAGTGGGGCTTTCTCAAATCCAAGAGAAATCAATGTACGATCAAGCTTGATGCTCCATGCCTGAGGAGCTTGTCGTAGCCCGTACAACGCCTTGTGTAGCTTCAATACCTTATGTTCCTCTCCTTCTTCTATGTACCCTGGTGGTTGCTTCACATACAACTCTCCTTCTAACTCCCCAGTAAAAAACGTGGAGTTCACATCCATATGATGTATCCTCCAAGATTCTTGAGCCGCGAGAGCTATAAGTAATCTCACCGAGTCCATTTTTGTAACTGGAGTGAACACTTCTTCGAAGTCCACACTTTGGTCTTGCACGTTTGCTTTAGCCACGAGCCTTGCTTTATGCTTCACCAAGTTCCCTTCGGCATCCTTCTTGATTTTGTACACCCACTTGAGCTCTATGGCATTATGTCCGTTGGGAAGATCCACGAGTTTCCATGTATCATTGTCTCGGATCGACCCCAACTCTTCATCCATAGCACGACGCCAACACTCCTTCATAATTGCATCTTCAAAATTTTCCGGTTCCTCGATGTGCAAACATAGTTGCCCTTTACTCTTCATCTTCACCGAATTTATTCGAAACGCTTTCTTTGAAGAGATGTCCAACACATGTCGTTTTCGTGCTACCGAAGAAAACACACTGTCATCTGGACTTGCCAAAGTTCCTGTTGCTGGCGATTTGAGCTCTCCTGAAGTACTCCAGGAAGAGTTAATTTGTCCTCCATCTGGCGCGGTTCCTCGGCTGCAGCCCTCTTCTGGCCTGATGGAAAGGCATTTATAGCTAGTGCCTCCGTCCAGAGCACCCACAACTAGCGCGTCTCCTTTTTCTGGAAAGTGCTCACGTTCTAGCCCTTCCACTAGGACTCCACGTGGTGGTGAGCTCCATTGTGGATAGCTGGCTACTGCTGGGAGTTGTCCACCTTCTGGACCATGTCCATCTGGCCCGTCCTGGTGGCCACTGTCCGGCTCATCCACTGGGCTGCGCGTGCCTGGTACGCAAGACATGATGCTCACATGGTTTGCCTGCTCACGTGAGATGGCTGGCTTGCCACTCGTTGTGATGCACGCAAAGCTAGTAGCGTCTGAACTTGTGACATCGGATCCGTCGCGGGTCGCGATGTCCATGCAACTCGCTATTGCACTGCCACGATCCTCTAGTCCAAGTGCAGTCTGGTGCATATCACGCCTCGCGTCGTGCTCTTCTGGCCACACGTCTTCGCCGTCTTCTAGTGCGATCACACCATCACACGTTGTGTCGTGGTCTTCTAGCGCCACAACTTCGACTGGAGTTTCTGGCGTGACCACACCATCACGTCTTGTGTCATGGTCTTCTGGCGCCACAACATCGCCTGGGGTTAGTGGCGCGGATGCACTCACCGGGTCCGTGACCAGCTGACCAAGATCATCTGGATCCTCCTCGTCCACTAGCTCACACATCAGCATCATATCCCCGTCGTCTTCTTCCTCGGCCATGAGCGCCTGTTGCTTCGGTGCTTCCTCGCAGTTAGCCTTGAAGTGACCGAGGAGGCCACACTTATGACACCTCACTTTCCTGATGTCAAACTTCCTCCTCGGTGGTGCAGGCGCATCCTCGTCGTCCGAGTCGGCGAAGTTCTTTCTCGCCGAGCGCTGCTTCCCTTTCCCCTTCTTGCCACCGCTTGTGGATCCGCCTTGCTTTTCTTTCGTCAAGGCGATCCATTGCGCCTTTGTCAGCATCGGGTGCTCACTTGCCTCTGCGTCGCCGAAACTGAGACGAATTCTCTCGTCGTGGGCCTTGAACCTTCCGACGAGATCCTCAACCGTGAGAGTTTTCAGGTCGAGACATTGCTCGATCGACGTGACGATCTGGATGTAGCGTGCCGGCGCGGCGCGCAAAAATCGTCGCACGATCGCAACTTCTTCTAGGGTTGAACCATAGTTGCGTATGCCGTTGACGAGGGTCTTGAGACGGGAGGCAAACTGATCGACCGTCTCACTTTCATCCATCTTCAGGCACTCGTAGTTTCTCATCAGGGACTGAAGGTGTGCTTCCTTGACACGGTCATGACCCTGGTGCAGGATCTTGATGGTCTCCCATGCCTCCTTCGCCGATTTCTTTCCGACGAGGTGTTGCAGCACATCCTTCGGCATGGCGGAGTAGATCGTCGTTAACGCCCGACGATCCGTTCGATACTTCGCCGCGCCCTTCGCGTACTCATCGCCGCCGGGGTCCACGGCTTCCCAGAGCTCGGCGCCCTCCATCGCGACCTCCATGTTCATCGCCCATAGTGCGTAGTCCTCTCGATCCAGACGGGGGAATTGCGACACCCCCACCAACGGCATCGGTGCTGTCGCTGCCGCCGCTACAATCTCCTTGCCTGTGTTCGACATGATCTTTCGATTGCTTTCCGAAAATCACGTCAATACACCAAAGCTCTAGATACCAATTGTTGGCACAGACCCCGAACGATACGTATATCGCTCCTAGACGATTACTTTCCGTCTTGAGCACACACGCAGTCGTCGAGCCAGCCGAGTACTTTCCGGCCGTACGAAACTGCACGTACGTAGACGTAGCTAGGCAGGCACGCAGGCACCTTGATTGATATTCACGTACAAGAGACTATCACATGCATGTACGTAATACCACGCAGCCGGGTTGATCGATCTCGTCGTCGCCGGAAGACACGCACGCGAGACAACTCGAGGACACACGATATGATGGCTAAACAGGGCCTTGTCGGTCCTGTTGATCTTATTACTTTTGATCGGTCTTGGTACAAGATTACAGGGGATACATCGGATTATATAGTAGCTAACCTAGCCTACCACTACAAGTCCTATTCGGTGATGTGTTCTGGTCCGAGCCGGACACAGACTAGGCAGCGTGGTTAATTCCAACAGTGGGCGATTGCCATGCTGGTTTACTCCCTATAATGCCCAACCCCTCACACAATGTTTGATGATTGGGAGGATGCTTGGAAGCTCCATGAGCATAGATGCCCAACCCCTCACACAATGTTTGATGATTGGGATGATGCTTGGAAGCTCCATGAGCATAGGAAGTATACTTTCCTGGGAGGAAGCAAGTATTTTTGTTCACCTCTATTGTGAGGCAGATATGATGAGGATCTTGCGAGGGGGTCGTGGCAATACAGGGATGATCCATTGATCGTTGAAGCGTATGATGGGATGAAGAAGGTCTCTGACTACAAGATGGACTTGGTCAGAATTTGGGTGTTACTTATATGTGCCCATGAATTGGAGCATAGACGATGTGGTGTGTGCCCTATGCAAGAATCTAGGAACTGTGCTTTAGGTGGAACTCAAAGGAGGCGTGCAGTATGGTGAGTTTTTGAGGACCTGACTTGTAGAACTCCATGGTAGGGCCAGCACATCTCGTAGAAGGGGGCAAGGCGTCTAGGCAACCAGATGGAAACGTAGCTTCACAAAATAACAAGAGGGAGGCTGCTTCTCGGGAGTGTGGTAACCCGGCAGTAGCCGAGTATCTTGCCGGGAAGATGCGGAGTATGACCGCATCTAGGTACATGCGTATGGGGATGGTATTGCCACAGAGGGTTAGAGGAGCTCAGACATCATCCCGCCAATGCGCAATATTTTGGCTAATGCATGAGAGGAGGGTGCATACATGTCAGGATTGAACTCAACTCTTCGAAGGCGTGGTGCAGGCGACCAACATATGTCCTACTCCTAGCTAGGATGATCAGGGTGTTGCTTGATGTCTACTACTAAACTTTATTCTTCTAAAATCGTGTTGGGCCTCCAAGCGCAGAGTTTTGTAGGACGGTAGTGGATGACCTAAGGTCTATCAATCCGTGGGAGGTGTAGGATGAAGATGGTCTCTCTCAAACAACCCTGCAACCAAATAACAAGGAGTCTCTTGTGTCCCCAACACACCAAATACAATGGTAATTGTATAGGTGCACTAGTTCGGCGAAGAGATGGTGATACAAGTGTAATATGGATAGTAGATATTGATTTTTGTAATAGGAACAATAAAAAACAGCAAGGTAGCAAGTGATAAAATGGAGCATAAACGGTATTGCAATGCTTGAAAACAAGGCCTAGGGTCCGTAATTTTGCTAGTGCAATCTCTCAACAATTCTAATATAATTGGATCGCATAACCATCCCTCACCGTGCGATGAAGAATCACTCCAAAGTTCCTATCTAGCGGAGAACATAAGAAGAAATTGTTTGTAGGGTACGAAACCACCTCAAAGTTATTCTTTTCAATCGATCTATCAAGAGTTCGCACTAAAATAACATCAAGCTATCATTTTCGATCGATCTATCAATAGTTCGTACTAAAATAACATGATATGATACACATCAACCAACTCTAATGTCACCTAGATACCCCAATGTCATCGCGAGTATCCGTGAGTTGATTATACGATATGCTTAAAACAATTTCAGATTCATAATACTCAATCCAATAAAGAACCTCAAAGAGTGCTCCAAGATTTCTACCGGAGAAACAAAGACAAGAACGTGCATCAACCCCTGTGCATAGATTACCCCAATGTAACCTCGGGAATCCGCGAGTTGAGTGCCAAAACGCACATCAAGTGCATCAATGTGTTACCCCATTGTCACCATGGGTATTCATAGCAAGACATACATCAAGTGTTCTCAAATCCATAAAAGTATTCAATCCAAAGAAATCTCAAAGGGAAAACTCAATTCATCACAACAAGATAGAGAGGGGAAAACACCATATGATCCGACTATATTAACAAACGCCGCGATACATCAAGATCGTGCCATCTCAAGAACACGAGAGAGAGAGAGAGAGAGAGAGAGAGAGAGAGAGAGAGAGAGAGAGAGAGAGAGATTAAACACATAGCTACTGGTACAAACCGTCAGCCCCGAGGGTGGGCTACTCCCTCCTCATCTTGGTGGCCACCAGGATGATGAAGATGCCCACCGGTGATGATTTCCCCCTCCGGCAAGGTGCCGGAACGGGTCTAGATTGGTTTTTCACGGACTACATAGGCTTGCGGTGGCGGAACTTCTGATCTAGGGTTATTTCTGATGGTTTCTCTATTTTTAGGAATTTTTTGCGTTGGTTTCACCAGAAGATGGGCCTCGAGCTGAGCACAACCCACATCGCCACGGGTTGGGCTCCAGGCATGCCTAGGTGGGTTGTGCCCTCCTCGTGGCTCTTTTGGCCCTCCCACGAAGCTTCGGGAGTCTCTTTTGTTCCAAAAACAATCGTCAAAAAGTTTCAGCCCATTCCGAGAACTTTTATTTGTGCACAAAAAACAACACCACGATAGTTCTGCTGAAAACAGCGTCAGTCCGGGTTAGTTCCAGGTGAATCATACCAGAACCATATAAAATTGTTGTAAGCATGCCATTAATACTTCATAAATTTTAGATACGTTGGAGACGTATCATTGCTCTAATTGTGCACTCTAATGCTACCGACATGGTGAAGCTAGTCTATGGAGGTACCCCCTAAAAATAGAGATAAAAATGCATCGACAAGGGGGGAGAAGGAACATGGGATGGTGGAAGGTGGAAAGATCATGACAGAAGGTGAGGTCAAGATCACTCGAAAGGGAAACCGACCTAGTGGCCCCCGGTAGCATGATGGGGTGTCGGAGATATTGACCACGGGTGTCCTCATCGACCACCCATGGTATTTCAAGACAATTGGGGGCCGCCTGTCACCCCCGGCCGCCTGCTCATCGCGCTGCCTCCTGGGGCAGCAACGCCCAGGAGCCGGCTGCCAGCAGGCGGCGGGGGCCTGGACAGGCAGCAGCCTCATGGCCAGCATCCAGAAGACGGCCCCGCGCCTCCCCCTCGGGACGTGTGCTGAGGAACCACGACATGGCTAAGGAATGGCTACAGTTGAGCATGTCCTTAGAGAATCTATAAGGGCATGGCTACAGTGAAGGCGTATCTTACGGACACTCCTTGAGCGGCGTGTCACTGTAGCCATGTTGCCAGTGACCTACCTCCGGTCAGAGGAGGCCATGATCCCACTACCCACAGGCGGCGGGGCCAGCAGGCGACCGGCCCCACCTGCCAATGGGTGAACAAGAGGCAAGCGCCCTCTGGCAGGCGGCCTGGGGGACGGGCCGCCTGGTAGCAGGCGGCTAACCATGCCCTAGGAGTCTGAACCCCATCAAGACAACAAGACATAATGTGGTGGCAGTGTACGGCAGGAGGCGGTGGCACTGTAGCCATTCCCCTCCTGACGATGCTGCCGTCAGCAGAAGAGCGCCCACAGTGAAAAGCAATCATGAGGGCCCGCAGACGGCGGGCCCAGCAGACAGGCGGGAAGGCCGGCACCCGAAGACGCTGGCAACTAGGGGCCATTCCGCCTAGATTACTATTGTACCCCTGGGGTAGGCCTATATAAACCCCCCAGGGTCCTCCATATGGGGGGGTTGGACCCGAAGAAGAAGAAGAAGAAGAGAGAGACTCAAAGAGAGATAGGAAGAAACCCTAGCGACAACCCGCATTCCCTAGAGAGAAGATAGAGAGCTAGCCTTGCCCTTCTTCTCCCTCTAGACGACACAGCTCAAGGAGCAACCTTGTAGCTACCATATTGACATCAGTCATGACGCGGAGTCCCCGCAGAGCAGGACTAGGGGTGTTATCTCCACGGAGAGCCCTGAACCTGGGTAAGATTCGTAGGCGTCCTAAGTATCGCCTTATCCCGCTTCCAAGGCCCAGCGACGTTCTATTGTCCCCATGCATGATAAGCCATCCTTTGGCATATGTCGCACCAAAACCCCGGCATTTGGCGCCCACCGTGGGGCAAGGTGCACCGTCGTCCGGAGACATGTTCTGGACGGGAACTTTGTTCCTCCCTGGCGAGCACAACCAGCCCGGCACGCCCGCAGGCGTGGAGGCCGGGATGCTTCGTGGCGCTGAGGCCGCATGCGCCGCGAGCGGACTCGCCGACCTCCTCGTCGGCGTCCACCTGCTCGACGAGCCCTCTCTAGCCGTAGAGCCAGTTGCCCCGGAGAGTTGCCTCGTCGAGATCCTAGACAAGCTCCACATCGTCGATGAGCGCGCCTCCGACATGGAGTTAGTGGGCTCCTCCGATCCACCAGTCGACATGATCGTCGACATCGACATGGCGTTCGCCGATTCCTTCCCCGAGCATGTGGTAATCATCGATGATCCCCTCCCCACTGCAACCTGCGGCAGTGGCGTCAACACCGTCACGGAGGTGCTGACCGCCAGCCACGACGAGCCTTCCGGCGGGTTAGGCCAAGACCCGCTGCAGGCGGTCATGCAGAGCCTCTCCGCCCCCATCGCCGCAGGAACAAACGGCGCGACGCTGGAGGCACTCCGCGTCTCGCTCCTCGACAATGCCAACAAGCTAGCCGCATCCCGACGCCTCACCGAAGCCTACCGCCTTGAGATGGACCGTGCCATAGGCGGCACACCGGCTGCTGGCGAGCCCAGCCGAGCTGGTGCCGTTCACGATCGCGGCAGGGTGCTAGCCGACATGCTAGGGGCACCACGGCCAGTATACCCCACCCCGTCGGAAAACCTAAGGGCTACCCAAGCGGTGGTCGATGAGCTAGGTCACTTGGAGGGAGACGAACTCCGATGCATGACTCAGCGCGCCCGGTAGCTCCTCGACGCGGCTGCCGTGCAGCAGGAAGCCCGTCGCCGAGCCTCGGAGGCCGGCGCGCAGGCAGATAACCGTCCTCTTCGGCGGGAGCAAGGGGCCACGTCCCGCTCTCCAACAGTCGGCACTCGCAGCCGGCGTGAGTCAAAGCCAGCTGCTAGCCGCAGCAGACAGACTCGCATCACCATCGAGCGCGATCAAGACGGGCGCCCAAGGGCTGTAGAGCGGCGAGAGGAGCGCCCGCCTCCTCCTCGCTGTCACATCCCTAGTTCTGGTCTGCTATGGTCTATGTCTTGTGTGCATCATGTTTAAGTTTTCAGAAAGTTGAAATGGGGCTGTTCAAACCCTAGCACTTCATTTTCAAATAGGTCCAGTTAAAAGAAAATTGCATTCAATGTTTCAAAAGTATTCTTAGTAATTTTTTGATATTTTTGGCAAGGCATCTGCACCAAACCAAAAATAATGAGCATTTTTAGGAATATTTTGGGCATTGAATTTAAATCATTATTGTATTTGAATTTGGGGTTATATTCACAATATATATGGAATATAATTCCAAATAACTTTGAATTAATTATGTGCTCCTGGAAAAGTCCAGTGAGCAACATAAAAATATTCAGAGATGATTTGGCACTTGTTTGAATTTTTGTCTAAATTCAAACAGTGGCAGAAAGAAAGAAATAAAAAGAAAACGGAACAAAAATAAAACAGAGCAGAAACCTTACCTTACCTCACCTGTGTAGCCCAGCTGGCCCAGTTGGCTGGCCCAGCCCACCACCGCTTCCCCCTCTGTCGTCTTCCTCCCCGCGCCAGTCGGACACCGCGCGTGGCCGACGCGCGCGAGCACACGGCCAGCCACCTCCTCCCTGCCTGTTCGCCTGGATGCCTCTGGACGACGCCACGGAGACGCCAGAACCCCCTGCACCTCTCCCTCTCTCCCCCGAACGCTCTCCCCTCCTTTGTTCTCCTCACCGAACGTGCCTGCCGCCGCCGGCGAGAACCACCGAGGCCCCCGTCCACCCCTCGCCCTGCCGTGGAGCTCAGAAGCACCGCCGCATCCTTCTCGCCCTCTCCACCGAGCTACGGGACGCCGGGAGGCTCTGCTTCGTCGTCACCGCGCTTGTCTTCAACCTCCGGCCGTCGACGACCTCGCCGTCGATTCGGCACCACCAGGACCTCCCCAGGCTCGATGACCTCCTCTTCGGCATCGCTGTGAGCTCCCGCTCCGAACCCCTCTCTTCCCCGCCTCTTTTGCACCGCGTAGCCCCAGTTCCACCGGAGCCAATAGCTCCTCGCCGTCGGCCATGCCGCCACCGCGGCTACGGCCGCGCAAGCTCGCCTCCGAGCACGTCAACGCACTCAGCGAGGCTCCAGGAGCTCGAATCACCTGCCCGTTAGGCCTGCCCCGCACCGTAGCCGCAACCCCGTGCACCTCCGAGCTCTAGCGGCCGCCTCCATCGTCGCTGTCGTCCCTGTAGGCCACCCCGGCTCCTCGTGTTTGCACCAGAAGATGTGCCGCACCGCCAGCTCGCCGTAGCCGCAAACCACGCACGAAACGGAGCTCCGTAGCGCTGTCCCGAGCAAGTCCGGCGACCCTTCGCCGTCGGCTTTGGTCGCCGGCGTTAAGCCACCGACGTGGCTCACTTAGTTAGCGCTAATGACCCCGCTAAACACCCTAGTGCCACTGACATGTGGGCCCTATGCCTGTTTAGGTTAGTTTAATCTTCTGTTTAGTTTAGTTTTAAATCCGACGGGACCCACACGTCAGAGTTGACTTTGCTGACGTGGCCGTTGACTGGACCCACCTATCTGTGACTCAAGCCTGCACTGAGAGACTGACCAGTGGGACCCACTAGTCAGGTGTGACCTGGACCAGCCCCTGTTTACTGCTGACATCACAGTGACATCATGCTGACGTAGTAAGTATTTTCTGGAATTTAAAATAAATTAGAAATGATTTATTTATTTCAGAATTTATTCAAAACTTCTATAAATCATAAAAAATCAACCGTAGCTCACATGAAAATAATTTATATATGAAAAATGATCAGAAAAATATGAAGAATCTGTTTATGGCATTTTCATGCATGTTTGAACAACTTATGCCTGCTGATCAGGCCAAATCAATTAAATGACATTTAAATAACCACATGTGGAGTTTGAATTTGAACCTTTGGTTCAAACCAACTTCATTTAATATGGTTGCTAGTTGCATTAGCTCAATCAACAGCATATTGCCATGTCATGATCATGCATCATATTGTTGCATTGCATTGATTGTGTTCTTTCTCTATTGCCGGTGTTTGTCCCCTCTCAGTAGACATTGTTCCGACGATGTGATCGATGACACTGATGAAGACACAGTGATATCTTCTGAAGTGCCAGGCAAGCAAAACCCCATTGAGCATTCCGATACAATCACACTCTCTCGCCCTTGCTCTCTTTTACTGCATTAGGACAACAACGCTTCAACTGTTACCTGCTGCGGTAGTTGAACCCCTTTCCTCTGCATGACCTGTCATTGCCACAGTAAATAGTTGAAACCCACTAGCATGAGTAGGAGTTGTTTGAGCCATGTTGTGCCTACTCATTCATGCTTCTGGTTATGCATGCTGTTGCTTAGAGCTGTGTCAGGTCTGATTCATCGGGGATGAACTGGAATGTGGTGAACATGTCCTACTGTGGAGAGCTAAGTGTGTGAACACGATTTGGTAAAGGTAGCGATGAGAGGCCATGTAGGAGTACATGGTGGGTTGTCTCATTGCAGCCGTCCTCAGGAACTGAGTTCTGTGTTTGTGATCCATGAAACAGCTACTACCACACATTGGGATCCTTAATTGACTCTCTCGACTTATTAATCAACATGATCTCTGTCCAGGAGTTGCAATTAGTTTCTGGTGTTTGTAGTTTACTGGAGGTCGTGCGCAGCGCTGACCCTCGGGGTGGGCTGTGACGCGGCAGGTACGTGGCACGGTGTACCGGTCGCCCGTTTGGTGGCTCGGGAACCCTGTACACATCGTTTGGGGCCGTGAGCGACACCCCGGCCGGATCTCCCCAGGGATGGAACCCAAATAGGCGATAAACCTGGACTAGAGACTTGTGTGGTTAGTCAGGTCGTGGCCGACACCCTCACCAGGCTTCCGCTTAAAGGTTGCCGAGATACATGACGTGTACATGGCGGTAAGTGGCGAGAGCGTGTGTGAAGAAGTACACCCCTGCAGGGTTATATATGATCTATTCGAATAGCTGTGTCCGCGGAAATGGACTTCTGGGTTACCTTTACAGTTCATAGACAAGTGAAAGTGGATACTCTAAAACACGCAAAATAAGCGTGAGTGCTATGGATGGCCTTCTTGTAGGGAGACGGGAGCGGATCCATAGTGGTGTATTGATTGGTGAATATGTGGACTCGTGTGCGCCACCTCAAAAGAGTTACTTGCAGTCGTAGTTCAGGATAACCACCGAGTCAAAGCTGGCTTGCTGCAGTCAACTCCATCACCCCTTTGTTGATACTGATGCATATGTAGCTAGTTCTGATATAAGTCTTGCTGAGTACCTTTGTACTCACGTTTTCTTAATTTATGTTTTGCAGAGAGACTTCAGTCTCACTAGTGGTTCTGCGTGGACTTCGGCGTTTAGCTTGTTACCTCAGCTAAGATCTTGTACCCTTGGGAGGGTCTTGTAGATAGTCAGGCTCCTCAGCCTTTTTCATTTGTAGTTGTCTGTACTCAGACATGTTATGCTTCCGTTGCCTGTATGCTCTGTATGTTGGGTCATGTGACCTCTGCTTGTAATAAATGTTATGATGGCTCTTCTGGGCCTTATCTATATGTGTTGTTGAGTTATGTTGTGATGCCATGTTGCACATCACATACTTGTATGTTATGTGTACGTGTAATGTGTATTGCTATGTGTGGGATCCGACACCTAGTTGTTTACCCTTGGTAGCCTATCTTACAGGGAAATGTCTCCTAGTGTTTCCACTGAGCCTTGGTAGCTTGCTACTGCTCCGGAACACTTAGGCTGGCCGGCATGTGTCCTTCTTCGTTCCTGTGTCTGTCCCTTAGGGGAAATGTCACGCATTGTTCCTTTAAGTCCTTGTAGCTTGCTACGACTTGGGTTCATACGTTGATGACCGACACGTTCGTTGCTGGGTCATGTATGCCTGTCTCTGCAATTTAGCGCCACTTTTGGTTTATAACTAGTCATGTCGGCCCGGGTTCTCTGGCATATGGATGCTAGCGACACTATCATATACGTGTGCCAAAATGCGCAAACGGTCCCGGGCCAGGTAAGGTGGCACCCGTGGGGATACCGTGCGTGAGGCCGCAAAGTGATATGATGTGTTACAGGCTAGACCTGTGTGACTTAGGATCGGGGTCCTGACACTCGCCGGGAGAGGCGTGTGTCTATGCCGCCTATCGACCATCCCTCCCTCGCAGGCCGCTTGGGCCGCCGCGAGGGAGTTGGGGAGAATGACGCCCGCCACCGCCTCGACCAACTGGCCCGGTCCCAGGCAGTCGAAGAAGAAGATGCCCTCAGCCTGCTTCGGCCCCTGCATCTGTGATGAGCCTTTTCCCAAGGGTTTCTCACTCTCCAGAGACACCCCCAAGTACAACGGATCGGTGAAGCCAGAGGACTGGCTGGTGGACTACTCCACGGCTGTCAGCATAGCAACCGGCAACAAGCGCGTTGCGGTGAAGTATGTGCCACTCATGCTCCAGGGCACGGCCCGGACATGGTTGAACAGCCTCAAGCCCAACAGCATTAACAGTTGGTTGGACTTCACCGATGTCTTCACTCGCAACTTCACCTGCACCTACAAGCGGCTTCCCAAGCCGCGCCAGCTCTCCCTATGCGTCCAAGGTCCGAACGAGTCTGCTTGTGATTACCTGACACGGTGGGCGGAGCTGCGCAACTCTTACGAAGGAGTGCACGAGGTACAAGCCGTTGAATACTTCACGGCCGGGTGTAGAGAAGGCACCTTGCTCAAGCACAAGCTCCTCTGTGACGAGCCCACCACACTGGACGAGCTGCTAAGCATAGCAGACAAGTATGCCACCGCTGATTCCTCCATGAAGTCCGAGCTGTACGTGCATGCCTCCGGAAAGATGGCCCCACCGGCTCCCAGAACGCCGGCTAGAGTCCAGTCGACGCCAGCAGCAGACTGATCACAAGCGCAAGGCCCACCCGCCGGCTGGTGGCAGCAGTTGATGGCCAGCAGCCAGAAGATCAGGCAGGTCCCAAACGCCAGAGGGGCTGCAAGCTAGCCTGGAAGCCCGCCTTCTCCTTTGATCAAGCTCTGGATGCTCCCTGCAAGTTTCACAGCGGCGCAAAGCCCTCCAATCATACCACACGAAAGTGTCACTGGCTCACGCGGATTGCCAGAGGGGAAGCTCTGTCTCCGCTGCCTGCTGGGCAGGCGGCTTTGCCTCCTAAACCGCCGGCTGCCCACCCAGGCGGTTAGGTCCAGGATGAGTTCCCAGAGGAGAACGAGCCTACGTTGTCTTCACGAGCCAGGCGGACGATAGGCACAGCTGGCGCCAGCAACGCAGAGAAGTCAACACCATTGCCGCCGAAGCCCCAGAATTCATGCATTGGTCTGAAAGGCCCATCAGCTGGAGCCGTGAAGATCACCCTGCTGTCATGCCTTCACCAGGAGCTTATGCCTTGGTTCTGGATGCAACTCTCTCCACCGACAGGCGGGCCTGTCGTTTCTCCCGAGTGCTGGTAGATGGCGGCAGCAGCATCAACATCATGTACGGTGACACCATGGAGAAGTTGGGCATCAAAGAGAAGCAGTTTCAGCCTACCAGGACCGTGTTCCACAGCATCGTTCCGGGCCTCTCTTGCTCACCAATCGGCAAGGCCAGGATTGATGTCCTGTTTGGTGACAAGAAGCATTTCCGGCGAGAGGCGGTCTGGTTTGATGTGGTGAACCTGGAAAGCCCTATCATGTGATATTGGGCCGGCCAGCTCTTGCGAAGTTCATGGCAGTATCCCATTACGCCTACCTCAAGATGAAGATGCCGGGTCCTAAAGGAATAATCACCATAGTCGGGGACTATGAGAAGTCCGTCGCATGTGCAACTACCAGCAGCCGGCTGGCCGAGTCCCTTGTCGTAGCTGAAGAGAAGCGTCGTCTCGAATGGTTGGTGGCAATGGCTGGCGAGCAGCTAGCCGTACCATCCGATCCTAGGGAGGCGGAGCCCCAAGGCTCGTTCCATCCGGCCAAGGAGACGAAGAAGATTGCCTTGGACCCGTCGCACCCGGAGCGATTTGCTGTCATAGGGTCAAACCTAGACAGCAAATAGGAAAGCGAGCTCGTCAATTTCCTCCGTGAGAATCGGGACATCTTTGCATGGTCCCCCAAAGACATGCCGGGTGTCCCGAGGACTTTGCCGAGCACAAGCTACATGTGAGAAAAGATGCAAAGCCTGTCAGGCAGCCGCTCCGCCGCCTGTCAGAAGAAAAAAAGAAGGGTTGTTGGAGAAGAGGTCGCCCGCCTGCTAGCAGCCGGCTTCATTATGGAAGTGTTCTATCCTGAGTGGCTCTCCAACCCTGTCCTAGTGCTGAAGAAGAACAACAAATGACGCATGTGCATTGATTACACCAGCCTCAACAAAGCTTGCCCTAAAGATCCGTTTGCTCTGCCACGAATAGACCAAGTGATTGACTCCACAGCCGGATGCGAGCTGCTGTCATTCCTTGATGCCTATTTCGGATACCACCAGATTAAACTTGATCCGTGATGTCTACACATGCTTCTACTCTTGTAGACTATGTTGGGCCTCCAAGCGCAGAGGTTTGTAGGACAGCAGCAATTTCCCTCAAGTGGATGACCTAAGGTTTATCTAACTCAGGGAAGTAGAGGTTGAAGATGGTCTCTCTCAAGCAACCCTGCAACTAAGATACAAGAAGTCTCTTGTGTCCCCAACACACCTAATACACTTGTTAGATGTATAGGTGCACTAGTTCGGCGAAGAGATGTTAAATGGCAAGTGATATGGATGGCAAAACAAAGTAATATAAATCTGTAATAAAAAGTGCAGCAAGCAAACAAGTGGTAAACGTGAGCACAAATGGTATTGCAATGGTGGAAACAAGGCCTAGGGATCATACTTTCACTAGGGGCAACTCCCAACAACATTAACATAATCGAATCACATGATATTTCCCATAAAACATGCAATGGAGACGCACCCGGAGGTCATTCCTTCGTGGTCAAGAGAGGACGAGAAATATGTAGGCCTACAAAAGCACACCTCAAAGTTCGTAGTTCTCAATCTAAGGATTTCCCAATGTCACCGCGGCCATCCAAAGAGAGTCCCACAATCACCACAACATATCTAAAGGATAGTCAAAGACAAGCACCAAGAGACTCTCAATCTTCAATCAACACACAAGAGAGGAAATCACTCATGAAAATACTTTTCTAATCCATGTCCAATAGACCGCTGTCACCTTGGTCTCGGGGATTATACTAGATAAAGACAAGTGAGTACATCAATCCAATACATAGAGGAAGGGGAAATATCATGGGATCACCCTAGATTAACATAGCCTATGATCACAACGAAGATCACATCATGGGAAAGAGAATTGACCACATAGCTACACGTACGAGCCCTCGGCCCCGGAGAAGACTACTCACACATGGACATGGTGAGGAGGAGGTTGATGATGGTGTTGATGGAGAGGTGCAGCCCCGCGAGGAGGAGACGGCCGGCGGCAGCCACGGAGGCGGCGGCGGCGGCCCTTGGGGGCGCGGCGGCGGCGGCGGCCCTAGGGGGCAGCGGCTCCTTGGCCCCCCTTCTTCCTTGTGGATGGTGCTGCAATGGTGCTGGTCCTCCCCTCCAAGACGGCGGCTCGGGAGGAGGAAAATTCGTGGCCCTTGGTGACCTAGGTTTCCTCTCTTTATATAGACTCTCGGATTCCCGTCATCAGATTTTGGGCCTCAGTAAAACGGGCTTTACTCGGCCGTCCAGACTCCGATTTAGACGAATTTTATACCCAGAAGCGTCGCCTCGAAATTCCCCACAACTTTCGCAACTAGACTTTTTCCGTTTGACGTCGTCTTCGTGCCGGAACGTGACCATCTTTAGAAAACGTTCTCAGACAGATTTCAGGAAAGTCAGAGTCCTACTCCAATACGACTCCTTTTGCGCTTTTGTCAATTTCCAAGTAATTCCTACACAATAAACTGTAAAACAAGAACATTGTGCACTTTTGCAACCATTAGTAGGCTAGTCCAAATATGATCAAAAGTGTATGGAAGTGCATAAATATCATAGCAATATCACACAAAAAAGGCATGGAGCAAGCAGAAATTATAGATACGTTTTGGACGTATTAATCCAGCCGACCGCCTGAAGACCGCCATTTGGGGCCTTCTGCTACCTGACTATGACGTTCGGCTTGAGGAATGCCGGCGCCACCTTTCAGTGTTGCATGCAAAAGTGTCTCCTCAAGCAACTTGGCAGAAACGCCCACGTTTACATGGACGACATTGTGGTGAAGACGGAGAAGAGGGAAACTCTCTTAGAGGACCTCGAAGAGACCTTCGAAAACCTGCGCCGCTTTCAGATCAAGCTAAACCCGGAGAAATGCGTCTTCGGGGTACTAACAGGCCAGCTCCTTGGTTTCCTGGTATCCGAACGCGGGATCGAGTGGAACCCCGCAAAGATCAAGGCCATTGAGAGAATGGAAATGCCAACTCGCATACGGGACGTCCAGAAGTTCACGGGGTGCCTGGCATCGCTCAACCGATTCATCAGCCGGCTGGGCGAAAAGGCACTCCCCATGTACCAACTAATGAAGAAGACCACTTGCTTTGAGTGGAACGACAAGGTGGATGAAGCCTTCCAGCAGCTGAAGAAAGTGTTGTCCACGCCGCCTGTCCTGGTGGCGCCAACAGACAAGGAATCCATGTTCCTTTACATAGCCGCCACCAGTCGGGTGGTCAGCACTGTCATTGTGGTCGAGTGCCCAGAAGACGGCAGGGCCTTGCGTGTCCAGAGGCCGGTCTACTACTTGAGCGAGGTGTTGTCAGTCTCCAAGCAAAACTACCCCCATTACCAGAAGATGTGCTATGGCGTGTACTTTGCCACCAAGAAACTCAAGCAGTACTTCCAAGAGCATCCGATCACGGTCGTATGCACGGCCCCGCTTGCTGAGATCATGGGCAACAGAGATGCTCCAGGCAGAGTAGCGAAGTGGGCCATTAAGCTGGCCCCCTTTGCCATCTTCTACCAGCCCCGCACCACCATCAAATCACAAGCGCTGGCCGACTTCCTCGTCGACTGGGCTGAGACCCAGTACCTGCCGCCTGCTCCAGATTAAACCCATTGGCGGATGCACTTTGACGGATCAAAGATGCGCACTAGCTTGGGAGCCGTCGTCGTCCTCACCTCTCCCAAGGGTGACAAGCTCAAGTACACCCTACAAATCCACTTCGCCCCTCCAACAATGTGGCCGAGTATGAGGCACTCATTCACGGGCTCCGGATGGCCAAAGAGATTGGCATCCGCCGGGTGTTGTGCTATGGTGACTCAGATCTGGTTGTCCAGTAGTCCTCTCAGGACTCAGACGCCAAGGATGCAAACATGACAAGTTACCATTTCCTTGTCCAGTAGATCAGCGGGCACTTCGACAGTTGCGAGTTCCTCCACGTGCCACGAGCCGACAACGTGCAGGCCGATGCCTTAGCACGAATTGGCTCCACCCGCTAAGCAATACCAGCCGGCGTGTCCCTCCAATGCTTGCGCAAGCCGTCTATCAAGACGTCACGAGAGTCAGAGTCAATCTTCATGCCTGCCGATCCTGGGGCAGACGACCCAACAACCGCAGCAGCTGGCCCAAGGACTGCTCCAGCAGGCGGCCAAGAAACTTCAACTCCAGCAGACGGCCCAGGGACTGCTGCACCAGCACCTGGCCCGGGGACTGCTGCGAGTGGCCCAGGGACTGCTCCAGCAGGCGGCCAAGAAGCGTCAGCTCCAGCAGACGGCTCACGGACTGCTCCAGCAGGCGGCCAAGAAGCGTCAGCTCCAGCAGACGGCCCAGGGACTGCTGCAGCCGGCCTGGGGACTTCAGAAGCACAGCAGGCGGCTCACCCCAACCCTCCACCTCCTGGCCCAACTACTCTGGTTTGAGTGGCAGAAATAACAGGAATCTCAGCACCGTCTTGGGCATAGCCGATCCTCAATTTCCTGCTCAGAAGAGATTTGCCAGCAGACGAAACCTTGGCACGGCAGGTTCAACGCCGGGCTTCAGCATATAGAATAATTAACAGAGAGCTTGTCAGACGAAGGGCAACCGGCGTCTTCCAGCGCTGCGTGGAAGCAGAAAAGGGCCTAGCCATTCTGAGAGGAGTGCGGCCACCATGCGGCCTCAAGATCCCTCGTCGCCAAAGCCTTCCGCCATGGTTTCTTCTGGCCGACTGCTTTGGACGACGCCAAAGATTTGGTCAAGAAGTGCAACGGCTGCCAACGCTTCAGCTCCAAGCAACACTTGCCAGCTTCTGCACTCAAGACCATTCCGATCACTTGGCCGTTTGCAGTTTGGGGACTGGACATGGTGGGTCCTTTCAGGACAGCCCGCGGTGGTTTGACCCATTTGCTTATGGCCATGGACAAGTTCACCAAGCTGCCGAAAAATGGCTAAAGAAAAATAAACATAGGGCAAGACGGCCCTTCATACAAATTGGCTGACTGCCGAGCAGCCGAGCAGCCGGCTTCTAGCTTAGCCAAACCGCATTCCAGAGGGCGGGATACTTGCCTATCCAGAAAACAGCTAAGTACCTGACCCAGTCACAGACCACGGAGTGGCTGTCTGGCTGGCGGGACGGCAGTTAAAGGAAACAGCAAAAGAAAAACGCCCGAAGGAACAAAGGACGGTGCTAACTCTAGAACCTGGCAAACAGCATGGACATATGCAGAATTAAGAGAATATTTATAACAAAAGGCCTCGAAGGCCGCCTTCCAGCAATATCTTACGAGTACACCCAGTGGGTGGAATTGTTCGGACTAATCCTACCAACTCTGAAAAACAGGAAATGAAAGATACACAACGCCGCCTAAGCTAGAGGTGCAGCAGGCGGAGCAGGTGGCACAACGGGATCAATGGGGCCGGCTGCTGGGGGGCCGCCTGATGGGTCTCGGCCTGGTCGCTTCCCACGGCAGGTGGCGCCGTCCCGCTGGGCCCGCTCGTGGAGGCCTGATCGGGCTGGTAGCGAAACGGCTTCGCCTCCTGGGAGCTGCCTTCCTCATCGCCGTCTTCCTCGTCTAAGCCGTCGTCACTTGAGGCAATCTCCTCATCTAGCTCCTCTGGCGCCGCCAGGTCCAGCCCAAAGTTATCGGGTGGCACCACATGGCCGTTTTCATCCAACTCTGGGATGAAAACGGCAGTGTCAGTGTAGTCGCGAGGGAGGCGGCGCGCTTGACAAGATCTCCTGGCACCGCTGCCAGCTCGGCCTCGGCTTCCAGGCGGAATGTCGCCAGCTGGGCAAGGTCCAGGTCCGGATACCAACCCTTGGCGAATTCCAGGGCGGTCCGTGCGCCGGCCCTCGCCGCGGCGCCCTTCCAGGCCTCGAAGTGGCGGCCAGCCGCCTCCAGCCAATCGGCGGTCCGGCTGGGAGTGCGGAATACTGGGACGTCTGGACAGAGGGCGGCCAGTACCTGGGCCCCAGCATGTTGCAGGTGGCGGAGCAAGTGGTGGGCCAGCTGGAGGCACGTCTTGACGGCGAGAAGTTGTTCGTTGGGAGTCCGAGCGCGTTGGGTGCGATCACCCGGCCCGCCTGGCGCCTCTCGTCGCGCTGGGCCTCAATGGCCTAGCTGGCGGCAACAGAATGGCCATGGAAGAATTCTGCGCCAAGGACAAGACAAAGAATCAGAAAAAAGAAAGACGGCCATAGCAGATGGCAAGCACGTGAAAGCAAGGCAGGCGGCTTACCATCGACCATGTCCGCAATGGCCCCGTAGCCGTCCTACAAGGCCGCCTTCTTCTCGGCCCAGTTCGATCGTTCGGTCTCGAACTCGGCCCGAAGGAGCTCCTCAACGTCTGCCAGCTTCCCGAGCTCCACCTTGTGTGTCGCCGCCTGGTCTGCCATTTCCTTGGCCAGGCGGTCACGGTCCTGGGCGGCGAGGCTGCGCTCCTGCTCCTTGGCGGCGAGTTCGGTCTGGACCCCGCCCAGCTGATTGCGGAGGTCGGTCGCGGTCGCTGGCAAGAAAGGAGAAGGAGCATCAGCATCAGCAAGAAGACAAGACAACCTTGGAGTTCCAAGCCGCCTGCTCAGCAGCCGGCTCGGAACTCGGGGACTACACCCAGCGGGTGCGCTGACGCGCCCCCGCAAGGAGGAAAAAAAGACACTTACCCTGGCTTTCGGCCAGAGCAGTCCTCAGTTGCGCCAGCTCATGACGCTTTGAGGTGAAGGCCGCCACCCGAAGATTGTGGTAATCCTGCAGCGAGAAACAGGTCAGCCCACAAAGTAACGCCTTGGAGTTCCAAGCCGCCTGCTCAACAGCCGGCTCGGAACTCGGGGACTACACCCAGTGGGTGCGCTGACGCGCCCCCATAGAAGAAATTGAAGAAATAAAAACAGATGCAAGGAGTCAACATACCTGGACAGAGGTTCGCGTAGCCAGGAACTCCCGCAAGACCGTTTGCACGACCTCGCCCAGAGAGTTGAAGCGGTCGAGGACGTCTCGTGACGCGACGATCAGCGTGCCGCCACCTCCGGGCGTCCAGCCTGGCGGCGCTGTGCTGGTGGCCTCGTTATCCGGTGATGACGAGCTGGCAGTGCCGGCCTCTACTCGCCGTGGCTCTGAGGCCGCCCTCGCAGGACGCGGACGGGCGGGGGCTCGGGGGGTCGGTAGCGGGCCTGCCACCAGCACGCCTTCTGCCGGCGGCACCTCCGCTCCCACGGGCCGGCTGCCCTATGTCCCAGCGGGCGGCGCGGGAGGGGTCGCTCCCGTCTCCATGGCGGCACGGCCGTCCCTCTCCTTCTCAAGAGTCGGCTGCTCGCCAGCAGCCGACACTTGGACGGACGGCTCCAGAAGGCCCATGTCCTGGGGGTTGGCGTGGTCCGCCGGCTGCTAGAGGCCCGCCTCCTGTTCCTGGACTTGGGCGGCGGTGTCCGCCTGGGCCTTAGTGGCTGCCTCAGCCTCCGCCTTGGCTGCGGCGTCGTCCTTCGCCTGCTCGAGGGCCGCAGCCTCACACTCTTCACGCGCCTCTCGGGCGTTCCTTTCCGTCACCTCCCGGAGCGCGGCGATAGGGTCCACATGGCACGATGCAGAAGGGGCGTCCGTGCCCCCAACTACAGAGCCCACAGGCGCCCGCAAGAGAAAAAGCGGGGCACTGTTCGGGCATTCCCAGGAAGACAGCAAAATTGGCCACGAAGGGGGCGAAAAACTAGAAAAAGTACTGAAAGAAAAAAGAATGCGTCACTTACGCGGACACGGCCAGCCTAGGCTTGGGAACCCTAGGAAGAGCTGCTTTGG
The DNA here is from genome assembly GCA_902687465.1 of Secale cereale. Classification (NCBI taxonomy): domain Eukaryota; kingdom Viridiplantae; phylum Streptophyta; class Magnoliopsida; order Poales; family Poaceae; genus Secale; species Secale cereale. Next base: position 950,333,242 of record LR738711.1, read on the forward strand.
CGGCCGCCTCCTCGCGTCTGGTGGCGGCGGCTGAGAGCTTGAGCTTCTTGAGCTTGTTGCCAGACAGCCCGGCGGAGGACCGGCGTTTCACGCCGCCGGCTACGGTTGACGGCGCCACCAGGTAGATGCCGCGTTCAGGCGGATTCGCCCCTCGGACACGAAGCGGCGCTTCCTCCTCCTCCTCCTCGTCATCCGGTCAGTTCTCGACGCCGCCTCCTGACGGGCCATCTGCTGGCTAGCCCCCACCTCCTGTCACCTCCTCTTCCTCCATGGCGGCAGCCCCCAGATCGGGGTCGCTCGTGTCGCCCTGGGAGCGGTCTGGTAGCAGATGGCGGCTCGGCTGGTCGGAGCCCGGCTCTGGCTGGCCGGGGAAGATCTGCAGGGGGCACAAGGGTTAGGCGGCTAGGACAGGCGGAGGAAGGAAAAAAGAAGAAGGAAAGAGGGAGCTCACCACAGGCGGCGGATTGTTGCGGCTGTACGGCGGCTTGCCGAACGCCCAACCCGAGTCGGAGAGCTTGCAGTTGGAGATGGAGTTCACCAAAAGGACCACCTCCTTGTATGGCATCTGCTTGGTGCAGGTCCGGCTCGGGTCCCGGCGCCCGCTCATATCGCAAATTAGATGCAGGCGGGACTGCAGCGGCAGCACCCGGCGCTCCGCAAAAGTGAGCAAAAGGTCCGAGAACACCAGGCCCTCATTGTCTCTCATCTCCTGGAGGCGCCGCACGGCGATGGAGGCCCCTTGTGTGACGGAGACGGGCCGGGTCTTCCAAGAGGCGCGGGGTTCGGCAGGCGGGCCGGGTGCCCAGTCCGGCAGGCCGATGAAGTCGTGCGCTGGGTCGATGTTGGAGACGTAGAAATACGTCTTTTGCCACTGTTTCACCGAGTGCACGAGAGCAGGCGGCGGGAAGTAGTTCCTGGCCCCCTTGCGCTTCACCGCGATGCACCCAACGCACTGGGCTGCCACGCCCTGGACCGCGGTACCAAGCTTCATATAGAAGATTTCGGTCCACAGCTCCATTGTGGGGAGTATCCCGAAGTACCCCTCACAAAGGACGATGAAGGCGGACAGCGTCACCACCGTGTTCGCGCGTGAGGTGGTGAGGCTGTATGTTTAAGAACTCGAGGAAGGAACGGAAGAAGCCGCTGGCGGGAAGCCCGAAGCCGCAAGGGAAGTGCGAGCGGAAGACGACCCGCTCGCCGAACCGCGGCACCGGCCTGATTTCCGCCGCCGGCGCCAGGCGCACGGCGACCTTGTCTTCGGGGGGCAATCACTGCGCGCGGCGGAGGTTGAGGATGTGCTCGTCGAGGACCTCGCTGCCGTCCCATTCGCCGGAGAAGTTGGCCTGCGCTCCTGCAGCCATGGCTCGGGGCAAGGGCTCGCTCCGACGGAATGCTGCGAGCGGCGTTGGCGAGGAGCGTGAGGGAGAGCAAGGAGGAAGAAGAGAGTGGAGCGAGGGTGTGTGCGCGAGTGGTGCTGCCCCTCCCCCCGGGCCAACTTATAGGCTCGGGGCGACGAAGCCAAGGGGACGAGGGCGTGGGATTAAGTGCTCCACGCCCCGCACGATCCCCACCTTTTTCGCGCCTAATCCATGCGCATTAAATGCACGTGGGGAGGGCAATCGATTGCCTCTGCCGCAATAGATCTGTGCGCAGATCAAGGCCCTATAGTGGCGGGCCCCGACCCGCTGCTACGTCCTATCTCGCGCGTGGGCTGGCAGGCTGACTTGACGGGCGATGACACGTGGAGCACTGCCTACGGGCGGCAAGCCCACACCATAGCCCGCCATCCAGGCGGTATCTTCCCCCGAAGATTAAAAGACAGAGACCCGGCTGCAAGAAGCCGGCCCTTTCCAGAAGATGGACAAGAAACACCAAACCTTACTTAGAGTGGGAAGTTGCTGGAACCCCGCAGCCCCGATCGCAACCACAGAGTTCCACCAGCTTCGAGAACTACTGTCGGAGATATTGACCACGGGTGTCCTCATCGACCACCCATGGTATTTCAAGACAATTGGGGGCCGCCGGCTCATCGGGCCGCCTCCTGGAGCAGCAACGCCCAGGAGCCGGCTGCCAGCAGGCGGCGGGCGCCTGGACAGGCGGCAGCCTCATGGCCAGCATCCAGAAGACGGCATCGCGCCTCCCACTCGGGACGCGTGCTGAGGAACCACGACATGGCTAAGGCATGGCTACAGTTGAGCATGTCCTTAGAGAATCTATAAGGGCATGGCTATAGTGAAGGCGTATCTTACGGACACTCCTTGAGCGGCGTGTCACTGTAGCCATGTTGCCAGTGACCTAGCTCCGGTCAGAGGAGGCCATGATCCCACTACCCACAGGCGGCGGGGCCAGTAGGTGGCCGTCCCCACCTGCCAGTGGGTGAACAAGAGGCAAGCGGCCCCTGGCAGGCGGCCTGGGGGATGGGCCGCCTGGTAGCAGGCGGCTAACCGTGCCCTAGGAGTCTGAACTCCATCAAGACGACAAGACGGGACGTGGTGATAGTGTACGGCAGGAGGCGGTGGCACTGTAGCCATTCCCCTCCTGACAATGCTGCCGTCAGCAGAAGAGCGCCCACAGTGAAAAGCAATCACGAGGGCCCGCAGACGGCGGGCCCCAGCAGACAGGCGGGAAGGCGGCACCTGAAGACGCTGGCAACTGGGGGCGATTTCGCCTAGATTACTATTGTACCCTTGGGGGTAGGCCTATATAAACCCCCCAGGGTCCTCCATATGGGGGGTTGGACCCGAAGAAGAAGAAGAAGAAGAAGAGAGAGACTCAAAGAGAGATAGGAGGAAACCCTAGCGACAACCTGCATTCCCTAGAGAGAAGATAGAGAGCTAGCCTTGCCCTTCTTCTTCCTCTAGACGACAGAGCTCAAGGAGCAACCTTGTAGCTACCATATTGACATCAGTCATGACGCAGAGTCCCCGCAGAGCAGGACTAGGGGTGTTATCTCCACGGAGAGCCCCGAACCTGGGTAAGATTCATAGGCGTCCTAAGTATCGCCTTATCCCGCTTCCAAGGCCCGGCGACGTTCTATTTTCCCCATGCATGATAAGCCATCCTTTGGCATATGTCGCACCAAAACCCGGACATGGGGCCACATGTGTTGTCCCGTAAGAGCAACTGATATTTTAAGTATGAACTACCTAGAGGGGGGAGATCACTAGGAAAACCCATGATATTTAGACATAGAAGTGTACAAGACTAGGAATGCTGGGCGGGGTGAACCGTACAACGGCGGTCCTAGGGTTTGGTCGTGGATGCCAGAAGGAAATGGAAATGGACAAAAATGGCTAATGTGGCGCTTGATAATCCATACACAAAGTGAAAGGAAAGTCTATGATATGAGGTAATCACAAGTCACAACCCACATGCGGTTTCAAGAGGGAAACCGTGTGTGCTGGTGAGAAATTAGAGGTGATTTCATAGTACCAATCGCCTCCAATCTTTCTTGCAGATGGTTTTAAAATTCTAACCACCTCTGGCTCTCCGTAACAAGAATAACTGCCTTCGGTGGGGGTATTACATGCGGGTTCAATCTCTTGGGCACAACCGCTTCTCGGGGGCACTAATGCTCGCTTACGTACTAGTGTTCGTCTCTGACTACAAGTTCACCGAATTGTCGCAACTAGTCCCATAGTGGACACCATTGAAAGATGGCTCCTCCATGGATGCATGCAACCTGTTCAGATGGCCCCTATGCCCAAGGCTTGATGGCAGACGCAGATGGTCAATCATTCGGAGGGGTGGAAGATTAGTACTTGCCAGCACCCAAGGCAGAAGCAAACAAACCGAAAAGAGGAGACACATGCACCATCAAGTTGGATGGGTTGGTGTGCTTGGCTTGATTGGGCACAAGGATTGATCCTTTTTCCAGGGATGGCAAGGGGTGGATCTTGGAGGAAGGTTCATGAGTTCTCTCATGAAATGAATAACTCACATCGTTTGATTTGGCAAGAATGAATGATCGGACTGATAACTCCCTCAATCATCGGTGCTATGCCATCAAAGAATAAGTGAACAAATTTTGTGGTGTATATGCCCAAATGAAGACTTGTGCACCAAGTGGAAGCTTCCTAAAAATTCATCATATGATTTATTTGTTCTATCTTGCAATGTGTTCATCATGTGATTCATTTTGCTAGACCAACTTGGCGCCGACATTATACAGGGAAACCGATGGCAAGATATTCACCATGCATCATTGTTGGATCAAGGTGAATGAGTTGGCCAATCCAATCAAGACTGCTAATGCCAAAAGGCGGCACAACCTCTCTCCATGTAAGAAGTTGGTGAAATAAACGTGTGGGAGGGGGCATGGAGTTGGAGGGGCTTTCACCGGTAACCTATGTGCCAATGCGAGGGGGAAGTGGGGCCACGAGAGCCCAAAGCGCAATGGGTGGCTAACCAAATGGTAGATAAGTGAGAGGATATAATGGAAAGGAGGTGACAGAGTGACAAACAAAATTAACTAAATGAAGTGAAGAATATGAGAGGTTTAAAGAGTTCATAGAGATGCAAACAAAGGAGGTTGATATTGAGGACACATGCTTGAACTTAAGACGATGTGCGAGGAGTCCAAGGTCATGTACATCAAGGCCGAGGACTTGGATGCTGATGCAGTGGTGTGAGTCCATATGTGCATAGTGGCATCATTGCACACTTTGAAAATGACGATGTGCAATTATTCATTTGATTGCTGTTGTTTGAATGGTTGTGTCCGAATTATGAACTTTGTTTGAATTATTTGCGATGCACAATTTAGCTTCCAAATTTTTGCAACTGCTATATGTATCGTGAATTGCCTTTTATTGTTGCAAATCGATGAAATTTGACTTAACAAAAACAACAAAAGGGGGAGGGGCTGACAAACATGATAATCTAGGGTACAAGCATTAGTTGACCGGGTTTCAGCCGGCTGTCCACGTATGTGTCCGGATGTGTCCACTAAAATATAGGGTCTCGGTTCAGGTTTTATCATTGGAGATGCCTAAGGCATGACCAAGTTATCCTCTCATGCATGCTCTAGCCCCTTAGACACGCTACACCCTCATCGTGTCTCTTTTCTCTTCTCTTCTCTTCTCTTCCTTGATTTTTCTAGCAACCAGAACACAATGCATATTGGAGCAAAAAAACATTGTTGCTCCAGTGGATTTTTTTCTCCCCTTGATGGAAAAGTAGGACCCACGCACTAGAGAGTGGGCATACTGCCATGCTTGAGTGTCCCTTATGCAAAGTTGGCAACAACAAACTACACGTCGGCAAATTTAATGGCAAATGCACCATTACAACAAGTTAAGTGATTGCTCTTTACGATTTTGGCAAGTTTGTGTATGGATCTGTTGCTGGAAGCGGAAAATTGCATGGTATCGGTAGGTACCAGCAACGCTCTAGCCAATTAGCGAGTGCCATCTAACCGTGTATATTCTCTTTCCATGTTGTATAATTTGTTACCAATGTTTATAGAAAATTGGTATTTCGGCAGCTAGCGCCCACAACTGTACTTTACATGCATTCAAGGTAGCAATGTGGCATAACTCTCTCTCTCTCTCTCTCTCTCTCTCTCTCTCTCTCTCTCTCTCTCTCTCCCACAATAAATCCGATCATTTCATTCACTTTGTCTAATTTAAAACACCCATATCTTCTAAATCATATATTAGTTTTTGAAAGAAAAGTTCATATTTGAAATCCTTGTGTCACAACCTTTAAAATGAGATCAATCTTGGATATTTTTCAACCATGTTTAAATTCGAATGTATATTTCACATTTTGAAATAATCAATTTCACACTGATACATTACAATTTCACTTTTTGTAATTACTATTTCACAATTCCTACAATTCACTTTCCATTGGCTTGTTTCACAAAAAATATCTTTTTATTGCATATTTTTAAATAAGATATTTCACTCTTTTGAAATAAATTGTTACACATTTCCAAATAATCAGTTTCACAATGAGACATTTAAATTTCACTTTCTATAGTTACTCTTTCACAATTCAGAACCTGCATTGCACTTTCCACTAGCTTGTTTAACAAAAATCACATCTATTTCAATTACACATTTTTGAAACAACATATTTCACTCTTTTGAAATAAACTGTTACACATTTGTAAAAAAAATCAGTTTCGTAAAATCACATCTATTTTAATTGCACATTTTTAGTGTGTGTGGAAAAGGTTTGCTTCACGTACAATTGGGTGGAATAGATTTCTAATGGAATGGTTTTGTTTCACATATTTCAAATAAAAAATGTTTGTTTCACAAATTTTCTAGTGAGAATAGGTTTGTTCAACATATGAAATGTGAAACGTTGAAAATTAAACGTGCTTGAAATGTGTCCAATATTGGTCTAGTTCTAAATTTATTGGTGCTTGGAGTTTAAATATATAAATTATCTCACAAACAAACTTATATTCCAAATGATATGGATGATTTAATTTAAGGTGAAGTAAAAGAGTGGATTTATGTGTGCGAGAGAGAGAGAGAGAGAGAGAGAGAGAGAGAGAGAGAGAGAGAGAGAGAGAGAGAGTTGTCACAATGTTGTCATTCTCCCATATCAAGGACAAATGGTGGATCACATAGTTGTATTAGATCTAGTATTCAATTTGTATAGTAAAAAGGAAGGAGTAATAGCTGTCCTTGGCTCGGATCTTAAAGCGGATTGCGAATGATGAGATCCTTGTCGGTAGGTACCGGTGCCACGCTAACTGACTTCGCGATCTGTTGCCACCTAGTAGATGGTATCATCTGATATCCACCCGATATCACGTGATACCACACGTTATATGCTACCATGATACAACTTTTGAAAAATCACATTTAGATGTTTCAAAAAATTCTAAAAAAAAATTGGTGGATGTTCACAAGATATATGTCTACAAGCCCTAAAAAATCAGATCCAAATTCGGAATATCTATTGAGAAACTAAAATGACAAATCCAGAATGAATAGTGTCACAGCAGACAAAATCTATTAACTCTTTTTGTACATGATTGTCAAAAAAAAAACTATTTTCTTACGTTTGTGCGCTTTCCGATGCTGTGTATGGTTGAAGCTTGCTTATGTACAGCTTGATGCTACTTTACTGTGTTTGGATGCGTTTCCATTTATTCCAGGTCAAGTTTGTTGTTAAGGTTGCAAGTTGCTCCTCTTGCCTTGGTGCGCCGTAATTGATTGCATTTCTAGATTCCAAACCCTGCTCTGCTCCCATTATGAATGGTGCATGGATCCACTTTATACCCTGTTTGTCTGACTTTGAGTGATCCTCAGCATATCCATATTGGACTTTCTTTCTATAGGAAGTGTTGAAACTCTTTACGTGATGCTTAGCCCATGGTTTTCTTGCCATGATTCTCACCGCTGTTACCTTTTCCTAGTGATGGATGATAGTGTGTTTCCTTTTACATTGTCAATGGATTAAAAAAATGATCATGGTTAAAGTCCTTTGACGTGAATACCAGCTTCCAATTGATGGTGTTTTTCCAAAGTAAAAAACACCCACCTTGCAACAAAGACAAGAAAAAAGTACTACTTTTAACTGGCAAATTGTTGCCTTGGTTACCCATTCCGGTACCAGGAATACAGTTCTTGTGTCAAGCATATTCAGGTGCAGCAGATGCTTCAGGAATCTTTAATTACTTAGCAATCTTGTACACAAACGGACTATCGACTTCAGTATGATGTACTCCCTCCGTTCCCAAATATAAGTCTTTCTAAAGATTCCACCAAATGACTACATACGGAGCAAAATGAGTAAATTCACACTCTAAAATATGTCTACATGCATCCGTATGTTGTATTCCATTTGGATTGTCTAAAAAGACTTACATTTAGGAACGGAGGGAGTATATAATGTATATAATATAGGATTATAGTTCTTGGCGGTCTAGTTGATCTTGGCGAAGTCCAGCGTCTTCTTGCCCTCGAGCTTGCTGGTGACGTAGTGCCGGCTGTACTCGCCGTGCTTGAACCTGCGGTACCGGCAGGGCTCCCCGTCGGCGACTAGCTCCGGCAGTGGGCCGAGCTCGACGTCGTAGGCTGGCGCGTAGAACGTCACGATGGACAGGCGGTCCTGCTCGCCGTTGGTCACCGCCCGGTGCTCCACGCTCTTGTACCTGCCGTTGGTGAGCACCTCGAGCGAGTCGCCAAGGTTGACGACGAGGGCGCGCGGGACGGGGTGGACGGGCACCCAGGCGCCGTCCCGGAGCACCTGCAGCCCCGCGCGCCCGGCGTCCTGCTGGAGCACGGTGACCGCGCTCCCGTCGGAGTGCGCGCTCAGCCCCAGGACCAGGTCAGGCCGCGGGCACGGCGGGTAGAAGTTCATCCGAACCGCCTGCACCGCGTCGCCGAACATGCCCGCGAACGTGCCGGGCGCCAGGCCCAGCGTCTCGGCGATGTGCTCCAGGAGCCGATGGCAGAGCGCCCTGACCTCGGCGGAGTACCTCTCGAGGGTGTCCGTGAAGGCGGCCGGCGTGGTCGGCCAGAGCATGGGCTGCCGGATGAACGCCGGGGACACTCCGAGCGCCAGCATGTTGCACCAGTCGAGCTTCTGGTCTTCGGAGAAGACGAAGGCGTGGCCGTAGCCCTGGATGCCGCCCGGCGCCATGGGGTATTTCTCCTTCTCCTCCAGCGGCAGCATGAAGAACTCCCTCGACAACCTCTCCATCTCGTCCAGCAGCTCGCCGTCGATGCCATGGTTCACAACCTACATACACACACAGTATCATCAGTCGCATGATGGATGGTTGACAAAGTGATACAGTGATGGGTCGACTGGTACATGCTGCCGACCTGGAAGAAGCCCCACTCCTCGCAGGCCTGCCTGAGCTTGTCCAGCTCGTCCCCATCGGCGCCGCCGCGCAGGAGCTCGCCGGCATCGATCACGGGGATCTCCGCGTGCGCGCACACGTTGCCGCCGCCCGGCCGGTCGTCGCCGTCCCGGACGTACCGCTCCGGCACGTCGCCCGCGCACGCCCTCTGCAGCTCCTGCACGTCGTCAACCCGCCCGATCTTAACCCCACCATCCTTCTCCTCCTCCTGGCGCTGCTGCTGCTGCTCCTTAGGGGAGCAGACTGCCGCAGAAGCCATTGCCGACCGTCCTGTTTCGCTGCTGAATCTTGGTGCCGGCGTGCGCCCGTATATATAGGCCGGCTACCGAGAGGGAGACATCACCGGGATTCGTCCTGGCCGCTCTTGGTGGGTGCCGTGTGTGTGAGTGTGAGTGCGGTGTTATGTGTATGTCAGACGTGAGCTCCACTCGGCGAGAAAACAGAGAGCGCCATAGAAGATTCAGAGGTTTCTTGCCGGTGAAAACCACGGCATCCGGTCGAGGATGAGGATCAAGCCGGCAAGCTTCGCTTTCGCTCCGAGTTGGGTACTACTACTGTAGTATTCTGCTGCCGCTGGACGCTGGTGGCAGGCAGTGTGCGCTCGCTTTAGCACTTTGGCCGGTTTCTTGGCGAGCCTTTTGCTTTAGTTGGGTACTGTTTTGCGCCATGATCCGCGACTTTGTGACGCCGGACGGCCGAGTGGTTTGAGATGAGACGTTTGGTTGCCAGTTTCGGAGGTGGAGGATAGGCACGGGCTGGGGTCCGTACCTAAAACTATGATATCCCGTGATGATGGGGACTGGATGGACGATGCCCCCGTGATGGTGGTTCATGATGCATGTGAACATCCCTTTTGTTTTCTCCAGCAGCATTATTTTCAACCTTTTTTCTTTTGCCTACATGAAATGTCATTTTGTTTCAAAGTCAAAAGGTTTGATATGGCCTAGCTCGATCGGCCGAGTGTGCCACCGAGCCTAATCAACGGTTCCTCCTGTAACTTGGGGAAGTCAACGCCCTAGTGAGTTGTCAAGACCAGTGGCGGATCCTTTTTATGGGGATATATCAAGACTACCCATGATTTGACATTCTAGCTTCAAAACCACTACTTTTATTCATTTTTGTGAAACATTCGAAAAAATTCGAAAGCATGTTTTCGAGCGTCAACAACTAGTCCTAGCAAAATTCGGCCCCCCAAACATCCGCGGATGCGTCCAGATATTCCATTCCACAACTAGATACCTCATTTTAAACCATCAAATCCATACAATTACGTGCAGCGTAAAACCTAGTTTAAATATTTGCCAGCTACCGTCCTTATTGTTCCCTCAGTGGCTCTGTCTGATCACACGCGAGGTAGAGTGGGACATGAGACACGTACTGGTCCACAGGGGACACGAGCATAGCCGTCTCCCATGCCCTACTCTTCCTCGCCGGAGCCCGTGGCCCCAACATTGTTGGTCGACATGAGATCGATGATGGACGTGGTTGGACGTTGGGGCTTGGCAGCATGCGATTCCGCCTCTGCTGCGTCGGTACCGAGGGTTGTCGTGGCCTCCCCCCCCCCCCCCCCCCACTCCTTGCATAACGGGCACGCCTCGTGTCTGCAGCGTACTAGCGGTAAACCATGCCGGCGTTTACCTCCAGCTCTGATTATGACCCTAGGGGGGACGACGCGCCACCGAAGGGGTTGCGCCGCCATCCCGGGGCTTGGGCGCCCGACGTTGCGTAGCACGTTCGACGAGGCAGTGGTTACGTGCCTCCCGCCACCAACTCTAGCGAATCCATGCGCCATTTGCAAGGACGCAATGGATTCCCGTTGGAACGACTCCACCTACGGTCGGGCAAACTTCTACCAAGAGCGGCGGAGATCTAGACGGACGACCATCTCCTCCTCGAGACCGCAAGGGACAAGGTTCCAATCAACAAATCGAGACCTCTCGGAGTCGGATCCATTGCCCGCCATGCCGGAGACGGACGGAATTCGCCAAAGAGGAGCTATGGGACGGAGGGAGTGGAGTGGCACTATTAGGGAAACCCTTATAGGTAGACAGCTACCAGCGGCGCGGGGTAACTAGCAAGCGCTACTGATACTTAGCAATAGTGCGCTCCGAGGCACCTCTCTACAGGTGTACTTTAGTAGCAGCGACGGCCTAGTCAGACCGCGCTCCTACTATGTGGACCCAATTGTATCCCCCAGGGCTGGCCACGGTAGTAGCGCGGGCTGCAGAACACGCGCTACAACTAAGAGTGTAGCAGTAGGGCACTGTTTAGTACCCACGCTACTACTGTTTATACACGGGCCTAGCTCCCAGCCACCTCCTAGTAGCAGCGTGGGTTATGAACCCGGCACTACAGCGAACGGGCTTAGTAGCAGCACGGGTTGTTTACCCGCTCTACTACTATGTGAACCTTATCCACCCCGCGCGCCTGTTTCCTCTCTCTCTCTCTCCCTCACTCTCCCCTCAGACTCTCGCTCGCTCTCGGTGTTGCCGTTGTAGCCCGACGTCGCCCGCCAATCGCCGCCATCGCCCACCACCGTCGTCGCCCCCGTTCCTCCTCCATTGGGGTATACCTCTCTCCTCCCTCCCTTCTCGTTGCTAGATGGATGGATTGATGTTCCTTAGATGGATAGAATAATGCCTGAATTCGTTAGATGTATGGATGGTTTGATTGTGAATGTTGTTACATGCATGGATGTATGAATTTGTAGATTTTTGCTACTGTCTATTGGTGTTTATCGTGCTGTTTTTTAGTTCTAGAAATTATTCAAGCTCTAGGTCTACATGGAGGTGATGTGCTAAATGGTCCTGTTATATGCAAGTTTTCATAGATGTTTTCATAAATGTAGTAGTAGTAAATGTGAAGCTAGTGACTGACCCTTGAACAAGGATCGAAAGCCCAAGAACATCATGTCATTAACCTACTATTTTAGGATTCAGAAAATGTGTCCACATATATGTCCTATTTAAGTTTCAATGTTAATAGCTTTGAACCTTTTTGAGCACTCGATATGTAAAATGATTTTGCAGGGAACTACGAGTGGTCTATTTTTTTGCCGGAATGTCGATTCATTTCTGTTCCGGGAAATTTTGGGCGCTTGATATGTCCTATTTTTAGCAAATGCCATGAGAAAATTTTCTTAGAATTTCGGCATCACTTGTGCTAGAATATAGGAACTATCGAGTGCCCTCGATTAGCTCGAAAGAGAGTAGGCCATTTTTATGTCATTACTCGATATATGTAACAGATTGACTTTTATTATGTCGGGGTTCCTTGTGTGACTTTCAATTTGTTCTTCAAGGAAGAATTCCGACTGTCGTCGTAGGGGTCACCTCTCCTTCTTCTCTTTGTGCTAGACCTTCGTAGTGCACTAGAGGAAGGAGGACTAGCGACCATCACCGACGATCGATATATGAGAGAGGTATAATCCCGACTGTTGTCGTGGGGGTGGCTTATCCTTCTTCTCCTTGTGATAGACCTTTGTAATACACTAGGTGGGATGAGTAGCGACCATCACTGACGGTTGAAAAATCAGTGGGGGAGTGTCCACCATGTATGAGAGAGAGAAAATCCTGACTGTTGTCGTGGGGGTCGCTACTCTTTCGTTACCGTGTGCTAGACATTTTTGTGTAATGCACTCGGGGACTTTTTCCACCATATATGAATTAGCGCATATTATGATCAATATGTGCCACTAGTCCACGTGTTCAACTATGGTAACATCCGTGGAAAAAGCATAGTAAGATTTTATTATTATTGTGTAACTAGTTCATCTTTTGCATACATTCTTTTTAAGCTAAACTATATTGCAAAGTATGTTATTGTTATGTTCTTCAACAGAAATCCCCAAAGGATTGAGTGCCTCATCTGATGCATATGAAAGGTGACATGGATATTATTAGCTTACGACCAAGTCTGTCGGTGGCTTTCCACTGTCCATACTCGATTTCTCGAAGAGATGAAGACCTCATAATCAAATGATGGAGAAAAATAATGAATTCGCGCAGATGACTACTTGGAGGCAGCATGGTGCACAACCCACAAATTGGAGACATGTGGGTCTCTGCTCTCCATAATGGAGGAGGGGCCACTAATAGAAACATGGCTTTGGTTGGGGCCTAGCCAGCCCATTAGTCTCGGTTCAGTCACGAACCGGGACCCATGGGGGGCATACGTCCTGGTTCATGCGCCCAGTGGGCCGGCCAGGCCTCGTGGGGCATCTGTCCCGTTTCGTCTGGACCCATTTTTCCCGGTTCTAGGAACGAACCGGGACCAATGATCCTTGCTCCTCGCTCACACCCATCGCTGCAGCAGAGCTGTCCACACTACTCTGTATTTTTTTGGCCGGCGAGGGGAGAGCTTTGTGGTGCTCTAGCTCACCTCCTATGCACATGAGGTGTTCGATGAAATGCCCGAGCCACACTAGTTAAGCTTTCTCCCCCCGAAGCTCGACCTCCAAGCTCCATTTTCTCCGAGATTTGTCTAGGTTTAGCGGTCCGTCACATCCCGTCCCCGTCTTCACCGCCGTCGATCGCCCGCGCCGATCTCGTCGCCGACACCACCGTGGTGAGCCTCTTGTTCTTATCTTCTTTCTGAAAGAAAAAAATTGTTACTTTAGATAGATACTTGTCTAATTTTCTTACTTTATTATTGCTTGTTATTATATAGTGCGATGGTTTTGGTATCTACCCACGTCGGCCCTCATCCTTTCTATGATTCGGATGTGGTATATTATCTTTCATTTATAACTATTTGTTTTAGTGTTTATGACAATTATGCCGACCAACGTGACATAGATGTTTTTATCTAGGAGGTATGTGAACCGGAAATTCCAACCGACCCTCTTGTGAAGAGGTTAAATTTAGTTGAAAAGGAAAACATTTACTTGAAGAAAAAATTGGAAAAAAACTGAGGAGGAGGAGATGGAATTGGAGTTGCATGTTGCGGAAGTAGTCGATGATCACAAGATCAAGATGGACCCTATTGTCAAGAGGTTTAATTTAGTTGAAGAAGAAAACAATTACTTGAAGGAAAAAACAAAAAAATTAAGGAGGAGAAGATGATATTAGAGTTACATGTTGCGGTTGTCGTCGATGATCACAAGATCAAGATGGATGCAATGCGTTTGAAGATTAGAAAGATTAGAAAATATGCCATTCATACCGAGGCTGGGTATCATTATGTTGTTGGATCAATTGTTACCTTGGTTGCGATTATGATCGCATTTGTTGTTGCATTGAAATGTTTTACATAGTTTCAATGTATGGTTTAATTAGATGCTCTCGAGAGCTATATGTTGTTCAATGAGAACTATGTATGTACTTTGGTTTTAATGCGATGATGAACTTCTATTAATTTGATCACTTATCTATCCATGATGTTTTGTAATGGTTTTTGACACACTTAATTATATATAATGCGCGCAGATGAACCGGCAATGGATGTACGGTGACAGACACGCCTCCGAGTACGGAAGTCAACGCCCTAGTAAGTTAAGACCTCCTTTTGGGGGGGGGGGGATATCAATACTACCCATGATTTGACATCCTAGCTTCAAAACCACTACTTTTATTCATTTTCGTGAAACCTTCGAAACATCTCGAAAGCATGTTTTCGAGCGTCCACAACCGGACCTAGAAAAATTTGGCCTCCAAACGTTCGCGGAGGCGTCCAGATATTCGATTCCACAACTGGATACCTCATTTCAAATCGTCAAATCCATACAATTACGTGCAACATAAAACCTAGTCTAAATCTTTGCCAGCTACCGTCCTTGTTGTTCCTTCTATGGCTCTCTCTGATCGCCGGCGAGGTAGAGTGGGACATGGGACACGTACTGGTCCACAGGGGACACGAGCATAGCCGTCTCCCGTGCCCTACTCTTCCTCGTCAGAGCCCATGGCCCCAACATCGCTGGTCGATGTGAGATCGATGATGGACGTGGTTGGACGTTGGGGATTGGCAGCGTACGACTCCGCCTCTGCTGCGTCGGTAGCAAGGGCTGTCGTGGCCTCCCGCGCCCCACTCCTTGCATAACAGGCATGCCTCGTATCTGTAGCGTACTAGCGGTAAGTCATGCCGACGTTTACCTCCGTCTCAGAGCATGACCCCAGGGGGGGATGGCGCGCCACCGAATGGGTTGCGCTGCCATCCCGGGGCTTGGGCGCCCGACGTTGCGCACCACATTCGATGAGGCAGTGATTACGTGAAAGTTCAACTATCCCTAGGTGGTTTTGGTAATTAGTAACAACATATAGCTCATTGTACTAATGCTATCTCAAGATAAATATTTCAGGGAAGTTCAATGATTGGCATAGTATGGATTAGAAATGTGGACCCCTCAAAATGCTAAGGACACATATTGGCTCAAGCTCAAGACTCTACATTTTCTATTTTAGTGACCCAAGATCACATTGAGTCCATAGGAAAGCCAATACTATGAAAAGGGGATGAGGTGTTGCTTAATTGGTTTCTTGCTCAAAATGCTTAGTGATATGCTCCAAAACCCTCAACCACTTTCTCACATCCACATATGTCCCAAACCAAAAGTCAAACTTGGCCCCACCGAAACCTTCTATCCGGCGCCACCGAGTTCTCTTGACATAGCCATTGCCACAAACCCTAGTCACTTCGGTCTCACCGATAGGGATCTCGGTCTCATCGAGATGGGATTGCAAACTCTCTATTTCACTTCGTAACGTTTCAGTCTAACCGAGATGAGCGATCGGTCCCACCGAGTTCACAATGCAAACTCTCTGTTTCCCCTTCGTAACGTTTCGGACTAACCGAAACAAGCGAATCGGTCCCACCGAGTTTGCCTGACCAACTCTCTGGTTAGCTTATTACCAAAATCGGTCCTACCGAGTTTGTATAATCGGTCTCACCGAGATTACGTTACGCCCTAACCGTAATGAAATCGGTCCTACCGAGTTGACATGTCGGTCCCACCGAAATGCCTAATGGTCATATTATGAACTAAATCGGTCTGACCGAGTTATCTGATTCGGTCTCACCGAGTTTGGTAAATTGTGTGTAACAGTTAGATTTTGTGTGGAGGCTATATATACCCCTCCACCCACTCTTCATTCGTGGAGAGAGCCATCAGAACATGCCTACACTTCCAACATACATTTTCTGAGAGAGAACCACCTACACTTGTGTTGAGGTCAAGATATTCCATTACAACCACAAAAATCTTGTTCTCCAGCTTTATCCAAGTTTCTTTCCACTCAAATGATCTTTCCACCAAATCCAATCCTATGAAGGAGAGTTGAGTGTTGGGGAGACTATCATTTGAAGCACAAGAGCAAGGAGTTCATCATCAACACACCGTCTATTACCTTTTGGAGAGTGGTGTCGCCTAGATTGGTTAGGTGTCACTTGGGAGTCTCCATCAAGATTGTGGAGTTGAACCAAGGAGTTTGTACGGGCAGGGAGATCGCCTACTTCGTGAAGATCTACCCTAGTGAGGCAAGTCCTTCGTGGGCGATGGCCATGGTGGGATAGACAAGGTTGCTTCTTCGTGGACCCTTCGTGGGTGGAGCCCTCCGTGGACTCGCGCAACCGTTACCCTTCGTGGGTTGAAGTCTCCATCAACGTGGATGTACGATAGCACCACCTATCGGAACCACGGATAAAAAATCTATGTGTTTACATTGCGTTTGCTCCCTCAAACTCCTCCTTTTACCTTCATATGCAATTGCTTTACTGTGATGACCAGGATGCGACTATATCTCCTAAGTGTCGAGGCACGAGTTAGAGACATAAGCGCATTCTGGAATAATCGCAAGCGTGGTATCTTTGCACAACACATGTAAAGAACATGGATGAAAGAGTAAAATAGTTGGCTTACACTCGCCACGTCACACAATTAATACAATAGCATACATTCATCCAAATAACACTGGGTCCGACTACGGACGAAATCAAACGAGAAAAGATACCACAACCACAAGGCCTGATCGCCCCTAGTAGGAACCACTACTGATCATCGAGATACATCGCAAACATATGACCACGTTCTTCATCGAACTCCCAATGAAGTTCTTGTCCATCTCCTGCGTCGTACTCAGTTGTACCTGCATCTGGTGTGTGTTGTAATCTGTGAGTCACAAGGACTCAGCAATCCCATTCCCGGGTATCAAAACTAACAAAGCCTTTAGGTGTGGAGAGGTAATAAAGTGGTTTCAGCAAGCACTAAGCAACTAGCTTACGAAGTCAGAGCGAGATGAGAAAAGTGCCAACGCTCACCAAAGATGATCAACAAGTGATCCTAGCTACTCACGTTCATGCATAACCCCACCATGTTCACTTTCCGAAAACCCCTTCGAAAAGAGACCATCACGGTACTCACACAGGTAGTCTATTCTTAAGGATATGGTGTCAAGTTATCTACAACCGAATATTAACAAATTCCCATCTGCCACATAACCGCGGGCACGGCTTTCAAAAGTTCATAACCCTGCAGGGGTGTCCCAACTTAGCCCATCGTAAGCTCACAATCCGCAAAGTCGCAACTCCATATTGGTAAGACCCGAGTATCCTCGGAATCCCGTGCTCAAGATATTTCAACAAAGGTAAAACTAATCCAGCAAGACCTCCCGGTGTGCCGACACCATGATAGTAGCCGCGTGTATCTTGTCTCAGGCCACGACCGGATAGGTCAGCCTACAGGTAAATACCAGATACCTCGGGTTTCCCCAAGGCGGCCCTGCAGTCTGCCCAGTTTGGACCAACACTCATGAGGAGCACTGGCCCGGGTTGTTGATTAAGAACTCAGGTTAATTACTCCCAATGCAAGTTTTAGTTGTTAGGTAAATGGTAAAACCAAAGTTGGGCCTTGCTGGAAAAGCTTTAAGCAGTGCGAATTATCAAGGGGGGCCATAAACCACAACCGTATTAGGAACGCAAAATCAAGGAACATAACACTGGTTTATCAAGTCCTAAGGTGGCATGAGTGGAACAAAACACCAAGCAGAAGGCCAAGCCTTCCACCCATTGCCAATATATATGTGCATTAATTTAATTAAGATATATATTGTGTTATCCCAATAAACAAGTCCAAACATGCAGCAATCTTCAAACTTGAGCTGCAACTAACAACGCTATAAGAGGGGCTGAGCAAAAGCATACTTAGCCAATCAACGGTTTGCTAGGAAGGCGGTTAGAGTGTTTCATGGCAACATAGGAGGCTGACAAGACAAGAATAGGCATCGCTGCGTAACTATAGAGCGAGAAAACTAGCAAAGCAAAGATAGAGGTGATATCAGGGAACAGTCATCTTGCCCGGGATCCCGGAAGGAAGAAGAACAAGACCTCACGACTCCGGAACGAAACCGAAGCTAACGAGAGAAGCAAACCAGAAAGAAGCAAACAACATGGTATAAACACAGGCATAACCATGGCATATGATGCACAAACAAGTATGATGCATGTCCGGTTTAAATATGCAAGGCATGGAAAAGTGCACAGACAACACTACAAATTAAGTGGAGCTCAATATGCAACGAGTTGCACATTGACAAAACACCACATCCACATATTTAGTTTGATCCCGGTTTATGTACACAAAAAGTTTAAAAGTTGGTTAACATGGCAAGAGATGAAGCATAATAAAACTAGGGTTAATTATCCTTTTGCCCTCAGTGGTGTCCATGTGCTCAGTTTTGCCCTCAGATGCGAATTGTACTCAGTTTTGCCCCTAGTCCATGCACAGCTACTATGACGAGGCCAAACGGCCAGCTTTGAGTCCATTCCATCTGCCGCCGTTAGGGGTAGTGGGTTCGGACCTTACACGTGGGACCGCATGGACGTCGGTCCGGAGGTGACATGTGGGCCCTTGGAAAAAAATTCCCCAAATCATTCGTAGGAGCTAGCCGGCCAAATCGATGCACACCCTGCCCATCCGCCGGCCGACCGTCCTGCGCCACGGCCGCCACCTGCGCCGCGGCCAGCACCTGCCCCGCCACCAGCTGCACGGCCTGCTCCGCCGCTACCGTCCTGCGCCGACGCTCCACCGCTACCTGCGACGCCCGCCACCTTCCTGCGACGCCACGGGTGGGGCGCCAGCCACCTGCTCGACCCGCGGCGCGGCCTCCTTCCGTGCGCCCGGCCGGAGCGCTCAAAGGTAGGGGGCTGCTGGAGCTGTTTGAGCTAGGAGGAAGAACCCCAGGGCGAAATGGCGAGCAGCGGCGACCCCGGAGTATTTGGCGAGGCATGCGTCGGCGAGGCAGGCGTCGGGCCGGAGATCCACCGCATCCACGACTGGGTTCCCGAGGGGTAAGTCACGCCTCCTGTTTAGATTGAGCTTAGTTGTGCACTTGAACAGTCGATTCGAGTAGGTTTGCCCAATTAGTATGTTGATTGCGTCTCTGTTTTTCGTCAGTTAGGATGGAGTTGCGGTTTGCTTTCTTGATGCACATTAGAAGGGACCGGTACATGTTTGATGCAAAGGATAAGAAGAAATACCAAGGAGGTTTCGATTATCTGTTGCCAATGGCTAGTAATTGGAGTTTCAGAAAATTTGGGGAGGTAATTTGTAGCCAATATCCTTGGGGTTTGCGTGATGAAGTGGTATACAAATACTATGATGGGGAAAAGAAATGGGTGACAGTTAGTAATGATGAGGAGCTGGCTACCATTTTTGCTAAGCATAAAGAGAAAGATAATTTTCATGTGAGGCTGCAAATTGATGTGCTTGAGCAGCCTAGGATGACTGGTGCAACATCTCGGGGAGAACCAAGTCGTCGTAATGGCATATCTAGCCAGAACAGTTCGGTTGGTGCACGGCGATGTGGTGGCTCGACAAGTGTGAGCAACTGCAGTAGGGTCCCCCTAGAAGTGGAGCCTGATGACTACAATTCTGGGGTTGATAAAGAGAAGCTATATTCTGATGTTATTCAGAATTTACGACGGGCACCTCGGGCTGAAAACCAAGATGAGGCTCACAATGCAGTCCGTGTGGACGATGACGCGGTGGGTGAGGACGAAGACCTTGCAGCTGTTGAATGGGACCCTTTGAACCCTCATATGGAAGAAGGTACCGTTTTTGCATCCATGACTGAGTGTAGAAATGCACTTGTGACATACAGCATCAAGGTAGAACGTACTTTCAAAGTTGACAAGAGCGATCAAGTACGTTACAGAGTGCACTGTCCTACTGAGGGTTGTCCATGGAGGCTGCTTGCATCTAAAATGCGAAATAGCACTAATGTTCAGGTCAAAGTGAACCCTTTTAAGCACACATGCCAGGAATCAACCCTTAGGAAGGATACAATCAGTAGAGCCAAGTCAAGATGGGTGGCAGAAGAAGTAAAGAAGTGGGTGAAAGAAAACCATCAAGTGGGTCCAAAGGAATTGCAGAAGAACACTAAAGATAAGTTCAAGATAGATTTACCATACATGAGGTTGTTCAATGGTAAACAACATGCTATGAATTCTATTTATGGTAACTGGCAGGAAAGTTTTCAATTGTTGTATTCATTCAAAGGTGAAGTGGAGAGGACCAGCCCAGGTAGTATTGTAGATATTGATCACCACACCATGGAGTACACATTCAGGGGAGTGACAAAGACCAAGGAATGCTTTAGGAGGGTTTTTGTCTGCTTTGAGGCTTGTCGCCGGGGTTTTTTGGCAGGCTGCAGGCCTTATTTGGCTATTGATGCCACTTTTCTCACAGGGAGGCTTAAAGGACAGTTAGTAGCAGCTTGTGCAGTTGATGCACACAGTTTTGTATTTCCAGTTGCCTACGGTGTGCTGGAGACAGAATCTGAGGAGAGTTGGACTTGGTTTTTTGCATAATCTGCGACGGGCTATTGCACATCCCAATGGGTTAGTCATTCATACAGATGCCTGCAAAGGTTTAGAAGTGTCCGTGGACAATGTGTTCCCTGGAGTAGAGCATAGGGAATGCATGCGTCACCTTGCTGCAAATTTCATGAAGAAATTCAAAGGAAAGGTGTATACCGACAATTTATGGCCAGCATCTTTGACTTGCAGTGTGAAGAAGCACAAGTACCACTTGAGACAGTTATACATGAATCCCAAAGTGAAAGAATACTTGGAAACACACCACTCCAAGTTATGGGCCAGAAGCCAATTCAGTGAACTGAGCAAAGTTGACTATGTGCACAATAATCTAGCAGAGTCTTTCAACTCAACGATCCGGAAACTAAAGGGTCATTATGTGGTGGATTTGCTTGACAGGATAAGGGTAGAATACATGCAGAAATTTCATTATCGTGCAGGAATAGCCGAGGCAAAATTCATGGGCCACATTATCATTCCAGCCGTGATGAATGAACTGAAGCAGAAAACAACAGGCTTGGAAATGAACATGACTCTTTGCTCGGGTACCACAACAAAGATATCATATTTGGATAAAGAGAAGAGGGAATGGAGATATCCAGTGGATTTAGAAGCTAGAACTTGCAGTTGTAGGCAATGGCAGATAACTCGGTTGCCATGCATTCAAGCCTTGTTTTTCATCACTTCTCTCCTAGGTCCAGCAGGGAACATACAACAATATGTGCATGATTACTACTCTGTTGCAAGGTTCAAAGCCACATATGCTTATGCCTTTCCTGCTATGGAGGGAAAACAACAATGGGACATGGTGGACCCTGGATTCAAGCTTTGCGCTCCAGTTCTGAAGAGAGCAGCAGGTAGACCAAGGAAGAGTCGGATTAGACCTCGCAACGAAGGGGCTGGACTTGGAGCGAGGAAGCGTAAGTGCACAAGGTGTGGTGGGTCTGGTCATTTCGGTAAGTATTGTGATTACACAGTAGATCCAGTGTTCGGAGAGAGTTTCGATGAAGGCTTTGATGAAAATGTTGGTCAGCAGACGGTTGCCTCAACAGATGATGAAAATGATGGTCACCCGGTTGCATCAGATGAGGATTTTGACAAGGTTCCAAATGATGATGGTCAACAGCCGCATGATTTTGACGATGATCCAAAATATCCTCCAAATAATGATTCAAGTGAGGCTCCAAATGATGATCCAAGTGAGGCTCCAAATGGTGATCCAAGTGAGGCTCCAAATGTTGATCATGGTGATCCAAGTGAGGCTCCAAATGTTGATCATGGTGATCCAAGTGAGGCTCCAAATGTTGATCAACCTTCTGTTGTTGTGAGTTCTGCTAGGTATGTAAATCTTGCAAGGGTCAAATACTACTGTACATTTATCACTTGACATGATCTCATTACCCTTTATGTTTTGCACAGCTCTATGGTAGGTTTGAAGAAGATGCGCAAGGTACCGACAACCAAGAGGAGAAGAGAATAAGCGATGAGCACAAGGTGCACGAGGAGCAAAGTGATGGCAAGAGGCTCAAGGAACAGACAGAAGCCCCAACGCTATTTATGAATAATTATGAAACATTATAAATAATGTTGTATTTTCTGTTGGGTGATGTTGGACCTATGTTAGAAGTATGTTTAAGGGTACCCTATGTTTAAATGATGTTGGACTTAGAAGTATGTTTTTCATTTTGAATTTTTTTTTGCTCATTTGAAATCTGGTCAAACTTAACTTTGACCAAGATTTAAACAAGTCTAAAACATCAAAATAAAAAACTAAGCCTGATCCTTCTTAATAGGAAGTTGTGGTGAGGTTTTGGAAATTTCATGAAAAATGTGCTAAAAAGTGGGGTCCAAGGTAGGGTAAACAGCCTCATTTGTAAGCAAGGTTTTTTTCGACCTTGTCTAAATCAGCCAAATAACTTTCCTACACATATTATATATATATATATATATATATATATACAGACTATGTGCGCTGTTTTGTTTTTCATTTTTTCATTTTTTTGAATTTGTTTTGCTCATTTGAATTCTGGTCAAACTTAACTTTGACCAAGATTTAAACAAGTCTAAAACATCAAAATGAAAAACTAAGCCTGGATCCTTCTTAATCAATCCAAAAGGAAGCTGTGGTGAGGTTTTGGAAATTTCATGAAAAATGTGCTAAAAAGTGGGGTCCAAAGGTAGGGTAAACAGCCTCATTTGTAAGCAAGGTTTTTTTCGACCTTGTCTAAATCAGCCAAATAACTTTCCTACACATATTATATATATATACAGACTATGTGTGCTGTTTTGTTTTTCATTTTTTCATTTTTTTGAATTTGTTTTGCTCATTTGAATTCTGGTCAAACTTAACTTTGACCAAGATTTAAACAAGTCTAAAACATCAAAATGAAAAACTAAGCATGGATCCTTCTTAGTCACTCCAAAATGAAGTTGTGGTGAGTTTTTTGAAATTTTCATGTTCATTTCACCAAAACACTTCTCTTCACCTCATACAAGAGAGTTCGAGATACTCGAGATATCACATAATACACATGAACTTATTGTTTAAATGTATGTAAACCTTGTTTACCAACTTAAATCATTAATATATGACATAAGAAGACTATGTGCGCAGGGTTTTCATTTTCTGATTTTTATTTAATTTATTATGCTCACTTGAAATCTGGTCAAACATATCTTTGACAGCTCCAAACCCCTCCCAAACCCCGCTAACCCTAGCGCTGAACAAGGACCGTCCATCTAACCCTAGCGGCGATCCAGGGCCGTCGATCTAACCCTTCTAGAAGGAATCTGCGGGGAGGAGGGGGGCGATCCGCGAGATGCAATCTGATTGGCTGGAAGATTATTTTTTCTAAAGAAAAACCTGGCGCGCTGGATGGACCGTTGGGCCGTCTCGTTGTCTGGGCCTGAGACCACAGTTAATAGGCCGTCTCGTTGTCTCAGCCTTTGCAGGCATGAATGCATGGGAGCGAGCGAGCCCGACGTGCATGCATGCGAGCGAGGCGAGCGAGGCGAGCATGCACGTACTGATTCGGAGCGAAGCGAGGCAGCTAGGCTAGTTAGTCTATGCAGCGGGCTAGCGAGGCGAGCTAGGTGGCGAGGCGAGCTAGGTGGCCATGCACGTAGTTAGGCCATTACGGCAGTGATTCAGATGCACGCACGCGCCCGATGCATCATTTTCGTGCAAAACTTTAAGAGCCAAAACGTAACGGATTCACACAAGCGCCCGGATTCACACACGCACCGTTCTCATCCTTCATCTCTTTCTCTCCCACCCACAGGCCTATAAATGGGGTGCCTCTCTTCCTTCATCTCCCACCCACAACCAGATCCGATCCCTTCTCTCCGAGCCCTCTCCACCCAAGCGACAGAGCCCTCTCCACCCAAGCGAAGATGCAGTTCAACGGGCCGACCTTCAACCGTCCGCCTGTCGTGCCAGAGTTGCGCTACCCGCCGGGCATGCTCGTCGAGAGGGAGCTCCGTGTGTGGGCGACTTCTCGGTGGAGGGGTGCCGTCGAACTCACTCGCGCCTTCCTCAGAGCCGGCTATGCCCACCTCCCACAGGGCTCGCCGAGGATGTTCACCCTCAACGAGATTCGTGACCGCGGCGGCATCCTCCAACTGCTCACGGTCACCTTCAGCAACCCGTTTGACGCGCGCGAGCTCCTCGGCAAAGTCTATTGGTGCGGCTGCGAGTCCATCTTCTTCACGGCGTACAACATCTTCACCAACTACGAGAACATCTTCCCCACTCCAGGCCAGATGCACTCCCTTCCCTACGACGACGACGACGAGGTGTGAAGACGGCGTTGAAGGGGCGCGCGGCCAAGGTGGAAGAAGGAGGCCAAGAAGAAGATGTTTTAGTTTTATCGTTTTTATTTTGTTGCTTTTCTATGTCGTGTGTGCCGTGTTGTGGTGTCCGTGAACTTTGCATCTTATCTAAGTTAATTATTGGGTACCCTTAATTATTATGTGTGTTGCATCTTATCTAAGTTATTATGTGTGTTAAAAAATGTCCGTGCCCAAACATATCATTTTTTCCCTAAACCAAGTCATGAAGTTCGAGAACTTGTGGCTTTCATTAATGAAAAATGAAAATCAAAGGGGGGTGAGAAGCCCTCTCTTTCATTAAAAAAACAAGTCATTAACTAACCCTAAATTTATTCCAAAAATAATTTGCTACCCATGGTGGTAGCTACGCACGGCCCCAATTTTTATCTCTAATTATTTTGATAATTTATTTTGGACTATACAAAATAACTCTATAACGAAAATATCATGACTTTGAACTCGCTAGGCACGCAAACATGCAGTTATGCCAAAAAGGCAAGCAAAATGAATGAGAGAAGTGAGTAAAGCCCCTTTCAACACAAGAAAAAGGCACTTGTGTCCAAAAGATAATAAAAAAGAGAAAGAGAAGTCAGAAAAAGTCATTTCTATATAACGAAAATGCACTTGTGCCAATGCCATAAGAAACCCGACACCTCATATATCAAAAAAGGAACTTAAAACAAAGAGTGTGTAGTTTTTTTTGTGTAGTTTCCACCATGCATAGGAAATCGCCTCTTCATTTAAATCCTAAACCAAGTGCCACTCTAACCCTAAACCAAGTGCCATTGTAACCACAATCACGTGGCAGTGCAAAAATACGTTTCCAACCCTCCAAAATTTCAGTGCAAAACAAAGGAAAACCACTCTCACACGTGTGCAAACATTCACTGTCTCACTATGTATACATTCCTTTCCTACCCATGTCAAAGTCTTTCCATCTGTCCTAGCGGTTACCAGCGCAGCCCTAAATGCCACAAACCAACGCGGTCCTGGGTTCGAGTCCCCAGCCGCACCAATTTTCTTTTGCATTTTCCACCCTTCATTTTTCTAGACAAATTATTTTTTCTCAATGTAATGCCCTTAAAAAATGTTCATTTATTTTGGCACCAGGTGTAAACCTCTACCAGAGCTGAGGCACATTTTCCATGACAATTTGGTATTTGATTTAAATCACGGTGTATTTGAATTGGAGTAATTAAATTGCTATTAAATATTTAACAGCTACAAAAAATTCTAAACTTAATTGTTTGGCTCTGGAATAATTCAATTAGCTTCCACAAAAAGTTTCAGGATTACGATTTACTGCCTAAATTAATTGTTTGGTCACTTCTTCTCTTTTTTTTCAACATTTAAACAACTTTGACCAACATTTAAACTAGGTGAATTTCTCATACAATTTCATGCTTACAAATTCCTCCATAATTCATGCCTTTCCATACATTTTCAACATTATAACCAGTGCGAGTACCATACCTACCACGGCCCAAAAGTAATTGCAAATGGGTATTGCTATTTGTGCTTGATCTTCAAGCTTCCTAACCTTCTTCTGCAACATCCTAAGTTCAACAACTAGCTCTCTGTCAGTGTGTTCTTTGCCCTCCATCTCTTCTTCCGGAGCTCGTGTTGCGGCCACTGCCGTTTGTGGCAGCATGTGCAACCATTCTTCATGCTCTTCTTGCAGTTCATTCATCAGTGTCTTGGCCAGAGCATCGACCCAAAGAAAGAAGCATGTCACCTGCATGAACAATAAACAGATCAACCCATTGCTCAAAGATCCCGATCACGAAAATTGTGCAATTGCCCCGATTCTTACCCCATTCTCGTTGCACACGTAGAACGGACGATTCTGGTTCCTCGTTGTGTGAGAAACCCTCTGATCAACGCCCGCCCGGCACCGCGGACAGATGAAGACAGGAATGTCCACGCGCGCCCGGCTCTGCATCCGCGAGGTGGCGCGGGAGCTTGAGGAAGACATGGAGCTCGGAGCCGAAGGGGATCTCAACGCCGCCGCGCCCTTCGCAGCTAGCTTCCCACCGTCTTGCTCTCTCTCGCCGTGGTCACCACTGTGCTATCTCTCTCTCTCGCAGTGGTCACCACCGTGCTCTCTGTCGCCGTGCTCTCTGTCGCCGTGGTCACCGCGCGCCTCTTTCGCCCGCTTATATAGCACACCCGCAACGGCTCTCTGCTCAACGGCTCTCTGTTGGGTCCCACAAGCCACGCGTGCAACAGTATGAATACAATTGGTTGTCTCTGCCACCTGATCCCACCTGTAAGGGTCGAGTCAAAAGGTTGACCTGACGGAGACGGTAGAATTCACGGAACGAGTCGCTGTGCATGGACTAGGGGCAAAACTGAGCACAATTCGCATCTGAGGGCAAAACTGAGCACATGGACACCACTGAGGGCAAAAGGATAATTAACCCATAAAACTACCTATCTAGGCAATTTAAATAGGGCCAGAAATAACAACAATTCCAGAAAAACTCCATGTCATTTGGCAATTTTAATGCAAACAACAGTTTAAACATTTTAATGTTGTTATCATGATGCGGATGGCACTTGCAAGTTTTTATGCAATTTTTATAAAAAGTTGACAAGTGCAAAATATGGAGTATTTCGTCACCGTGATGGAAAGAAAGGTGTGCCACGGCGGCGATAACCGAAATGGTGCCACGGCAACAAATGGTTCCGGTAACTCGTTGAAATGCCGGCGCAAAAGAAATGGTGGTGTGAGTGTGTCATACAAAAGAAGGTGGGGTGATCCCGGAAACCGGGTTCCCATGGGTCAGCGACAAGGCAAAGAAGGGGCACTTCGGACTCGAGGCAAACAAGTATTTCATCTCATACACACATCACATGCATTCATCCACGGGGTCATCGGCTCGGTGGTTATACCTTCGAAGCGTGCATTTTCGGGGCGGAACGAGTTCGATGGAAGAGGTACACGTTTCGAAGAGGAAGTAGTCGTTCACGTTGCGGCGGTAGTTGTACATGCACGTAGACGTTCGGGTTTTCCGTAGATGTTCATGTCGTCGTGTCATGGTACTTGGGGTCTTCGGACTTTTCGGTCTCGGGTCTTGGGGCGTCACAACTCTCCCACACTAACAGAGGATCTCGACCAGAGATCCTGGAGATGGCACCGGATAGAAGAGGATAAGGAAGAGGTAAAACAAATTGCTTCTTGACAAACGAGTGAAACCACGAACTTGAGAGGTTGACCAAATTGAAAGAAGAATACAACGGAGATGAACGAGATTGCAAACACTCCATTAGCAAAGAGGAATAAGGAACATTACGAGAACCTTGTAGGTTAATAGACATGAACCAAGAGCTCACGGATGACGAAAGATTTTCAAAACCACTCCGGTTAAAACAAGATAGAGAAGGAATGAGAATGAAATAATTTGGAAAGCACTCCGAATGAAAATAGAAGGAATTGAACATGAACTTGCCAGGTTGGGATGATACTTGATGAAATCAACAACACACTGCCTCCAGAACTATTGAAAGAATGGCACAAGGGGTAAGAAAGATTTCAGACAGCAATCCGGTTGAAAAGAGAGGAAAAACTTGATAAGATGAGAGAACTAGAATGGAGGTCACAACACTCCTGTTAAATGGACTAGAAAGGACAAGAGCATGATCTTGATATGACAAGATGATGGTTCAACAAGCATTTGATTGGAGGTGACAACCAGCCACTGAAGAAAACATTTGATTGGATTGAGATCAACAAGGAGACGAAAGAACTTATTTCATCGGGAGGATAAATGAAGAACTTGGGTCATTTATAAGCATCATATATAGCAACAATCCTTAGGGAAAGCTTTTAGGTGAGATACAACCCAAGATTACTCCAACGAATAAATTGAAGGGTTGGAAAGATCTCCTGAACAAAGAAAATGATGGGTTTAAATATCTCATTCCTGACAACTTGTGAATCATGAAACATGAAGGAAATTGCCAAGAATGACATAACACCACCTCAAAAGAAAAAGGTAGAAAGAATTGCACTTCGGAATGCATGATGAAGAATGCTTGAGCTCCAACAAGAATCTTGAAGAACACTTCGAGGATGAATTAAATCATGATGAACCACCATGAAGAACTCCGGTAACAAAAGGATGAGAAGTGAATGATGAAAAGAATAAGATTCAAGGCCTGCGGTGATTTAGGTGGAGGTTCCGATGAGATGGCCAAGAAACTTTTAACTTCGGAAAGGAAAAGATGAAAGGACTTGGGATTAGAATTTATTCATCATGAAAAAATTCCGAAGGAAGGGATTAATCAACTTGATGAAAAGAGTAAGAATTATGTTATGCTTATCCTCC
Source organism: Secale cereale (assembly GCA_902687465.1). Classification (NCBI taxonomy): domain Eukaryota; kingdom Viridiplantae; phylum Streptophyta; class Magnoliopsida; order Poales; family Poaceae; genus Secale; species Secale cereale. The sequence continues at coordinate 950,362,042 of LR738711.1, forward strand.
ATCAATTAAATTGATGAGAAGCAATGGATTTGCATACTACTTATTCTCGTTGCAAAGAATTCAAGAGAGATTTCGCACAATCTTGAGAAAGTATTCAACAAATCACCGGTAGGAATTCAGAAAGAACGAATGAATTGATATGATGACAAAGGAAAATGAATTTTTGAACGAACCACCATAAGAATATGGAGACGACCGAAGAGGCATCAATTAAGAATAGTTGGAGGACGAAGTTGAAAACTGAGAACGAAGAAATCTTCTGAAATGATGGCCTTCGGAGGATCAAATTGGGAAGAATTCATGAAATTCTTCGGATGGGTATAATAAGAATTCCTCACAATCGGAACAATAATGAGGATGGCATGAAGCTAGAACCACGAATCTTCAAGAGAACGGGCCAAGATTTAAGAGAAACTCTTCTTCGGTCTTTAAATGCTGAGAATGACAACGAGAAACACCATGAAGAATTTTTAGATACTCAGAAAGAATGAAAAGGGGGAAAGTTGAGCTGAAGATGAAAATAATTGGAAACAATCTTGGAGAAGGCATGTGACTGATGGAAATCATTCTTACGTCACACTTTGAAAAGAATTTGAGTATAACTCCAGGAAAAATAGAATAGTCAGGTAAGATCCTGGGAAAGACCTGTGGGTTAGGGCCCACTGAGAAGAAACACCGTTAGGAAAGATTGCTTGAGAGATAGTGCACCGGTTGAATTAAATGGCTTGAGTGAGATAACAACCTCAAAATAGCTTGAACGGATTAAGAATGGAAACACGAATCTTCCGAGATATCTTGAACACTCCGGAGAAGAATTAGAGAGAGTTGAATAAACAGGAGAGACTTTGACAAGAATTCCAACATGGGAAAAACATGTGAAACAAAAAGGAAGAGATATGATCATGACCAAAGCTTGAATTAAATCCACCGGAGAAGAAAAAGAGAGCGAAGAATGATGAACTTGAATCTTCCTGAGCATCTTCACGAGAAATCACCGGATGAAACATTAAGGAAGATTGATGAAGAGGCATCACAAGAATAAAATGGTACTTGATTAAGAATTCTGGCTCCATAAAGAAAAGGGTGGGAGGGTGGGGGGAAACAAAGACAACTTGGGATGAATGAAATAGACACCGTTGAGAAAAAACCAAGAATTGGTCTTACACATATTGAAAGGTTCGGGTTAACTTGAAGAAGAAGCACGCCAGTTAAGAAGAATTTAACACAGCAATCTCGATGATCAAGAAGGACTAGCACTCCCATAGAAATATGAGAACACTGATTAGGAAAGGTATGGAATCAACACTTGACATCGAAGCAACTCGAATACCACAATCAAAACAAAATGAAGGATAGATATGTTGCACATAATCTTCACAATATCATTCGAACAGAGAATTGAACGAATGAATTCCATAGCTTAATGGTACATCAACTTGTCAAGAAGCCACTTGAGAGAATGATAGAATAAACCAACAAGGTAATAGATGGAACAAATACATAATAGAGGTTTCGTCCCACATGTTCGTGCTGACGGCATCACCAAGGTAATAGATGGAACAAACCAACAAGAAATCCTATATATAGGACTCAAAACATTTTTGTGTGTGTGTCTAGACTCAACCGTCAGCGGATTGATCAATCAGGGGGCTCCTAGGTCGGAGAAGGCTCTGTATACCAACTTGTAATGCCCAGGATGCGACTATATCTCCTACGTGTCGAGGCACGAGTTAGAGACATAAGTGCTTTCTGGAATGATCGCAAGCGTGGTATCCTTGCACAATTCATGTAAAGAACAGGGATGAAAGAGTAAAATAGTTGGCTTACACTCGCCATGTCACACAATTAATACAATAGCATACATTCATCCAAATAACACTCGGTCCGACTATGGACGAAATCAAACGAGAAAAGATACCACAACCATAAGGCCTGATCTCCCTTAGTAGGAACCAGTACTGATCGTCGGGATACGTCACAAACATACGACCACGTTCTTCATCGAACTCCCAGTGAAGTTCTTCTCCATCTCCTGCGTCATACTCAGTTGTACCTGCATCTGGTGTGTGTTGTAATCTGTGAGTCACAAGGACTCAGCAATCCCATTCCCGGGTATCAAAACTAACAAAGCCTTTGGGTGTGGAGAGGTAATAAAGTGGTTGCAGCAAGCACTAAGCAACTAGCTTACGAAGTCAGAGCGAGATGATAAAAGTGCCAACGGTCGCCAAAGATGATCAATAAGTGATCCTAGCTACTCATGTTCATGCATAACCCTACCATGTTCACTTTCCGAAAACCCCTTCGAAAAGAGACCATCACGGTACTCACACAGGTAGTGTATTCTTAAGGATATGGCGTCAAGTTATCTACAACCGGATATTAGCAAATTCCCATCTGCCACATAACCGCGGGCACGGCTTTCGAAAGTTCATAACCCTGCAGGGGTGTCCCAACGTAGCCCATCACAAGCTCACGATCCGCGAAGTCGCAACTCCATATTGGGAAGACCCGAGTATCCTCGGAATCCCGTGCTCAAGATATTTCGACAAAGGTAAAACTAATCCAGCAAGACCTCCCGACGTGCCGACACCCTGGTAGTAGCCGTGCGTATCTCGTCTCAGGCCACGACCGGATAGGTCAGCCTACAGGCAAATACCAGATACCTCGGGTTTCCCCAAGGCGGCCCGGTAGTCTACCCAGTTTGGACCAACACTCATGAGGAGCACTGGCCAGGATTGTTGATTAAGAACTCGGGTTAATTACTCCCTATGCAAGTTTTATTTGTTAGGCAAATGGTAAAACCAAAGTTGGGCCTTGCTGGAAAAGCTTTAAGCAGTGCAAATTAGCAAGGGGGGCCCATAAACCCAAACCGTGTTAGGAACGCAAAATCAAGGAACATAACACCGGTTTATCGGGTCCTATGGTGGCATGAGTGGAACAAAACACCAAGAAGAAGGCCAAGCCTTCCACCCATTGCCAATATATATGTGCATTAATTTAATTAAGATATATATTGTGTTATCCCAATAAACAAGTCCAAACATGGAGCAATCTTCAAACTTCAGCTGCAACTAACAACGCTATAAGAGGGGCTGAGCAAAAGCATACTTAGCCAATCAACGGTTTGCTAGGAAGGCGGTTAGAGTGTTTCATGGCAACATAGGAGGCTGACAAGACAAGAATAGGCATCGCTGCATAACTATAGAGCGAGACAATTAGCAAAGCAAAGATAGAGGTGATGTCGGGGAACGGTCATCTTGCCTGGGATCCCGGAAGGAAGAAGAACAAGACCATGAAGTAGTCGAACAAATCCTCACCACTCCGGAACGAAACCGAAGCTAACGAGAGAAGCAAACCGGAAAGAAGCAAACAACATGGTAAACACACAAGCATAACCATGGCATATGATGCACAAACAAGTATGATGCATGTCCGGTTTAAATATGCAAGGCATGGCAAAGTGTACAAACAACACTACAATTAAGGGGAGCTCAATATGCAACGAGATCCATATTGACAAAACACCACATTCACATATTTAGTTTGATCCCGAGTTATGTACACAAAAAGTTTAAAAGTTGGTTAACATGGCAAGAGGTAAAGCATAATAAAACTACCTATCTAGGCAATTTAAATAGGGTCGGAAATAACAACAATTCCGGAAAAACTCCATGTCATTTGGCAATTTTAATGCAAACAACAGTTTAAACATTTTAATGTTGTTATCATGATGCGGATGGCACTTGCAAGTTTTTATGCAATTTATATTAAAAGTCGACAAGAGCAAGATATGGAGTATTTCATCACCATGATGGAAAGAAAGGTGTGCCACGGCGACGATAACCGAAATGGTGCCACGGCAACAAATCGTTTCCAGGAACTCGTTGAGATGCCGGCGCAAAAGAAATGGTGGCGTGAGTGTGTCATGCGAAAGAAGGTGGGGTGATCCCGAAAACCGGGTTCCCACGGGTCGGCGACAAGGCAAACATGGGGCACTTCGGACTTGAGGCAAACAAGTATTTCATCTCATACACACATCACATGCATTCATCCACGGGGTCATCAGCTCGGTGGTTATACCTTCGAAGCGTGCATTTTCGGGGCGGATCGAGTTCGACGGAAGAGGTACATGTTTCGAAGAGGAAGTAGTCATTCACGTTGCGGCGTTAGTTGTACATGCACGTAGACGTTCGGGTTTTTCTGTAGATGTTCATGTCGTTGTGTCGTGGTACTTGGGGTCTTCGGACTTGCCGGTCTCGGTTCTTGGGGGTGTCACATTGACATTCCGCTGCTATACTCTTAGAATTGCATGTGTAGGTTGATTGCTTGACTTGTGCATAATTGCTAAAATCTGCCAAGACTTAAAATTGGGAAAAGGCTAGGTTTTTATTTGGTCAAGTAGTCTAATCACCCCCCCCTCTAGACATACTTTCGATCCTACAAGTTGTATCAAAGCTAAGGTCTCCATTTGCCTTGATTTCCATAGCTTTTGGTGATCATAGCCTTTATTTCACAACCTAGGAGATTATGGCGTCTAGCGAGGGAAATTACCACCGTAGACGTCCTTACTTTGATGGTACTAATTTTGCTAGTTGGAAGCATAAGATGAAAATGCATATTCTTGGACATAACCCCATCGTTTGGGCTATTGTGTGTGTTGGCTTGCAAGGTGAATTTTTTGATGGGAGAGAACCAAACCGTGAAGCTACCGCGGAAGAGTTGAAGATGTTGCAATACAATGCTCAAGCTTGGGAGATCCTCTTCAATGGATTGTGCCCCGAAGAATTCAACAAAATCAGCCGTCTTGAGAATGCAAAGGAAATTTGGGATACTTTGATTGATATGCATGAGGGTACTGACTCTGTCAAGGAATCCAAATTAGATGTGCTTCAAAGTCAGCTTGACAAGTTCAAAATGATGGATGGTGAAGGTGTCGCTGAAATGTACTCTAGGCTTGCTCTCATCACAAATGAGATTGCCGGCTTAGGAAGTGAGGAGATGACAGATAGATTCATCATCAAGAAGATCCTAAGAGCCTTGGATGGAAAATATGATACCGTGTGCACATTGATCCAAATGATGCCCAATTACAAAGATCTCAAGCCTACGGAAGTCATTGGAAGAATTGTTGCTCATGAGATGTCACTTAAGGATAAGGAAGAGCTCCACAACAAGTCAAGTGGTGCTTACAAAGCCTCATGTGATGCTCCCACATCATCAAGTGAGAAACAAACCTTCAATGAATAATTGAGCCTAATGGTGAAGAATTTCAACAAGTTCTACAAGAGTGGAAGCAAGGAGAGAAGTTCCAAGTCAAGGTCCTACAATGACAAAAGATCTTCAAGTCGTGAATGAAATTGCTACAATTGTGGAAGACCCGGACACTAATCCAATGAGTGTACAACTCCCTACAAAAGAAGAGAAGATTATCCCAAAAGAAGGAGTAGGAGAGAAGAATCACCACCAAGAGAGAGAAGGAGTAGGGATGATCGTTATGAATGAAGACCCTCTCGGAGAAGCAAGTATTCGGAAAGGAAAGACAAGTCATCAAAGAGCTACACAAAACGAAGACATCAAGCTCACGTTCGTGAATGGGTATCCGGCTCCGACTCCGACCATCACTCTGAAATAAGTTATCACTCCGACTCCGAATATATTCAAGATGAAGGTGTTGCCGGTCTAGCACTTGTGTCAACCAACTCCTACGACATATTTGACTCGCCAAATGAAGGAATTGGAAGATTCTTCATGGCTAAAGGCCCAAAGGTATCACACCCCGAGTATGTTGATTTCAATAGTGATGAGATGATTTATTAGGAAATGATGATTTACTTGTTGACAAATCTAGTTATGAAAACTATGACAAACTTGCTATTAATCATGCTAATCAAGATAAAACGAATGACGATGATAAGAAGGAGATTGAGCGTCTAACTAAAGAACTAAACACTCTTAAGTTAGCTCATGAAACTACTGATACGTCCATTTTGCATCATGCTTTTAAGTTGATATTTATTGCACTATGGGTTGTTATTACACGTTATGTCACAATACTTATGCCTTTTCTCTCTTATTTTACAAGGTTTACATGAAGAGGGAGAATGCCGGCAGCTGGAATTCTGGGCTGGAAAAGGAGCAAACATTGGAGACCTATTCTGCAAAACTCAAAAAGCTCCGAAACTCCACGAAACACCGTTTCAGAAAATATAAAAAATATCTGGCGAAAGAGATCTGCCGGGGGGCCACCACCTGTCCACGAGGGTGGGGGCGCGCCCCCTCCCCCTGGGCGCCCCCTGCCTCGTGGGCCAGCTGGTGACCCCCCGGTGCCATCTTCTCCTATATGAGGTGTTTCGACCTGCAAAAAAATCATAAGGAGGCTTTCGGGACCAGATGCCGCCGTCTCGAGGCGGAACTTTGGCGGAACCAATCTAGGGCTCCGGCGGAGCTGTTCTGCCGGGGATAGTCCCTCTGGGAGGGGGAAATCGTCACCGCCGTCATCACCAACAACTCTCCCATCTTGGGGAGGGTTATCTTCATCAACATCTTCACCAGCACCATCTCCTCTCAAACCCTAGTTCATCTCTTGTATCCAATCTTTGTATCAAAACCTCAGATTGGTACCTGTAGGTTGCTAGTAGTGTTGATTACTCCTTGTAGTTGATGCTAGTTGGTTTACTTGGTGGAAGATCATATGTTCAGATCCATTATGAATATTAATAGCCCTCTGATCATGAACAATATTATGTCTTGTGAGTAGTTACTTTTGTTCCTGAGGACATGGGAGAAGTCTTGATATAAGTAGTCATGTGAGTTTGGTATTCGTTCGATATTTGGATGAGATGTATGTTGTCTCTCCTCTAGTGGTGTCATGTGAACGTCGACTACATGAAACTTCACCATTGTTTGGGCCTAGAGGAAGGCATTGGGAAGTAATAAGTAGATGATGGGTTGCTAGAGTGACAGAAGCTTAAACCCTAGTTTATGCGTTGCTTCGTAAGGGGCTGATTTGGATCCACTTGTTTTATGCTATGGTTAGGTTTACCTTAATACTTCTTTTGTAGTCGTGAATGCTTGCAATAGAGGTTAATCATAAGTGGGATGCTTTTCCAAGTAAGGCATCACTCAAGCACCGGTCCACCCACATACCAAATTATCAAAGTACCGGACGCGAATCATATGATCGTGATGAAAACTAGCTTGACGATAATTCCCATGTGTCCTCGGGAGCGCTTTCCTTCATATAAGAGTTTGTCCAGGCTTTTCCTTTGCTACAAAAAGGATTGGGCCATCTTGCTGCACCTTATTTACTTTTACTATTTGTCACTTGCTACCAATTACCTTATCACAAAACTATCTGTTACCGATAATTTCAGTGCTTGCAGAAAATACCTTACTGAAAACTGCCTATCATTTCCTTCTGCTCCTCGTTGGGTTCGACACTCTTACTTATCGAAAGGACTACGATAGATCCCCTATACTTGTGGGTCATCAAGACTCTTTTCTGGCGCCGTTGCCGGGGAGTGAAGCGCCTTTGGTAAGGAAAAATTTATATAGTGTGCTGAAATTTACTGTCACTTGTTACTATGGCTCATAATCCTTTGAGGGGCTTGTTCGGGGTATCTTCACCCCGAAAAGTAGAGAAAAGAGTTGCTCCTCAACCTACTGAACCTACTGAAAATGTTTTCTTTGAAATTCCTTCGGGTATGATAGAGAAACTGCTAGATAATCCCTTTATAGGAGATGGAACACTGCATCCCGATTTACACCTAATCTATGTGGATGAAGTTTGTGGATTATTTAAGCTTGCAGGTATGTCCGAGGATGTTATCAAGAAGAGGGTCTTCCCTTTATCTTTGAAGGGGGATGCATTGACATGGTTTAGGCTATGCGATGATATTGGATCATGGAACTATAATCGACTGAAGTTGGAATTTCATAAAATATTACCCTATGCATCAGGTTCATCGTGATCGTAATTATATATATAATTTTTGGCCTCGCGAAGGAGAAAGCTTCACTCAAGCTTGGGGGAGTCTTAAGTCAATGTTATATTCATGCCCCAATCATGAGCTCTCAAGAGAAATGATCATTCAAAAATTTTATGCTCGGCTTTCTCTCAATAATTGCTCCATGCTCAATAATTCTTGTATTGGTTCTTTTATGATGAAGACTATTGAATTCAAATGGGATGTATTAGAAAGAATTAAACACAACTCTGAAGATTGGGATCTCGACGAAGGTAAGGAGTCAGGTATGACCCCTAAGTTTGATTGTGTTAAAGCTTTTATGGATATCGATGTTTTTCATGGATTTAGCACTAAATATGGACTTGACTCTGAGATAGTACTTCTTTCGGTGAATCATTTGCTACTTATGTTGATCTCCCTAAGGAGAAGTGGTTTAAATACCATCCTCCCATTGAAGTAAAAGTAGTTGAACCTGTTAAAGTTGAAGACCGGAGAAGCAACTTTGTTTTATCTCTTCCTCTTCCGTTTTTACCCGGTGCCATCTCTAGGATCTCGGGTCGAGATCCTCTGTTAGTGTGGGAGAGTTGTGACGCCCGAAGACCGACGTCCCAGAAGATTCCAGATGTTCCGGGTTCTCCCGTGTGTTTCATTTGTGCTTGCGTTATTTGTTTTGCTTTGCATCATGTCATCATGCCATCATGTCTTTAATCTTTTGCATCTCAACTTCAATAAATCGTGTGGATCTTCGATCCATTTAAATCGAGGGAAGTGTGATTTCTCTTTAAAACATATCCTCCCAATATTTAGGGAGCTATATTATAAAATATTCCATTTGTTTGGAATTAACCCAACACACTTGCATATTTTTTCCCCATGCCTTTTCTACTTCAAGTTTCGCCGTCAAAACCTTGCCAAGTTTTCCTTTTCCTTTTATCGAGGTTCCTCCAAAATTCGAACATTTTTGGACACTTCTGAAACCTAGTCCTAGTTCAAACTATTTGAATTTAATTCAAATGAGTTTGAATTTAATCTTGCAATCTTGCCCACTTCTATTTTCCTGGGATCAAACACATTTTTTATGAGTTCGGGAAAATTAACCCCGTTCAGTAATTCTTTCCCTAACCCTCTCTTCCCTTTTCTTCTCTCTTTTGTTTTTTCTGTTAAAGAGTTTTGAAAAGAATTAAGAGGGAGAGGGATTCCAGCGCGGCCTAGGTTCCCTGGCCTTTTTCCCCCCTCCTAAGGCCCAGTACGCCGCAGGCCAGCCCAACTCCTCCCGTGGCCCATGGCCCAGCCACCCCGTAACCCTAGCTGGCCCGACCGCTCGCTCCCTTCTCTCCCCCGCCAGTGCCTCTCGATCCCATTCTTCCCCGTTCCCTCGATCTCCCCCAGCGCCTCCCCTCGAGTGGCCTCGGCCAGGCAGCAGCCGGCCCGCCCCTGCCTCCTCGCCATGGCCTCAACCCGCCCCTTCGGCGCCCTCCACCCGCCATGGACGGGGCCGGAGCCGCATCTCCTTCGCGCCGGCCACCCTCCGACTTCCTCCAGCGCCGCCCGCGCCTGGCTGCTCCGTGCCAAGGCCGCATCACCAGGGCCGGCCAGGAGCCGCGCCGACCACCGCTGCTTCGTGGCCCAAGCCACTGCTCCGTCGCCGTGCCTCCGGGGACGTCCTCCTTCGGTTTCCTCGTCCACGAGCACCCAAGGGCCTGCGCCTCCCCGTCGTCGCTGCCTCACCGCCGCACTGCCATGGACGCCCACCGGCCGCCTCTTCCCGACAGCGCCGGCGCCGCCCCGAGCAACCTTCCAGCGCCTCCGCGCCTCTCCTCCTCGCCATGGCCTCGTCACCCTGTGCTGCCGCCCTTTGTTTGCTCTTTGGTGTTGCTGCGTTTGGAACCTCAAGACCGGCAAGTTCAACTACGACTCGAGACCGAGACCGGCAAGACCGCTACGAACGAACGACTACACGATGCGTCAAGCTCCTCTCCGATGCCCAAGTTCCACTACACCAACATGAGTACCACGACGCCCGGAGCCATCGGAACCGTCAAGTACATCTACATAATGAATAACGTTGGCAGCCCGAACGCCAAGTTCCACTATCGTCGCAAGAACGAGAACCCCCAAGTACCACGACGCCGACCCCGAACATCTACGGAGTTGTACCACTACTTCCACGACGAGTCCAACTACCGCCGCGTGAACGACTACATAACGTGTACCTCTACGGACCGACTACTTCCCTCTACGAACGTGTACCACGACCTGTGAGAACAACTACTTCCACTACGTCCTTCGACGACTCGAACCGCTTCGAGAACGAACGTTCCGAAGGTATAACCCCGAGACGATGACCCGTGGAATGCATGTGTTGTATGAGATGTTCTCCCTTGTGTGCACCGTGCCCATTTCGTCTTTTGTCATGCTCCTCGGTTGCCTCGTCGCCGACCCGTGGGAACCCGGTGACGGGATCACCCCACCTTTCATCTTGTTCGACTCGTTCACGCCACCTTTTCTTTTGCACCAGTCTCTCAATGGGTTACCGGAACCGTGATGTTGTCGTTGCATCATTTTCGAATCGTTGTCGTGGCACCTTTTTCCTTCCACCACGGTGACATATACTCCTTATCTCTTCATGTTCACTTTTAATAAAAATTGCATAAACTTGATCATGTCATCCGCATCATGTTAACAACATTATATGTGTGATTTGTTGTTTGCTTAAAATTACTAAACATGCATATGGGGTTTTCCAAAACTGTTGTTTGTCATTCCGGCCTCATTTAAACTTGCCTAAATAGGTAGTTTGCTCTTGCTTCACCTCTTGCCATGTTAACAAACATTTAATCTTGTCTTGTAAATAAACGAGAGTCAATTAAATAATTAAAATGTGGTGTTTCGTCAATATGCAACTCGTTGCATATTGAGCTCCACTTAACTTGTAGTACTTGTTTGTGCACTCTGCCATGCCATGCATATTTAAAACATGACATGCATCATACTTGGATGTGCATCGTATGCCATGTTTATGCTTGTGTGTTTACCGTGTTGCTTGTTTCTTTCTGGTTTGCTTCCCTCGTTAGCTTCGGGTTCGTTCCGGAGTTGTGAGTTTCTGTTCGACTACTTCATGAACCCGTTCTTCTCCCTTGCGGAATCCCAGGCAAGATGATCATACCCTTGGATACCTTTACTACCATTGCCATGCTTAGTTGTCTCGATGCTATCATTACATGTCGCGCTACCCATCTTTTATTGTCAGCCCTCTCCTTGTTGCCATGAAACCTCTAACCTTTTGACACCTTCCTATCAAAACCATTGTTTGGCTATGTTACCCGCTTGCTCAGCCCCTCTTATAGCGTTGTTAGTTGCAGGTGAAGATGAAGATCGTTCCAGGAGGGAACTTGTTGTTGGAATATCACAATATCTATTATTATTATTATTAACACACCTATATAGTGGGCATGGGTGGAAGGCTTGGCCTTTTGCTCGATGTTTTGTTCCACTCATGCGACCTTAGGCACCGATGAACCGGCATTATGTTCCTTGATTTTGCGTTCCTTACACGATGGGTGGATGGGGACCCCTTGACAGTTCGTCTTTGAATAAAACTCCTCCAGCAAGGCCCAACATTGGTTTTAATTTGCCTCATAATAATAACTTAATTAATTAATTAAATTTGCATAGGGGGTCGCACCCTCGGGTACTCTTTTCTACATAGCAGGGAGGGCAGTGCTGATGGTGTTGGTCCCAAACGGGGAGTATGCGGGGCCACCACGGGGAAACTCGAGGATTGGTTTTACTCGTATAATCGCCCATCCGGTCGTGGCCTGAGACGAGATACGCGCGGCTACTATCAGGGTGTCGACACACCGGGAGGTCTTGCTGGACTTGTTTTACCATTGTCGAAATGTCTTGTGCATCGGGATGCCGAGCCTGATCGGATTTCCCTAAGATAAGGGGTGATGATATTATATTTATCACTTCAGCTAATCGTGAGAGCTTGTGATGGGCTAAGTTGGGACACTCCTGCAGGGTTATAATCTTTCGAAAGCCGTGCCCGTGGTTATGTGGCAGATTGGAATTTGTTAATGTCCGGTTGTAGAAAACTTGACAGAGGATCCGAAGTAAAACACACAACCGTGTGAGTAACCGTGACTGTCTCTTTTCACTTTGAGAAGAGAACACGGTGGGGTTATGTTTGATTCGTATGTAGTTCAGGATCTTTAGCGATCACTACTAGTTGCGACCGTTTGCGTAGATGCTCATCTTATTCTTGTACTCGTAAGCTAGCCACCATATTATGCTTAGCCGCTGCTGCAACCTCACCACTTTACCTCTTCCTACCCATAAAGCTTTGCTAGTCTTGATACCGATGGTTATGGGATTGCTAAGTCCTCGTGGCTCACAGATACTACAACACCAGATGCAGGTTCAGCCGAGAATGATGCAGGAGCTGGTTCAAGTACTTCCCTGGGAGCTCGATGAAGAGAGTGGCCGTATGCTTGTGACGTTTTCGACGATCAGTAGTGGTTTCTACTAGGGGCGATTCGGACATGTGGCTTTATGTTTTGGTATCTTTCTTTTGGATCTTCGCCCATAGTCGGTTTGTGATGTTTTGAATGATGATTTGCTTATGTAATGTATTGTGTGAAGTGGCGAGTGTAAGCCAACTATCCTTTTGCAATTTCATCCCTATTTTACATGAGTCGTGCAAAGATACCAAACTTGAGATCATTCCAGAATGGGCTTATACCTTTAAGTCGTGCCTCGACACGTAGGAGGTATAGTCCCATCCTGGGCATTACACGGAGCTCCCAGGACGACGTTCCGATGGGGTCCGACGCATCGTGGGCGGGAGAGCTGGCAGCGCCGTGGCTACGGTGCATTCGCCTCCTCCTCGCCCAGTGCCGCGTGCGTCGACCCGTCGAGACGTCGCGGGCGCCGCCATCTCCATAGCGTCGTCCGACCCGCGGGCCCGCGGCGACCAGCGTCAAGTTCTTCAGGAGCGAGCTCATGAAGACGCTCGAACCACCATCGAGCGCCGGCGCGAAACGCGCCACCAGTCAGACAGGCAAGCAGGGCCTGCTGCGGACCGCCCAGCACCGGAAAGCCCTGGAGGTCTACCCTACGAGGTAGGCTGTCCGGCTTTCACCCGTGAGCTGCGGTAGTTCCAATGGCCCTCCCACCGCACCTTCATACCTGACGTTGGCGAGAAATACAACGGCAAGACCCACCCGTCGGAGTTCCTCAGCATCTACACCATCGCGATGCAAGCTGCCGGGGCTCGCGATGATAAGGTGCTTGCAAATTACTTTCCGTTGGCTCTTAAACCTAACGCCATGTCGTGGTTGATGCACTTGCCAGTAGACTCTATTTCAAGAAGAAGAAGAAGAAGAAGAAGAAGAAGAAGAAGAAGAAGAAGAAGAAGAAGAAGAAGAAGAAGAAGAAGAAGAAGAAGAAGAAGAAGACCGGCTAGACCTCGGGCGCCCACTCCGGCAAGCGCACCTCTTCGGAGTATTGTGCTCCCGTCGAGGACGTGCCTGAGAGCTTCGTCGGAAAGAAGAAGACCGACGAGACCTCAGACACCCACTCCGGCAAGCGCGCCTCTTCGGAGTGTCGCGCTCCCGTCGAGGACGTGCCAGAGAGCTCCACCGGCAGAAACAAGAGATCAAGGGCTACGCCGCCAGGAACCAAGAAGGTTTCTGTCAAGGAGGACGGCACGGGAGGGGCTTTTACCATAAGCTCCGCCCTTGACAACAAATAGGAAGACGCGCTCATCACCTTCCTGCGGGCGAATGTCGACGTGTTTGCTTGGCAAGCATCCAACATCCCCGGCGTTCCCAGGGAGGTGATTGAGCACCACCTTGCTGTCTGCCCTCATGCGCGGCCCGTCAAGCAGAAGGTCAGGAAGCAAGCTTTGGAACGGCAAGAGTTCATCACCGAGGAGATCCGGAAACTAGAAGCTGCGGGTTTGGTGAGAGGAGTGCTCCACCCAACGTGGTTGGCCAATCCAATGGTAGTGCGCAAGGCAAATGGGAAGTGGAGGCTGTGTATTGATTACACAGATATCAATAAAGCTTGTCCTAAGGACCCCTTCCCGTTGCCGCGCATAGACCAGATTGTCGATTCCACGGCAGGGTGTGACCTGCTGTCATTCCTCGATGCCTACTCCAGCTACCACCAGATCTTCATGGCGAGAGAAGACGAAGAGAAGACAGCATTCATCACCCCATGTGGTACGTACTGTTTCGTACGAATGCCTTTCGGGTTGAAGAGTGCTGGCTCGACATTTGCAAGGGCAGTCCAGATTGGTTTTGAACCCCAGCTCCATAGAAATATGGAGGCTTATATGGATGACATAGTGGTCAAAACCAAGAACAGGGCAACCCTTGTACCGGATTTACAAGAAACATTTGTGAACCTGCGCAAGATCAACCTCAAGCTGAACCCTGAGAAGTGCATCTTCGGCGTTCCGTTCGGCAAGCTTCTCGGGTTCTTTGTGTCGCAGCGTGGGATAGAAGCCAATCCAGACAAGATCAAAGCTATAGAGCAGATTGAAGCACCCAAGCGGGTCAAGGACATGCGTCGGCTTGCTGGCTGCGTTGCCGCCATGAGCAGATTTATTTCCAAGTCTGCCGAGTGCGCCCTCCCCTTTTTCAAGATCTTGAAAAAGGCGGGCCCAATGGAGTGGACGCCAGAAGCCGAAGCAGCGTTACAAGACCTGAAGAAGTATCTTTCCTCCACGCCAATACTGGTTGTGCCCCGACCACAGGAACCGTTGCTGCTATACTTAGCGGCAACGAACCAGGTGGTCAGCGCCGCACTAGTGGTGCAGAGAGAAATCAACGATGAGGTGATAGCAGCAACGGAGCCTGGTGCCACTGGCGCAGGGACGACACAGCCGATTGGAGTGCAGCCGAGGAAGAAGATGATGCAGCACCCGGTCTACTTTGTTAGCTCCCTCTTGCAGGGGGCTAGGACAAGGTACTCCGGTGTGCAGAAATTGCTCTGCGGCCTTCTTATGGCCTCGAGGAAGCTGCGTCACTACTTCCAGGCGCACGAGATCACTGTCGTCACTCGCCTCCCTCTACAACGGATATTGCACAATCCAGATGCAACGGGAAGGATTGTAGAGTGGGCACTGGAACTGTCCAGCTTTGGCCTCAAGTTTGAAAGCACCTCGACAATTCAGAGCCGAGTTCTGGCAGAGTTCGTTGCAGAATGGACTGCAACGCCTGATGAAGAAGTCCAAGAAACTGCTCTCCCCGACAAAGAGGCAAGTTGTGACTGGATCATGTACTTTGATGGGGCTTTCTCTTTGCAAGGCGCCAGGGCTGGCGTACTGCTGGTCGCGCCCACCGGAGAGCACTTCAAGTACGTGATCCAGATGCCCTTCCCTAGGGAGGTATCAACGAACAACACTGCCGAGTACGAGGGGCTGCTTGCTGGTCTTAGGATCGCGGCGGACCTCGGAATCAAGAAGCTCATTGTCAGGGGCGACTCACAGCTTATCGTCAAACAAGTCAACAAGGATTACCAGAGCCCGTTGATGAAGGCCTACATCGATGAAGTGAGAAAGTTGGAAGAGCGCTTTGACGGTATACAGGCAGAGCACGTTCCCCGAGCGGAGAACGACATCGCCGATTACCTGTCAAAGCGTGCTGCCCTCAAGCTACCTGTGGAACCAGGTACCTTTGTGCTTCAGCTTTCTCAGCCATCCGTTGATCCATCAACAAAGCAGAACAAGAGGAGGAAGTCAGGGCCCGGCAAGTACTTTCCCGCCGAGCACCCCGGAGCCGCCGGCAAGGATGTTGCCGGGGACACTGAGCCCGCCACCGGAGGGCTGACTCCGGCGGAGCGTCAAGCTTTTGCCGTCAAGATAGCCATCCCTTGGTGGAGGAAATGCCTTTAGTCCTCGCCGTAGAGCCCCAGGCTCCAGCGTGGGCGCAGCATACCGTCTGATTCCTTCAGACTGGGGAACTTCCTGAGGAGCAGGAAGAAGCGGAGAGAGTAGCCCGTCGGTCTGCCATGTACCAGTTCGTCGATGACGTCCTGTACAGAAGGCGACCAAACGGTGTGAAATTGAAGTGCATCCCCCGAGAGGAAGGACTGGAGCTGTTGGCAGAGATACATGGAGGCATATGTGGATCCCACATAGGGTCGAGAGCTCTTGCCGGCAAGGCATCTTCTGGCCCACTGCCCTCCAGGATGCGGCGGCGCTGGTCACCAGGTGTGAAGCGTGCCAATTCCATTCGAAGAAACTTCATCAACCAGCTCAAGCCCTTCAAACCATTCCTCTCTCCTGGCCCTTCTCGGTCTAGGGGCTCGATATACTAGGCCCTTTCCCCCGCGCCGTCGGGGGCTTTGAGTACTTGTACATTGCAATCGACAAGTTCACAAAGTGGCCAGAAGTGGAGGCAGTGAGGAAGGTCACAGCTCAGTCAGCCGTCAAGTTCTTCAAGGGACTAGTGTGCCGTTTTGGTGTACCCAACAGGATCATCACCGACAACGGCACGCAGTTTACAAGCCACGCCTTCATGCAATATACCCAAGACCTCGTCAGCAAGGTCTGTTTCGCTTCCGTTGCTCACCCCCGAAGCAATGGTCAAGCTGAGAGGGCAAATGCTGAAGTGCTGCCAGGATTAAGGACAAAGACCTTTGACATGCTGCACAAGAGCGGGAGGCGCTGGATTGATGAATTGCCGGTGGTTCTTTGGTCGATCAGGACGATGCCAAATCGAGCCACTGGCCAGACGCCCTTTGCCCTGATATACGGGGCAGAAGCAGTTCTCCCCACGGAACTCATATACGGGTCACCTCGAGTGCTCGCTTATGATGAGCTTGAGCAAGAGCAATTGCGGCAAGACGACGCAATGCTCCTTGAGGAAGATCGTCTTCGGGCGGCTGTGAGAGCAGCGCGCTACCGGCAAGCCTCGTGCCGCTACCATAGCCGCAAGGTTCATGCCCGAAGCTTTGAGGAAGGCGACCTTGTTCTCCGACGCGTTCAACCGGCCAGGAATACGAATAAGTTGACGCCAAAGTGGGAAGGCCCTTATCGGGTAATACGAGTCACCAGGCCTGGCGCTGTCCACCTGGAGACCGAGGATGCCGTTCCGGTGAGTAATTCCTAGAACATCGAGCATCTTCGCAAGTTTTACCCATAAGGCGCGGCTTGCCGGGCCCCCCGGCAAGACACCCTTTTGTACAAGCTTTGCCGGCAAGGCATGTAACCCTTTGTGCAAAGCCAGGCGCAGACCCTGAGCATAAATAAATGAAGCGCTGGCGCCCTAAGTTTTAGCATGCATGCTGAGTCGAGTCTCGTCCTTGGTTAGGGTTGATAGTGCTTAGCAGCGGCTAACCCCTAGCTTAGAGGTCGAGTCTTTGTCTTTCCTCTGTCTTCCTTGGTTTACAGGACGCGCAGGCATCCTTGCCAAAGCCACTTGGAGGAAGGAAAGAAGAACGGACCAGTGCCTAGGCCCCGGCAAGCTAGTGTTGACAGGGGCTGCAAGGGCAAGAATTCGCCCACGGCAGACCAGGGTTGCCGGGGGCTGCAGCTTCAGATAAGTCCTTTTCCCCTTATCATGCATTCCGTTATGGACTGAGGTATGTGAAACCTCGTTCTTTTCCTTAAGCTACCGTGCTCCCATAACTCTAGGCCCTAAGGCTCGTTCTTGGGACTAGGTTTGGTCGTAGTCGCGGCGGGAAAGGGATAAAACGAGGAGCCTGAGCCTGCTTCGTCCCTGCCTCCGCCAAGGGCGTGAGAAAGGTCAAGCGAAGTAGGGAAACGGCAGGGCCTGTTGCGGGGCGAGAAAATGTTTATCTTAAGGATATCAGGGATTTATTCCCTGTTGTGGGTTTTTACCTACGAACAAATGACCTGGGAAACATTCCTTTTTCAGTAAAAACATTCCATTCAGGTACAGTCCATAGGGAATGAAAAACATGAATAAGGGGATTACAAGTTTTAAACTTAACAGATGCCCGAAGGCTTACAGACTAATAAGAGATAAGATGCCTGTAATGCCTTTCTTGTCCCTCTCCTCAGGAGGTAGGTCAAGGAGGCGAGAAGGGCAAAAGGGGCGCCTAGGCGAGCTACGGGTGGCAGAAGACACCGAGAAAGCATCTCGGCGGCCTCCCCGGGGCTGGACGGTGATGACGGCGCCGGAGGCTGAGCTCGAAAACGAGGTGGCAGGACGTCAGTAGGAGACGAAGGCGTCGGTGCCCGCGTACTCCGACATGACGACCTTGCCGCCCGCCTTCTTCCTCTTCCTCTTCCGCAGCCTCCCTACGCCAGCCGCCAAGGAGACGACACCGAGAAGTTCAAGGAGCCGGCGACACGGATGATGGGGTCGCCGGTGCCACCAGGAGCGGCGCCCGACACCTAGTCGGACCCGTCATCCTGCCGTCCCCCGCCCTCATCGTCGCTGTCGCTGTCCTCCTCGCCACCCTCATTCGAGGAGGAGTCTTCGTCATCAGAGGAGCTCTCCATGCAACACCTCGCGCGAGTTCCGAGGTGCCCGAAGACCTTGACGGAGAGGTGGCCATCCCCCATCAACTTGAAGTGGAGGGTGAGCCCATCCGTCAGGCTGTGGATGCGAGCGAACCTCTTCCATCCTTGGCGAAGATACATCACATGAGGGACAGGGAAGTCGACGCGGGCCCGCGGGCCACTGATCCCACAACCCCTCATGTGCAGCCGCAGAGATTCCGGTGGGTTCACCTCCATCTCCCGCGCAAACGGAGTCGGGAGATGAAGGCGACGGCGCGGTGACCCTCGCATCCTAATGAAGAATTCGCAGGAGTCATCTCCAACATGACCTTCCACTGGAGGAGGAGCTGCTGGCGGGGGCGAGGCCGGCGGGCCGCCCCGTCCTCCTCTTCCCCGAGCACCCCGGCCTCACCCACGGCCCCGCCCCCTCCCTCTTCCCCTCGTGGCCGGTTCGGCCAACGCAGGTGCAGGAGAAGGGGGGACGCGTTGTCGAGCAGCGACCCTCGTCGCCACCGTTGAGGAGCCGGGGTTTTCCTTCTTCATGGCGGACGGAAGAGAGGAGCAGAAGCTGAAGGAGAAAGAAGATGGAGGAGTGCGGAGCGCCGTCCCCTCCCTCCACCCTTTATAAAGGGGCAGGGCTGGAGCTCGACCACCCCGCTCGGCCAATCAAGACGCAGAAGGCGAGAGGGGCTGGGACCGACCCGCCGCCCCAACCAGTGACGGCTCGGTTTCCCGCCTCTACCGCTCGCCACCTCGAATGCATGGGAGGCACGTGGCGAACACGCGGGATCGAAGGGACGGGTGAGGTGACCTCTCCCCACCCTGTGATCGTGGGGAGTGGACGCCTAGCAGACCGCGCCTCGGCCCCATCCAGTCAGCGGGCCACGCCCCCACACCTCCCCCTATTTATGGGGAAGGCGCGGGCCGCCTCCTTTCGCATTTACTGCGACGTGACGCATGCCTGCGGAAAACAGCCCACGCATGCCGCCCACGTCATGCGCGCCCCTCCACCCTGCGCCACGCGCGCGGGTCATGGGGGGCGCAGCGCGCGGAAATTTTACCATGGTGAAAACTACCCCGCCTGCCCGCACACCGTTTTGGGCCTGGCCCAACAACGTGCCACGCTTATGTGTGGCCCAGGCCCGGGGGCTCCTGTCGGTGTACAAAAAGAGGGGTATACTTTTTGTACCCCTATGACTGTGCGCGGGCAGTGTGAGCCACAGTGCCACCACACTAAGCACGGCAAGGGAGGCGAGCCGGGGCAAGACTGAAGCTCAATGGAGACTGGAGCAACGCCAAGAACAAGACCAGAAAGAGCAAAGGGACGAAGCAGCTTCCCCCGGCAAGATCCTTGCCGGGGCCAGCTCTGGCAGCCCCGGCAAGACCCTTGCCGCGGCAGCTCGCCCTGCGCCTACGGAGCGAATCACCCTTGACTCCACCGCCCCCATGGGGCGAGGATTCGGGAGATATCCCCGTGGTGGCATGCAGATCTTTGTGAAGACATTCAAGATCAGATGCGAGTTAAGAAGACGACGACCCTTGGCGGGATCCCAGCCAAGGAGGACTAGAAGGCCCCCGGCAAGAACCTTGCCGGGGATGACAGCAGGCGCCACGGCAAGACCCTTGCCGGGGCCCCCGGCAAGGCCCTTGCCGAGGACACCCACGGGGCCACCATCAGGCGCGCACCAACTGGGTTTCCACCGACCCGCGCAGCTGCCGACCCGGTCAGCTGGACAGGCTCCTGTGTGGCGACCCACAGATTCTCGTGGAGACTCGCCGTTACGCCACCTCAGCTGCCTGTCTACCTACATGGCACCTCAGGCACCGCTGGCCAAGGCGCGTGTCAACTCGAGGAGGGGCGGCGACGGACAAGACGGGCGTCTCCCCTCGTCCCCGATAAAGCAAGGACACCTAAGCTGGGCGCATTAAATGCACCTTGTCATGTAATGCGAGGGATAACCTCGCATCACTGTACCCTTTCCACCTCCTGTGTGCAACTGTGGCAACCCCTTTTCCTTATAAAAGGAGGCCCGAGGCAACGAGGAGGGGGATTCAGCTTTTTGGAACTCCTCACGACTCTCTTGGATCTCCTCACTAGCTAAAGAACACCGACATATAATCCACCAAAGCAGGAGTAGGGTTTTACGCATCTTTGCGGCCCGAACCTGGGTAAAGGAACCGTGTCCTGACTGTTAGATCCGCTCTTCTCTCAACCCCGCGCCCCGCAACCGTAGTACGGATTCTTGTGATCCCATAGGTGTCGATCCAAATACACCGACATACCTTATGGAAAAAAAAGATGCTAAACCTAGACTTATTAGATGGGTTCTCTTGCTGCAAGAATTTCATTTGCATATTATTGATAGAAAGGGAGCTAAGAACCCCATTGCGGACAACTTGTCTAGGCTAGAGAATATTCTTGATGACGCACAACCTATTGATGATAGCTTTCCTAATGAACAATTAGCTATCATAAATACTTCTCGTATTGCTCCATGGTATGTTGATTATGCTAATTACATTGTTGCTAAGTTTATACCACCTAGTTTCACATACCAACAAAAGAAAAAGTTCTTCTATGATTTGAGACATTACTTCTGGGATGACCCACACCTTTATAAAGAAGGAGTAGATGGTATTATTAGACATTGTGTACCTGAGCATGAACAGGAACAGATCCTACGCAAGTGCCACTCCGAAGCTTATGGAGGACACCATGCTGGAGATAGAACTGCACATAAGGTATTGCAATCTGGTTTTTATTGGCCTACTCTCTTCAAGGATGCTCGTAAGTTTGTCTTATCTTGTGATGAATGTCAAAGAATTGGTAATATTAGTAGACGTCAAGAAATTCCTATGAATTATTCACTTGTTATTGAACCATTTGATGTCTGGGGCTTTGATTATATGGGACCGTTTCCTTCCTCTAGTGGGTATACACATATTTTAATTGTTGTTGATTACGTTACTAAGTGGGTAGAAGCTATTCCAACTATTAGTGCTGATCACAACACCTCTATTAAGATGCTTAAATAAGTTATTTTTTCGAGGTTTAGAGTCCCTAGATACTTAATGACTGATGGTGGTTCATACTTTATTCATGGTGCTTTCCGTAAAACGCTTGCTAAGTATGATGTTAATCATAGAATTGCATCCCCTTATCACCCACAGTCTAGTGGTCAAGTAGAATTAAGTAATAGAGAGTTGAAATTAATTTTGCAAAAGACAGTTAATAGGTCTAGAAAGAATTGGTCCAAGAAACTTGATGATGCATTATGGGCCTATAGAACTGCATACAAAAATCCTATGGGTATGTCTCCATATAAGATGGTTTATGGAAAAGCATGTCACTTACCTCTCGAACTAGAACATAAGGCATATTGGGCTATTAAAGAGCTCAATTATGATTTCAAACTTGCCGGTGAGAAGAGGTTATTTGACATTAGCTCTCTTGAAGAATGGAGAACCCAAGCCTATGAGAATGCCAAGTTGTTTAAAGAAAAGGTTAAAAGATGGCATGACAAAAGGATACAAAAGCTTGAGTTTAACGTAGGTGATTATGTCTTGCTATACAACTCTCATTTAAGATTTTTTGCAGGAAAGCTTCTCTCTAAATGGGAAGGTCCTTACGTTATCGAGGAGGTCTATCGTTCCGGTGCCATAAAAATCAACAACTTCGAAGGCACAAATCCGAAGGTGGTGAACGGTCAAAGAATCAAACATTATATCTCAGGTAACCCTATAAATGTTGAAACCAATGTTATTGAAACCGTAACCCCGGAGGAATACATAAGGGACACTTTCCAGAACGATTCAAACCCCGAAAAGGAAGAGGTATGTGGTACTGTCGTGGTTTTGTCACGGCAGATGTCCTAGCAAAAGGACTTAGTCGTGAGGCCATCGCTACGGGTTAGCTTAAAGGGGTTAAAGCGGACAAGGACACAGGGATTTTATACTAGTTCGGCCCCTTCGATGAAGGTAAAAGCCTACGTCTAGTTTGGTGTAATATTTCTAGGGTTTCAATGACCAGGGAGCAAATCCGCTTTGCCTGTGTCTCGAGCTGTTGTTCTCGGCCCCTAAACCGTCACTGGGTCGTCCCTTTATATACTCGAGGTGACGCCCAGTCCGGCTTACAGAGTCCCCGAGCCGGTTCATAAACGTATCCGGCTTGGTCTCTATCTTTCCTATCTTACATTACAAGTTTACACACCGTATGGCGATTTACAAATCATGGGCCCTAACGCCTCCTGGGCTTTCATCTTCCTGGACTAAAGCGTCTTGTTCCATGCTCTGTTGGGCTTCAGTAGAAGTAATCTCGATAGGCATAAACCGGCCCCTCCTGGGCGGTTTATACCTAGTAGTCATATCCCTGACATTAGGCCCCAGATTGATTTGAACCTGTTCATGTCAATCTTCAACGTTCTGTAAAGATTTCCCTTTCCGCGGATTCAAGTGCTTCATAAACCGGCGTGACGTCATCTTCCCAGATCGCATTAAACCGTCGTGACGTCATCTGCCCACTTAACACTTGTACCTGTTTTTTATCGTTTATTCATTAAAGGCTCCGAAGATGGAGGCAGCAGTATCTTGCCCTATCCGCTTTTTTGGCTCCTTGATTCCCGCGCCTGCCTTTACATTTTGCGGCTTATAAATAGGGAAGAGGGGTATCTCCTTTTCCCCCCTTTCTCCCTTGCCTCTTCTTCTTCCTCGCGCCCGCTCGAGCTCAAGTTCCGTCGCCGCCGTCGACCCTTGGTTCTTCGTCAAGCTTGGCCGCTGCATCAACCTGATTAGACCAGAAAACTCCGGCGCGCCTCCGCACTCATTTGCTCTGGTAAGTTTCCTTCTTATCCAGCCCCTAGATCTCTTTAGGGTTTCTTCCTCATACGAACCTGCGGGTAGACACTGTTCTTTATAGTTCTTCGCCATATCCCGATAGTTTTAGCGTAGATCTCACTCTCCTGTTTGATAGCTGTAGGAGTAACTCCGCTTCTTCATAATGCCTTTATCTTTCCCAGTATTACTAGTTTAGATTGCATCTGCTAGAGCCTTCATCGTGTCTATTGAATATAAATTGAATATTTCTGAATTTCCAGTATGTTGTAGATCCATATTTCCATTACTGTCTGTGCGAGAACTGTTTCTTCATAACTTCAGATCTGTATCTCGTATAACCTTGTTGGTAGTTTAGCTTTTTCAGACACTATAATCCGGTAGATGCCATTGTTTTAGCTGTTCCAGACATTTTAATCGGGTAGATACCATTCGGCCCCTGCCTAAACCGCCGTTTAGACAAGTACCTTTAGAGATGCTGCCGGTTTAAACTTGCTTAGATTATAAACCGGCTCTTCATTATATTTTCATACTTCCTTACAAAAATGACCACTCAAGCCAAGCAGTTTACCTCCTGCAACTGGGTCCAATCCCGGGTTACTGAGGAGGACTTAGAAAAATTCGCCGAAATTGGCGCATTAGGCCCAAAAAATGTCCTTCACTGCAGGGTCCCCGGATCAGAATGTCCTCCAGAGCCCAAAGAGGGAGAAGTTGTCATCTTTCTTGATCACTTAGCCCGGGGATTCAATCCTCCCGGGTCGAAGTTCTTCCGTGATGTGCTAGCCAATTTCCAACTTCATCCGCAAGATATTGGTCCCAACTCTGTGTCAACCATTTGCAACTTCCAAGTGTTTTGTGAAGCTTATCTGCAAGAGGAGCCGTCAGTTGAGTTGTTCCGGGATTTCTTTCATTTAAACCGTCGCACCGAATTTCATGATGGTCCAAACACTGAACTCGGCGGGATGTCTATTTAGAAAAGGAAGGATGTTAGTTTTCCTCATGCCAGTCTCCACAGCCATCCAAATGAGTGGAATCAGACTTGGTTCTACTGCTTAGATACTTCCCCGGAAGATGAGAATCCATTGCCGGGTTATCGCTCCCACCGTCTTTCGGAGAACCACCCCTTTCCATAGAGGCTAAGTGCCCAGGAACGAGTTCGTTATGCTCCTCAGCTCTCCAAGCTCACGGCCTTTATGGCCAATGGTTTGACAGGGGTTGACTTTGTCCGCTGCTGGATTTCTTGGAGTATTCTCCCGCTAAGCCGGCGTTCCAGTTTAATGTGTGAGTATACTGGGAACCCCAAAGATCCTTTGCGCCATATAGAGGCGATGCTATCAGAAAATGAGATCAACAAATCCGTCAAGAAACTGTTGAATGAACCAATAGAAGCTTGCAGTCAAACCGGGTTGGCTCCCTTCTGTGCGCTCAACAAACCGCCATCGGTAAAAATTTCTGTCATATTGCTTTGCTTTGTTTTAATCCGTCTTTAGTACTCATCTTTTGAATGTCTTCATTTCTTCAATAGGGCAATGATCCATTCTGGAAGAGGAAGGCCAGGATAAACCGGCAAAGGTGCCTCGTCAAAAAACAAACGCTATTAAAAAGGTTGTCAAAAAGAAAACCACGGGCGTGTCTGGATCCAATCCGGAAGATGATGACCCGGCCTCTGAGGTACTACATGATTCTCTTAATTTCTTTGACTTTTCTTTATCTGCTTTTTATTAACAATGACTATACCCAGGGACGTGCTGAAGGCAGCAAAGCGGATGATGTTTAGGTAATTACTCTTTCTTCCGGTTCAGAACCTTTGCCAACACCAAAAATTCGCCGAGCAAGCTGGAAAGTACAGTTTTCTCATCCTTTCGCTTACTTGGAACCAAACTTTCTTTTGAAGAAACAGCAACATGAAGCTCGCCACACTACACGGCATAGTGGCCACGCTATTGAGTCCACCGGATTAACACACACTCCAGCTCGGAGGCGTCGTTCTGAGGTTTTACACACTCCAGATGCTTTTTATCCTTAAGCAGGTCTTATTCGACAACCTCTTTTAATCCGTCTGACTCAAACTATCAGGAAACTCCTCATTCATCTTCTGGCGAATCAACAGCCACGCAGATTCCTCCCCTCAAGACTGTTCCTGGGTAAGTTGTTTTTCACTTGGCCGGTTTAATTTCTGTCTTGACCCTTCTGATTTTTTGCCATCTTTATCTTTCGCAGTAAACCCGGGCCTAGCAAAAAGGCTAAGCCAAGTAAGCCGGTAGGTGATGACACGATTCCTGAACCGGCCAAAGACCCTGAATTTGCTGAACCCTCTGAAGATAATGCTAATATTCTGCATGATGATCCTCCGCCCATGGATCACGAAGTCTTTGTTGATCAGGGGAGTGATCCAATGGATCGTGATCTTGAACCGGCCAATCCTGCCCAAGCCAGCACTGCTCCTGCTAGTCCGGCTAACCAAACGGCCACTTCAACTGAAGATGTTGAAATCACTGGGATTGGCTATACTACTCCTGGTGAGCCTTTCGCTTTGTCCAAGCATACTGCCAAGGATGAAGTTCCCAGCAAGGACAAAGGAAAATGGAGTACTGATTTGTCCAGTTATGCTCAGCTCAGCGCCCAAGAACTCCATTCCGGCTATCTAAACCGGCTATACACCAGCCGTGATCATGAAGCTGGTTTGGTAAATATGATGAAGGAGCGCTATGAGGTAACCTTTCTGCTTTTTGACTTGTACTCTATTCCTGCTTATTTCTTGTAGCCTGTCTTTACTCCATCGTAGCCCCCAAGTGCCTGTTTAGCCCCATAGGGTGAACCGGGACTTTTGTAGATCCAGTAGATAGTTAGCTTTTCACATGTGTAGTCCCCAAGGGTCGGTTTACTCCTTTAGGATGAACAGGGACTTCAACTTGTATTCTGTTTTGAACAATGCCGCATTAGTCCCCAAGTGTCAAGTGCATAACTTGTTATGTGCTTGGGACTTGACTGAGAAAAACCTGTTTAACTGCAAATACACATTAGCCCCCAAGTGCCAAGTGTATAACTTGTTATGTGCTTGGGACTTTGCTGAAAAAATGTCTCATGAATATATAATGTGCTTTCTTCTTGGCAGACTGACTTAAACCGGAAAACTTCTGAAGTGACCGAGCTCTGGGATACTTTGAATTTCCAAGAAACTGCTGCTATCAAAGTCAAAGACGAGCTGACCCTTGCTTTAGCAAACATAGAAAAGCTGAAGCAAGACTTTGAAAAGGAACGGTCAGATTGGGATGTTGAGAAAGCTATCTTGGAGAAGAGGGCCACTGATGCAGAGGCTGCTCTTAATCTGGTGACAGAAGAATTGTCCGAATTAAAGCAGCAGATTAATGCCATGACAACTGCTATTTTTGGTAAGTGTTGTTATCATAGCCCTGAATATTGTAGTCCTGCCCCTTTCCGGCTTAACTCATACTTTTTTGATGCAGGAAAACGCATTGCTCATCTTGGCAATGATATGCGGAGAAATTTGAAGGCCACATATACTCTGGTAGAGCAGCTATATTCCGGTGCCCAGAGGATTGTCTGTGCTGCCTCGCACAATAAACCGGCTCCCACAATGATCAAGGGCACTTTTGAAAAACTGTCCATTCTACATGCCCGCCTCGTGGAGCTGAAGAAGTCGTCTGCAAGGGCGGGTGCTCTGATGGTTTTAACTCGAGCGAAAGCTTGGGTGCCTGACTTTGATCCGGCAGAGGTGATGAATGGCTATCCAAGCATGAAGGAAGACGGATCAGCCTTCTCCAATAGTGACTTACGTGCGTTAACCAAAGAAATGCGTCCTCTGGCCAGCAAACTAGCTGATGAGGTTGATCTGTCTCGATATCATCCGGGTTATGATGCTAAAAACGTATGGGTCGACCCTTCGGCTTATGAGATTGAAAACCTCATCCCGCCCATTCGTAAGCACACTTACGCTACTAACATTGATTCGTCTAAACTCGTGAACGATGAAGTTGTTTTCATAGCGCTGACCAAGATTGATTGGACAACCACGGATTTCCAGCAGCTACAAGAGGACGACGGGGAGTCGGAGCAGGGTGATCCACAACCTTCAAGCCGAGCTGATGCAGAGGCTTAAACTGGTGCCGATTTAAGTTGTATGTCCCAGTACTTTAGGAAAAAACTAATATTCTTTTGGGCTATCCAGCGCCTTGTAATAGGGTAGCTAAAATACTTTATGTTGTCACGCACTGTCCTTTGTATGAGATTGCTTCAGTTGGCATTTTCATAATTATTTCTTGCTTATAATGCCTTTGACGATTTATTCCACCTGCTTCTGCATAAAACAATGTTTAAAGTGCCCTGGCGGTTTATCGTCGCCGGTCATAATGCCCAAACACATGGTCTAAGTTTATAACCTGAACTGTGTATAATATATAAAGTATGTATCATACCTATGATTAAATGTGTCTCGATTAACCTTAATCAATAGTCGATAGCAAAGATAATGATCCAAGATGTAAGCATTGATGATTCCCTTGATCATTTGCCGGTTCATGGTCGGACCGAACCGGGTTATGATAAACTCCGGTTTAAATGTAGGTAGTACTGGCGTTTGTATAATCAAACCAGACTAAGGTTCTATAACTGCAGGTGTAGTGGCAACTTATAGTCATCCGCTCCCTGAATCAATGGACTTGGATAAACACCAATGACCTTGAAGATATTTTTTTTATAAAAAATCAAAAAGAAATTTTTGGGCAAATAAGACCATGTAGTCGAGGCTTTTTACGAGCTGCCAGGCTCCAAATTCGAGGCTTTTTATTAGCTGCCAAGCTACTATCATTAACCATTTCACAAAGCCTGTTAAGATGGTCCTCAATCCTTAACCAAATCATCAATGTTAATGTTACGAAGTTCCGGGTCTGTGAAGATTGACTTGTGTAAACACCCGATGATCGTCAATTTAACGTTACCAAGTTCAGGGTCTGTAAAGATTGACTTGTGTATACGTTCGACGGGTCGTACCAGGTTTACCTGGGCGGAGTGACTTACTTAATGCAGGCAGGCTAATCCAGGGTTTTAGGTGTATACACCAGGCTTCCAAGCCACGGCTTGATAGCCTACTACAAGGGTTGTCAACTCGTTGATGCTATGCATCAGGAGCCCCCTGGTAGGATTTGAGCTATGCTCGTCGGGGCCTATGTTTGAGTTGTGCTAGGCATCAAAAACTCTCTTTTGTCCCTCATCATCATTTGGGGATTGCCGAAGCAACCAAAGCTATGCTATTATGATGGCCTTGACGTGACCGCCGGTTTAAGAGGCCATAGGAGCTCCCTTGCACACAGAAGCCCCCATGTGACAAACTCTTAAAAAAAGGCGGCTGATACCCCACTTTATCGGGGACGCCGGTTTATTATATTGATCATAATATATACATTGCAAATATGTGTACATAAAGCGGAGCCTATGGCTCAGGTGTAGTAAGGTCGAAGAAGAGCGATGTTCCACGGCCGTCGGGTCTCCTCCTCCGCAGTACGTGAGTCCTTATGTTCTCGAACATCGACGAGGTAGTATGATCCGTTGTGCAGGTTCTTGCTGACCACAAAGGGTCCTTCCCAAGGAGGGGATAGCTTGTGCATGTCTGTCTGGTCTTGGATGAGCCGGAGCACCAGATCTCCTTCTTGAAACGTTCTGGTTTTAACCCGGCGACTATGGTACCGGCGCAGATCTTGCTGATAAATCGCCGATCGAGCTGCTGTCCTGTCCCGTTCCTCATCCAGCCGGTCTAATGCATCTTGCCGTGCCCTTTCGTTATCAGTTTCGACGTAAGCCGCCACTCGTGGCGAATCATGACGGATATCACTAGGGATGACTGCTTCAGCTCCATATACCATGAAGAAAGGCGTGTACCCTGTAGATCTGTTAGGTGTAGTGTTGATGCTCCATAACACAGAGGGTAATTCCTCCACCCAACAACCCGGTGTCCTCTGCAAAGGGACCGTATGCCGGGGTTTAATGTCTCTCAAGATTTCTTGATTGGCTCTTTTAGCTTGACCATTAGATTGAGGGTGAGCTACTGATGATACATCAAGGCGGATGTTCTCTCGTTGACAGAACTCTTCCATAGCCCCCTTGGATAGATTGGTACCATTATCAGTTATAATACTGTGTGGAAAGCCAAACCGGAAAATCACCTTTTTGATGAACTGAACCGTCGTTGCTGCATCACACTTGCTGACTAGTTCCACTTCAACCCATTTGGTAAACTTATCTACCGCCACCAAAAGATGGGTCTTCTTATCTGGGGATCTCTTGAAGGGTCCGACCATGTCAAGCCCCCAAGTTGCAAATGGCCAAGTAATTGGACTCATCCTCAACTCCTGAGCCGGTATATGAGCGCGCCGTGAAAACTTCTGGGAAGCATCACATTTTTTGACCAAATCCTCTGCGTCGGCATGAGCAGTCAACCAGTAGAACCCATGATGAAAAGCTTTAGCCACCAAAGATTTTGAACCGGCATGATGACCACAATCTCCTTCGTGGATCTCTCTAAGAATGTCACGACCTTCATCTGGCGACACACAACGTTGAAACGCCCCAGAGACGCTGAAATGATGTAGTTCTCCATTGACAATAGTCATTGACTTGGATCGCCGGACTATCTGTCTAGCCAAGACTTCGTCCTTTGGTAACTCACCTAGTTCATGTACGCCAGGTAGGGGAGCGTCCAATCCGGAATAACATGAAGTGCTGCCACCAATTGAGCCTCCGGATCAGGAAACGCCAAATCCTCCTCTGAAGGCAATTTCACCGACGGACTGTGCAATATGTCCAGAAAAACACGCTTCATTCTTTCGCCGGTCTATATGGTCCACTTGATAACCCTTGAATTGTCCAGCAACAGCGTCTACCTCTCGTCGATATGCTGCCATAAGTGGATCTTTGGAATCCCACTTACCAGACACCTGTTGAGCCACCAGGTCCGAATCACCGAAACATTTAACCCAGCTTAAATTCATCTCTTTAGCCATCTGCAGCCCATGGAGGAGAGCTTCATACTCAGCTGCATTGTTAGTATAAGGGAACATTAAACGGAGGACATAACAGAACTTATCACCTCGTGGGGAAGTTAATACGACTGCAGCCCCCGAGCCCTCCAATTGCCTGGATCCATCAAGTGAATAGTCCAATATGTGTGATCCGGCTTTTCCTCTGGTGCTTGCAACTCTGTCCAATAGTTGATAAAGTCCACCAATGCTTGGGATTTTATCGCAGTACGGGGCACATACTTCAATCCGTGAGGGCTAAGCTCAATGGCCCACTTTGCAACCCGACCAGTAGCTTCTCTGTTCTGGATTATATCCCCCAAAGGAGCTGAACTGACCACAGTGATTGGATGGCCTTGAAAGTACTGCTTTAGCTTCCGGTTTGCCATGAAGACTCCATACACCAATTTCTGCCAATGCGGGTATCTTTGTTTTGATTCGATGAGCACCTCACTGATGTAGTAAACCGGCCTTTGAACCGGATATTCTTTGCCTGCCTCCTTGCGCTCTACTACAATGGCAACGCTCACTGCTCGGGCGTTAGCAGCCACATATAACAACAGCGGCTCATTATCAACTAGGGCAGCAAGGACCGGCGGCTCTGCCAATTGCTTCTTCAAGTCTTCAAACGCAGCATCACTCCAGACAAAACGGTATGTCTTCTTCATCATCTCGTAAAGCGGGATGGCCTTCTCCCCCAAACGGCTAAACTGGCTGAGCGCCGCAATGCGGCCCGCCAAGCGTTGGACATCGTTGATGCACGCCGGTTTAGCCAAGGATGTAATCGCCTTGATCTTCTCCGGATTAGCTTCAATTCCCCTGTTTGATACCAAGAATCCCAGGAGCTTGCCTGCCGGAACACTAAAAACACACTTATCCGGATTAAGCATCATTTTGTAAACCCGATGATTATCAAAGGTTTCTTTCAAGTCTGTTATTAATGTCTCCTCCTTTCTGGATTTCACCACAATGTCATCCACATACGCATGAACATTTTGCCCAATCTATCCATGAAGACAGTTCTGCACACAACGATGATAGGTCGCCTGGGCACTCTTAAGCCCAAATGGCATAGATACATAGCAGAAGGCTCCAAAGGGAGTTATAAAGGCCGTTTTCTCCTGGTCCTTAACTGCCATTTTGATCTGATGATAACCTGAATATGCGTCCAAAAAACTTAGGCGCTCGCAACCCGCTGTAGCATCAATGATTTGATCAATACGGGGGAGGGCAAAGGGATCAGCTGGGCAAGCCTTATTCAGATTTGTGTAATCAACACACATTCGCCAAGTGCCATTTTTCTTAAGCACCAGCACCGGATTAGCCAACCACTCTGGATGAAACACCTCAATTATAAAGCCTGCCGCCAAGAGCCTGGCCACTTCTTCACCAATAGCCTTGCGCCTTTCTTCATTGAAACGGCGCAGAAATTGTTTAACCGGTTTAAACTTACGATCAATGTTGAGAGTGTGCTCAGCGGTTCCCTCGGTACACCTGGCATGTCAGAAGGTTTCCATGCAAAAATGTCCCGATTCTCACGGATGAACTCGATGAGCGCGCTTTCCTATTTTGGATCTAGGTTAGCACTGATGGTGAACTGCTTGGATGAATCGCCAGGAACAAAGTCAACCTGCTTGGTCTCTTCAGCTGATTTGAACTTCAAGACCGGATCATGCTCTGTGGTTGGCTTTTTCAGCGGAGACATATCTGCCGGATCAACATTATCTTTATAGAACTTCAGCTCCTCAGTTGCACAAACTGCCTCAGCATAAGCTGCATCACCTTCTTCGCACTCCAAAGCTATCTTGCGGATCCCATGGACCGTAATGGTTCCCTTATGGCCCAGCACTTGAGTTGTAGATAAACATAACAAGGCCTCGCCATGAACTTAGCGTAAACCGGCCGCCCGAACAGGGCGTGATACGGGCTCTTGATCTTTACCACTTCAAAGGTCAAGGTCTCAGACCTGGAATCATGCTCTTCTCCAAAAGTGACCTCCAAGTCTATCTTACCAACTGGATATGCCGACTTATCAGGCACCACGCCATGAAAAACTGTGTTGGATTGCCGAAGCTTCTTATCTGTCAGCCCCATGCGCCGGAAAGTCTCGTAGTATAGAATGTTGATGCTGCTGCCTCCGTCCATAAGCACCTTGGTAAACTTATAGCCACCCACCTAAGGTGCCACAACTAGAGCCAGCTGACCCGGATTATCAACCCGGGGCGCATGATCCTCCCGACTCCACACAATGGGCTGTTCTGACCAGCGCAGGTAGCGTGGCACCGCCGGTTCAACAGAGTGTACTGCCCTCTTGTAAACCTTCTAATCACGTTTACATAAGCTCGTGGTGAAGACGTGATACTTCCCACTACTCAACTGTTTCAGATTACTCTGATATTCGCACTAATGCTGCTGTTGATTGCCCTGATTGTTATAACCACCCTGGCCGTGCTGCTGGTTATACTGACTGTGCCCGTTTTGGTTGCTGTTATTACCTTGGAACCCTGAACCGGATCCACCGCCTTGATAACCCGGCCCGTGGAAACCAGGGCCTGATCCGCAGGACGGTCCATGATCATACTGGGACCGGTTCATGATTTCCTTCATAATAAAGCAGTCCTTCCAGAGGTGCCTAGCTGGTTTTTCCTTCGTACCGTGCCTTGGGCAAGGTATGTTCATCTGGCGTTCTAGATTGATAGGCGGCCTCCCATTCCGTGGGGGCGGTCTACCCTTGCGGCGCTGGTGTTAGCCATGAAATCTGAATTACTATCCGCTTTACGCTTACCGATGTATCCTTGATTCGCCGGGTTAGGCTGTGGTGTTTTACCGCTCTTCTTTGCTTTCCCTGACTTCTCCTCATCAGAATCTGGGTACTTTGCGCTATCTGAATCTGCATACTTCACCAAGGCTCCCATGAGCGTCCCCATGTCATCACAATTACATTTGAGTCGTCCTAACTTCAGTTTCAGATGTTCAAACCGACAGTTGCCTTCCAAGGTTATAACTGCTGTGCCCGGGTTGATGCTGTTGGAAGAATGCAGGATCTCCGACACTCGACGCACCCAATGGCTGGTTGACTCATGCTCCCCCTGAACACAGGTAGCTAGATCAACGATAGACATTGGCTGTTTGCATGTATCTTTGAAGTTATTAATAAACCGGCGGCGCAATTCAGCCCATGATCCGATGGAATTGGGTGGCAAGCTTTTCAGCCAAGTGCGAGCTATACCCTCCAACATCATAGTGAAGTACTTAGCGCACGCTGCATCATCTACGTCCAGCATCTCCATTGCCATCTCATAGCTTTCAACCCATGTCTCAGGGGATAAGTCTGCAGTATAGTTGGGCACCTTGCGCGGTCCTTTGAAATCCTTGGGCAGTTTTACGTTGCGTAAAACAGGAGTAAGGCACGGCACTCCCAAGGAGCTAGACATAACCCCCGGTTCAACTGAGGTAGAAGGACGAACCAGCATTGGCTGACGGGCTTCGTACTGTGCTGCTAACTCGGCCTCCCGGCGCTGCCTGCCCTGATCCACCACGTCCTGTGCATTCGCATCTCCCCCTGCCGGATCATCCCTCAGCGGCGGATTACGTCTTCGCGCGCTGCTTGACACAGCCGGTTCATCCAGGTGCCTAGTATAACTCTGGCTTGGGCGAGGGGTATAGTGAATCCTCTCACGGCTGTGAGAATAAACTTGCTGATGGGTTAGTGCCGTTTCCAGAAACTCCCTGGCCCGCTGTGCCTCCACCGCTATGGGGGACGTTCCTTCAATGGGAAGGGTGGTCAGTCGTGAAGCGGCGGCAACTATGTTGTCCAATGGATTGGAGTAATGACCGGGAGGGGTAGGTACATGCTGTGATGGGACAACCTAGCGGGTTGGCTCCGTAGCCTGTGGCTGGACTGACGCTCCCGTGCCCGGCGCTCCTCCCTGGTTTACCTCCGGCTGGTTACTGGTCCCTGCTCCTGGCGTGCTAAAAAGGTTCCTTGCTTCGTAAACCGGCGGCAGGCGAGACCGTTGCCTTCTCCTTATTACCTCGTGTGAAGCGGTCTGATCCAACATGAGTCGATAAGCTTGAGCATCCAGCTCGGCCTGTTTCGCAGCCATCCTGGTTTTCTCAGCAGCTAGGTCCAATTCGGCTTGATCTATCCGGTTTTTCACCTGAGCGACTTCCGCATCAT
The DNA here is from genome assembly GCA_902687465.1 of Secale cereale. Taxonomy (NCBI): domain Eukaryota; kingdom Viridiplantae; phylum Streptophyta; class Magnoliopsida; order Poales; family Poaceae; genus Secale; species Secale cereale. Next base: position 950,396,530 of record LR738711.1, read on the forward strand.
GTTGTTCCTTATTGGCCTGGGCTACCTCTCTGTTAACAGTGTTGTCAAAGTATCGACCAAGGTGGACAAAGTTTCGGCCGGCGACGGATTAGGACCTCCAACCCTAGCTCCCACCGTATCCGATGTTAACGCCGATGTAGTTGATGACTACTACATAGGTTGTGATCCGGTCATGAAGAAGGCAACCCGGTTCGGCGGTTCAAGGGGGGCCGGAATACTATCACCATCGGAACCGCCCTCAGACCGGCCATCCTGCAACAGGTATAAAGATTCTGCCTCTCCAGAGGACGACTCCTCGCCGGAATAAACAACAGTCTCTGTTGGGGAACGTAGTATTTTAAAATTTTCCTACGATCACGCAAGATCTATCTACCAGATGTATAGCAACGAGAGGGGAGAGTGTGTCTACGTACCCTCGTAGACCGGGAGCGGAAGCGTCAAGTGACGCGATTGATGTTGTCGAACTTCTTCGCGATCCAACCGATCAAGCACCGAACGTACGGCACCTCCGCGTTCAGCACACGTTCAGCTTGATGACGTCCCACGAGCTCTTGATCCAGTTGAGCTTCACGGGAGAGTTTCGTCAGCACGACGGCGTGGTGACGGATATGATGTGTTCACCGGCGCAGGGCTTCTCCTAAGCTCCGCGACGGTACGACCGAGGTGTGATTCTGTGGAGGGGGGCACCGCACACGGCTAAAACAATTCAACTTGTGTGTCTTTGGGTGCCCCCTGCCCCCGTATATAAAGGAGCAAGGGAGGAGAGGCCGGCCAACTCTCCTGGTGCGGCTAGGGAAGGGATTCCTACTAGGAATAGGATTGCAATCCTATTCCTAGTAGGATTCACCGAAAGGAAGAAGGGGGAAAGGAATAGGAGAGGTGGCGCCCCCCCAATCCTAGTACAACTAGGATTCCTAGGTGGGGGCGCCGGCCAGCCCTATGGGCTGCCTCTCTCTCACCCTTTAGGCCCACTATGGACCATCCCCTCTCGTAGGGGGTTCCGGTAACCCCCTCCGGCATTCCCGATAAATCCGAAACTTTTCCGGTATACTTCCGGTGTCCGAATATAGCCGTCCAATATATCAATCTTTATGTCTCGGACATTCCGAGACTCCTCGTCATGTCCGTGATCTCATCCGGGACTCCGAACTACCTTCGGTACATCAATACTCAAAAACTCATAATACCGATCGTCATCAAACGTTAAGCGTGCGGACCCTACGGGTTCGAGAACTATGTAGACATGACCGAGACTCATCTCTGGTCAATAACCAATAGCGGAACCTGGATGTTCATATTGGCTCCTACATATTCTACGATGATCTTTTATCGGTCAGAACCGCATAACAACATACGTTGTTCCTTTTGTCAAACGGTATGTTACTTGCCCGAGATTCGATCGTCGGTATCTTTATACCTAGTTCAATCTCGTTTACCGGCAAGTCTCTTTACTCGTTCCATAACACATCATCTCGTGACTAACTCATTAGTCTTTTGCTTGCAAGGCTTATTGTGATGTGTGTTACCGAGAGGGCCCAGAGATACCTCTCCGACACTCGGAGTGACAAATCCTAATCTTGATCTATGCCAACACCACAAATACTTTTGGAGACACCTGTAGAGCATCTTTATGATCACCCAGTTACGTTGTGACGTTTGATAGCACACAAGGTGTTCCTACGGTATTCGGGAGTTGCATAATCTCATAGTCATAGGAACATGTATAAGTCATGAAGAAAGCAATAGCAGTTAAACTAAACAATCATAGTGCTATGCTAACGGATGGGTCTTGTCCATCACATCATTCTCCTAATGATGTGATCACGTTGATCAAATGACAACTCATGTCTATGGCTAGGAAACATAACCATCTTTGATCAATGAGCTAGTCTAGTAGAGGCATACTAGGGACATACTGTTTTGTCTATGTATTCACACATGTATTAAGTTTCCGGTTAATACAATTCTAGCATGAATAATAAACATTTATCATGATATAAGGAAATAAATAATAACTTTATTATTGCCTCTAGGGCATATTTCCTTCAGTCTCCCACTTGCACTAGAGTCAATAATCTAGCTCACATCGCCATGTGATTTAATACCGATAGTTCACATCGTTATGTGACCAACACCCAAAGGGTTTACTAGAGTCAATAATCTAGTTCACATCGCTATGTGATTAATACCCAAGAGTAATAAGGTGTGATCATGCTTTGCTTGTGAGAGAAGTTTAGTCAACGGGTCTGTCATATATAGATCCCTATGTATTTCGCAAATTTCTATGTCTACAATGCTCTGCATGGAGCTACTCTAGCTAATTGCTCCCACTTTCAAAACGCATCCAGATTGATACTTAGAGTCATCTGGATTTAGTGTCAAAGCTTGCATCGGCGTAACCCTTTACGACGAACTCTTTATCACCTCCATAATCGAGAAATATTTCCTTAGTCATCCAATTACTAAGGATAATTTTGACCGCTGTACAGTGATCTACTCCTGGATCACTATTGTACCTCCCTGTCAAACTCTTGGCAAGGTACACAACGTGTTTTGTACACAGCATGGCATACTTTATAGAACCTATGGCTGAGGCATAGGGAATGACTTTCATTCTCTCTATATTTTTCTGCCGTGGTCTGGCTTTGAGTCTTACTCAACTTCACACCTTACAAGTCAGGCAAGAACTTTTTCTTTGACTGATCCATTTTGAACTACTTCAAAATCTTATCAAGGTATGTACTCATCGAAAGTCTTATCAAGCGTCTTGATCTATCTATATAGATCTTGATGCTCAATATGTAAGCAGCTTCACCGAGGTCTTTCATTGAAAAACTTTTATTCAAATATCCTTTTATGCTATCCAGAAATTTTATATCATTTCCAATCAACAATATGTCATCTACATATAATATTAGAAATGCTACAGAGCTCCCACTCACTTTCTTGTAAATACAGGCTTCTCCAAAAGTCTGTATAAAACCATATGCTTTGATCACCTCATCAAAGCGTATATTCCAACTCCGAGATGCTTGCACCAGTCCATAGATGGATCGCTGGAGCTTGCATACTTTGTTAGCACCTTTTGGATCGACAAAACCTTCTGGTTGCATCATATACAACTCTTCTTTGAGATATCCATTTAGGAATGCAGTTTTGACATCCATTTGCCAGATTTCATAAACATAAAATGCGGCAATTGCTAACATGATTCGGACAGACTTAAGCATCGCTACAGGTGAGAAAGTCTCATCGTAGTCAACTCCTTGAACTTGTCGAAAACCTTTCGCAACAAGTCGAGCTTTGTAAACAGTAATATTACCGTCTGCGTCGGTCTTCCTCTTGAAAATCCATTTATTTTCGATGGCTTGCCGATCATCGGGCAAGTCAACCAAAGTCCACACTTTGTTCTCATACATGGATCCCATCTCAGATTTCATGGCTTCAAGCCATTTTGCGGAATCTGGGCTCATCATCGCTTCCTCATAGTTCGTAGGTTCATCATGGTCTAGTAACATGATTTCCAGAACTGGGTTGCCGTACCACTCTGGTGCGGAACGTACTCTGGTTGATCTACGACGTTCAGCAGAAACTTGATCCGAAGTTTCATGATCATTATCATCAACTTCCTCACTAATTGGTGTAGGAATCACTGGAACAATTTCCTGTGATGTACTACTTTCCAATATGGGAGAAGGTACAATTACCTCATCAAGTTCTACTTTCCTCCCACTCACTTCTTTCGAGAGAAACTCTTTTTCTAGAGAGGATCCGTTCTTAGCAACGAATATTTCGCCTTCGGATCTGTGATAGAAGGTGTACCCAACAGTCTCTTTTGGGTATCCTATGAAGACACATTTTTCCGACTTGGGATCGAGCTTATCAGGTTGAAGTGTTTTCACATAAGCATCGCAGCCCCAAATTTTAAGAAACGACAACTTTGGTTTCTTGCCAAACCATAGTTCATAAGGTGTCGTATCAACGGATTTAGATGGTGCCCTATTTAACGTGAATGTAGCTGTCTCTAAAGCATAACCCCAAAACGATAGTGGTAAATCGGTAAGAGACATCATAGATCGCACCATATCCAATAAAGTACGGTTACGACGTTCGGACACACCATTACGCTGTGGTGTTCCAGGTGGCGTGAGTTGTGAAACTATTCCACATTGTTTCAAATGAAGACCAAACTCGTAACTCAAATATTCTCCTCCACGATCAAATCGTAGGAACTTTATTTTCTTGTTACGATGATTCTCTACTTCACTCTGAAATTCTTTGAACTTTTCAAATGTTTCAGACTTGTGTTTCATTAAGTAGATATACCCATATATGCTCAAATCATCAGTGAAGGTCAGAAAATAACGATACCCGCCGCGAACTTCAACAATCATTGGTCCGCATACATCAGTATGTATGATTTCCAACAAATACGTTGCTCGCTCCATAGTTCCGGAGAACGGAGTTTTAGTCATCTTGCCCATGAGGTATGGTTCGCAAGCACCAAGTGATTCATAATCAAGTGATTCCAAAAGTCCATCATTATGGAGTTTCTTCATGCGTTTTACACCAATATGACTTAAACGGCAGTGCCACAAATAAGTTGCACTATCATTATTAACCTTGCATCTTTTTGGCTTCAATACTATGAATATGTGTATCACACGATCGAGATCCAATAAACTATTTTCATTGGGTGTATGACCATAGAAGGTTTTATTCATGTAAACAGAACAACAATTATTCTCTAACTTACATGAATAACCGTATTGCAATAAACATGATCAAATCACATTCATGCTCAACACAAACACCAAATAACAGTTATTTAGGTTCAACACTAATCCCGAAAGTATAGGGAGTGTGCGATGATGATCATATCAATCTTGGAACTGCTTCCAATATACATCGTCACTTCATCCTTTAACTAGTTTCTGTTCATTATGCAACTCCCATTTCGAGTTACTGCTCTTTAGCAACTGAACCAATATCAAATACCGAGGGGTTGCTATGAACACTAGTAAAATACACATTAATGATCTGTATATCAAATATACCTTTGTTCACTTTGCCATCCTCCTTATCCGCCAAGTATCTAGGGCAGTTCCACTTTTAGTGACCATTTCCTTTGCAGTATAAGCACTTGTTTCAGGCTTGAGTTTAGCTTTGGGTTTCTTCACGGGAGTGACAACTTGCTTGTCATTCTTCTTGAAGTTCCCCTTTTATCCCTTTGCCCTTTACTTGAAACAAGTGGTCTTGTTAACCATCAACACTTGATGCTTTTTCATGATTTCTACCTTCGCCTACTTCAGTATCGCGAAGAGCTGGGAATTCCTTTCGTCATCCCTTGCATATTTATAGTTCATCACGAAGTTCTACTAACTTGGTGATAGTGACTAGAGAACTTTGTCAATTACTATCTTATCTGGAAGATTAACTCCCACTTGATTAAAGTAATTGTAGTACCCAGACAATCTGAGTACATGCTCACTGGTTGAGCTATTCTCCTCCATCTTGTAGGCAAAGTACTGTCAGAGGTCTTATACCTCTCGACACGGGCATGAGTATGAAATACTAATTTCAACTCTTGGAACATCTTATATGCTCCGTAGCGTTCAAAACGGTTTTTTAAGTCCCGATTCTAAGCCGTAAAGTATGGTGCACTAGACTATCAAGTAGTCATCATATCGAGCTTTTGTCAAAACGTTCATAACGTCTGCATCTGCTCCTGCAATAGGTCTGTCACCTAGCGGTGCGTCAAGGACATAATTCTTCTGTGCATCAATGAGGATAATCCTCAGATCACGGAACAATTTCGTATCATTGCTACTAACATCTTTCAACTTGGTTTTCTCTAGGAACATATGAAAAATAAACGGGGAGCAACATCGCGAGCTATTGATCTACAACATAGATATGCTAATACTACCAGGACTAAGTTCATGATAAATTAAAGTTCAATTAATCATATTACTTAAGAACTCCCACTTAGATAGACATCCCTCTGGTCATCTAAATGATCACGTGATCCAAATCAACTAAACCATGTCCGATCATCACGTGAGATGGAGTAGTTTCAATGGTGAACATCTTATGTTGATCATATCTACTATATGATTCACGCTCGACCTTTCGGTCTCCAGTGTTCCGAGGCCATATCTGTATATGCTAGGCTCGTCAAGTTCAACCCGAGTATTCTGCGTGTGCAAAACTGGCTTACACCCGTTGTATTTGAACGTAGAGCTTATCACACCCGATCATCACGTGGTGTCTCGGCACGACGAACTTTCGCAACGGTGCATACTCAGGGAGAACACTTATACCTTGAAATTTAGTAAGGGATCATCTTATAATGCTACCGTCGTTCTAAGCAAAATAAGAAGCATAATAAGATAAACATCACATGCAATCAAAATATGTGACATGATATGGCCATCATCATCTTGTGCTTTTGATCTCCATCTCCAAAGCACCGTCATGATCACCTTCGTCACCGGCTTGACACCTTGATCTCCATCGTAGCATCGTTGTCGTCTCGCCAACTATTGCTTCTTCGACTATCGCTACCGCTTAGTGATAAACTAAAGCAATTACATGGCGATTGCATTTCATACAATAAAGCGACAACCATATGGCTCCTGCCAGTTGCCGATGACTTTACAAAACATGATCATCTCATACAAAACCGTATAACTCATCATGTCTTGACCATATCACATCACAACATGCCCTGCAAAAACAAGTTAGACGTCCTCTACTTTGTTTGTTGCAAGTTTTACGTGGCTGCTACGGGCTTAGCAAGAACCGTTCTTACCTACGCATACAAAACCACAACGATGTTTCGTCAAGTATGTGCTGTTTTAACCTTCACAAGGACCGGGCGTAGCCACACTTGATTCAGCTAAAGTGAGAGAGACAGACACCCGCCAGTCACCTTTAAGCAACGAGTGCTCGTAACGGTGAAACCAGTCTCGCGTAAGCGTACGCGTAATGTCGGTCCGGGCCGCTTCATCTCACAATACCGCCGAAGCAAAGTATGACATGCTGGTAAGCAGTATGACTAGTATCGTCCACAATCTCATTGTGTTCTACTCATGCATATCATCTATGCATAGACCTGGCTCATGATGCCACTGTTGGGGAACGTAGTATTTTAAAATTTTCCTATGATCACGCAAGATCTATCTACCAGATGTATAGCAACGAGAGGGGAGAGTGTGTCTACGTACCCTCGTAGACCGGGAGCGGAAGCGTCAAGTGACGCGATTGATGTTGTCGAACTTCTTCGCGATCCAACCGATCAAGCACCGAACGTACGGCACCTCCGCGTTCAGCACACGTTCAGCTTGATGACGTCCCACTAGCTCTTGATCCAGTTGAGCTTCACGGGAGAGTTTCGTCAGCACGACGGCGTGGTGACGGATATGATGTGTTCACCGGCGCAGGGCTTCTCCTAAGCTCCGCGACGGTACGACCGAGGTGTGATTCTGTGGAGGGGGGCACCGCACACGGCTAAAACAATTCAACTTGTGTGTCTTTGGGTGCCCCCCTGCCCCCGTATATAAAGGAGCAAGGGAGGAGGGGCCGGCCAACTCTCCTGGTGCGGCTAGGGAAGGGATTCCTACTAGGAATAGGATTGCAATCCTATTCCTAGTAGGATTCACCGAAAGGAAGAAGGGGGAAAGGAATAGGAGAGGTGGCGCCCCCCCAATCCTAGTCCAACTAGGATTCCTAGGTGGGGGCGCCGGCCAGCCCTATGGGCTGCCTCTCTCTCACCCTTTAGGCCCACTATGGACCATCCCCTCTCGTAGGGGGTTCCGGTAACCCCCTCCGGCATTCCCGATAAATCCGAAACTTTTCCGGTATACTTCCGATGTCCGAATATAGCCGTCCAATATATCAATTTTTATGTCTCGGACATTCCGAGACTCCTCGTCATGTCCGTGATCTCATCCGGGACTCCGAACTACCTTCGGTACATCAATACTCAAAAACTCATAATACCGATCGTCATCAAACGTTAAGCGTGCGGACCCTACGGGTTCGAGAACTATGTAGACATGACCGAGACTCATCTCTGGTCAATAACCAATAGCGGAACCTGGATGTTCATATTGGCTCCTACATATTCTACGAAGATCTTTTATCGGTCAGAACCGCATAACAACAAACGTTGTTCCTTTTGTCAAACGGTATGTTACTTGCCCGAGATTCGATCGTCGGTATCTTTATACCTAGTTCAATCTCGTTTATCGGCAAGTCTCTTTACTCGTTCCATAACACATCATCTCGTGACTAACTCATTAGTCTTTTGCTTGCAAGGCTTATTGTGATGTGTGTTACCGAGAGGGCCCAGAGATACCTCTCCGACACTCGGAGTGACAAATCCTAATCTTGATCTATGCCAACACCACGAATACTTTCGGAGACACCTGTAGAGCATCTTTATGATCACCCAGTTACGTTGTGATGTTTGATAGCACACAAGGTGTTCCTACGGTATTCGGGAGTTGCATAATCTCATAGTCATAGGAACATGTATAAGTCATGAAGAAAGCAATAGCAGTTAAACTAAACGATCATAGTGCTAAGCTAACGGATGGGTCTTGTCCATCACATCATTCTCCTAATGATGTGATCTCGTTGATCAAATGACAACTCATGTCTATGGCTAGGAAACATAACCATCTTTGATCAATGAGCTAGTCTAGTAGAGGCATACTAGGGACATACTGTTTTGTCTATGTATTCACACATGCATTAAGTTTCCGGTTAATACAATTCTAGCATGAATAATAAACATTTATCATGATATAAGGAAATAAATAATAACTTTATTATTGCCTCTAGGGCATATTTCCTTCAGTCTCACCGCCAGAGTGCGATCCATCTTCAGCTTGTACTCCATGAACTACTCCGACGAAGATGCGCTTCACGGCGGGCCGAATCCGGGCAGATCTCGCACGCTGAGCTGGCTCGACGATGTTGGGGAAGATGTCCGGCTCAAGGCCCGGTTCGCCAATCTTGCCAATGAAGACGTGGATGCTGCCAAAGGGGACCTGATACCCATATTCGATTGAATCGGCCTCGGGGCCCCAGCCTGCATTGTCGATGTAGATCTTGCCGCGACGACTCTTAGTCATCCGGCCCACTGCGTATCCCTTGAGTCCTTCAAAGCTACCCTTCAAGAACTCGAAACGATCGTGCGATAGCCCCACGGTGGGTGCCAACTGTCATGGTTTTGTCGCGGTAGATGTCCTAGCATAAGGACTTAGTCGTGAGGCCATCGCTATGGGTTAGCTTAAAGGGGTTAAAGCGGACAAGGACACAGGGATTTTATATTAGTTCGGCCCCTTCGATGAAGGTAAAAGCCTATGTCTAGTTTGGTGTAATATTGCTAGGGTTTCGATGACCAGGGAGCGAATCCGCTTTGCCTGTGTCTCGAGCTGTTGTTCTCTGCCCCTAAACCATCGCCGGGTCGTCCCTTTATATACTCGAGGTGACGCCCAGTCCGGCTTACAGAGTCCCCGAGCCGGTTCATAAATGTATCCGGCTCGGTCTCTATCTTTCCTATCTTACATTACAAGTTTACACACCATATGGCGGTTTACAAATCATGGGCCCTAACGCCTCCGGGGCTTTAATCTTCCTGGACTAAGGCATCTTGTTCCATGCTCTGTTGGGTTTCAGTAGAAGTAATCTCGATAGGCATAAACCGGCCCCTCCTGGGTGGTTTATACCTAGTAAACCGACTCCAAAACAGTTTTAATGGCAATTTTTCACCGTTTTGGAATATTTAGAAAAATAGAAAAATAAGAGGCATTCCGGAAAGGACACGAGGCGTCCACGAGGGTGGAGGGTGTGCCCCCTTCCCCTGGGCGCGCCCTCCTGCCTCGTGGGCACCTCGTGTGCCTCCCGGACTCCGATTTCTTGTACGTTACTCCTTTTGGTCGGTAAAAATTCATTATATATTCTCCCTAAGGTTTTGACCACCGTATCATACAAAAATCCTCTGTTCTTGTTTCGAGCTATTTTCTGCTAGGGTTGACAAGGCCAGGCATCATGTCGTCCTCCTCTTCCAACAATGAGGGCAACGATGCTTGGCTAATGAAGATAGAGCTGAAGAGGGAAGAACCCGAGGAGATCAACAAGGAGAATAGGATCAAGAAGGCTATGGAAGATCAGGCTCCGGCAATAGGAGAAGAAGACATCCTTCAACCCCTTCCAAACCTTTTTACCTCAACTGAGATTGAAGCTTTCAAGATGATTGAGTTAGCTCAAATACAAAACAAGTATCTCACAAGTGAAAATATTTTGCTGAAGGAGCATATAGCCGCACTCAATGGTATTATCCGCAAGTTGGAGGATCTCCTACGCTCGATGTATGATGATCCGGCGTCACTACTTTCAACTCCATCATCACCAACTTTGAAGTAGGAGACATAATCATATGGGTATGGTCACCCCCCTTGGCAACTGCCAAGCTTGGGGGAGGTGCCCCGGTATCGTATCACCATCACACTCCTATCTTTACCGTTTTTCTTAGTTCGATCCTTTTGGTAATATCTTGATCTAGTAGAATAAAGTTAGCATGACCTAGTTGTGAGTTTTTGCTTTATGATCTTTATCTTTGTAACCGAGTCCGTGAGCTATATAATAAAGATTAGTGTTGAGTCCAAGGCTTGATTTCCTCACTTTGGTCATGAGAGAATAAAAGAAAATATAAAAAGTATCAAAGAGATCATATTGATCTTATGGGAAGTAATGACTTCACATATAAAGAGTATGATGAATAATAGTTGTTGAGAGTTGACAAACATAGTTTTGGTCATCGTTGCAATTAATAGGAAGTAATAAAGAAAGAGAGGTTTCACATACAAATATACTATCTTGGACATCTTTTATGATTGTGAGCACTCATTAAAATATGACATGCTAAAGAGTTGATGTTGGACAAGGAAGACAACATAATGGGTTATGTTTCCTTATATCCAAAATAAAGTATATTGGCATGGATCATCCAACATGTTGAGCTTGCCTTTCCCCCTCATGCTAGCCAAAATTCCTTGCACCAAGTAGAGATACTACTTGTGCTTCCATACATCCTTAAACCCAGTTTTGCCATGAGAGTCCACCATACCTACCTATGGATTGAGTAAGGTCCTTCAAGTAAGTTGTCATGGTTGCAAACTCTCTGAAATATGTATGATTTATTAGTGTGGTGGAAATAAGCTTTATACGATCTTGTGATATGGAAGTAATAAAAGCGGCGGACTGCATAATAAAGGTCCCTATCACAAGTGGCAATATAAAGTGAAGTTTTTTTGTGCTACAACTTTGTGCATCCAACCATAAAAGCACATGACAACCTCTGCTTCCCTCTGCGAAGGGCCTATCTATTATTCTTGCCTTATAAGAGGCAAGGTGAAAATCACATTTCCTTTTTACATTTTATCCTTTGGCAAGCACATTGTGTTGGAAAGATCCTAACATATATACCCACTTGGATGTAAGTTATCATGATCTATTACTGTTGACATTACCCTTGAGGTAAAAGGTTGGGAGGCAATACCATAAGCCCCTATCTTTCTCTGTGTCTGATTAAAACTCCATACCCATAAGTATTGCGTGAGTTTAAGAAATTTTGAAAGACTATATGATAGTTGAGTATGTGGGCTTGCTGAAAAGCTCTTATATTGACTCTTTCCGATGTTACGATAAATTGCAATTGCTTCAATGACCGAGATCATAGTTTGTTCATTTTCAATGAAGTTTCTGATTCATACTTGACATTGTGAATGAATTGTTACTTTACCATAAGAATCATATGTCAATATATGTGTGTCGATGTTATAAGAATGATCATGATGCCCTCATGTCCGTATTTTATTTTTATCGATACCTCTATCTCTAAACATGTGGAGATATTTTTCGATATCGGCTTTCGCTTGAGGACAAGGGAGGTCTAAGCTTGGGGGAGTTGATACGTCCATTTTGCATCATGCTTTTAAGTTGATATTTATTCCACTATGGGTTGTTATTACACGTTATGTCACAATACGTATGCCTTTTCTCTCTTATTTTACAAGGTTTACATGAAGAGGGAGAATGCCGGCAGCTGGAATTCTGGGCTGGAAAAGGAGCAAACATTGGAGACCTATTCTGCATAACTCAAAAAGCTCCGAAACTCCACGAAACACCGTTTCAGAAAATATAAAAAATATCTGGCGAAAGAGATCTGCCAGGGGGCAACCAACTGTCCACGAGGGTGGGGGCGCGCCCCCTCCCCCTGGGCGCCCCCTGCCTCGTGGGCCAGCCGGTGACCCCCTGATGCCCATCTTCTCCTATATGAGGTGTTTTGACCTGGAAAAAATCATAAGGAGGCTTTCGGGACCAGACGCCGCTGTCTCGAGGCGGAACCTTGGCGGAACCAATCTAGGGCTCCGGCAGAGCTGTTCTGCCGAGGATACTTCCCTCTGGGAGGGGGAAATCATCACTGCCATCATCACCAACAACTCTCCCATCTTGGGGAGGGTTATCTTCATCAACATATTCACCAGCACCATCCCCTCTCAAACCCTAGTTCATCTCTTGTATCCAATCTTTGTATCAAAACCTCAGATTGGTACCTGTAGGTTGCTAGTAGTGTTGATTACTCCTTGTAGTTGATGCTAGTTGGTTTACTTGGTGGAAGATCATATGTTCAGATCCATTATGAATATTAATACCCCTCTGATCATGAACAATATTATGTCTTGTGAGTAGTTACTTTTGTTCCTGAGGACATGGGAGAAGTCCTGCTATAAGTAGTCATGTGAGTTTGGTATTCGTTCGATATTTTGATGAGATGTATGTTGTCTCTCCTCTAGTGGTGTCATGTGAACGTCGACTACATGACACTTCACCATTGTTTGGGCCTAGAAGAAGGCATTGGGAAGTAATAAGTAGATGATGGGTTGCTAGAGTGACAGAAGCTTAAACCCTAGTTTATGCGTTGCTTCATAATGGGCTGATTTGGATCCACTTGTTTCATGCTATGGTTAGGTTTACCTTAATACTTCTTTTGTAGTCGCGGATGCTTGCAATAGAGGTTAATCATAAGTGGGATGCTTGTCCAAGTAAGGACAGCACCAAAGCTCCGGTCCACCCACATACCAAATTATCAAAGTACCGAACACGAATCATATGATCGTGATGAAACCTAGCTTGACGATAATTCACATGTGTCCTCGGGAGCGCTTTCCTTCATATAAGAGTTTTTCCAGGCTTGTCCTTTGCTACAAAAAGGACTGGGCCATCTTGCTGCACATTATTTACTTTTACTATTTGTCACTTGCTACCAATTACCTTATCACAAAACTATCTATTATCGATAATTTCAGTGCTTGCAGAAAATACCTTACTGAAAACTGCCTATCATTTCCTTCTGCTCCTCGTTGTGTTCGACACTCTTACTTATCGAAAGGACTACGATAGATCCCCTACACTCGTGGGTCATCAACTACCTTGGAGGATCATTGTGAACTTTTAAAGACTCATGAGAAGCTATGCTTTGAAAAGCTCAACCTTGAGCAAGAGCATGACTTCTTAAAAGCAATCAATGATGATCTTCGCAAGAAAAGTTCTTCTTACATTGCCAAACGTTTACTCTTGTCTACTTACATGCCACAAGTTAAATCTAGCAACAAGAACAAGAAAGATTCTTCATCTAGTAGTAACAATAATCACGCTAAATCAAATATTGTTGCTTCTAGTAGTACTCTTGATTCCACTAATGATTCTCTTAGCCAAGTTACACTTGAGCAAGAAAATAGACTATTGAAGGGAATTATAGAGAAAGGTGTTTACAAGAGCCTTGCCGGAAGTAAGCAATTTGAGGAGATTGTACGCAAGCAAGGAAGACACCGGAAGAATCATGGTGTTAGTTTTGAACGAAAGTTCAATGCCAATGGAGTTGAGTGGGAAGAAGATCAATACCCCAAGACGAAGTTTGTTCCTCAACAAGAGAAGTATGATCCTACTTCTTTCCAAGGAACACAAGCTCAAGATGATCTTCCACCACTAGACCACAAGAAAAAGGGCAAGGACAAGCTTAAAGAGGAGATTGATGCATTTGAAGAAGCTCCCAAGGTCTTGGTCAAGTGGGTTCCCAAGACTACATCGAGTTCTACTTCATCAAGTACGACTACAACTCCAAGGATTCCCATCAAGATGGTGTGGATACCGAAGAAGAAGAACTAGAGAGTTCTTGAGGGTGACTCCGCCAACATACTTCACTCATATCATTTTGGCGAGGACAAGTGCAAACAACTTCCATATCTTGCACTAGTCCAAGGATTCACAAACCCTCTTGTTGGTAAGACACGGGACAAGGTAACCAAATGGTTTCATGGACATCATCTTATGTGAACATCACTCTATGTCCATGGATATCCTTGTTTGTTCCTTACGGGACTAACCCGTGTAGGTATTGAAAGTGCGACTCACTCCAATGGATTGCTCCAAATGATCTACATCAACATTGAACATCTACATCTTCAACACCTACATGAAGTCATCATCGACAAAACCCAAGGTTAGTTCATCCATCTTAGGGGGGGGATATCACATCTAGGGGGAGCTTTACTCTAATCAATTGAGTTAAAGCAACGCTAATGATGTGAACACAATAATGCTTTATGTAAAAGTGGTAACCCCACTTGTGCTTAAACGATGAGTATGACCTATGATCAAATGTTATCATTTGACTCCTAAGTCAATATGCTCATATATAGATGACCTAGTCATCGGCAAATTGCTTGATAAATGCTAGAGTGATTGTGCATGCTTTATCACATATTTCATTTTCCATCTTATTATGTGAGCATGTTGGGTGCATATTTTACTCATTCGAGAACATCCATTTGTTGCTTTGATTGTTTGGCTCTTTATCTTTTGCCAAATGGATGGACAAGAATACCTAACAACTCCCTCTAGCTATCTATGCGTTTCTCGTCTCAAACTCTATTCATGCTACATCACAAAGTTTGATCAAGTCAAATTCGAACCACTCTGTGTGAGGAGCACTCGGAGTCCCCGATTCGTCATAGACTTAAACTTCCAAAACCTCTTTGTGCATTTAGGTATGACCGAGTCATCCACTTCAGTCACACCGAGTTCACTAAGTTGATCTAGGTTTTCAATCTCGGTGAAACCGATTTGAACTTTTCGGTCACACCGAGTTGCAGTAACCGCTTGCGATTCTGCATCTCTGTGGCACCGAGTTGTTCCACTCGGTCACACCGACAGGGTCGGGATATATATATACCCACGGGTGAGATTTTGGAAATTTCTTTAAACTCTTCAGCCCGCGTGTGTGTCCTGCTCTGCCTCCTAGGGTCTCCGGATCGTCTCCTCACTGCCAGCGACCTCCCGTCGCTGGTTTCCATCGCCGTCAACGGAAATCTGCTCCGCCATTGTCGCCGCGGCGAACTCCCGCCGAACTAGGGTATGGGTTCGACTCTATGTGCTATTCCTTTAACTCTGATTCATAGCACATTACTTTGACATGATCTTTACCACGTATGCAAACTATCTATCCACTAAAAACATCCTTAGATTAGATTTGATCTGAAAATTTAGGGTTAGGTCTCCGCCGAACTCATCTCGGACCGACCAAGTTGTAGAAATCGGTCTCACCGATTTGTCTTAGGCCATTGCACATGCGATTTTTGGTCTGACCGAAAACTGCAAATCGGTGTGACCGAGTTTGACTCTCTTTGAAACCCTAGCAATCTCGGTGCCACCGAACTGTGACTCGGTCTGATCAAGTTCACTAATTTAGGTTCCAAAATTGCTTCGGTATCACCGAGTTTAACAAATCGGTAGCTGCGAAATGCTTTCTGTAGAGAACTAAAACTAAGTTTTTGAGTCATCTGTTTTGCAAAAAACTCTGCACTTTGTGATGCTTATCCACTCTACCTCATCTACATCTATTCACAGGGTTTGCTGTCAGTGTAATTGCCAAGATGTCTGACCAGAGTGACAGTCAGAACAGGTCTGAGGAACAAGTGTAATTGAGTGAGGGTTCAGATCCCTCAAGCATCTCTGATGATGGCAATAGAAGCACACCTAGCAACCTGCCCAGGCAGCTATCAGAACCAGGAAGAAGAGAACCTCAGAATATGTGGATGAGGACTATGTGGCTGCTGAGGATGAAGCTACATCGAATAAGAAGGTGTTGAAGAAAGAGTATGGCACAACTGCTACAACAAAGCCAGGGATGAACAAGAAGGCTCTAGCAAGAAGGATTCCTATGTCTAAGGCCAGAGCCTCTACTCAAGAGACAATGGAGTTCACTCTTGAACCCAAAGAAGCTAGAGATGGCAAGAAGAGGAAGGAGAGGGTCAGGAAGACTATTGACAGAGTCATTGGCAAGCCCTCCATGATGAGAGATCCTTCTGATGAAGAAGAGGAAGAGGAAGAGGATGATGGACCAGCACCCAAAGCTCAGAAGCTTATGGGAGATGCAACCAAATCAGGGGCTGCTCCATCAAAGCCCAAGACAGCTCCCAAAGCTCAAGCTCAGAAGCCCCCTAAGCCCAAGAGAAACACCAGAAGTATTCCTGCAAAAGAGAAGAACAAGGCCCCAGTGCCTGAAGCTGAAGAAGAGGATGATGATTCTCTTATTTTGAGGAAATTGAAGCCCAAGATTCCAGACCACAATGATGCTCATCCAGTGGCTGAGGACATGCACATCGGAAAAGATGCTGGACTGAGATTGTTGAGATAGTCTGATCCCTATGATGTGAGAAGGAGGACTGCAGTTGACTACAGATTTCATACAAAAGAACAGCAAGATTTCTATGAGACCATTCTGCTTGACAAGAAGCCAATGGTATGTGACATGAGATGGGTTGATTGGGAATGCATCAAGGAAAATGAAGATCACTTCCCAGGTGTACATGACAACTTCAAGGCTCGTGGAGTTGACAAATTTGTTGGGCAGAAGCTCACAAAATGGAACGATGAGCTTATACTACAATTTTACTCCACTGCTCATTTCTATCCATATGGGATTATAGTTTGGATGTCAAAAGGTACTAGGTACCAATCCACTGCTGATGAATGGGCTAAACTAATAAATGCCCCAGAGGAACATGAAGATGACTTGGATGTGTATGCCAAGAAGAAGAAAGACCACAACTCCATGGCAAACATGTACAAAGAGATCCCTGATAAATCTTTGGAGACACACAAGCTTGGATCTGTACACTATCTGTTGCCTCGTCTGCCTGCCATGGACACCATCCTCAGGCACACTTTGCTACCCAAGTCAGGAGATCATAAGATGATCAGAGAACACTCAATCAACTTGTTGCACATTTTTTATGTCCCTCAAAAGTTCAAGGTCATGAGTCTGATTGTAGAGACAATCAAGAGGACAACTGCTGACCAGAAGAGATCTTGTGGGTATGCTCCACGCATTCAGGAGCTCATCAACTCCATGATGGGCACAGGCACATACTTATTGGACAAGGTGCATATACCCCTATATCCAGAATTTGAAGACAACAAAGTTGTGATGGATGAGAATGAACCTTCATCAATGCAAGCACAAGAGAAAAGAGCCAAAGCTAAGGCTGAGAAAGCTGCCAAAATGCCAAGTGTAGAAGAGGCATCTCAAGTCTTCCTGAAGAGCAAGCAAGATCAGTTGGGATATCTAATCCAATCTACCTTGAGGATTGAGAAGGGCTTGGCCACCCTGACTCAAAACCAGCAGATCTTGGAGAGGATCATAGAAACCAAATTTTATGATCTTGATCTGAAGGTTACTGAGATACAAATAGCAGTTGAGCAGCTCCAGGAGGAAGCAGAAGAGAAAAAAGGGAAGGGAACTACTGATGCATTTCAACGAGTGTCTAGAGGAAAGAGGTATGCTGTAGTGCATGTACCTGATACAAGAGCAACAACATCAGCACCAGCAGCCACAGCTTCAGTGCCACCTCGAGCAGCCACTCCACCAACTCCAACTACATCAACTGATGCCTTCATCCTTGGAGTTCTTTCTACACCGCCTCCTGAAGACCAAGCCTGAGAGACGCATAGCACTATGCATATTTCAACTTTTTGGTAACTTCTTGGTAAAGGGGGAGAAATATGTATAGATCATAGGCTTCGAGAGAGAGTGTTTTGCTTCTTTGTCTCTCTTGTTTTTGGTTGAACTTTATTGTGTGCTTGGTTTATACTTTATGTCCTTGTGTGAGATACTTGTTTTGATCATGTGATTGATCATATGCTACTTTAATGCTTGCTTGAATGATATTATCTTTTATATCCCTATATGATCATTCACTTTGCTTGGTGATGAGTGCATGCTTTTAGTTTATATCATTTTGAGCGCTCCACCAAGATGTATGTGACATGGAAGAGTAACCCATGATCCTAATCGATTGTGTATTTGCATTCAAAAGCACATTTTAAATAATACACAAATTTAGGGGGAGCTCTTGCTTATCACGTACTTCTCAAAGCGACGATGTATTTCAATCTTATTATCATTTGTCGAAGCTTTGATCTATATGTTGTCATCAATTACCAAAAAAGGGGAGCTTGAAAGTGCAACTATCCCTGGGTGGTTTTGGTAATTAGTAACAACATATAGCTCATTGAACTAATGCTATCTCAAGATAAATATTTCAGGAAAGTTCAATGATTGGCATGGCATGGATTAGAAATGTGGACCCCTCAAAATGCTAAGGACACATATTGGCTCAAGCTCAAGACTCTACATTTTCTATTTTAGTGATCCAAGATCACATTGAGTCCATAGGAAAGCCAATACTATTAAAAGGGGATAAGGTGTTGCTTAATGGGTTCCTTGCTCAAAATGCTTAGTGATATGCTCCAAAACCCTCAACCACTTTCTCACATCCACATATATCCCAAACCAAAAGTCAAACTCGGCCCCACCAAAACCTTTTATCCGGCGCCATCGAGTTCTCTTGACATAGCCATTGCCACAAACCCTAGTCACTTCGGTCTCACCGATAAGGATCTCGGTCTCACCGAGATGGGATTGCAAACTCTCTATTTCCCTTCGTAACGTTTCGGTCTAACTGAGATGAGCGATTGGTCCCACCGAGTTCACAATGCAAACTCTTTGTTTCCCCTTCGTAACGTTTCGGTCCAACCGAAACGAGCGAATTGGTCCCACTGAGTTTTCCTGACCAACTCTCTGGTTAGCTTATTACCAAAATCGGTCCTACCGAGTTTGTGTAATCGGTCTCACCGAGATTACGTTACGCCCTAACCCTAATGAAATCGGTCCTACCGAGTTGACATGTCGGTCCCACCAAAATTCCTAACGGTCACATTATGAACTAAATCGGTCTGACCAAGTTCTCTGATTCGGTCCCACTGAGTTTGGTAAATTGTGTGTAACGGTTAGATTTTGTGTGGAGGCTATATATACCCCTCCACCCACTCTTCATTCGTGGAAAGAGCCATCAGAACATGCCTACACTCCCAACATACATTTTCTGAGAGAGAACCACCTACACTTGTGTTGAGGTCAAGATATTCCATTCCAACCACAAAAATCTTGATCTCTAGCTTTCTCCAAGTTGCTTTCCACTCAAATCATCTTTCCACCAAATTCAATCCTATGAAGGAGAGTTGGGTGTTGGGGAGACTATCATTTGAAGCACAAGAGCAAGGAGTTCATCATCAACACACCGTCTATTACATTTTGGAGAGTGGTGTCTCCTAGATTGGTTAGGTGTCACTTGGGAGCCTCTGTCAAGATTGTGGAGTTGAACCAAGGATTTTGTACGGGCAAGGAGATCGCCTACTTCGTGAAGATCTACCCTAGTGAGGCAAGTCCTTCGTGGGTGATGGCCATGGTGGGATAGACAAGGTTGCTTCTTCGTGGACCCTTCATGGGTGGAGCCCTCCGTGGACTCGCGCAACCGTTACCCTTCGTGGGTTGAAGTCTCCATCACGTGGATGTACTATAGCACCACCTATCGGAACCACGGATAAAAAATCTCCGTGTCTACATTGTGTTTGCTCCCTCAAACTCCTCCTTTACCTTCATATGCAATTGCTTTACATTCCGCTGCTATACTCTTAGAATTGCATGTGTAGGTTGATTGCTTGACTTGTGCATAATTGCTCAAATCTGCCAAGACTTAAAATTGGGAAAAGGCTAGGTTTTTATTTGGTCAAGTAGTCTAATCACCCCCCCCCCCTCTAGACATACTTTCGATCCTACATTACGTGCCTCCCACCACCACCCCAGCGAATCCATGCGGAGAGCCAGACGGACGACCATCTCCTCCTCGAGACCACAAGGGACAAGGTTCCAGTCGATGAATCGAGACCTCTCAGAGTCGTACAAACTTCTACCAAGAGCGGCGGAGAGCCAAACGGACGACCATCTCCTCCTCGAGACCGCAAGGGACAAGCTTCCAGTCGACGAATCGAGACCTCTCGGAGTCGAATCCGTTGCCCGCCATGCCGGAGAAGGCCGGAATTCGCCAAAGAGGAGCTATGGGCCGGAGGGGAGTGGAGTGGCACTACTAGGGAAACCATTATAGGTAGACAGTTACCAGTGGCGCAGGGTAACTAGCAAGCGCTACTGATACTTAGCAATAGCGCGCCCCCAGGCACCGCGCTACAGGTGTACTTTAGTAGCAGCGACGGCCTAGTCAGGCCGCGCTCCTACTATGTGGACCCCATCATGTCCCCCGGGGCTGGCCACAGTAGTAGCGCGGGCTTCAAAACACGCGCTACAACTAAGGGTGTAGTAGTAGCGCGCTATTTAGTACCCACGCTGCTAATGTTTATACATTGGCCCAGCTCCCAGCCACCTCCTAGTAGCAGCGTGGGTTATGAACCCAGCGCTTCAGCGAACTGGCTTAGTAGCAGCACGGGTTGTGTACCCGCTCTAGTACTATGTGAACCTTATCCACCCCGCGCACCTGTTTCCTCTCTCTCTCTCTCTCTCTCTCTCTCTCTCTCTCTCTCTCTCTCTCCCCTCACTCTCCCCTTAGACTCTCGCTCGCTCTCGGTGTTGCCGTCGTAGCCCGACATCGCCCGCCAACCTCCGCCATCACCCACTGCCGTCGTCGCCCCCGCTCCTCCTCCACTGAGGTATACCTCTCTCCTCCCTCCTTTCTTGTTGCTAGATGGATGTATTGATGTTGCTTAGATGGATAGATTTATGCCTGAATTTGTTAGATGTATGGATGTTTTGATTGTGAATGTTGTTACATGCATGTATGTATGAATTTGTAGATTTTTGCTACTGTCTATTGGTGTTTATCGTGCTGTTTTTTTCAAGTTCTAGAAATTATTCAAGCTCTAGGTCTACATGGAGATGATGTGCTAAATGGTCCTGTTATATGAAAGTTTTCATAGATGTTTTCATAAATGTAGTAGTAGTAAATGTAAAACTAGTGACTGACCCTTGGACGTGGACCGATAGCCCAAGAACGTCATGTCATTAACCTACTATTTTTAGATTCAGAAAATGTGTCCACATATATGTCCTATTTAAGTTTCAGTGTTAATAGCTTTGAACCTTTTTGATCACTCGATGTGTAAAATGATTTTGCAGGGAACTACGAGTGGCCTATTTGTTGCCGGAATGTGGATTCATTTCCGTTCCGTGGAATTCCGGGCGCTCGATATGTCCTATTTTTGGCAAACGTCATGCGAAAATTTTCTTAGAATTTCGGCATCACTTGTGCTAGAATATAGGAACTATCGAGTGCCCTCGATTAGCCGGAAAGAGAATTAAACGACATTCCGGCAAGGCATAGGCCATTTTTATGTCATTACTCGATATATGTAACAGATTGACTTTTATTCTATCGAGGCTCCTTGTGTGACTTTCAGTTTGTTCTTGAAGGAAGAATTCATACTATCGTCGTAGGGGTCGCTTCTCCCTCTTCTCTTTGTGCTATACCTTCGTAGTGCACTAGAGGAAGGAGGAGTAGCGACCATCACTGACGTTCGATATATGAGAGAGGTAGAATCCTGACTGTTGTCGTGAGGGTCGCTTCTCCTTCTTATCCTTGTGATAGACTATTGTAATGTACTAGGGGGAGGAGGAGTAGCGACCATCACCGACGGTTGAAAAAAGTGGGGGAGTGTCCACCATATATGAGAGAGGAAAAATCCTGACTGTTGTCGTGGGGGTCGCTTCTTCTTCGTTTCCGTGTGCTAGACATTTTGGTGTAATGCACTCGAGGACTTTTTCCACCATATATGAATTAGCGCACATTATGGTCAATACATGCCACTAGCCCACGTGTTGAACTATGGTAACATCCATGGAAAAAGCATGGTAAGATTTTTCAATTATTGTGTCACTAGTCCATCTTTTGCATACATTCTTCTTAAGCTAAACTATATTGCAAAGTGTGTTATTGTTATGTTCTTCAACAGAAATCCCCGAAGGATTGTGTGCCTCGTCTGATGCATATGAAAGGTGACATGGATATTATTAGCTTACGACCAAGTCTGCCGGTGGCTTTCCACAGTCCATACTCAATTTCTCGAAAAGATGAAGACCTCATAATCAAAGGACGGAGAAAAATAATGAATGCACGCAGGGGACTACTTGGAGGCAACATGGTGCACAGCCCACAAATTGGAGACGGGTGGGTCTCTGCTCTCCATAATGGAGATAGGTGGGTATCATGTTTTATATTATTTTACATTAGGGAGAGAATCGGGTCCTAACTTGTACTCCCTCCGTAAAAAAATATATAAGAGCGTTTAATCACTACTTTAGTGATCTAAACGCTATTATATTTTTTTACAGAGGGAGTACTTGTCATGTGCTAGAATGATGATGAGTTATTGCCTAGGATGACAACCATTAGCTAATGTTGGTTAACTTGTCATGTGTTATATTGATGGTGAGTTATTATATGACTAGGATGATGATTTATTATTATATGACTAAGATGATGATGAGGCCACTACTTGTCATGTGCTAGAATGATTATGATTTATTATATATATGACTTCGAATGATGAGTTGTTATATGACTACGGATGATTAAAGTGGACGGGTCCAAGTGAGCAAGTTGATATCGTTGGACGGATCGCTCGATCCGTCCAACGATATCAACTTGCTCACTTGGACGATCCGTCCAACGATATCAACTTGCTCACTTGGACACGTCCACTTTAATCTAACATATTCACGATATGATGAGATTGTATGTGTATAATATGATGAGAGTATTGTATAAAACATGTACAAGTAGAGAGTAAATACGCAAAGAATACAAAAAACATTAGCAGTAGTGAGGGGACTGTGAGTAGTAGCAGCGCCAGCTTAGCAGTAGCGCTGGTACGTCACGCGTTGTTGCTACGCATACGTAGCAGTAGCGCGGGTCACCCGCGCAGTACCCGCGCTACTGCTAAAAAATAGATGTAGCGCTGGGGCCCACACTATTGCTAGGCATTTAACCCGCGCTACAGCTAGGGTTTTACCTAGAAGTGTGGAGTAGTTGGGGTTTGGTCCAGAGTACGAATAGAGATAAATATATGCGGGGTCGGGATGGCCATACTTGGCTGGATACGACGTGACGGACGTGCCCGGACGCGTCCAGGCATTCCCATATCTACCCCAAATATGGTTGAATATGGGGTTGCCGGTCAGCCCGGACGTTTGGGTATTTGGGACGACCGGGTGGTATTTTTGCATCCAGACAATGATCGAGCAGACCCCCCGAGCGTATGGGGCGGATAGGGGGGGTCCGGTTATAGATGTCCTTAGATGGTTTGAGACCTTGACAGGTGAAAATTGTACCAAATTGAGTTTAAGGGGTTATGACGAGGGTAGTTTCTGCACTTCATTTAATCTTACTCCTCACTGCACATGTGCGCTTCAATGGGCATTTGAGTAGTTTTTTAACATTACAGTTGGTTTTTTAGCGAGGGCTTTTATTTCTGTTTTCATCTTTTCCTTTTCTCTCTCTTTTAGTTCCCTTCTCATTTTAACGTTTCCTCATTTGTTTTATTTGTTTTTCAAATGTTTTTTTAAATATATAAATAATATTTCCTCAAAATATATGCACCCTTTTTTAATATACAATCTTTTCTAGAAAATACGTGAACATTTTCCAAACACATGAATTATTTCTTAACATAGAAAATTTATTTATAAATATATTATTTGTAAACATGAACATGTAAAAAAGATTTTTTTTAATTGAATTGACAATGCAAATGATGTTTTTTAAAATTTAGTCAATAAAAATTATCATTTATGAGGCTATTGGACCGGGCAATCTAGAAGGCCGTGAGAATCGATATAATTGAACTGGGCCAGCAGCCCACGGTGGCATGTTATGTGTTTGATGTTGTCGTAATTTGGGGACGATTCCTGAGAGCTACTATACGCCGCCCGTGTGCGTCCGATCGTTGCGACTTCGCTGAAGCGACGCACATATGGGCCTGCCCAATCATCTCGCTGTGAGCGAAAAAACGAAAAAACAATAAGCGAATGTGTGGGACCGAACCGACGACCTCATGCTCAAATCCAGTGAGGCTAACCAGCTGAGCTAGCTAGCTCGATCATAGAGGGGCAAATCATTAAACAATGTTTTACGTTTTTATAATATACGTTTAAGTAATTTCAAAATACAGTGAACGTTTTTAAGAAAATACTGAAAAAAAATTAAATACTAAAATGGATATTCTATGGGTATATGTTAAACAATTTTTAATATATGATGAACAAAACTTAAATACACAATGAACAATTTCTAAATATACATTGAACAATTTCATAATATACAATGAACATTTTGGTAATACACAATGAAAATTTTCAAATATATGTCGAATAATTTAATAATATACAATGAACATTTTTGTAATACATAATGAACATTTTCTAATATATTTTGAACAATTTAATAATATACAATGAACATTTTGTTAATACACAATGAACAATTTTACAGTGCAAAGTGAACTCTGTCATAATATATGATGAGCATTTTCTTAATACATTGAAGATTCTTGTAACACACGGTGAACTATTTATACAAATACACAATAATGAGAAGTAGAACAGAAACAGAAAATAAAAAAGGCAACGTAAAAGAAAGAAAATGGAAGGACAAAAAGGAATCAAAACAGAAAAATAAAAAACCGGAACAAAAGAACTGAAAACCGGGCAAAACAGTGAAAAAACTGGAAATAAAAAACGAAAAAACCTCCGCAAGAAACAAGGAAAACAGCAGCGAACGAAATCCGTACGTGGGCCGGACCAGGTGGCGACTTGCTTCAGGGAAGGCTCCTCCTTTTGACGCCTGCGCGCGTCAAATAGGATTTGCCCGATTCCTATATGGCGCTTACAGCGCCAATTAGTGCTTTAAGGGCGGCCCTATGTCTGGCCTTGGGGAGTCCATCTTGGGACTTGCTAAAGGGGCGAACGATATGGACCAGCCCATGCGCCTTGCAGGCAACAGGCTCTTTTTCCTGTTTTCAGTTTTCGTTTTTGCTTTATTTTTATACATTAAAATATCTCAATATATACATTTGAAAACTATTTAGAAAATATTTAATAATTATTCGAAAGGTGTTAAATAAGTATTTGAAAATGTTGAATAAGTATTTGAAAAATGTTAATCAAGCCTTCCGAAAAATGTTAAATGTAAATAGAAAAATTGTTGACAGTGTATTTAAAAATTTATAAAAAAAAATTTGATCGTGTCTATAAAAATGGTAATCAAGTATTTTGAAAAAATAAGGTAGAACTCTTATTTGAAAAAAATTAATGAAGCATTTGAGAAATGTTAAATGTGTATAGAAAAAATGGTGACCATATATTAAAAAATGATGGATTGTTTTTCATCATGTGTACAAAAATGTTAATCAAACATTTGAACAAATGTTGAACATGTATTTCAAAAAATGTTAATCAAGCATTTGGAATATGTTAAACGTGTATATAAAAAATGCTGACCATGTATTGCAAGTTTGCAACAAGATGGAAAATATAATCATGTATATAAAAAATATTAATCAAGCATTTAAAACATGTTGAACATTATTACTATATTGTTAATCAAGCACTTCGAAAATGTAAAAGGTGTATAGATAAAATGTTGACCATTAATTAAAAAATGTAATCATTTTATTTGAAAATTATTAATCAAGCATTTACAAAATGTATAGAAAAAATGTTGACATGTAGTAAAACAATATTCACCTGTAGATAAAAATATTAATCAAACATTTATATAATTTTAAATTTGCATATAAAGTATGTTGACGATATATTAAAAAATGTTGAAATTGAAATGGAAACATGTTGAATGTGTATTCCAAAAATATTTTTGAAATATAGAATGAAAACCAAGAAAAATAAACAAAATAACGAAAGAAAAAAAAATGAAAAATAAAACCAAAAACAAATGTAAAAACATAGAAGAAAAGAAATGGAAACTGAATAAGATGATGAAAATGGAGAAAGGAACGAAGAAAAACCATGAAAAATGAAAACCATGGAGAAAGGAACGAAGAAAATCGTATTGAGAACTGGTTCTATTCTCGTACCTTACAACATACCACCAACCCGACACTAGCTTAACTAGTTATGAGCGCGAGCTCCGATAGCAGACCCGGGATCGAATCCCGGTTGCTCCCTTTATCAACTCCATTTACTCTTATTCTTTTAAAGTCGTTATTAGGCCGGCCATAACGATAGATGCTTGGGGCGAGACATTCTACCATCTCACTTAAGGCGTGATATAGTCACGACGGTGCTTTAACGGTCCACGACACACACCCAACATGCGCTATATTTATAATGGGCGAGTCCGTCTAGCACTTACAGCTTCAGAGCCCGATGTTGGGAAGCTTGCAGTTGAGTTTTCCTTTATGTTATTTTTCTTGGTTTTCCTTTTTTAAATCCAAAATTTATGAATTTTGAAATTAATTGTAAATTTTTTTAAATTTGTGTTTTTCTCTTATTTATTATATTTTCCCAACTTCATAAACATTTTTAGCGTGATTTTTTTTAAATACATGAATTTTTTTCTAATTGGAGCACATATTTGCAATTTGTGATTTGTCTCAAATTCACAGACAGTTTGAAAATTTGTGATATATTTTCAAATTTACAATATTTTCATATTTGAGCACATTTTAAAAATTCTTCAAGAAAAATCTCGCGGATTTACTCTCTTTTTTGCAAGGTAGCATGCGTCTAAATATTGAACTGTTTTCACCATTAGAATCCCCGAGTAGAGCTCTTCAAAACTAGAGATAATGTTGATAGGTTTGGACGAACTTTTTTCACCAAAAATAGGAGAAAAACCTACTGGTGGCATATTTTTTTCCTTTCCGAAGAGGCACAACCTCTCATGGAAGCAAATCTGTGCGTCAAAGAAAATTCGTGCATCTCGCGAAAGAAAGAAAAACTCATTTTTTGTTTTGCGAGCGGCACAAAAAAAATCGTTTTTGAGAGGCACGACTGTCACTCTCGCAGAACCTCCATGAAAAGTAAATATGTGCCTCACACGGAAGAAGAAGAAAACACATTTTCTTTAGAGGCATGATTGGGGCTCTCGCGAAAGCAAACCCATACCTCCACGAGAAGTAAATTTGTGCCTCTTATAAATGGAAAAAAAAAAGGATAACGTGTTTTTCGCTTATTTGAGAGGCACGACCAGTCGTGCAAGCATATCTGTGCCTCCACGAAAAGTAAATTTGTGCCTTTCATGGAAGAAGAAAAGCACGATTTTTTCCTTTTATAAGAGGCACGACTATGCCTCTTACGGAAACAAATCCGTGCCTTCACAAGAAGTAAAGTTGTGACGGTTGCAGAAAAACATAACAAAAACAAGTTTTTTCGTGCAAAACGAATTTACAAAATTTTGTTTGCAAAACCTAATGAATACCTGGGGAAAAATAAAAAAGATGAAAACACGTACGGAAATTTTTTTCGAAGGGAGTGCCCAAAGCACGACACATGGTGGCGGCTGAGAGCGTGCTAGATGGCGTGCTCCTAGGCCACCAAAAGTAACCATTGTGGGGGCTCCCAAAGAGTACTCCTTGATTAGTTTCTCTCGGTGTGCAGACTTTTTTTCACCTTTCGAAATATAATTATGTTTTTTAGTCCTAAAAGTTAGAATTTTTTTCCAGAAAGATATGGCGTATAATGTTGAGACTTAGGCCGGGACATTTTAGGCTAGCCGAAGCACGGCTTGCTGTCTCGACAGGCCCAATCCTATATCATGCTATGCGCAACGATGGACGAGCAAATGCGCACCCCAACACGCGCTATTGGAACGGCCCACTAGGTGGTTTCTTCTTCCAGTTTTAGGAAGGTTCCAGAAGCGTCCATTTTTTTTTTACCCATATAGATTTTCGACTTTTCATTTCTATTTTACATGTCCATTCTAGAACTCATGATTCTTCTTTTAAATCCGAGAATATTTTTGAAATAAAAGAAAACTTTCAAAATCATGAATACATTTATAGTTTGGAAAATTAGAAATCCATGAATTTTTTTGAAATCCATAAACATTATCTAAATTTATGGACTCCTTTTGGAATAAAAGACTCATATTATTTAAAATTTAAAAATATTTTGTAAAGGCCACCAATATTTTCAAAAAAAAGCAACGTTTTTGAAATTCAGAAACATTGTCTACATTCAGTAATATTTTTTAAACTTTGCAAAAAAAATCATAAATAAGAATTCTTTAATGTGCGTAAGCATTTGTTAAATTTTTACAACATTTTTAGAACACTTTTAGAATATAATAAATATAAAAATTCTAAAAAAATAAAAATAAAACAAACAAAATTTTGTTTGCGAAAACCCTGAATCAGTTAATTGGGCCGGACAATTAGGCGCTGCCCCTGCACATTTGGTGGACTCTTAACCCAATGTCTCTACTTCTAAGGGACGAGTTGTCGTCTCCGTTTCGTCTGATATTTTTTCGTCTCAACCTCCCACCTTCGTCTGTTTTTTTTTCGTCTCTCCTCCCACCACCGTCTATCCCTCGGTTTTACTTCGCACCATACGAAAGAAAATAATGCAACAATGTTGCCCCCGCACATACGTGAAGAAAACCAGACGAAAAGGTTCCCCCTCGCATGAAACAAAAAAACCAGGTGAAGAGGCCCCCCGCACCGATTTTTTCTACCACACACATGCTCCGTGCCTCGATCCCTAGCTCGTCATCCCTTCTTCGCGACCGTCCGCCCGTATCCCACCCATTCCCTTCTTGCCCTCCCTACCTCCTCCCCTAGCACCGCTCCTCCGCTCCGGCCCCGCCCCTCCTCATGCTGCTGCGCCTGCACGTCGCCTACTCTCCAGACCTCCACACGACTCCACCACCTGAAGGGTCACCTGTTGGGGAACGTAGTATTTCAAAAATTTCCTACGATCACGCAAGATCTATCTACTAGATGCATAGCAACGAGAGGGGAGAGTGTGTCTACATACCCTCGTAGACCGAAAACGGAAGCGTCTAGTGACACGGTTGATGTAGTCGAACGTCTTCGCAATCCAACCGATCAAGCACCGAACGTACGACACCTCCGCGTTCAGCACACGTTCAGCTCGATGACGTCCCACGAGCTCTTGATCCAGTTGAGCTTCACGGGAGAGTTTCGTCAGCATGACGGCATGGTGACGGAGATGATGAAGCTACCGGCGCAGGGCTTCGCCTAAGCACTGCAACGGTACGACCGATGTGTGTTTCTGTGGAGGGGGGCACCGCACACGGCTAAAAGATCAATGATCAACTTGTGTGTCCATGGGGTGCCCCCACCCCCGTATATAAAGGAGTGGAGGAGGGGGAGAGGCGGGCCCTCTCTATGGTGCGCCCTAGGGGAGTCCTACTCCCACCGGGAGTAGGATTCCCCTTTTCCTAGTAGAACTAGGAGCCTTTCCAAGAAGTTGGAGTAGGAGAGAAGGAAAGGGAAAAGAGAAGAGAAGGAAGGAGGGGGCGCCGCCCCTCCCCCTAGTCCAATTCGGACTAAGCCTTGGGGGCGTGCAAGCTCCCCTCTCTCTTTCCCCTAAAGCCCAATAAGGCCCATATACTCCCCGGCGAATTCTCGTAACTCTTCGGTACTCCGGAAAATACCCGAATCACTCGGAACCTTTCCGATGTCCGAACATAGTCGTCCAATATATCGATCTTTACGTCTCGACCATTTCGAGACTCCTCGTCATGTCCACGATCTCATCCAGGACTCCGAACTACCTTCGGTGCATCAAAACACATAAACTCATAATACCGATCGTCATCGAACGGTAAGCGTGCGGACCCTACGGGTTCGAGAACTATGTAGACATGACCGAGACTCATATCCGGTCAGTAACCAATAGCGGAACCTGGATGCTCATATTGGCTCCTACATATTCTACGAAGATCTTTATCGGTCAAACCGCATAACAACATACGTTGTTCCCTTTGTCATCGATATGTTACTTGCCCGAGATTCGATCATCGGTATCACCATACCTAGTTAATCTCATTACTGGCAAGTCTCTTTACTCATTCCGTAATACATCATCTCGTGACTAACTCATTAGTCATTTGCTTGCAAGGCTTATTATGATGTGTATTACCGAGAGAGCCCAGAGATACCTCTCCGACACTCGGAGTGACAAATCCTATACTTGATCTATGCCAACACCACGAACACCTTCGAAGACACATGTAGAGCATATTTATAATCGCCCAGTTACGGTGTGACGTTTGATAGCACACAAGGTGTTCCTCTGGTATTCGGAAGTTGCATAATCTCATAGTCATAGGAACATGTATAAGTCATGAAGAAAGCATTAGCAGTAAAACTAAACGATCATAATGCTAAGCTAACGGATGGGTTTTGTCCATCACATCATTCTCCTAATGATGTGATCACGTTGATCAAATGACAACTCATGTCTATGGCTAGGAAACATAACCATCTTTGATCAATGAGCTAGTCTAGTAGAGGCACACTAGGGACACTCTGTTTTGTCTATGTATTCACACATGTACTAAGTTTCCGGTTAATACAATTCTAGCATGAATAATAAATATTTATCATGATATAAGGAAATAAATAATAACTTTATTATTGCCTCTAGGGCATATTTCCTTCATCATCGTTGTCGTGTCTGTGAAGATTTGAGGTCGTTCTGATGCCCGCGACGCGCGGGTCACAAACACCTCAATCTGGCTCTCCACCTCATGCCGACGCGGTGCCTCCCGACGACGACCTCCTCCTCCTCATGCCCTTGACATCCTCCTCCGCAAGCCTTCACTGTTGCCTTCCCTCATCCGTGACCTGCATGCGTGAGCCCAGCACACGGGAGGATGACGTCGACCATGGAGCACCGCGGACGCGCTACCACCATGGTGGGAACGAGGCAGAGTATGTCGTGGTGGCAGCGACGAGCACCGTGGACAAGCTACCACCATGGTGGGGACGAGGTGTTGCAGCCCTCCCCTCGAGATCGACTCCAGTCCGACGATGATGACGACCTGATCCCTACAGGTGACGACGACGTGCTCCGTCCCAACTACCTCGACCTCAACAAGCCCCGTCAAGATTGATCACCGCGGGCTGCACCCCTCTCTTCCTTCACCACCATGAGTTGAGGAGGAGCACCATCAACTCTCTTGATTGGGTGTTTACTCTCATAGAAAAGAAGAAGTACATGACCATCGTAGCTACTGTTGAATTCATGTATATAAATTGAATTCATCCAATTTTTTATATTGTGTCCCCAAAAGACAAATGAGTGGATCTGAAGGAGAGAGGGTGAGAAGAAGAGGCGTCGTGCGGCTGGTAGCGGGTGAGAATTGTCTAGCCGGAAATCAGGGATTTCTAGCAATGGCCTCAGAGTGATATCCATGACGAGATGAACACCACCATGGCATCATCCTGGATGTGATCGAGGTACCTCTCTTTCCTCGGTATTACCAGTAATGTTTTCAGATTATCCATGTATATATAGTATGTGCATAGTCTGTATAAAATGCATAGTCATAGTTTTTCTTAACCGGTTTGCTACGCATTCTTCTATCAATGCGTAAGGTCAAACTTATTGGTTTTAGCTGAAATATATTTTCCCCTGCATTTTACACCGAGGAAGATTCTGAGGAGAAGTAAGGAGATAACAGGGCGCATGCTTCAACATTCAGTCCTTGTGGCCATCATACCCTCTTATTTCATAATCTACCTTACATGTTTAATACTCCCTTCGCCCATAATATAAGTGTATCAATTTTTCTCCACTTTAGTACAAAGTTGTACTAAAGTTGAGACACTTATTTTGGAACAGGGGGGAGTATGATAACCAACTCTTTGGAAAGAAATCTTCCTTACCAAGATATGCTAGGTTCCGTATCTTCCTTTCCCATATTTTGGCTTTCATCTTAGCTCGTTTGATAGATCCCTTTAAACATGAAAATGGAAATTTAGACTATATGTTAGAAAAACATATCAAGGTCCTTTTTACTTACAGAAACCTTTGCAATGCACTCAAATATTTATTGAGATTTACGAGTTGTGCAAGTCTGGGCGACAATGAAGGCATAAAGCTGGTTATGGTGAAGGTCGGCTTGGTTGCCTTATGGATCTGAGCTCACGGGATATGCAAGTTGATGAATGATAACCTACTGATGCAAGTTGAACCCAAGCATAAGCTGATGACAATCTGATGCAAGTTTGTGAATTATCATTCATGGAACATGTATATTTTGTAAAAATTTCAATTATTATATTCCAATGTTGAGGATATCGCTTATCGTTATCGTCTCAGTCACCTGGGGATTAGATATTAATCGGAAATTGGCCGGTTAATCGATTTTATCGATCGACTATTAATCGGCCATTTTTTCAAATCCCAGGTTCCCAGCACTAAAATATGCTATATTCAGCACCAAAACAATATTAGACAGAAGTGTTACCTTAAATCCTAGCCTTTGAATCCTGATATAATGACAAACAAAATAGAAAAACATTACATATTGTGTAACAAGGTCCACAAAACACAAATAAACATAGTTCTTGCAAACATAGTGCTACGAATAGGCCCGATTTATCGGTAGATTCCCGATAAATCGCTTGTCATAGCGATAAATCGGCCCAAATGATAAATGATGAAGATAAGGCATAATCTTATCGGTCACCCCAAGAGTAGCGATAAATCGGACGATAAATCGCTGAATCGGAAGATTTCTTGAACAGTGTTATATTCTATAAAAGTCGTGCTCTGTTTTTGGACGCTTTAAATGATGTTTTGGTCATTTCTTTAGTAAAACATACATAGTGAGTATGGTTGTAAAGCTAAATGAATGCTCAATGGACAGTTCAAGACTTCAAGGTATTCATTATTTGTTCTGTGTGTGTAAATTAAAATGTTAAATCTTTCCTACCTCAAGTTGCATTATTTGCCGGATTACCGGTAGTTACTCAGTTAGCCATTGCAATGCCACGTGATTTGGTGATTTGTCAAAGTTTGACGGTGTTAAAGAAAAGAGGGGGGGGGGGCTACACCAAGTTGACGGTTTGCGGGTCGACAAGGCACAACATGCTAGCCTTCCCGGTTGTGGTTGGTGGGGGCTGCTGTTTGGCCGGTGTGAGTCGGGGGAGTGGGAGGACGAGGATGTAGGAGAGGAAAAAGACGCACGAAATTTGGTTGACACAAAAAGCACGTGGCAACGCATAGGCGTTCTACTAGTAGGAGTAGCATGGCACCATACAAAGACTATTGTGTCGGGACGGCACAACATGAATCACTAGGCCATGTCAGGCCGCGCAATTATCACGTTGTGAGGCACGGTGAGATGGTCGGACGTTAGCATGACAAGGTAGTTTCTCAGTTCTAAACTCACATAAGCCCAATACCTCTTCAAATCTTCACTTTGTTGCCTACAACCTATCTATTCTCACAACAGAAGTGTACTCCTAGTCTCGCAAATCCACCCCCAATCAATTGTGGCTGGCCACGAGAAGACGATGACCACCACCACTGCTCCACCATTGACGTCCTATACACCCTTCTCTAATCCTCCATAGAAATCCAGATCCAAACCCTTGCCACCCCATGGATGGAGCTTTAGATGTGTGAGAGGAGACTTCTTGGCGGTGGTGCTGCACCACCTTAAGTTGTTGACGACATATATGATTTGTGCTATCGAAGAATAGTGGGGTTCCCATACATGTTGGCCAGAACCAAGACATCACTCTCTTCCTCCCTCTGTCGTCCGTGTCAGGCTAGTGCTGACACGGCTCTAAGGCACGATAGGCTTACCGGGTCGCCTGTCCCGAGGCACATTCTGCTTATGCCGTGTTGGCCTGACCCGACCCAAGTCTCGACATTAATGGCATAGCTTGGCTGATTGAGTCACCAAGCCCAATAAACATTTCCTCCAGCAACTTCTGGGAGTAAATATCCTAATAAGTGGTCAAAACCACCCATAATTTGACATGTTAGCTTGACAATAACTCCATGGGGTGATTTATATGTTTTTACAAATTTGAGGGTAAATTTGTATCCCCTTCAATCCAAATTAGTTGACGAGGGACTGGAGGGACTGGAGGGAGTACCAAAATTGATTTTTTTGGGGGGCAGGGGGGAGTATGGCTCCATTGCAGCAGATTTGTTGCCTTGTTGGTGGTTTCTATACGTTTGTCGATCATATTCTACACTCGCCGGAAAGAATATGATATTAATCACATATGTGCGCTTCGCTGGGCTGGCCAATTCAACTAGCCTTCTAATACCGCCAACGGCTTTTCGTTGTTTTTTATTTTGCCTTTTTTTCTTTTCCCCCTTTTTCCATTTTTTCTAATGCATGAATATCTTTTCTCAAAATATATGGACCTTTTTCTAAATGTGCGAACATTTTTTTTAGACACATGACATTTTTTTGCAAATATTTGAAGTTTGTCTTCAAAGCACAAGAATTATGCTTTAACATACCAACAATTTTTTGCAAACATTAAAAATTTAATAGCAAGACGAACAATTTTTTTGTAAACATGAATATATAGATTTTTTAACTGAGTTTAATAATGCATTGATTATCATTTTTAAAGGGGTATGATTTATCCTACTAAAAAATAGTGAGGCTATTGGACCACAAAGCATACGTGGTAAGCTATCACAAACAAATATCGAAGCAATTGGCATACTTCTGGACTGGCCCATGTAGGAGGACTCCATAGAGCCAGGGGTTCGATGGCAATTCCTATTTGGCGCTGCAGGCGCCCGTTACAGTGCAATTTGCAAACGGGAGCCTGCAGCAGTTCAAGCTGGATCGACCTCGCAACCCGTTCGTCACAAGACCTTAGCTCTTGCCACCACGCCACCGCTATTACATCTGTTTACTTCCATCGTCTTCTCTTCTTATCTATATTTCGTTTCCTGTTTTTTTTTGTTTTCCTTTTTCGGTTTTTCCTGTTTTCGTTTTTCTGCTTCCTGTTTTCGCTTTTCTTTTTTTCCCCTTTTTTTATATTTTTTCCTCCTTTTCCTGGTTTGATGATGTTTTTTGAAATTGATGAACCTTTTTAAAATTCGATGATTATTGTTTCATATTGGACGATTTTTTTCAAAC
Organism: Secale cereale; assembly: GCA_902687465.1. Lineage (NCBI taxonomy): Eukaryota > Viridiplantae > Streptophyta > Magnoliopsida > Poales > Poaceae > Secale > Secale cereale. Next base: position 950,432,121 of record LR738711.1, read on the forward strand.
CGGTGATTTTTTATTTCAAATTTGTGAATTTTTTTCAGTATCAATGAACTTTTTTTCAAATTCGATGATTTTTTTCAAATACTGGAACTTTTTCCTAAATCAATTTATTTTTTGTTAATTTCGGATGAACTTTTTTAGAATTTGGATGAAAATTTTCCAAATTGATGAAAATTTTCTCAACATTGATGAACTTATTTTCAGAATCAATGAACTTTTTTCAAAATCAATGAACTCTTTTCCAAATTTGTGATTCTATTTTCAAAATTGATGAATTTTTTTTCAAATTTGTGAACTTTTTCTCGAGACGATGATTTTTTTAAATTATTGAACTTTTAAAAAACTTTGATGAACTCTATTCATTTCCACGAACTCTTTTGAATTTCTATGAACCTTTTTTTTCAAATTTGTACCTGTTTTCAGTATATTTTTAGAATTATGTTTCGAATTTATAATTTAAAAAAAAATACTTTACTGGATATGTATATGTCAACTTCACCGGAAAACCCTATTCGCCGCATTCTGCCGCAAGTAGTCGACCTACCGCACAGGTTCGATGGTAAATGGGCTGGCCCAGTTAGCGATTTTTTAATGTGGGATCGTTTTCCGGTTTCTGGGATCCTTCTGGATGGTTCCTGGCCGGTTTTGGGTACCTTCCAGAAGGTTCTTGAACCGGTTGTTCTGGTTTTCTTTTTCTTTTTTCTTGTTCTTTTCGTTTTTAGATATTTATGTTTCTTTTTCTTTTTTTCTGTTTGTTTTTTATATCATTTCCTTTTCTTCTCTTTAAAAAAATCGAAAATTTTAAATTTTGTTCGTGTTTCCCAAAAAAGTTTAGTTTTTGAAAAAAATGTTCTCAAAATTCAAAATTTGTTCTCATTACACAAAAAAGTTCAAAATTTTCGAAATTCAGAAAATGTACCGGATTTCAATTTTTTTCCACATATTCAAAAAATGTTCGCACTTCCAAATTTGTTCGGAATTTTTCAAAATTGTTCTCCATTTAAAATTTGTTCTGAAGATTCAAAAACTGTTCATGCTTTAATTTTTTTGCGCTTCCAAATTTATTTGGGATTTTTTAAAATTGTTCTCCGTTTCAAAACTTGTTCTCAAGATTTCAAAAAATGTTCGTCCTTTAAAAAATTGTCCGCGCTTCCGAATTTGTTCTTAAGATTCAATTTTTTTACAAATTCCAAAATTGTACATGTTTTCAAAAAATGTTTGGAAATTCAAAAATTGTTTGCATTAAAAAAACGTATGTTGAAAAAAGTACTCAAAATTTCGTTTTTTGGGATTTTCTCAAACAGTGTTAAATTCGGAACTGTGATTGCCACCGGTCCATGCCGGATAACCGCCGACGTCATGTGCCTGACGGTCGTCGTAGCCACCAGCAAAACAGGACGCCGAGGCCAGATGTTCCACACGCCACCCCTCAAGCCCGTCGACCCATGAGCACCAGTGCACAGAGCCGCCTACAACCCGTGCACTGGCGCAAAGGTCGCTCTTGCCGGGCCCTTCTCCTCTGCCACAACACTGGCCATGAGCCCACCCCTGTGACACCCGTGTGCTCCGGCTCGTAGCTCGAGCGTTGCCGCCAACCCCGCCTCGCCGCCCACGCCGCTCACTAGCACAACACCAGAGCACAGGAGCTTCCCCATCGCTACCAGTGGGCCGAGACTGGCACCAAGATCGAGCGCCCCGCCCCTGCCGTCGTCGTAAGGTCCATGTGCTTTCCTACCCGCTTCCTCTGGCAGCGGTGAGGGCAAGGAGATGTGGGAGTAGGTGGTGGCGGCGGCTAGGCCAGTTCGCCTTCCGTGTTGCCCTGAAGGAGCAGACACGGGGGCCAGGGGAGAGATTCACAAACAAAGTTGCCCGTGTTTGCAAAAGCACCCCAATCGATGGTAACCATACCCCTCTCCCCACCCTCTAATTTGCAACATCAACTGCAAGAAATAAATGGTACTGTTGGTAAACGTTGGTTGGTAAACTATTAGGCTGACAATAAAATAATAATATCATAGTTAGTATCATGCATGTCAAGTAGGCAATTTTGATTAGGTGACATATAATTAAATGAAGAGAAAGATGCTCGAGTATCATACTCCCTCCGTCCATGAATAAGTGTACTTCTATATTTTGTCTTAAGTCAAAGTTTTTAAAAATTGACCATCTATATACAAAAGATTAGTAGCATACTCATATGACATCAAATTGGTATATTATGAAATTACATTTCAAAAGAGATCTAATGATATTAATTTAGTGTCATAAATGCTGCTATTTTTCTCTATAAAGTTGGTCAAGTTTTTAAAACTTTGACTTAGGACAAAAGCTAAAAGTACACCTATTCGCGGACGGATGGATGGAATATATCGTAATACCATACCATATTAAATGATGTGTTACGTCATGCATGTCAATAGTATCAACATATATGATAATATGCATTACAAATGTAATATTATACATGCATAATACTAGTATATAATACTTCTCATTTCAACTGGCCTTACAATATAATTGTCCGGGCCAAATTTCTAGCGGTACTGTTTGTATCTGTCCAGCTACATGCACCGCTTTGCACCTTTTTGGCTAGCTGACCGTATGACCGTATTTATGGGCAATGCTGTTTTTTGCATGGAGGGGGGAAATGAGGTGGGCAGAGAAATGACGACGGCGTTTCACTCGCATCGTGCGCCCTACAAAAACTCGCAGAAACGTGAACCCTGAGCGAGCGGGTGGTTTGTTTGTTCGTTCAACTTTCTTTACGAGTGAACATAGGTACCCCACCTGTGATTTCCATTCCACCGCAGCTTACCCGTGTCACGCCTCATTCGAGATCGCATGCGTGCGTGCGACGCCACGCACAGGTCAAACACGTGTTTCCTTTAGTACAACCCTTATATATAAGAGTATTAGGCTAGTCATATTGGAAGTAACTTAGCTAGTAACATAGTGCATTCCAATTTTTTTTTGCTTATATGGCAAGTAGTTAATGAGAAATGGTAACATAATACTTTCTCCGTCCGGAAATACTTGTCAGCAAAATGACTAAAAGAGGATGTATCTAGATGTATTTTGGTTCTAGATACATTCATTTTTATTCATTTTGATGACAAGTATTTTGGAACGGAGGGAGTATGTTACTGTAACATAGCGATTTTCAAGACACAATGAGTCTACAGGCTAATAAATAAAGTCGTTTATGACATTACTACTATGTTACTTTACACTATGAAGATGGTAACTTAAACTAGTGTCATATGCATGTCACTAGTATAAGTTACTCGCCACTATGACCAGCCTTAAAGCCACTAAGCAGGGCTCCCTCACATTCAATTCCAGTGCTGGGCGTGAGCTTCCCCTAGGCTGAAATGCCGCCATTTATATTAGATGTTAATATTTCTACCCCTGAAACATACCTGCCTTCAAGAATAACTAATTGTCTTTCGGTCAAAATCTTTCTTTCGAAAACAAATCTCCAGTGATTTGAGTCAGCCTCCGATGACTGATCATTCTAATAATAAGTGATTGTTTCAATATAGTACTTACAGTAAAAACACTGAGCATAATACTGTTGGGCACATTAACTTTGCATAAGTCTCGGTCATCAACGTTTGAAATAATCAAGAGAACTTGCAACACAAATGAAAGGATCTCGAATGATCTCAATCAACTATTGATTCTATGAATGAAACACCAGCCTCTTTCCACCGTTCCCTAAATGTAGCAGCTAGCATTTTCCTCATGTTAATTCATCGACTATACAAACCATGCGGGTGGACGAACAACTCATCCTCCGTAGATAAAAGTCCCACAACATTGATGTGCATCAAGTGTTATGTTCAGATATCCACGTCAATGTAACATAACAAGTTTATAGAGACCACCAATGTAGACCATTCAACATAGTACGGGAGTTGTCTCTGTACTTTCATCTGCAATACCTATGACAACCACTATGTACCAGTGATGATGTAATGAAAAACAAGTCAATTATATTCAAAGATGCATGTACATATGTGTCTAGTCATCAATGCATAGACTGCGTGTTCTCTTGTGCGCAAAGTCATAAATGTATCATGATTGTTCAACAATTTGCCTCACTGGTACAATTTACTAGAGAAGATGAAAAATGTGAGTTGTCTGCCATCTGTGTGCAAAGAGCAGGGAGGAGATACAAGGATGAAGGGTGGCGAAAAGTATTGAGAACAAGAACAATTTCTTTGATCATATCTTTGATTTATTGATTTAACAAAGCAAAATGCTCCATAAACTCAATTAAAATGCACACTTTAGTCTATAAGCAAAAAAGTCATACAGTTTAGTATTGTAACCTCCTTTTATGAAGAAAACAGAAAACAACGACAAAACGTGAAGATCAAGAATAAATAATCCAAAGGGCTAAAAAGTCATGATCTATTTCACCAAGTTTTTCTTTATCTACATTTGTACACCATTCATCTGCACACAATTGCTCTCTTACATTAGCACCTCATTGTATTTTTTATTTATCCTGTATGTCACCAAGTCATGTAATCGACTAAATGATCCATATTATCTACTATATTATTCTTGGTTAACTTACCAAAACCCGACAAACTATCAATAACAAATATGAGCAACAACAAATTGTCAATGACGAGCTTACGCAGTGCGACATTTCAAAAAAAAAAAGCAGGCTTCCTTTCGTTAATGGGATAGGAATATTATTGGAATGAGAAAATCATAGGAAGTAAGGTGACATGAATCTTAATTCTTATAGGGGGAAATGTCACATGATTCATAGGATAGATTTTTTTAATTAAGTCTAGGCTAATTTTTTCCCTTTGAAATGTGAAGAATTGGTTCCTATCCTACATAGTAATAGGAATCCATACAAACCAAAGGGCTCGAAAGGAAATTTTTCTACAAAATTCCTATCCTCTAGAATTCCTACAAAATTTCTTCAAACCAAAAGGAGGCCTCAAGGATTACATTGAAGCTTACACGACTCACTTCTGACGAAAGAGCATGCTTGCACATGAATGTACCACCTCATTAGCATCTTTTCCTACAAATTTCAACTCGAATCCTTGAAAAAGCGAGAGATAGGTACGCATCTCTCTAAGAATGTGGCCACAAATAGACCGTTCATTGCCTTTATGCCAGTTCTCCACAAGCATTTGATAATCAGTTTTCATCATTATCTTCTTCCAACCCCTCTCAGTTGCCAGCAGGATAGCATCTCGGTAAGCCAATGCCTTGCAAGAAAATGGGCCAGCTACACTTTGAAAGGAACTTCTCAATACGATTTTGAGCCACCATAAATGCACCCGCTCAACAACTCATGGCGTCTATAGCGCCATAAGGCTAGTCATAGTGGGGAGTAACTTAGACTAGTAACATGCATATGTTACTACTCTATGTTACTACCTTTATAGTGGGAAGTGTCATATGTGTAGTAACATACACATGTTCATTTATTGTCTTGTAGACTCATTTTTCATTAGAAACCGTTATGTGATGGTAACATATTAGGTTACTGTATTTGTCTCTCTCCTCATTAACTAGTTGCCACATTAATATTTTTGCTTATGTGGCATCTATGTTACTACCTATGTTACTCCCGCTATGACCAGCCTAAGTGTTGTTTTTCACCATGCAATCCACCCATCCGTTGTTGGTTTCCACCCCGCTCGTGCCGGCGTCGGCACCAAGGCCTTGGCTGGAATATCCATAGCTCTTACAATTCTGATGCAGAGGCTGTTGGGGATCGTAGAAGAAATCAAAAAAAATTCTACGCATCACCAAGATCAATCTATGGAGTAATCTGGCAACGAGGGAGATGGGAGTGCATCTACATACCCTTGTAGATCGCGATGCGGAAGCGTTACAAGAACGCGGATGAAGGAGTCGTACTCGTAGCGATTCAGATCGTGGTTGATTCTGATCTAAGCGCCGAACAACGGCGCCTCCGCGTTCAACACACGTGCAGCCCAGTGACGTCTCCCACGCCTTGATCCAGCAAGGAGAGAGGGAGAGGTTGGGGAAGACTCTGTCCAGCAGCAGCACGACGGCGTGGTGGTGGTGGAGGAGCCTGGCACTCCAGCAGGGCTTCGCCAAGCACCGCAAGAGACGAGGAGTGAGAGGGGTAGGGCTGCGCCAAGAGGGAGATGATCTCAAGTGTATGGCAGCCCCAAAACCCCCACTATATATAGAGGAAGGGGAGGGGCTGCGCCTCCATCTAGGGTTCCCTCCATAGGGGTGGCGGCAGCCCCCAAAACCCATCTAGGGTGCGGCCAAGGGGGGAAGAGAGGGGGTGCCCTAGGGTGGGCGTTAAGGCCCATCTGGACCTAGGGTTTGCCCCCTTCCCACTCTCCATGCGCCTTGGGCCTTGGTGGGGGGGGGGGGGGGGCGCACCAGCCCACCTGGGATTGGTTCCCTCCCACACTTGGCCCATGCAGCCCTCTGGGGCTGGTGTCCCCACCTGGTGGACCCCCGGGATCCTCCCGATGGTCCCGGTACGTTACCGATAGCACCCGAAACTTTTCCGGTGACCAAAATAGGACTTCCCATATATAAATCTTTACCTCCGGACCATTCTGGAACTCCTCGTGACGTCCAGGATCTCATCCGGGACTCCGAACAACATTTGGTAACCACGTATAACTATTCCATGTAACCCTAGCGTCATCGAACCTTAAGTGTGTAGACCCTACGGGTTCGGGAACCATGCAGACATGACCGAGACAACTCGCCGGCCAATAACCAACATCGGGATCTGGATACCCATGTTGGCTCCCACATGCTCCACGATGATTTCATGGGATGAACCACGATGTCAAGGATTCAATCAATCCCGTATACGATTCCCTTTGTCTATCGGTATAGTACTTGCCCGAGATTCGTTCGTCGGTATCCTGATACCTTGTTCAATCTCGTTACCGACAAGTCTCTTTACTCGTTCCATAACACATCATCCCGTGATCAACTCCTTGATCACATTGTGCACATTATGATGATGTCCTACCGAGTGGGCCCAGAGATACCTCTCCATCACACGGAGTGACAAATCCCAGTCTTGATTCGTGCCAACCCAACAGACACTTTCGGAGATACCCGTAGTGCACCTTTATAGCCACCCAGTTACGTTGTGACGTTTGGTACACCCAAAGCATTCCTACGGTTTCCGGGAGTTGCACAATCTCATGGTCTAAGGAAAATATACTTGACATTTAGAAAAGCTTTAGCAAACGAACTACACGATCTTGTGCTAGGCTTAGGATTGGGTCTTGTCCATCACATCATTCTCCTAATGATGTGATCCCGTTATCAACGACATCCAATGTCCATGGTCAGGAAACCGTAACCATCTATTGATCAATGAGCCAGTCAACTAGAGGCTTACTAGGGACATGGTGTTTGTCTATGTATCCACACATGTATCTGAGTTTCCTATCAATACAATTCTAGCATGGATAATAAACAATTATCATGAACAAGGAAATATAATAATAACCAATTTATTATTGCCTCTAGGGCATATTTCCAACAGTCTCCCACTTGCACTAGAGTCAATAATCTTGTTCACATCGCCATGTGATCACAGGTCACATCGCCATGTGACTAAAATCCAAAGAGTTTACTAGAGTCAATAATGTAGTTCACATCACTATGGGATTAACACTCAATGAGTTCTGGGTTTGATCATGTTATGCTTGTAAGAGAGGTTGTAGTCAACGGGCCTGCAACATTCAGATCCCTATGTATTTCACAAAACTTTATGTCATATCGTAGATGCTGCTACCACGTTCCATTTGGAGCTATTCCAAATTGTTGCTCCATTATATGTATCCGGTATCTCTACTCAGAGCTATCCGGATAGGTGTTAAGCTTGCATCGACGTAACTCTTTACGTCGAACTCTTTATCACCTCCATAACCGAGAAACATTTCCTTATTCCTCTAAGGATAATTTTGACCACTTATCTGGTGATCCACTCCTGGATCACCTTTGTACCCTCTTGCCAGACATGTGGCAAGGCACACATCAGGTGCGGTACTCAGCATGGCATACCGTATAGAGCCTATGAAAAAAGCATAGGAGACGACCTTCGTCCTTCCATTTTCTTCTGTCGTGGTCAAGCTTTGAGTCTTACTCAACTTCACACCTTACAACTCAGGTAAGAACTCCTTCTTTGACTGATCTATTTTGAACTCCTTCAAAATCATGTCAAAGGTGTGTGTTCTTTTGAAAGTATCATCAGGCGTCTTGATCTATCTTTATAGATCTTGATGCCCAATATGTAAGCAGCTTTATCCAGGTCTTCCTTTGAAAAACTCCTTTCAAACAACCCTTTATGCTTTCCAGAAATTCTACATCATTTCGGATCAACAATATGTTATTCACATATACTTATCAGAAATGTTGTAGTGCTCCCACTCACTTTATTGTAAATACAAGTTTCTAACAAACTTTGTATAAAACCAAAAACTTTGATCACTCCATGAAAGCGTATATTCCGACTCCGAGATGCTTGCTCTAGTCCATGGAAGGATCGCTGGAGCTAGCATACCTTTTAGCATCCTTAGGATCGACAAAACCTTTCTGATTGTATCACATACAACCTTTCCTTACGAAAACTGGTGAGGAAACTTGTTTTGATATCCATCTGCCAAATTTCATAAATGCAGCTAATGCTAATATGATTCTGACGGACTTAAGCATCGCTACAGGTGAGAAAATATCATCGTATTCAACTCCTTGAACTTGTGAAAAACTCTTCGCCACAAGTCAAGCTTCATAGACGGTGACATTACCGTCCACGTCCCTCTTCTTCTTAAAGATCCATTTATCTCAATGGCTTGCCGATCATCGGGCAAGTCCACCAAAGTCCATACTTTGTTTTGATACATGGATCCTCTCTCGGATTTCTCGGCTTCTAACCATTTGTCGGAATACGGGCCCACCATCGCTTCTCCATAGTTCGTAGGTTCATTGTTGTCCAACAACATGACATCTAAGACAGGATCACCGTACCACTCAAGAGTAGTACATATCCTTGTCGACCTACGAGGTTCGATAGCAACTTCATCCGATGCTTCATGATCACTATCATTAGTTTCCTCTTCAACAGTCGTAGGTTACACAGAAACATCTTTCTGTGTTGCACTACTCTCCGGTTGAAGTGAGGGTTCGACAACCTCATCAAGTTCTATCTTCCTCCCACTCAATTCTTCCGATAGAAATTCCTTCTCGAGAAAGGACCCGTTCATAGCGACAAACATTTTTACCATTGTATCTGAGATAGAAAGTATACCCAACTGTTACCTTTGGGTGTCCTATGAAGATGTATTTGTCCGCTTTGGGTTCGAGCTTTTCCCGGCTGAAGCCATAAGCATCGCAGCCCCAAACATTAAGAAACGACAACTTTGGTTTCTTGCCAAACCATAGTTCATACGGTGTCGTCTCAACGGACTTAGATGGTGTCCTATCTAAAGTGAATGCAGCTGTCTCTAATGCATAACCTCAAAATAATAGCGGTAGATCGGTAAGAGACATCATAGATCGCACCATATCTCATAAGGTTCGATTACGACGTCCAGACACACCATTACGCCGTGGTGTTCCAGGTGGCTTCAACCGCGAAACAATTCCACAATGTCTTAAGTGATTGCCAAACTCATAACTCAGAAAATCTCCCCTTGATCAGATCGTAGGAACATGATCTTCTTGTTATGATGATTCTTAACTTCACTCTGAAATTGCTTGAACTTTTCAAACATTTCAGACTTTTGCTTCATTAAGCAAATATACCCATATCTACTCAAATCGTCAGTGAAGATGAGAAAATAACGATATCCACCACACGCCTTAATTCTCATTGGATCACACACATCAGCATGTATGATGTCCAACAAGTCACTTGCCCGTTTCATTGTACCTGAAAACGGGATCTTAGTCATCCTGCCCATGAGGCATGGCTCGCATGTGTCAAGCGATTCAAAATCAAGTGACTCCAAACATCCATCAGCATGGAGTTTCTTCATGCATTTTATGCCAAAATGACCTAAGCGGCGGTGCCACAAGAAAGTGGTACTATCATTATTATCTCTACATCTTTTGGCGTTAATATTATTATCATGTGTATTACTATGATCGAGATTCAATAAACCATTGGGTGCATGACCATAAAGGTATTATTCATGTAAACAGAATAACCATTATTCTCTAACTTAAATGAATAATCGTATTGCAATGAACATGATATAATCATATTCATGCTCAACGTAGACACCTGATAACATTTATCCAGGTTCAACACTAATCCCGAAGGTAGAGGGAGCGTGCGATGGTGATCTTATCAACCTTGGAAACACTTCCAACACACATCGTCACCTCGCCCTTAGCTAGTCTCCGTTCATTCCGCAGCTTTTGCTTCAAGTCACTAATAATAGCAACTGAACCGGTATCCAATACCCAGGTACTACTAGGAGTGCTAGTAAGGTACACATCAATAACACGTATATCAAATATACTTTGTTGAAGTTGCCAGCTTTCTTATCTACCATGTATTTGGGGTAGTTCTGCTACCATGTTACAGTTCCCCTTACAATAGAAGCACTCAGTCTCGAGGTTTGGGTTCAACCTTGGGTTCCTTTATTAGAGCGACAACTGGTTTGCCATTCATGAAGTTTCCTTTATAGGCCTTGCCCCATTTTTGAAACCAGTGGTCTTGTTAAACCATCAACACTTGATGCTCCTTGATTTCTACTTTTGCGGTCTTAAGTACCGCTAATAGCTCCGGGATCATCTTCATCCTTTGCATGTCATAGTTCATCATGAAGTTCTAGTAGCTTGGTGATAGTGTCTATAGAATTCCGTCAACCACTATCTCATCTGGAAGATTAACTCCCACTTGGTTCAAGTGATTTTAGCACCCAGACATTCTGAGCACATGCTCACTAGTTGGGCTATTCTCCTCCATCTTGTTGGCAAAAGAACTCGTCAGAGGTCTCATACCTCTCAACACAGGCATGAGCCTGAAATCCCAATTTCAGATCTTGGAACATCTCATATGTCTTATGCCGTTCAAAACGTCATTGGAAACCCGATTGTAAGCCGTAAAGTATGGTGCACTAAACTATCAAGTAGTCATCAGGACGTGTCTGTCAGGTGTTCATAACATCCACCGACGATGTTGTAGGGGTTTGCACATCGAGCGATGCATCAAAGACGTAAGCCTTCTGTGTAGCAGTGAGGACACTCATCGGACTACGGACCCAGTCCGCATCATTGCTTACAATATCTTTCAACTTAGTCTTTCTCTTGGATCGTATTAAACAGGGAGATACAACGCAAGCTATTGGTCTACAACATAATTTGCGAAGACAACTTAGACTATTGTTCATGACAATTAAGTTCATCTAATTTTTTTTAATGAACTCCCACTCAGATAGACATCTCTCTAGTCATCTAAGTGATACATGATCCGAATCGACTAGGCCGTGTCCGATCATCACGTGAGACGGACTAGTCATCAACGGTGAACATCTTTATGTTGATCGTATCTTCTATACGACTCATGTTCGACCTTTCGGTCTTCCGTGTTCCGAGGCCATGTCTGTACATGCTAGGCTCGTCAAGTCAACCCCAAGTGTATTGCGTGTGTAAATCTGGCTTACACCCGTTGTATGCGAACGTTAGAGCCTATGGTGCTTCGGAACAACGAACCTTAGCAACGGTGCACGGTTAGGGGGAACACAATTCTTGAAATTTTAGTGAGAGATCATCTTATTTACTACCGTCGTTCTAAGCAAATAAGATGTAAAACATGATAAACATCACATGCAATCAAATAGTGACATGATATGGCCAATATCATTTTGCTCCTTTTGATCTTCATCTTCGGGGCTCCATGATCATCATCGTCACCGGCATGACACCATGATCTCCATCATCATGATCTCCATCATCGTGTCTTCATGAAGTTGTCTCACCAAACATTACTTCTACTACTATGGCTAACGATTAGCGATAAAGTAAAGTAATTACATGGCAGTTTTCAATGACACGCAGGTCATACAATAAAATAAGACAACTCCTATGGCTCATGCCGGTTGTCATACTCATCGACATGCAAGTTGTGATTCCTATTACAAGAACATGATCAATCTCATACATCACATATATATCATTCATCACATCCTTTTGGCCATATCACATCACACGGCACATGCTGCAAGAACAAGTTAGACGTCCTCTAATTGTTGTTGCAAGTTTTTACGTGGCTGCTATAGGTTTCTAGTAAGAATGTTTCTTACCTACGCCAAAACCACAACGTGATATGCCAATTTCTATTTACCCTTCATAAGGACCCTTATCATCAAATCCGATCCGACTAAAGTGGGAGAGATAGACACCCGCTAGCCACCTTATGCAACTAGTGCATGCCAGTCGGCAGAACATGTCTAACGTAAGCGTACGTGTAAGGTCGATCCGGGCCGCTTCATCCCACGATGCCGCCGAATCAAGATAAGACTAGTAACGGCAAGAGAATTGACAAATCGACGCCCACAACTACTTTGTGTTCTACTCGTGCAAGAAACTACGCATAGACCTGGGTCATGATGCCACTGTTGGGGATCGTAGCAGAAATAAAAAAAATTCTACGCATCACCAAGATCAATCTATGGAGTAATCAAGCAACGAGAGAGAAGGGAGTGCATCTACATACCCTTGTAAATCGCGACGCGGAAGCGTTACAAGAACGTGGATGAAGGAGTCGTAATCGTAGCGATCCAAATCGCGGTTGATTCTGATCTAAGCGCCGAACAACGGCGCCTCCGCGTTCAACACACGTGCAGCCCGGTGACGTCTCCCACGCCTTGATCCAGCAAGGAGAATGGGAGAGGTTGGGGAAGAATCCGTCCAGCAGCAACACGACGGCGTGGTGATGGTGGAGGAGCGTGGCACTCCAGCAGGGCTTCGCCAAGCACCGCAAGAGACGAGGAGGGAGAGGGGTAGGGCTGCGCCAAGAGGGAGATGATCTCAAGTGTATGGCAGCCCCAAAACCCCCACTATATATAGGGGACGGGGAGGGGCTGCGCCCCCATCTAGGGTTCCCTCCCTAGGGGTGGCGGCAGCCCCCAAAACCCATCTAGGGTGCGGCCAAGGGGGGAAGAGAGGGGGGCGCCCTAGGGTGGGCCTTAAGGCCCATCTGGACCTAGGGTTTGCCCCCCTCCCACTCTTCATGCGCCTTGGGCCTTGGTGGGGGGGGGGGGCGCACCAGCCCACCTGGGACTGGTTCCCTTCCATACTTGGCCCATGCAGCCCTCTGGGGCTGGTAGCCCCACCTGGTGGACCCCCTGGACCCTCTCGGTGGTCCCTGTACGTTACCGATAGCACCCGAAACTTTTCCGGTGACCAAAACAGGACTTCCCATATATAAATCTTTACCTCCGGACCATTCCGGAACTCCTCGTGACATCCGGGATCTCATCCGAGACTCCGAACAACATTCGGTAACCACGTATATCTATTCCCTATAACCCTAGTGTCATTGAACCTTAAGTGTGTAGACCCTACGGGTTCGGGAACCATGCAGACATGACCGAGACAACTCTCCGGCCAATAACCAACAGCAGGATCTGGATACCCATGTTGGCTCCCACATGCTCCACAATGATTTTATCGGATGAACCACGATGTCAAGGATTCAATCAATCCCGTATACGATTCCCTTTGTCTATCGGTATAGTACTTGCCCGAGATTCGATCGTCGGTATCCCGATACCTTGTTCAATCTCGTTACCGGCAAGTCTCTTTACTCGTTCCGTAACACATCATCCCGTGATCAACTCCTTGATCACATTGTGCACATTATGATGATGTCCTACCGAGTGGGCCTAGAGATACCTCTCCGTCACACGGAGTGACAAATCCCAGTCTTGATTCGTGCCAACCCAACAGACACTTTCGGAGATACCCGTAGTGCACCTTTATAGCCACCCATTTACGTTGTGACGTTTGGTACACCCAAAGCATTCCTACGGTATCCGGGAGTTGCACAATCTCATGGTCTAAGGAAAAGATACTTGACATTTAGAAAAGCTTTAGCATACGAACTACACGATCTTGTGCTAGGCTTAGGATTGGGTCTTGTCCATCACATCATTCTCCTAATGATGTGATCCCGTTATCAACGACATCCAATGTCCATGGTCAGGAAACCGTAACCATCTATTGATCAACGAGCCAGTCAACTAGAGGCTTACTAGGGACATGGTGTTTGTCTATGTATCCACACATGTATCTGAGTTTCCTATCAATACAATTCTAGCATGGATAATAAACAATTATCATGAACAAGGAAATATAATAATAACCAATTTATTATTGCCTCTAGGACATATTTCCAACAGAGGCATGTGGCATTCCTCCTTTAAAAAAACTCCATAGAGTGAACAGGTTGGCACTAGCTCATGAGTATACTTGTTTTTGTTGCTCCACACAACCCACATAACTGCATTACAACAGTAGACTCTTCTTTGTTGATACACGTTGGGTCTAGTAGATCCCTAGTCGATGTTAGAAGGTGGAACCAAGGAAGCTTGAGCCCAAAAAAGCATCTAACTTCGTCCCAAAATAGTAATGCATTTTCACAACTGAAGGCATGGTACATAAATTCCTCCATGTTACCACACATGGGGCATGTAGCATCTTCATGGATATGTCTCTGAACTAATTCTTCTTCGGTGGGTATAAAACCCTTCAGTACCCTTGAAAAAAGAACCGGATTTTTGGTTGGACACAAGTCTTCCACAAAGTCTTCCAGGTCTCTTCACCACCTGAAGAACTAGCCGACGCTTCTTGCAAATTGCATCACCTCTCTTTAATACTGGGCATGCAGATTGACCGAGAATGTACCCGATCTATCTCATTCTCGTGCTCTCAAACGTTTTGTAGGCACTCTTGGCCTAGGCATGTTAAGAGTGGTTGCCGCATCAAGAGATATATATAAAAAATCTTCTAACCAACTCACCATTCCAATTTCTAGAATCTTTACCCAAAAGATCCTCCACCAAGTACACTAGATCTCCAGATAGAGTACCGATAGACTGCATTATGGTCGTACTAGCGATCCATTGATCATTCCAAATCCCTGTTGTCATCATGTTGCCCAATCGATGTATCCGACATTGCTTCAGTACTCCTCTTCCCTGAATAATACCCCTCCACATAGCCGACCCACTGTTCGAACACCCCGCGTCAAGAAATTACCATCTGGGTAGTACAGCCCTTGAAGAACATGATAAAAAAACTACTAGGATTACTCAATAGCCTCAATGCCTCTTTAGCCAACATTGAGTCGTTTAATAACTCCCAGTCTCGGAAACCTAGACCCCTTTGGACTTAGGAATTGACATTTCTCCGAAGACAACCAATGCAAGCCTATTTTGTCGAGTGATCCAGCCCACCAATACTTGGACATGTGTCATAACTTTACGACACAATCCTTTTGCGAGCTTGAAGAAGCTCACAAAATAGGCATGTGACACGTCTCAAACGTATCTATTTTTTATTGTTTCATGCTATCATATTATCACTTCTATATATTTTTTATAGCAATTTGTATTTTTTTTTCTGGACTAACATATTAATTTAGTGCCCAGTGTGAGTTGTTATTTTCTGCTTGTTTTTGTTTCACAGGAAAACAATATTTAGGAAGGTCAAATCATGATGCCAATTTTTAACGATTTTTTCTGGATGAAGAAGGACCCTAGAAGCTTTGGGGGAGGACTAGACATGCACTAGGGGGCTCACACAGCCAGGTGGCATGCCCTGGCCCTAGGGAGCACCGTCAAGGTGTGTGGAGGCCCATAGATACCGCCTTTTCATCCCCCATCGCCATAAATCTCTATAAATAGCAAAACCCCTTCGCTATATTTTCGAAGAATTTTATCGCCATTGCAAGTTCCTGTTTCGCAAAGATCCAATATGGAGACCAGGCCCGGAGCTCTGCCAGAGGGGGAAGCCATTGTTGCAGTCTTCTTCATCACCCTTGCTGCCTCCATGACCATGAGCGAGTAGTTCCATTAGGACCTTAGGATGCATAGTTTTAGCTAGATGGTCCTGTCTCTTTTGGATCATCAACACCATGTTCCCGTGAGCCTTCAAAGTAATCAATGATGTGTTTGTTGGGACATGATGAATTTGTTGGGGAACGTAGTATTTTAAAATTTTCCTACGATCATGCAAGATCTATCGACTAGATGCATAGCAACGAGAGGGGAGAGTGTGTCTACGTACCCTCGTAGACCGGGAGCGGAAGCGTCAAGTGACGCGGTTGATGTAGTCGAACTTCTTTGCGATTCAACCGATCAAGCACCGAACGTACGGCACCTCCGTGTTCAGCACACGTTCAGCTTGATGACGCCCCAAGAGCTCTTGATCCAGTTTAGCTTCACGGGAGAGTTTCGTCAGCACGACGGCGTGGTGACAGATATGATGTATCTACCGGTGCAGGGCTTCGCCTAAGCACTGCAACGGTATGACCGAGGTGTGTTTCTGTGGAGGGGGGCATCGCACACGGCTAAAACAATTCAACTTATGTGTCTTTGGGTGCCCCCCTGTCCCCGTATATAAAGGAGCAAGGGGGGAGGCCGGCCGGCCCTCTATGGTGCGGCTAGAGAGGCAATCCTACTAGGAATAGGATTGTAATCCTATTCCTAGTAGGAGTCCACCAAGAAGGTGAGGGGGAAGGAAGGAGAGGGAGAGGGAGAGGGAAAGAGGGGCCGCGCCCCCTCCCCTAGTCCTATTCGGACTACCCCTAGGGAGGGGGCGCGCCTCCTCCTGGTTGCTGCCCTCTCTCTCCCCTATGGCCACCAGGGCCCATCATTACCCCGGGGGGTTCCGGTAACCCCCCCGGCACTCCGGTAAATTCCGAAACTTTCCAGAACACTTCCGGTGTCCGAATATAGTCGTCCAATATATAAATCTTTACGTCTCGGACATTCCGAGACTCCTCGTCATGTCCGTGATCTCATTCGGGACTCCGAACTACCTTCGGTACATCAAAACTCATAAACTCATAATATCGATCGTCATCAAACGTTAAGCGTGCGGACCCTACGGGTTCGAGAACTATGTAGACATGACCGAGACTCATCTCCGGCCAATAACCAATAGCGGAACCTGGATGCTCATATTGGCTCCTACATATTCTACGAAGATCTTTATCGGTCAAACCGCATAACAACATACGTTGTTCCTTTTGTCATCGGTATGTTACTTGCCCGAGATTCGATCGTCGGTATCTCTATACCTAGTTCAATCTCGTTACCGGCAAGTCTCTTTACTCGTTCCGTAATACATCATCTCGTGACTAACTCATTAGTCTTTTGCTTGCAAGGCTTATTATGATGTGCATTACCGAGAGGGCCCAGAGATACCTCTCCGACTCTCGGAGTGACAAATCCTAGTCTTGATCTATGCTAACACCACGAACACTTTCGGAGACACCTGTAGAGCATCTTTATGATCACCTAGTTACGTTGTGACGTTTGATAGCACACAAGGTGTTCCTACGGTATTCGGGAGTTGCGTAATCTCATAGTCATAGGAACATGTATAAGTCATGAAGAAAGCAATAGTAGTAAAACTAAACGATCATAGTGCTAAGCTAACGGATGGGTCTAGTCCATCACATCATTCTCCTAATGATGTGATCCCGTTGATCAAATGACAACTCATGTCTATGGCTATGAAACATAACCATCTTTGATCAATGAGCTAGTCTAGTAGAGGCATACTAGGGACACTCTGTTTTGTCTATGTATTCACACATGTACTAAGCTTCCGGTTAATACAATTCTAGCATGAATAATAAACATTTATCATGATATAAGGAAATAAATAATAACTTTATTATTGCCTCTAGGGCATATTTCCTTCAGTCTCCCACTTGCACTAGATTCAATAATCTAGTTCACATCTTCATGTGATTTAATACCGATAGTTCACATCGTTATGTGAATAACACCCATTGTTCACATCGCCATGTGACCAACACCCAAAGGGTTTACTAGAGTCAATAATCTAGTTCACATCGCTATGTGCTTAATACCCAAGAGTAATAAGGTGTGATCATGTTTTGCTTGTGAGAGAAGTTTAGTCAACGGGTCTGTTACATACAGATCCGTATGTATTTCACAAATTTCTATGTCTACAATGCTCTGCATGGAGCTACTCTAGCTAATTGCTCCCACTTCCAATATGTATCCAGATTGATACTTAGAGTCATCTGGATTAGTGTAAAGCTTGCATCGGCGTAACTCTTTACGACGAACTCTTTATCACCTCCATAATCAAGAAAACGTTTCCTTAGTCATCCAGTAACTAAGGATAATTTTGACAGCTGTCCAGTGATCTACTCCTGGATCACTTTTGTACCTCCTTGCCAAACTCATGGTAAGGTACACAACAGGTTTGGTACATAGCATGTCATACTTTATAGAACCTATGGCTGAGGCATAGGGAATGACCTTCATTCTTTCTCTATCTTCTGCCGAGGTCGGGCTTTGAGTCTTACTCAACTTCATACCTTACAACTCAGGCAAGAAATCCTTCTTTGACTGATCCATTTTGAACTACTTCAAAATCTTACCAAGGTATGTACTCATCGAAAGTCTTATCAAACGTCTTGATCTATCTCTATAGATCTTGATGTCCAATATGTAAGCAGCTTCACCAAGGTCTTTCTTTGAAAAACTCCTTTCAAACACTCCTTTATGATTTCTAGAAAATTCTACATCATTTCCGATCGACAATATGTCATTCACATATACTTATCAGAAAGGTTGTAGTGCTCCCACTCACTTTCTTGTAAATACATGCTTCACCGCAAGTCTGTATAAATCTATATGCTTTGATCAACTTATCAAAGAGTATATTCCAACTCTGAGATGCTTGTACCAGTCCATAGATGGATCGCTGGAGCTTGCACATTTTGTTAGCACCTTTAGGATTGACAAAACCTTCTGGTGGCATCATATGCAATTCTTCTTTAAGATATTCATTCAGGAATGTAGTTTTGACATCCATTTGCTAGATTTCATAAAATGCGGCAATTGCTAACATGATTTGGACATACTTAAGCATCGCTACGGGTGAGAAAGTCTCATCGTAGTCAACTCTTTGAACTTGTCGAAAACCTTTCGCAACAAGTCGAGCTTTGTAAACAGTAACATTACCGTCAGCGTCGGTCTTCCTCTTGAAGATCCATTTATTTTCGATGGCTTGCCGATCATCGGGCAAGTCAACCAAAGTCCACACTTTGTTCTCATACATGGATCCCATCTCAGATTTCATGGCCTCAAGCCATTTTCCGGAATCTGGGCTCATCATCGCTTCCTCATAGTTCGTAGGTTCATCATGGTCTAGTAACATGACTTCCAGAACTGGGTTGCCGTACCACTCTAGCGCGGAACATACTCTGGTTGATCTACGAAGTCCAGTAGTAACTTGATCCGAAGTTTCATGATCATCATCATTAGCTTCCTCACTAATTGGTGTAGGAATCACTGGAACTAGTTTCTGTGATGTACTACTTTCCAATTCGGGAAAAGGTACAATTACCTCATCAAGTTACACTTTCCTCCCACTCACTTCTTTCGAGAGAAACTCCTTCTCTAGAAAGGATCCACTCTTAGCAACAAAGACCTTGCCTTCGGATCTGTGATAGAAGGTGTACCCAACAGTTTCTTTTGGGTATCCTATGAAGATTTACTTTTCCGATTTGGGTTCGAGCTTATCATGTTGAAACTTT
Source organism: Secale cereale (assembly GCA_902687465.1). NCBI lineage: Eukaryota > Viridiplantae > Streptophyta > Magnoliopsida > Poales > Poaceae > Secale > Secale cereale. The sequence goes on from LR738711.1 coordinate 950,451,925, forward strand.
TTCACATAAGCATCGCAGTCCCAAACTTAAAGAAATGACAGCTTAGGTTTCTCGTCAAACCACAGTTCATACGGTGTCATCTCCACGGATTTAGATGGTGCCCTATTTAACGTGAATGTAGCTGTCTCTAATGCATAACCCCAAAAGCGATAGTTGTAGATCGGTAAGAGACATCATCGATCGCACCATATCTAATAAAGTACGGTTATGACGTTCGGACACACCATTTCACTGTGGTGTTCCAGGTGGCGTGAGTAGTGAAACTATTTCACATTCTTTTTACTGAAGGCCAAACTCGCTAACTCAAATATTTTACCTCCACGATCATATCGTAGAAACTCTTATTTTCTTGTTACGATGATTCTCCACTTCACTCTGAAATTCTTTGAACTTTTCAAATGTTTCAGACTTGTGCTTCATTAAGTAGATATACCCATATCTGCTCAAATCATCAGTGAAGGTCAGAAAATAACGATACCTGCCGCGAGCTTCAACACTCATTGGTCCGCATACATTAGTATGTATGATTTCCAACAACTCTGTTGCTCGCTCCACAGTTCCGGAGAACGGAGTTTTAGTCATCTTGCCCATGAGGCATGTTTCGCAAGCACCAAGTGATTCATAATCAAGTGATTCCAAAAGTCCATCACTATGGAGTTTCTTCATGCGCTTTAGACCAATATGACATAAACGGCAGTGCCACAAATAAGTTGCACTATCATTATTAACCATGCATCTTTTTGCTTCAATATTATGAATATGTGTATCACACGATCGAGATCCAACAAACCATTTTCATTGGGTGTATGACCATAGAAGGTTTTATTCATGTAAACAGAACAACAATTATTCTCTAACTTACATGAATAACCGTATTGCAATAAACATGATCAAATCATATTCATGCTCAACACAAACACCAAATAACACATATTTAGGTTCAACACTAATCCCGAAAGTATAGGGAGTGTGCGATGATGATCATATCAATCTTGGAACTACTTCCAATACACATCGTCACTTCATCCTTTAACTAGTTTCTGTTCATTATGCAACTCCCTATTTCGAGTTACTACTCTTTAGCAACTGAACCAGTATCAAATACCGAGGGGTTGCTATGAACACTAGTAAAATACACATCAATAATCTGTATATCAAATATACCTTTGTTCACTTTGCCATCCTTCTTATCCGCCAAATATCTAGGGCAGTTCCACTTCCAGTGACCATTTCCTTTGCAGTAGAAGCACTTAGTTTCAGGCTTGAGTTTAGCTTTGGGTTTCTTCATGGGAGTGACAACTTGCTTGTCATTCTTCTTGAAGTTCCCCTTCTATCCCTTTGCCCTTTACTTGAAACAAGTGGTCTTATTAACCATCAACACTTGATGCTCTTTCTTGATTTCTACCTTCGCCGATTTCAGCATTGCGAAGAGCTCGGGAATTACCTTCGTCATCCCTTACATATTATAGTTCATCACGAAGTTCTACTAACTTGGTGATAGTGACTAGAGAACTTTGTCAATTACTATCTTATCTGGAAGATTAACTCCCACTTGATTCAAGTAATTGTAGTACCCAGACAATCTGAGCACATGCTCACTGGTTGAGCTATTCTCCTCCATCTTGTAGGCAAAGTACTGTCAGAGGTCTTATACCTCTCGACCCGGGCATGAGTAGGAAATACTAATTTCAACTCTTGGAACATCTTATATGCTCCGTGGCGTTTCAAAATGTTTTTGAAGTCCCGGTTCTAAGCCGTAAAGCATGGTGCACTTAAACTATCAAGTAGTCATCATACCGAGCTTTTGTCAAAACGTTCATAACGTCTGTATCTGCTCCTGCAATATGTCTGTCACCTAGCGGTGCATCAAGGACATAATTCTTCTGTGCAGCAATGAGGATAATCCTCAGATCACGGAACAATTCCGCATCATTGCTACTAACATCTTTCAACTTAGTTTTCTCTAGTAACATATAAAAAATAAACGTGGAGCAACATCGCGAGCTATTGATCTACAACATAGATATGCTAATAATACCAGGACTAAGTTCATGATAAATTAAAGTTCAATTAATCATATTACTTAAGAACTCCCACTTAGATAGACATCCCTCCGGTCATCTAAATGATCACGTGATCTAAATCAACTAAACCATGTCCGATCATCACGTGAGATGGAGTAGTTTCAATGGTGAACATCTTATGTTGATCATATCTACTATATGATTTACGCTCAACCTTTCGATTTCCAGTGTTCCGAGGCCATATCTGCATATGCTAGGCTCGTCAAGTTTAACCCGAGTATTCTGCGTGTGCAAAACTGGCTTACACCCGTTGTATTTGAACGTAGAGCTTATCACACCCGATCATCACGTGGTGTCTCGGCACGACGAACTTTCGCAATGGTGCATACTCAGGGAGAACACTTATACCTTGAAATTTAGTAAGGGATCATCTTATAATGCTACCGTCGTTCTAAGCAAAATAAGAAGCATAATAAGATAGACATCACATGCAATCAAAATATGTGACATGATATGGCCATCATCATCTTATGCTTTTGATCTCCATCTCCAAAGCACCGTCATGATCACCTTCGTCACCGGCACGACACCTTGATCTCCATCGTAGCATCGTTGTCGTCTCACCAACTATTGCTTCTACGACTATCGCTACTGCTTAGTGATAAAGTAAAGCAATTAAATGGCGATTGCATTTCATACAATAAAGTGACAACCATATGGCTCCTGCCAGTTGCCGATAACTTTACAAAACATGATCATCTCATACAAAACCGTATATCTCATCATGTCTTGACCATATCACATCACAACATGCCCTGCAAAAACAAGTTAGACGTCCTCTACTTTGTTGTTGCAAGTTTTACGTGGCTGCTACGGGCGTAGCAAGAACCGTTCTTACCTACGCATACAAAAACCACAACGATGTTTCATCAAGTATGTGCTGTTTTAACCTTCACAAGGACCGGGCGTAGCCACACTTGATTCAGCTAAAGTGAGAGAGACAGACACCCGCCAGTCACCTTTAAGCAACGAGTGCTCATAACGGTGAAATCAGTCTCGCGTAAGCGTACGCGTAATGTCGGTCCGGGCCGCTTCATCTCACAATACCGCCGAAAAAAAGTATGACATGCTGGTAAGCAGTATGACTAGTATCGCCCACAACTCATTGTGTTCTACTCGTGCATATCATCTACGCATAGACCTGGCGCATGATGCCACTGTTGGGGAACGTAGTATTTTAAAATTTTCCTACGATCACGCAAGATCTATCTACTAGATGCATAGCAACGAGAGGGGAGAGTGTGTCTACGTACCCTCGTAGACCGGGAGCGGAAGCGTCAAGTGATGCAGTTGATGTAGTCAAACTTCTTCGCGATTCAACCGATCAAGCACCGAACGTACGGCACCTCCGCGTTCATCACACGTTAAGCTTGATGATGTCCCACGAGCTCTTGATCCAGTTGAGCTTCACGGGAGAGTTTCGTCAGCATGATGGCGTGGTGACAGATATGATGTATCTACCGGCGCAGGGCTTTGCCTAAGCACTGCAACGGTATGACCGAGGTGTGTTTCTGTGGAGGGGGGCACCGCACACGGCTAAAACAATTCAACTTGTGTGTCTTTGGGTGCCCCCCTGCCCCCGTATACAAAGAAGCAAGGGGGGAGGCCGGCCGGCCCTCTATGGTGGGGCTAGAGAGGCAATCCTACTAGGAATAGGATTGCAATCCTATTCCTAGTAGGAGTCCACCAAGAAGGAGAGGGGGAAGGAAGGAGAGGAAGAGGGAGAGGGAAAGAGGGGCCGCGCCCCCCTCCCCTAGTCCTATTTGGACTGCCCCTAGGGAGGGGGCGCGCCTCCTCCTGGCTGCTGCCCTCTCTCTCCCCTATGGCCCACCAGGGCCCATCATTCCCTCGGGGCTTTCCGGTAACCCCCCCGGCACTCCGGTAAATTCCGAAACTTTCCAGAACACTTCCGGTGTCCGAATATAGTCGTCCAATATATCAATCTTTACGTCTCGGACATTCCGAGACTCCTCGTCATGTCCGTGATCTCATCCGGGACTCCAAACTAACTTCAGTACATCAAAACTCATAAACTCATAATACCGATCGTCATCAAACGTTAAGCGTGCGGACCCTACGGGTTCGAGAACTATGTAGACATGACCGAGACTCATCTCCGGTCAATAACCAATAGCGGAACCTGGATGCTCATATTGGCTCCTACATATTCTACGAAGACCTTTATAGGTCAAACCGCATAACAACATACGTTGTTCCTTTTGTCATCGGTATGTTACTTGCCCGAGATTCGATCGTCGGTATCTCTATACCTAGTTCAATCTCGTTACCGGCAAGTCTCTTTACTCATTTCGTAATACATCATCTCGTGACTAACTCATTAGTCTTTTGCTTGCAAGGCTTATTATGATGTGCATTACCGAGAGGGCCCAGAGATACCTCTCCGACACTCGGAGTGACAAATCCTAGTCTTGATCTATGCCAACACCACGAACACTTTCGGAGACACATTTAGAGCATCTTTATGATCACCCAGTTACGTTGTGACGTTTGATAGCACACAAGGTGCTCCTACGGTATTCGGGAGTTGCATAATCTCATAGTCATAGGAACATGTATAAGTCATGAAGAAAGCAATAGCAGTAAAACTAAACGATCATATTGCTAAGCTAACGGATGGGTCTAGTCCATCACATCATTCTCCTAATGATGTAATCCAGTTGATCAAATGACAACTCATGTCTATGGCTAGGAAACATAACCATCTTTGATCAATGAGCTAGTCTAGTAGAGGCATACTAGGGACACTCTGTTTTGTCTATGTATTCACACATGTACTAAGTTTCCGGTTAATACAATTATAGCACAAATAATAAACATTTATCATGATATAGGGAAATAAATAATAACTTTATTATTGCCTCTAGGGCATATTTCCTTCAGAATTGTCACTTTATGTTTAGATTGTTCATTGAAATCAATTGAATCTTTTGAGGGGGGTTTTCCTGTATAATTAAATAGCTTTGCATGCTCACCGATCTACCTATCTATCTTCTTTGGCCAACTTCGATGGGTTTTACTTCAGAGGGAATGGTGCTTTGTAGTACGTTCAATGTTATGATGGTCTAACACAATGACAAAAAGAGCTAAGACACGTATTGTATTGTTGCCACTAAGGATAAAACGATGGGCTTTTGTCATATTGATTGACTTCTTCCTGTCTACATTATGTCATCTTGCTTATTGCGATACTCTATTTCTTGCAAACTTAATACCTTGATATGCGTGTCGGCTGCCGGTTTTGGGGTCACGTACGTAATGCCTATATGAGATTATGCCATGAATGATCGCAATGATGAATATTGCAATTTCGTCGATTGCCCGCCTGTAATTTGTTTACCATGCCATTCACCTGTTTTCAAGAGATGCCACCATTGAACCTATGGCCCCTTGGGTCTATTCTCTATTACTGAATTCTTCTTCAAAATTGCTACTATTACCGTGTTACTTTGCGACTATGTATCTCTATCATTTGCAACCCTCTTGCTGTGTTGGGGACGAGTGTGTGTGTGTGTTTTGTGCGCAGGTGCTGTTGACTTTGCTAGCTTGGGATACTCTTGCTGGATTGATAACCTTGGTTCTCTAACCAAGAGAAATAATTGCTTCCAATCTGCATCACCCATACACTTGGGGGAATCACAACAACTCCCGTGGGAGCAAGCAATCAGTAACGCTTTAATCACCGACTCAAGATGCGCCATAGTTCTTGCAGTGGAGATTTCTTTCCCACAACAAACTTGTACCCTCAATCTCGCATGCTCGTCAATATGTTCAAATTGTTGCTCTGTAATCTTCCCTATAGCCGTTTGCCAGACCAAGGTACTTCTCCGCGAGGGTCTCCCTTTGGATATTCAAGGTATTCCAGACCCCACTTTTACTGAAGTTCCATAGTTAGGGCTAAAAATACCGAACTCTTCAACTTGTTTGCACTTTGACCAGAGTCAAGGCTATAAGCTTGCAGAGTTTGATTGAGATGATGTGCACTCCAACTATTAGCCTTTCGGAAGAACAGATAGTCGTCAACAAAAAGATGGTGAGACACTACTAGGAAAAGGCCTACTAATGGCGCACCTAATTTGGCCATTAATGGCGCATTAGTGGTGCGTCATTAATGCCACGCCATTAGTATATTTTACTAATGGCGCACCTCCGGTGCGCCATTAGTATCTGGTATACTAATGGCGCACCACAGATACGCCATTAGTGTGCACAGTAATACGCCATTAGTATGCCTCCCAGGGGCCATGTATACCCAGTTGCTTTGGAATACTAATGGCGCACGCCAGAAGGATGCGCCATTAGTAACTTCGGTATAGTAATGGCGCACCGCGCAATGATGCGCCATTAGTATCCTTTGGCATACTAATGGCGCACTGTGATGTGATGCGCCATTAGTATCCTTTGGCATACTAATGGCACACTGTGATGTGATGCGCCATTAATATGAATATTAGTTTTTATTTATTTTTTTTTCTGTTTTTTGCACAGGTTACAAAATGTATAATTGAAATATAGACAGCACACATCGATCGCAACCTTCCTCGTATACCTTGATCAATCCACCCATCGTCATAATTCTTCGACATGCATGATAAGCCCTCTCCACATAAAAGGAAGAGGAATGGATGGATTGGATCCCCTTGCATCATCCCTCCAGATGGACCATTCAATTTCACTTGGAAGCTTACTAGATTGACACATCTCATAATCTAGAGCAACCAATTCTTCTTAGCAACCCAATTGAAGCATAATACCTTACAATTACTCCCACGCGGCACAGTCATATGCTTTCATCATGTCAATTTTAATGTCCGCTCAACCTTGTTTTCGTTTCTTCCTCTTGTTTGAAAATTTCTTTGAATCAAAGGAGCCCTCAAGTCGAAAGTGAGTGGCTTCGAATCGTGCCTTCTCTATGTATGATTCTCGATGTACGTTGGCATGTTATCCTTTCTCAGGTAGTAATATCTGGTCTTGGTCAATACTACTACTCATTTAGTGTAGTAGTACCATCAATTCGTTCAATGGTCATGCACGCAAATCGTACTACTCCACTCCACGAGCAATGCTCTTTTTGCGTCGGGCAATAAAGTGGGCATAGCAATCACAAATTCAAACTGTGAATCGGGTGATCAACGATGGACCGGTCATCGAGGTAGGTGGTAGCACGACCCATCATCCATCCAGGCCCCGAATCGGCAACCGAAAGCAGCACGGGAGTCTGCAAAGCCGTAAGCGTAACCGCAAGAGGAAACCTGCCAGTGCAGCCCGTTCCACATACCAGCCAGCCAGCCAGCCAGCCAGCCACAAGTAAAAAAGCAGCAGATTTTTCCCTCTGCACCCCACCCCACCCCACCCAACCCCTCCCTGCGGCGAGGCGAGAAAACCCTCTCCCCTCCGACCGGAGATCGACCGGCGATGGCGCCCGCTCCCCTGCTCGTCCCCAAGCCCGACCCCGACGCCGCGCCGCCGCTCGCCCCGCCACCGGCGGTCCCGCTCACGCCCGAGCTCTGTGCCGCGCTCCGCCGGGAGGCCGCCGGACACGGCCCCGACGGCGCGGCCGCCACGACGCGCGTCACCCCCGAGCTCTGCGCCGCGCCCTCCCCCGACGACCGCTCCAACTTCGCCAACCGCCTCCGCCTCGACGCCATCTCCGCCCGCCTCCCCTCCTCCACGCCGCCGCCACGCGCACAGTCTCCCCTGCCCCCGCCGCCGCCACGCGCACAGTCTCCCCTGCCCCCGCCGCTGCCACGGGAGCCGTATCCCCTGCCCCCGCCACCTCCTCCGCCCAGCGCGCACGCCAAACCTGCGCGGGTCTCGCCCCCGGCCGCCGGGGCCTCGGGGAGGAAGCGGCCGCGCGGGGTCCCGGGCGCGGAGATGGTGCGCGCCAGAGTCGCCGCGACGCAGGCGGACATGCTGCAGGTGCGCGCCGTGGCGCGCCGCGCGCGGCTCATCTTCGAGGCGCTCCGGGGCCGCTGCCACCGCAACGCCGGGCGTCACCACGCGGGCCACAACCGGGCCGACATGCGGGCCCTCAGCGCCATGATCGACGGGGAGCTCTGCCTCTACCGCGACGTGCGCATAGTCGGCCCTGTCCCCGGCGTCTTCGTCGGCGACGCCTTCAACTACCGGGCCGAGCTCCTCGTCGTCGGCCTCCACTGCCACACGCAGGCCGGCATCGGATACGTGCCCGCCAGCCAGGTCAGCGAGGGCCACCCCGTCGCCACCAGCATCGTCTCCTCGGGCGGATACCTCGACGACCACGACAACGGGGACGTCTTGATGTACACGGGGAGCGGCGGCCGCCCGCGCAACGGCGGCGACCACCACTCCGACCAGGAGTTCCAGCGCGGCAACCTCGCCCTCGCCTACAGCTGCAAGTACGACGTCGAGGTGCGCGTCATCCGCTGCCACGACTGCGACACCAGCCCCAGCGGCAAGCTCTACGTCTACGACGGCCTCTACAAGGTCCAGTCCTCCGGCTACGGCCCTGGCAAGTCCGGCCGCGAGGTCTGCAAGTTCAAGCTCGTCCGCCTGCCAGGCCAGGACGCGCTCGGCAGCAACACCTGGCGCGCCGCCAGAGACCTCACCGACGCGCTCGTCGCCAAGATCCGGCCGCCCGGCTACATCACCATGGACATGTCCAAGGGCAAGGAGGCGCTGCCCGTCCCCGTCCGCAACACGGTGGACCAGGACGTCTCTCCCCTCGAGTTCGAGTACCTCGCACGCCCCGAGTTCCCGGCGCCGCCCAAACCGGCGAGGCGCGTCCACAAGTGCTGCATCTACTCCAAGACGGCGTGCAGCGAGACGTCGTCCAAGCGCGCGGCGTCCGGCTGCGCCTGCGTGAAGAGGAACGGCGGAGGCGGGCCGGCGTACAGTGCCGACGGCACGCTCGTGAGGGGACGGCCGGTGGTGTACGAGTGCGGCGCGAGGTGCGGGTGCCCGCCCGGGAACTGCCCCAACCGGGTGACCCAGCACGGGATGAAGCACCGGCTGGAGGTGTTCCGGTCCAAGGAGACGGAGTGGGGCGTGAGGACGCTGGACCTGATCCAGCCGGGCGCCTTCCTCTGCGAGTTCACCGGGGACGTGCTCCCGGCGGATCATCCCCGCATTGCCAACGCGAACGCCAATGCCAGTACCGGCGCGTCGAAGGAGGAGTGGGGAGGCATCGTCGACCCGAGGAAGTTCCCGCCGAGGTGGAGGGAGTGGGGGGACGCCCCCGCGGCCGCGCTTCCGGACGACGGCGAGGAGCCACCCCGGTTCGCGCAGTGCCCGGCGCCGGGGTACGTGATCGACGTGTCCACGAGGAGGAACTTCGCGGCCTACATCAGCCACAGCGGCGCGCCGAACTCGTTCGTCCAGCTCGTGGTCCGCGGCGACGAGGACGAGTCGTGCCCCCACCTGATGGTGTTCGCCATGGAGACCATCCCACCCATGCGCGAGCTCAGCATCGACTACGGCGTCGATCAGTGATCGATCGGCAACGTGTCCTACTCCTATATGTTAACTTTTCTGCCATTTACATTTACATTTGCCATGGATGATGAATCGTTCTGTCATTGTTGTCAGTCTGTAGCATGGATGAAAGGGCGTCACCTTTCTGTATGCTTTGCTTACCTTTCCTGTGTCTGTAAATTTTCTCCGTGTCAGTCAATTGTTCTCTGAAACGTCGGATTCATATCCAACTTGTCCTGAGTTATGGACTTCAAAAATAATAATTGTCCTGAGTTAAGTTCCAGACACTTTTTTTAGAACAGTTCTGGACACTTTTTTTAGAACAGTTCCAGTCAATTCCAACTTGCAGTCCCAGCAAAGCCAGCAGATAGGAAGTTTTTTTTTTAACATTGTAAACTTTATTCCTCAAACAATTGACATATCGTTAATAATGTGGGAACGAATAAAGTCTGGGATATAGAGTCCCGGAGTTCATCCGACTTAGAGCATCTTCAGCCGAGCCCCCAACACGCCTTTCCCAGGCGATATTTTGATGCCGGTGCACAAAAATCGGCCCATCCGCGTCAGCGACACGGTGCTTCTCGTCGCTTCGTCGTCCTCATCGCCTTGGTTCCCGTGGGGGAATCAATGCCAAAGCCGCGGCGCGCTGCTGCGCCGGTCAGCATCCATTGATGCCTCACAGGCGGCGTAGTGAAGGCGCGGCACCACGCGGACGCCGCCCGCCCGCGGCTATAAAAAGCTTACCCCCGCCGGTGGACGCACACTTCCCCTCTCCTTTCCTCTCCTCTCCACCGCCGGCGCTCCTGCGTGCCTCCTCTCTTTCTCGCCTCTGCGCCGCCTAGGCGCTGCTGATTTTCGCGGAGACCGCGAGCGCCACTCCGGCGTCTTCTCCTCTGAAATCTCGTTCAGCGAAAAACGGCTCAGTCTCGGCACCTTCGACACCGCAGAGGAGGTGACCCGCGCGTACGACGCGGCGGCGTGGCGCCTCCGGTGGCCTCGTTGGGATATGAATTTCCCCGATGTGTCGACGAGCCAGCCCGCGCAGGATCTCGCGCATCTCCCGCGACTTTTCACCGACGAGGATCGTCGTGACAACCGGAGGCGGCAGCGTCGCCTCGCCATCGCGGAGATGGACGTCGAAGCCATGGCGGAGTGGCGCAAACGCTTCCCGTAGGACATCGTCAACGAGCGCCAGTTTTACAAGCACCAGAGGACGGAGAGGGAGGCGAGGAGGAAGGAGCGAGCCGCCTATCGGGAGGACAGGCGTGCGCGGAAGCAGGCCGCTCAACTGAACATGAAGCTAGGAGAAGCGTCGTCCTGGGACTCCGAGGACGAGCGTTATGATGACGCCTACTTGCAGACGTCGGAGGAGGACATTACCGAGTCAGAGCCGAAAAACGACGAGTAGTTGATCTTTTCTGTTAAATTGCTTTGCTATGGCGAACTATCTATGTATCATTTTCATTATGTATGCTATGGTGAACTATCTATGTATCATTTTCAACTTTCCGGCGGCGTCGGCGAGGAAGGAGGCGAGCGAGGGGTGCGCCAGGGGCAATGGGACGCCGACCAGCGGGCCCGGGGAGGGGAAGTGCGCAACGGTTGTGGGTTGAAAAATGAAAAAGCGCCATGGGG
>LR738711.1:950463168-950482418 GCA_902687465.1 Secale cereale
GAGGGGACGCCCCCAAGGCGCAGTTTTCGCTGGGTCACCCCTAGGCGGCGCTATTTGGGCGTCCCTGGGGGGCCGAACGGCTGGAGATGCTCTTAGAAACGAAAGAAAGTTTATCACCAACCCCATTAGATTCTCTGCAACAATAACCGTAGTCAATATTGGCGAAATCCGTAGCCAGATGGATACATTATGCTATTACTGCCACATCAAGACCTACTTTCAGACTAGGAAGGCACTTCGTCAAGGGGACCCCGCATCCCCGATTTTGTTCAACATTGTGGCTGATATGCTAGCTACTCTTGTTGAGAGGGCCAAGATAGTTGGTCATGTCACCGGTGTCATTCCTCATATGGTAGAAGGAGGCCTATCTATTTTACAATATGCGGATGATACCATTCTGTTCTTGGATCATGATTTAGAAAAAGCCTGAAACCTTAAATTGTTGTTATGTGCTTTTGAGGAACTCTTTGGACTCAAAATTAATTTTCATAAGAGTGAACTCTTCTGCTTCGGTGAGGCCGTAGAAGTAGCACAAGATTATGCTGAAATCTTTGGCTGTCAACTCGGACAATTTTCGATTCCTTACCTGGGTATCCCCATCTATTATCGGCGCTTGACTATAGCTGAATGGAAACATGTAGAAGAGAGACTGGAGAAATGCCTGGAAGGCCAAACTCTATGGTGGCAAGTTTTCGGTCAAGTCTATGTATGATGCAATGGTCCATGACGAGGTTCCGATAGATAACATGAAATTGTGGTTTCTCAATAGAGGGGTGATCTTAACTAGGGATTATTTGGCACGACGAAACTGACAAGGGTGCAAAAAAATGTGTTTTCTGCCATCATGATGAGTCCATTAAACACTTATTTTTTGAATGCAAGTTTGCTCGGTCTGTCTGGGCCATTGTCCAAATAGCTTCGAATCTTTACCCCCCCCCCCACGTAGTGCACATAATATGTTCGGCAACTAGTTGAGGGGAATAGATAAACAATTTTCTACACACATTTTTGTGGGGGCGGCCGCCTTATGTTGGGCTCTGTGGCTCACCAGGAATGACATTGTTTTTAACCATAAATGTGTTTCATGTCCTATGCAGGTTATTCATATATGTTCGCGATGGCTCTGTATGTGGTCTATCTTGCAGAGGCCGGAGGACAGAGACCTTTTTATGATGGTGTCTACTCCGTTGGAGCGTTCAGCCAGGGAGGTTTTCTACCCCCATGGATGGTGGTGTGATCTTCGGATAGGATCGGCCACATTATAGGCTGGCTTTATTTTGAGTTTGTAGTAGTGGCTGTTTGAGCCTTTTCTTTTTCCCTTTCGACTTTTTGGACTTGTTGGCTGTGTGCATCTTGTTATGCAGAGGTCGGGCGTTCTATGATGCGATTGTATCAACTCGATATTTCAATGCAATGAAAAGCCCTTTATCGAAAAATAGCCTCTACCACAAGTTTGATATATCATTAGATGTATACCTTATTGCATCTAATTCTCCCTGCTAGGTATAGGCCATTCTGAATATCACTCAATTATGCTGATTCCGCACTGCAAACATGGGGTAAACCCCAAGTTGTTGCCGAAACAAAATTTCCTTTATGGTCTCTCGCCACCGCTCCACTGGATCCTGAGAGTGTTTCCTGACAAAACGATACATTCACATTAATCTTAACAATACCTTCGATCAATTTCTTCCGCGTATGAATCTTCTTTCGAACTGGATGTTTTGGTGTTGCATGACGAAGTTTGTTGCCAAAACTTTGATTGAAACAGCTGAGAAATCAGGCTCATGTATCAGCTCTCCTTTGCCTACTTGGCGCCGCTACCACCATATGAACCACATAGAAGTCAGGATCCATGGGATGTCACCAATGGATGAGTGCTTTTCAGCAGGATTTCTAAAGTAACTGATTTCGACCTGTCTTGTGCTACTGCCTCATCTACAGTAGTTTTTAGCCCAAGCTCGGCCCGAACCTTGCACGCCTGAGGACAACAAAAAAAGAGCATGTTGAATGTCATCAATCCTTGTCTTGCGAACTGAATATTTATTTGCGAGCCCGTTCCAACTCGCCATATACAACCTCTCTTGAAAGTTTGAATTCCAGCAACAATACTTTGCCATGTAAATGACGACCCTTTCTTCGGTCCAGCATTTAATATATCACCATTGGGGTAATATTTAGCACTTAATACACATGCACACAACGAGTCTGGATTTTGGAGAAGACACCGACACGGCTTTGCTAACATAGTAAGATTAAAGTTGTGAAGGTCCCTGAACCCCAATCCACCCTTGTTCTTTGGTATACAATATTTCTATGACGTGAACCAAAGCATTTCCTTCTTCTCTTCTCCATCACCCCACCAAAATGTTGATCTTTCATCAGTAATTGATTTACAAGTTCCTTTTGGTAATTTGAATACTGACACTGCAAAGGAAGGAATAGCTTGTGTTACAACTTTCAATAAAATTTCCTTTCCTTGCATGGAAAGAACTTTTTCTTTCCAACCTTTAAGCCATCGATAAACATTCCGTCCCGCCATTCTGTCCAGTGATCCTGTCGTTGTAGTCGATGGCCCGCACCTCTTCTTCACGAGGCCTTCCTCCATGTGGCACCCCGGCTCAGAGAAACCGGTCTACCTTGCTGCTACCTCTTGAGCTTGTGTTGTATTCCCTCGAAGAGGAAAGAGAGATGCAACAAAGTAGCATAAGTATTTCCCTCAGTTTTTGAGAACCAAGGTATCAATTCAGTAGGAGACCACGCGCCAGTCCCTCGCACCTGCACAAACAAATAAGAACTTCGCAGCCAACGTGATAAGGGGTTGTCAATCCCTTTACAGTCACTTACGAAAGTGAGATCTGATAGAGATGATAGTTTATTTTTTTTGGTATTTTTGGTTAAATAGAACATCAAATAAAAGCATGAAAGGTAAAGTAGATGTAGAGTGATATGTTGAGAATAGACCCGGGGGCCATAGTTTTCTCTAGTGGCTTCTCTCATGATAGCGATATTCTACGACGGGTAAACAAATTACTGTCGAGCAATTGATAGAAAAGCGAATAATTATGAGACTATCTAGGCATGATCATTGTATATAGGCATGACGTCCGAGACAAGTAGACCGACTCCCGCCTGCATCTACTACTATTACTCCACACATCGACCGCTATCCAGCATGCATCTAGTGTATTGAGTTCATAAGAACAGAGTAACACCTTAAGCAAGATGACATGATGTAGAGGGATAAACTCAAGCAATATGATGTAAACCCCATCTTTTTATCCTCGATGGCAACAATACAATACGTGCCTTGCTGTCCCTACTGTCACTGGGAAAGGACACCGCAAGATTGAACCCAAAGCCAAGCACTTCTCCCATTGCAAGAACTATAGATCTAGTAGGCCAAACCAAACCAATAATTCTAAGAGACTTGCAAGGATATTATGAGCACACATAAAAAGTTCAGAGAAGAACCAAATATCTTTCATAGATAACCTTGATCATAAACTCACAATTCATTGGATCTCGACAAACACACCACAAAAAGAGATTACATTGAATAGATCTCCTCGAAGACCGAGGAGAACTTTGTATTGAGATCTAGAGAGAGAGAAGAAGCCATCTAGATACTAGCTATGGACCCGAAGGTCTGTGGTAAACTACTCACAACTCATGGTGAGGGCGATGATGATGATGATGAAGGCCTCCGTGATGGTCCCCCTCCGGTGGAGCTCCGGAACAGGCACCAAGATGGGATCTCCATGGGAACAGAAGCTACAATGGTGGAATTAGGGTTTTCTCTCTGTTCACGGAGTTTTTGGGGTACGTGGACTTATATAGGAAGAAGGAGGGCACCAGGGGCCACTCGAGGAGGCCTCGAGGCAGGGAGGCGCGCCACCCACGCTGGAGGGCGGCTCCTTGACCCTATGACGTGGTTCTCAAGCTTCCTGGGCGTGATTTTCTCCAAAAATACCTCTCGCAAATGTTTCATTCCGTTTGGACTCCGTTTGATATTCTTTTTCTGCAAAACCCCGAAATAGGCAAAAAACAACAATCTGGACTAGGCCTTTGGGTTAGTAGGTTAGTCCCAAAAATGATATAATAGTGAATGATAAATGTAACACCCCAAATTTTTGACCTTGTTTTTATTAATCAAAATTTTGCTAGGAAATTAAACCTTTCATCTTCTGGGTTTTCTTTGATTACAGAACCACCCCTTTCTTTGATATTATGGAGTTTTTACCCCAAGTGAAAACTTTTCATATATATATTTGGACTTGTTTACCCTCTCAAGAAAAACATTTCTATTATCAGTAGATTTAATTGCATAATTATTTCTCTCTGAGCTTTATTCCTTAAAGTGATTTTCATTAGTTTTAGAGCTCTATTTGCACTACAACCAGTTGATAAATGCATTTAAAAATTCCACCAAAATTTGGGGATGTTAGAAGTGGTGTATAATTCATCCTTATGCAAAAAAAACCCATTGGTGTTATTTGGAAAATTTTGAGCAAATCATCCTCATCTTCATTCTGGCCCAGCTTGGCATTTTCTACTGCAACCCTAATTTATTTTGCTCTAGTAACCATGAGCTTTTTCCTGCTTATAGTTCTCCCTACAAAACTCTTAAGTCCAAGAGATTGGACCCATTGGAATATTTTTGGTCCATGCAATAATGCCTTTTAGTTTCTGTCCAGATTTGTTTTTCTCAAAAACTTACACTAGCAGGTTTCTGGTTTTGCCCAAATGAACTTGCCATCATCAACTACCCCTAGAGAGACACCGATCTGGAGTTTTTGGCCACCCCAAGAGTTGCCTTGATGCTCATGGCATTCTGTCAAACACCTTGGGTACATGGCCAATTTTTGCATGATTTTGGGTTTGCATTGCAAGCTTGATCCACTGGACCCAACAACCTTGTCCACTAAACCTCTAGATGCCTCTAACCTAGACCTGTTAATCCCCAGCCCCACCCAAGCCTCCTAGCATGCCTTGGCATTTTGCCGAACAGTTGCCATGCGTGCCCGGAGCGTGAGCAGAGCGCGCGTTTTGCACGTGCGTGCGCACGCATCGCCGCGTCCCACTGCCGCCTCCCCGCGCTCGTTTTGGCCCTCCCCACTCACAGCCAGCACGCCCTGACCCCTCCCTCAGCGCAGGGCCACCCTGATGCCCTACAGCGCCACCGTCACGTCGGCCTTGGCGGCACGCCGGGGACCATAGTGCGCCCCTGCCATGGACGGTGCCGCCCGAGCCACTCCAGCGCGCCAGCTGCCCCCTGGAGCAGCTCAAGCTTATCCACGAGCCCGTCCGCTAGCGCCCGTCGGCTCCACGTCGCCCTGCTGCAACAACGAGACGGTTCGCCGATCTTATCTCCGGCCACCGCGGAACCGACCTAGCCACGCTATAAATAGGAGTCCTCGAGCTCGTCCAAGCACTCAGGCGACCTCAAGCCGCCTCTCTAGAACTCCCGCGGCCAGCAATCGATGGGGGAAAGCCTTCTCCCTAGTCTCCGGCCAGTTCGGCCGCCAACGCACTCCAGCTCTGTTTGCCGCGAGCAGGCCCTCTCCCGTCAATCCAGCGCCACCGTAGCCAAGACCCCCAAATCCACCCGAAGCCACCTCCGCCGCGGAGCTCGCCGCCGGCGATTCCCTCCACCCCCACCAACCTAGAAACCACCGGGAGGACCGTCCTAGACTGGCGGATCCATCCCCGCCCTCAGGACCCGGCGAGGAGCCGTGGCTCGTCGACGGCGATCGCCGGAACTCCCGCCCCGCTCGGATAGAGGACGAAGGAGGCGCGGCGACTGGTCAAACCTGACCAGTGGGCCCGAGGGACCCATTGTCAGTGACCCGAGCCGGCCCGCGCCAGTTTAAGTGGAGGCGTATTCCATAGAATACATGTTCGCTAAGAGGAAAATGTAAGCTCCCTCGAAACGTTTTCTTTTCTGGTTTTATTTAAAAATAGAATATTGACTAAACTTTGACTAGCTGTAACTTCTTAAATATAAGTCCAAATAACTTGATCCTTTTTCTGTTGTTCTTCAAATTTGGTCTTGTTTATTTTCATATTTATTTGAAAAATTTCCAAACAACTTTTTTGTACTGTTTTGAAAATATGTGTTGATTTCAAATTTTCTTAAATAGGATTTTTGAAGAAGGAAGAAAACTTTCTAAAGTTTTGGAATGCACCCTGCCTCTCCACAACTTGAAGGCAAGCATTCTGAACCCTGGCCTGATAGTTGTTGTGTGTTGTTTGACACGCTTACAACGCCACCTTGACACGGAGTTTCGTTAAATTTATGTGATGATGTGATCGTGCTCATGGGTGCATGATAAAGTTCCCTTGCTATTGAAAATTAATATACTTGGGATAGTAATCACCCTCGTCTACCTTTCATGCCTACTGGAAGGAATCTGGGAGAGTCTCTGTCTTGGGTAGACATGAACTCGTTACTGATTTTTTTTTCAGACGAGTACAGTCAGTAAGCCATGATAAGGTATGGTGAATGGTGATTCTGTTTGTTGGTGTGGATCATATTTGTTATGCTAATCATGCAGGTGATGCTTTAACCTCCTGAGTCGACCATAGATCTGAAGGAAATATGCCCTAGAGGCAATAATAAAGATGTTATTTGTATTTCCTTATATCATGATAAATGTCTTTTATTCATGCTAGAATTGTATTAACCGGAAACTTAGTACATGTGTGGATACATAGACAAAACAGTATGTCCCTAGTATGCCTCTACTAGACTAGCTCATTGATCAAAGATGGTTATGTTTCCTAGCCATAGACATGAGTTGTCATTTGATTAACGGGATCACATCATTAGGAGAATGATGTGATGGACGAAGACCCATCCGTTAGCATAGCACTATGATCGTTTAGTTTTACTGCTATTGCTTTCTTCATGACTTATACATGTTCCTATGACTATGAGATTATGCAACTCCCGAATACCGTAGGAACACCTTGTGTGCTATCAAACGTCACAACGTAACTGGATGATCATAAAGATGCTCTACAGGTGTCTCCGAAAGTATCCCTGGTATTGGCATAGATCAAGATTAGGATTTGTCACTCCGAGTGTCGGAGAGGTATCTCTGGGCCCTCTCGGTAACACACATCACAATAAGCCTTGCAAGCAAAAGACTAATGAGTTAGTCACGAGATGATGTGTTACGGAACGAGTAAAGAGACTTGCCGGTAACGAGATTGAACTAGGTATAGAGATACCGACGATCGAATCTCGGGCAAGTAACATACCGTTGACAAAAGGAACAACGTATGTTGTTATGCGGTTTTGACCGATAAAAGATCTTCGTAGAATATGTAGGAGCCAATATGAACATCCAGGTTCCGCTATTGGTTATTGACCGGAGATGAGTCTCGGTCATGTCTACATAGTTCTCGAACCCGTAGGGTCCGCACGCTTAACGTTTGATGACGATCGGTATTATGAGTTTATGAGTTTTGATGTACCGAAGGTAATTTGGAGTCCCGGATGAGATCACGGACATGACGAGGAGTCTCGGAATGTCCGAGACATAAAGATTGATATATTGGACGACTATATTCGGACACCGGAAGTGTTCCGGAAAAGTTTCGGATTTAACGGGATTGCCGGAGGGGGTTACCGGAACCCCCTACAAAGGGGGATGGTCCATAGTGGGCCTTATGGAAAAGAGAGAGGCAGCCCATAGGGGCTGGCCGGTGCCCCACCTAGGGTTCCTAGTTGGACTAGGATTGGGGAGCGCCACCTCTCCTTCTTTTCTTTTCCCTCTCTTCCTTCTTTGGTAGTTCCTACTAGGAATAGGATTGCAATCCTATTCCTAGTAGGATTGCACCCCTAGCCGCACCATAGGAGGGCCGGCCGGCCTCCCCCCTTGCTCCTTTATATACGGGGGCAGGGGGCACCCAAAGACACACAAGTTGAATTGTTCCAGCCGTGTGCGGTGCCCCCCTCCACAGAAACACACCTCGGTCATACCGTCGCGGTGCTTAGGCGAAGCCCTGCGCCGGTGAATACATCATATCCGTCACCACGCCGTCGTGCTGACGAAACTCTCCCGTGAAGCTCAAATGGATCAAGAGCTCGTGGGACGTCATCAAGCTGAACGTGTGCTGAACGCGGAGGTGCCGTACGTTCGGTGCTTGATCGGTTGAATCGCGAAGAAGTTCGACTACATCAACCGCGTCACTTGACGCTTCCGCTTCCGGTCTACGAGGGTACGTAGACACACTCTTCCCTCTCGTTGCTATGCATCTGGTAGATAGATCTTGCGTGATCGTAGGAAAATTTTAAAATACTACGTTTCCCAACAGTGGCATCATGAGCCAGGTCTATGCGTAGATGATATGCACGAGTAGAACACAATGAGTTGTGGGTGATACTAGTCATACTGCTTACCAGCATGTCATACTTTGCTTCGGCGGTATTGTGAGATGAAGCGGCCCGGACCGACATTACGCGTACGCTTACGCGAGACTGGTTTCACCGTTACGAGCACTCGTTGCTTAAAGGTGACTGGCGGGTGTCTGTCTCTCTTACTTTAGCTGAATCAAGTGTGGCTACGCCCGGTCCTTGTGAAGGTTAAAACAGCACATACTTGACGAAACATCGTTGTGGTTTTATATGCGTAGGTAAGAACGGTTCTTGCTAAGCCCGTAGCAGCCACGTAAAACTTGCAACAACAAAGTAGAGGACGTCTAACTTGTTTTTGCAGGGCATGTTGTGATGTGATATGGTCAAGATATGATGAGTTATACGGTTTTGTATGAGATGATCATGTTTTGTAATGTTATCGGCAACTGGCAGGAGCCATATGGTTGTCGCTTTATTGTATGAAATGCAATCGCCATGTAATTGCTTTACTTTATCACTAAGCGGTAGCGATAGTCGTAGAAGCAATAGTTGGCGAGACGACAACGATGCTACGATGGAGATCAAGGTGTCACGCCGGTGACGAAGGTGATCATGGAGGTGCTTTGGAGATGGAGATCAAAAGCACAAGATGATGATGGCCATATCATGTCACATATTTTGATTGCATGTGATGTTTATCTTATTATGCTTAGAAAGACGGTAGCATTATAAGATGATCCCTTACTAAATTTCAAGGTATAAGTGTTCTCCCTGAGTATGCATCATTGCAAAAGTTCGTCGTGCCGAGACACCACGTGATGATCGGGTGTGATAAGCTCTACGTTCAAATACAACGGGTGTAAGCCAGTTTTGCACACGCAGAATACTCGGGTTAAACTTGACGAGCCTAGCATATGCAGATATGGCCTCGGAACACTGGAGACCGAAAGGTCGAGCGTGAATCATATAGTAGATATGATCAACATAAGATGTTCACCATTGAAACTACTCCATCTCACGTGATGATCGGACATGGTTTAGTTGATTTGGATCACGTGATCATTTAGATGACCAGAGGGATGTCTATCTAAGTGGGAGTTCTTTAAATTAATATGATTAAATTGAACTTTAATTTATCATGAACTTAGTCCTGATAGTTTTTTGCATATCTATGTTGTTGTAGATCAATGGCCCGTGCTACCGTTCCTTTGAATTTTAATGCATTCCTAGAGAAAGCTAAGTTGAAAGATGATGGTAGCAATTACACGGACTGGGTCCGTAACCTGAGGATTATCCTCATTGCTGCACAGAAGAATTATGTCCTTGAAGCACCGCTAGGTGACAAGCCCCCTCCCGCTAATGTGGATGCTTTGAACGTCTGGCAATCGCGGTCTGATGACTACACGATAGTTCAGTGTGCCATGCTTTACGGCTTAGAACTGGGACTTCAACGATGTTTTGAACGTCATGGACCATATGAGATGTTCCAGGAGTTGAAGTTAATATTTCAAGCAAATGCCCGGATTGAGAAATATGAGATTTCCAATAAGTTCTACAGCTGCAAGATGGAGGAGAATAGTTCTATCAGTGAACACTTGCTCAGAATGTCTGGGTACTACAATCATATGACTCAACTTGGTTGCAAAGTTGACGAGGATAGTGTTATTGATAGAGTTCTTCAATCACTGCCACCAAGCTATAAAGGCTTTGTGATGAACTATAATATGCAAGGGATGCAAAAGACAATTCCCGAGCTCTTCGCCATGCTCAAGGCTGCGGAGGTAGAAATCAAGAAGGAGCATCAAGTGTTGATGGTTAACAAGACCACTAGTTTCAAGAAAAAGGGCAAGGGAAAGAAGGGGAACTTCAAGAAGAATAGCAAGACAGTTGCTACTTCCACGAAGAAACCCAAATCTGGAGCCAAGCCTGAAACTGAGTGCTTCTACTGCAAGGGGACTGGACACTGGAAGCGGAACTGCCCCAAGTATTTGGCGGATAAGAAGGATGGCAAGGTGAACAAAGGTATATGTGATATACATGTTATTGATGTGTACCTTACTAATGCTCGTAGTAGTACCTGGATATTTGATACCGGTTCGGTTGCTAATATTTGTAACTCGAAACAGGGACTACGGATAATACGAAGATTAGCTAAGGACGAGGTGACGATGCGCGTGGGAAACAGTTCCAAAATCGATGTGATCGCCGTCGGCACGCTACCTCTACATCTACCTTCGGGATTAGTTTTATACCTAAATAATTGTTTTTTGGTGCCAGCGTTGAGCATGAACATTATATCTGGATCTTGTTTGTTGCGAGACGGTTATTCATTTAAATCAGAGAATAATGGTTGTTCTATTTTTATGAATAATATCTTTTATGGTCATGCATCCTCAAAGAGTGGTCTATTCTTATTGGATCTCGATTGTAGTGATACACATATTCATAATATTGAAACCAAAAGATGCAAGGTTAATAATGATAGTGCAACTTATTTGTGGCACTGCCGTTTAGGTCATATTGGTGTAAAACGCATGAAGAAACTCCATAGTGATGGACTTTTGGAATCACTTGATTATGAATCACTTGGTGCTTGCGAACCATGCCTCATGGGCAAGATGACTAAAACTCCGTTCTCCGGAACTATGGAGCGAGCAACAGATTTGTTGGAAATCATACATACTGATGTATGTGGGCCAATGAGTGTTGAAGCTCGCGGCGGGTATCGTTATTTCTGACCTTCACTGATGATTTGAGCAGATATGGGTATATCTACTTAATGAAGCACAAGTCTGAAACATTTGAAAAGTTCAAAGAATTTCAGAGTGAAGTAGAGAATCATCGTAACAAGAAAATAAAGTTTCTACGAACTGATCGTGGAGGAGAATATTTGAGTTACGAGTTTGGTCTTCATTTGAAACAATGTGGAATAGTTTCACAACTCACGCCACCTGGAACACCACAGCGTAATGGTGTGTCTGAACGTCGTAACCGTACTTTATTAGATATGGTACGATCTATGATGTCTCTTACCGATTTACCACTATCGTTTTGGGGTTATGCTTTAGAGACAACTGCATTCACGTTAAATAGGGCACCATCTAAATCCGTTGATACGACACCTTATGAACTATGGTTTGGCAAGAAACCAAAGTTGTCGTTTCTTAAAGTTTGGGGCTGCGATGCTTATGTGAAAAAGCTTCAACCTGATAAGCTCGAACCCAAGTCGGAGAAATGTGTCTTCATAGGATACCCAAAAGAGACTGTTGGGTACACCTTCTATCACAGATCCGAAGGCAAGATATTCGTTGCTAAGAATGGATCCTTTCTAGAGAAGGAGTTTCTCTCGAAAGAAGTGAGTGGGAGGAAAGTAGAACTTGATGAGGTAATTGTACCTTCTCCCAGATTGGAAAGTAGTACATCACAGAAAATTGTTCCAGTGATTCCTACACCAATCAGTGAGGAAGTTAATGATGATGATCATGAAACTTCAGATCAAGTTTCTGCTGAACGTCGTAGATCAACCAGAGTACGTTCCGCACCAGATTGGTACGGCAACCCAATTCTGGAAATCATGTTACTAGACCATGATGAACCTACGAACTATGAGGAAGCGATGATGAGCCCAGATTCCGCAAAATGGCTTGAAGCCATGAAATCTGAGATGGGATCCATGTATGAGAACAAAGTGTGGACTTTGGTTGACTTGCCCGATGATCGGCAGGCCATCGAAAATAAATGGATCTTCAAGAGGAAGACCGACGCAGACGGTAATGTTACTGTTTACAAAGCTCGACTTGTTGCGAAAGGTTTTCGACAAGTTCAAGGAGTTGACTACGATGAGACTTTCTCACCTGTAGCGATGCTTAAGTCTGTCCGAATCATGTTAGCAATTGCCGCATTTTATGATTATGAAATCTGGCAAATGGATGTCAAAACTGCATTCCTGAATGGATATCTCAAAGAAGAGTTGTATATGATGCAACCAGAAGGTTTTGTCGATCCAAAAGGTACTAACAGAGTATGCAAGCTCCAGCGATCCATCTATGGACTGGTGCAAGCATCTCAGAGTTGGAATATATGCTTTGATGAGGTGATCAAAGCATATGGTTTTATACAGACTTTTGGAGAAGCCTGTATTTACAAGAAAGTGAGTGGGAGCTCTATAGCATTTCTAATATTATATGTGGATGACATATTGTTGATTGGAAATGATATAGAATTTCTGGACAGCATAAAAGGATACTTGAATAATTTTTTTTTCAATGAAAGACCTCGGTGAAGCTGCTTATATATTAGGCATCAAGATCTATAGAGATAGATCAAGACGCTTAATTGGACTTTCACAAAGCACATACCTTGATAAGATTTTGAAGAAGTTCAAAATGGATCAGTCAAAGAAAGGGTTCTTGCCTGTATTACAAGGTATGAAGTTGAGTAAGACTCAATGCCCGACCACTGCAGAAGATAGAGATAAAATGAAAGTCATTCCCTATGCCTCAGCCATAGGATCTATCATGTATGCGATGCTGTGTACCAAACCTGATGTGTGCCTTGCTATAAGTTTAGCAGGGAGGTACCAAAGTAATCCAGGAGTGGATCACTGGACAGCGGTCAAGAACATCCTAAAGTATCTGAAAAGGACAAATGATATGTTTCTCGTGTATGGAGGTGACAAAGAGCTCGTCGTAAACGGTTACGTCGATTCTAGCTTTGACACTGATCCGGATGACTCTAAGTCACAAACCGGATATGTATTTTTATTGAACGGTGGAGCTGTCAGTTGGTGCAGTTCCAAGCAGAGCGTCGTGGCAGGATCTACGTGTGAAGCGGAATACATAGCTTCTTCAGAAGCAGCAAATGAAGGAGTCTGGATGAAGGAGTTCATATCCGATCTAGGTGTAATACCTAGTGCATCGGGTCCAATGAAAATCTTTTGTGACAACACTGGAGCAATAGCCTTGGCGAAGGAATCCAGGTTTCACAAGAGAACAAAGCACATCAAAAGATGCTTCAATTCCATCCGCGATCTAGTCAAGGAGGGAGACATAGAGATTTGGAAAATACATACGGATCTGAATGTTGCAGACCCGTTGACTAAGCCTCTTCCACGGGCAAAACATGATCAGCACCAGGACTCCATGGGTGTAAGGATCATCACTTTGTAATCTAGATTATTGACTCTAGTTCAAGTGGGAGACTGAAGGAAATATGCCCTAGAGGCAATAATAAAGATGTTATTTGTATTTCCTTATATCATGATAAATGTCTTTTATTCATGCTAGAATTGTATTAATCGGAAACTTAGTACATGTGTGGATACATAGACAAAACAGTATGTCCCTAGTATGCCTCTACTAGACTAGCTCATTGATCAAAGATGGTTATGTTTCCTAGCCATAGACATGAGTTGTCATTTGATCAACGGGATCACATCATTAGGAGAATGATGTGATGGACGAAGACCCATCCGTTAGCATATCACTATGATCGTTTAGTTTTACTGCTATTGCTTTCTTCATGACTTATACATGTTCCTATGACTATGAGATTATGCAACTCCCGAATACCGTAGGAACACCTTGTGTGCTATCAAACGTCACAACGTAACTGGGTGATCATAAAGATGCTCTACAGGTGTCTCCGAAAGTATTCGTGGTGTTGGCATAGATCAAGATTAGGATTTGTCACTCCGAGTGTCGGAGAGGTATCTCTGGGCCCTCTCGGTAACACACATCACAATAAGCCTTGCAAGCAAAAGACTAATGAGTTAGTCACGAGATGATGTGTTACGGAACGAGTAAAGAGACTTGCCGGTAACGAGATTGAACTAGGTATAGAGATACCGACGATCGAATCTCGGGCAAGTAACATACCGTTGACAAAAGGAACAACGTATGTTGTTATGCGGTTTTGACCGATAAAAGATCTTCGTAGAATATGTAGGAGCCAATATGAACATCCAGGTTCCGCTATTGGTTATTGACCGGAGATGAGTTTCGGTCATGTCTACATAGTTCTCGAACCCGTAGGGTCCGCACGCTTAATGTTTGATGACGATCGGTATTATGAGTTTATGAGTTTTGATGTACCGAAGGTAATTCGGAGTCCCGGATGAGATCACGGACATGACGAGGAGTCTCGGAATGTCCGAGACATAAAGATTGATATATTGGACGACTATATTCGGACACCGGAAGTGTTCCGGAAAAGTTTCGGATTTAACGGGATTGCCGGAGGGGGTTACCGGAACCCCCTACGAAGGGGGATGGTCCATAGTGGGCCTTATGGAAAAGGCAGCCCATAGGGGCTGGCCGACGCCCCACCTAGGGTTCCTAGTTGGACTAGGATTGGGGGGCGCCACCTCTCCTTCTTTTCTTTTCCCTCTCTTCCTTCTTTGGTAGTTCCTACTAGGAATAGGATTGCAATCCTATTCCTAGTAGGATTGCACCCCTAGCCGCACCATAGGAGGGCCGGCCGGCCTCCCCCATTGCTCCTTTATATACGGGGGAAGGGGGGCACCCAAAGACACACAAGTTGAATTGTTCCAGCCATGTGCGGTGCCCCCCTCCACAGAAACACACCTCGGTCATACCGTCGCGGTGCTTAGGCGAAGCCCTGCGCCGGTGAATACATCATATCCGTCACCATGCCGTCGTGCTTACGAAACTAACCCGTGAAGCTCAACTGGATCAAGAGCTCGTGGGACGTCATCAAGCTGAACGTGTGCTGAACGCGGAGGTGCCGTACGTTCGGTGCTTGATCGGTTGAATCGCGAAGAAGTTCGACTACATCAACCGCGTCACTTGACGCTTCCGCTTCCGGTCTACGAGGGTACATAGACACACTCTTCCCTCTCGTTGCTATGCATCTGGTAGATAGATCTTGCGTGATCGTAGGAAAATTTTAAAATACTACGTTTCCCAACAAGATCGAGTCTTGTTCCAGTAACCCCCATACTTGTTTCGTACTACCACTTGTCCCTGCCATAAGTAGGGTACGGTTCAGTAAGTTGTCAACCCCTTTCTAGCACACACCGGACAGAGAGGCCATGGTGGAAGATACCGGCTGCATCCGGTAGGCATGCCACCTAGTCCGGGGGCATGGGTGTTTCCGGTTGGGACCGAGAGGGGGGCACCCCTTAGTAGCACACAGTATAAATTTGATCCCATGCGAATCGAGGTTGTAGCCTTCCCACTCAGAGTTTTGCTTAACATGTGTCGTGGGTGATTCCAGACATCGGTAAGTTAGGCTGGTGTGTGTAGTCAGGTGTGTTTTCAAATGAAAGGCCGTAGACGGAATTAGTCCCGATAGACTAAAGGAACCCGTTGCTAGTGGGTAAAGGGTACACCCTCTGCAAAGGTTAAATCTATTCGAATAGCCGTGTCCATGGGTAAGGACTACAGTCTGGGATGAGTCAAGTGTCGGTCTTAGTGTCGGTCTTCGGAGGAAAGATTGCTAAACCAAAACATGGATCATGACTTGTGACTTATGATGATTACTGTTATTATTATTATTATGGACTAACCATTTATATTATTTGAGTTATTGAGTATCCCTGGGACGGTTTTACCTCCTGGATATTCGCTGTGATCTTGTATTTATAAGCCTTTTATGTGGTGTCGCTGAGACGCCCGACTGTGGCATGCTTATTATTTCTTTTATTTATAAGCCCTTTATGTGGTGTCGCTGAGACGCCCGACTGTGGCATGCTTGTTATATATTTACTCTACAAGCCCTTTATGTGGTGTCGCTCAGACGCCCGACGGTGGCATGTTTGTTATGATATTCTTTCTATGCCCTTTATGGGACGTCGCTCAGACGCCCGACTGAGGCATGCCTTATTGTATTTTCACTCCCTGATTACATATTCATGTTTTATATGAATAACCTGCTTGCATCATGGATTATTATTTCGTGACTGACGTAGTGATCATCGAATATTTCCGAGCATGATTATCTTTTGCTATATTGTACCTGTGTTCATAATGTTTGCGAGTACATTCAACGTACTCACTGTCTTGTCCCTGGCTATTGTCTTGGCCAGATTTCTTGCGTGGATAGGAGCGTTGCGACGACCGCCCTGGAACCTACGCAATGGTGATAGCAGCCTCACGATGATAGGAGTTAACCTGGTAAGCTGTTCCCGTGGGAAATGGAGTCCCACAGACACCGACGAACCACAAACCGCTTCCGCCATCAACCACTAGAAACCATTTGTTGTACTCATAGGCCATAATGGTCTTGCACTACATATTTTGTATTTTTGCTTGGAATTTCTGTATCAAGTGGTGCCTGATACGTCCAAAACGTATCTATAATTTATGCTTGTTCCATGCCTCTTTTGTGTGATATTGCTATGATATTTATGCACTTCCATACACTTTTGATCATATTTGGACTAACCTATTAACTCAGTGCACCACAGTGCCAGTTCCTGTTTTCTGCTGTTTTTCTATTTCAGGTTTCCCCCATATTAAAAGTGCCCTAAAAATTCCGGGAAAAATACAGGAAAAATCAGCGTATCGGGAGCTTCCAGAAAAACCAAGGCAGGGCCAGAGGGGAGCCTGGGGTGGCCCAGGCGGCCACCCGGCGCGGCCCCACCCCTGGCCGCGCCAGGGGGGGCGCCTGGGGCCCCACCTCCGCCTCTGGTGACCCCCTTTTGCATATATATTGCACGCGTCCCGAAACCCTCGAGGACGGACCCCTTTTTCGCGATCTCATCTCTGTTCCGCCGCCGCCGCGCTTCCAAGATCGGGAGCACCAGAAGAACTCTTTCCGGCACCCTACCGGAGGGGAGAACCACCACCGGGAGCTTCTCCACCACCTTGGACGACTCCTGGATGAGTTGTGAGTAGTCCCCCTTGGACCATGGGTCCATGACCAGTAGCTATGTGATGTTCTCCTCCCCTCTTTGTTCTTCATCGATTAGACCTCGTGAGCTGCCCTACATGATCGAGGCACATATGTAATCTTTATGCTGTTGCTATGCTGAGTTTGCTGGGATCCGATGGATTATGAGATTATGTTCATATTGTGTGTGAGTAATATATTTGTTTCACCTCTTTTATATTTATGTTCTTGAGTAATTCTTGCATGTTCTCCGTTGCTGTTTATTGCTTTGGCCGAGTAGTAGGTAGTTACTCCAAGAGTGAACGTTATGCTTGATTGTGGGTTCATGCCCCTCGATGACTAGTTTGAGTGACAGAAACATGAGTCTAGGGGATGTGCTGTTGCCACAAGGGGGAAAACAACGGTGCTTGTACTTGCGGGTGCAAGGATTGTTTACTTTACGCAAAGTTCTTTTAATGCAGTTGTCTGTTGCTTTGAGTTTACACTTTGGGTGGGACTCGCAACTTAATACCAGAGAGATGTTCTGGATAGATATCTCAAGGTGGATGATTAGTAGTAGATGCAGATGGATTTCGGTCTACTTGCCTTGGCGTACCGCCCATGCTTTTGAGCCTCTACCTTTCTTTACAGCATAGTTAGCATTGGTTTGCGCACATAATCATGTCAATTGCCCAGCTGTAATTTGTTTACCTCGCTGCTAGGTGGCTTCTCACCCCTCGTTGGTTACCCCAAGTGGAAGGTTTGAGATGCAGTGTAGCAGAAGTTTTCCCTTGGTAATACCAAGGATCGATTTCCGAGAGACTCCCAGTTTCAACAAGAAGGTGTCAACTGCTAACGGCGCCAGATATTAGCAATCAACGTGGACCTGCACACAGATACAAATAACTTTGCTCCCAACGAGTACAGAGAGGTTGTCAATCCCTCCGGCCTTGTAGTTTACAAAGGATCAAACGCAAGTGATAATAGTGATAGGTATAATTGCAATAGTAAGTAAACAGCGGAAAAGTAAATAGCGGATGTGATCAATGATGGTGATATGGACCGGAGTCTCATGATGTTCACTAGTGATGTCTCTCTCCCGAAAGACGATAAAACAACTATCTGAGGTAAACGCATTACAACTGGGCAATTGACAGGACCATGTGCGCAAACCAATGCTGACTACATTGCAAGAAAGGTTGAGGTTCAAAGCATGGGCGGTACGCCAAAGTAAGTAGACCGAAATCCATCAATATCTACTACTAATCATCCACCTTGAGATATCTATCCAGAACATCTCGCTGGTATTAAGTTGCGAGCCCCACCCATAGTGTAAACTCAAGGCAACAGACAACTGCATTAAAAGAACTTTGCGTAAAGTACACAATCCTTGCACCCGCGGGCACAAGCACCGTTGTTTTCCCCCTTGTGGCAACAGCACATCCCCTAGACTCATGTTTCTGTCACTCAAACTAGTCATCGAGGGGCATGAACCCACAATCGAGCATAACGTTCCCTCTTGGAGTCACTACCTACTACTTGGCCAAAGCAATAAATAACAACGGAGAACATGCAAGAATTACTTACGAACAGAAACATAAAAGAGGTGAATCAAATATATTACTCAAACACAATCTGAACATAATCTCATAATCCATCGGATCCCAGCAAACTCATTATAGCAACAGCATAAGGATTACATATGTGCCTCGATCATGTAGGGCAGCTCACGAGGACTAATTAGTGAAGCACAAGAACGGGAGGAGACCATCACATAGCTACTGGTCATGGACTCATGGTCCAAGGGAGACTACTCACAACTCATCCGGGAGGCGTCCATGGTGGTGGAGAAGCTCCCGGTGGTGATCCTCCCCTCCGGCAGGGTGCCGGGAAGAGTTCTCCTGGTGCTCCCGATCTTGGAAGCGGCGGCGGCGGCAGAACAGAGATGGATCGCGAAAAGAGTTCCTGTTTCGAGGGTTTCGGGAGACGCTTTAAATATATGCCAAAGGGGGGCATCAAAGGAGCCTCGGGGGGCCCAGGCGCCCCCCCCGGC
>LR738711.1:950482428-950575775 GCA_902687465.1 Secale cereale
GGGGGGGGCGGCGCCGCCAGGGCGCCTAGAGCCCTGGTGGCCCCCCCGGCTGTCCTTCGGGCGCACGGATGTTTCTGGAACGCTGATTTTTTATATAATTTTTCTGGATTTTTCCTGGCAGTTCTCGTAACGTGAAAACCTGAAATACAAAAACAGCCGAAAACATAAACTGGCACTGGGGTGCACTGAGTTAATAGGTTAGTCCAAATATGATCAAAAGTGTATGGAAGTGTATAAATATCATAGCAATATCACCCAAAAGAGGCATGGAGCAAGCATAAATTATAGATACGTTTTGGACGTATCAACATCCCCAAGCTTAATTCCTGCTCGTCCTCGAGTAGGTAAATGATAACAAGAATAATTTCTGTGGTGACATGCTATTAACCATATAGGACTTTTTCATAGTCATATGACAAAAGCTTACTGAGACAATGAATCTATAGTAATTAAGTTGCCTCATGAGAAAATCACAAAGAACTGAAAGTTTTACAATATGATACTGAAACATCAAAAAGATTTGCAATGAATATGATGTGCAAATATGATAAAGTGATATCTTGCTTGCCCCCTTTAGTGAAGCATAAATGGAGGGGCACCTTCAAGGTTTAAGTGATGACTAGATACAATGATTTCAGAATAAACAATATCACAATCATGCAAAAGACAATGCTACTTTGGGACAATGCACATTACACTCAGAATGACAATCATGCTCTCAGTAGTTGGTGCTTTTAAAAGAAGGTGGAGACTCAACATAAAAGTAAAAGAATGGCCCTTCGCAGAGGGAAGCAGGGATTACTCATGTGCTAGAGCTTTTTATTTTGAAAACATAGAAACAATTTTGTCAACGGTAGTAGTACTTCGTATGTGCTATGCATAAGACATCCTATAAGTTGCAAGCCTCATGCATCGAATACCAATAGTGCTCGCACCTTGTCCTAATTAGCTCAGATTTCCATGGATTGTCATTGCATTACATATGTTTCAACCAAGTGTCACAAAGGGGTACCTCTATGTCACCTGTACAAAGGTCCAAGGAGATAGATCGCATTTGATTTCTCGTTTTTGATAGATCTCAACTTGAGGACATCCATACCGGGACAACATAGAAAATAGATAATGGACTCCTCTTTAATGCTTAAGCATATTCTCATAAGAGATTGAGGATTAATGTCCAAGCTAAAACTTCCACCATGATACATGGCTTTGGTTGGCGGCCCAATGTTCTTCTCTAACAATATGCATACTCAAACCATTCAACTCATGGCAAATCACCCTTACTTTAGACAAGACGAACATGCATAGCAACTCACATGATACTCAACAAAAGTGTAACAGTTGATGGCGTCCCCAGAAACATGGTTACCGCTCAGCAAGCAACTTATAAGAAAATAAGATACATAAGCAACATATTCTTTACCACAATAGTTTTTAAGCTACTTTCCCATGAGCTATATATTGCAACTGAAGGTTTTAAAGGTAGCACATGTAAATTTACTTGGAGTGGCGGTGAAATACCACATATAGGTAGGTATGGTGGACTCATATGGCATAACTGGTTTAAAAGGATGTGGATGCACAAGCAGTCAGTCCGCTTAGTACAGGTGGAGGTTAGCAAAAGACTGGGAGCGACCAATTAAGAGAGCAATGACGGTCATAATCATGCAGAGCGACAAAGCAACATTGAATCAGGCATGGAAGTTATATCGCTACTCAGAAATAAAAGATCATCAAGGCTTGACAGACTTTCTTTACAGTCTTAAATATGCATGAGCATACGCCAAGTCAATCAAAATAAATTCTTGAGGGAAGATATTACTAAACCATACCACATCATTGGCAAACAAATCATGTTGGTACTCCAATAATACATTGGGAATCCCCCAGCTATTTGAGACTAACCATAAGAAAACCTAAACTACTAAGCGCCATTATGCACGTAGCATCTTTATCATAGACATATCAACCAATGCAACGGAAGCAAACTCTCTTAATAAGATAAGCATGATAATTAAAGAGAGTTCAAGCAACCAACTAAACACAAGCTCTTTAAAAAGATAAGCATGAATACTAAGAGCAGAGCATGATAGTACCTATTAAAAGACAAAGAACACACACAGCAAAGATAGTCATGAAAATTCTATGTTATGTTCTAGGTAGAAGTGGAGCGTGTTTCTCTCCCACATAAAGAACGCTGAGTTCCGACTCGTTATGAAAAACTAAAAAGGAAACTAAAAGCAAGACGCTCCAAGCATAGCACATAACACATGAAGTGATTAAAATATAGTGGAACGAAAGACGAACTGATAATGTTGATGGAGAAGGGGATGCACGGGGGCATCCCCAAGCTTAGACGCTTGAGTCTCCTTGAATATTTCTTGGGGGTGCATGGGGGCATCCCCAAGCTTGAGCGCTTGACACTCCTGAATCTTTTTATCATCTTCCCTCGCACACTTGAAAACTCCCTTCATACATAACTCATCATAATCTGATTAGCGAGGTTAGTACCCATCATAAAATAATTATACCTTGCTGGAAATAAAGATAAAGATATTCTTGAAGGTCTACTGTCTCTCAAGATTGCCAAAAGGTTTTTGCAAAGAAAAAGCAAGCTCTAGGTTTGCAAAGTGAAGGAAAAGCAAAACATGACAGAATCTGTGAAAAACAGAACAGCAGGTAGTAATTGATTTGTTCGGGGCACTTCTGCAACTCAAATCAAAAAACTCAGAATAGACGCACGAAAGACAATTATATATAGAACGCTGTCGAAACAATTCAGACCAAAAAGATGATCTGGTGATTTTATACGAATTTTTCTATCCAAGGACAGAATCTGTTTCCTGGACAGCACCTCACAACTTTTGAACTTTCTAGCAATCAGAGGCTATACTTGGCACAAATATGAAAAGCAAAGATACAATGATGATGCTACAGTAGTAAACAACATCAAGACACAACAAAAGCAAAATAAATTTATTCATTGGGCTGCCTCCCAAAAGCGCTTTCTTTTATGCCTTTAAGCTAGGCATAATGCATATAGATCAAGTTTTATCAAGAGTAAAAGAATAGCTAGCCCGTACAACAGACTCAAAAGGTAACTTGATCTTCTTTCGAGGGAAGTGTTCCATCCCTTTCTTGAGAGGAAACTGAAATTTTATATTACCCTCTTTCATGTCAATGATAGCACCAACGGTGCGTAAAAAGGGACGTCCCAAAATAATTGGACAAGAAGGATCACATTCAATATCCATAATAGTAAAATCAATGGGAACATAATTATCATTGACAACGATAAGAACATCGTCGATCCTCCCCAAAGGTTTCTTTATGGAAGAATCAACGAGACGAACACCAAAAGAACAAGAATCAAAAGGTTTCAATTTAAGCATATCATATAGTCTTTTGGGCATAATGGAAGTACTAGCTACAATATCACATAAAGCATAGCATGAGAAGTTGTTTATCTTAATTTTAATCATAGGATCCCAACCATCTTCTAGCTTTCTAGGTATGGAGGCTTCTACTCTAAGTTTCTCCTCCCTAGCTTTGATGAGAGCATTAGTGACATGCTCTGTGAAGGCAAGATTAAGCATGCTAGTGTGCGGATCTTTGGCCATTCCTTGCAGAAAGGTGACAACTTCTGAAATACTACAATTATCAAAATCAATTTTGTCATTATTGGACAGAATTGTAGTGTCATCCTCTTTGTTTGAATCGCTCTCTATTATAAGAGTTTGAACGTCTTCCCAAGTTTGGGGAAGCTTAGGAGCAATTTTAAACTGAGTCTCATACTCTTTTCCGGGAAGACCATGCCATGGGCATAACCCTCCGTCAAGACTAACATAATCACAAGGTTTATTACTTTTGTAGATCCCGACAGTGGTGATTGGTGTAATGGAAGAAGGGGTGTACTCCTCCCATCTAGTGTTTTTGGTGGAACCCATAGTAGCAAGCAAGCAAGATAACTATTTTTGTGATTTTTGATAAAAGATACTAAAACAAAAAACTAAAAGGTAAACTAACAAGACTAAAAGCAAAGGTAAAAGATAGCGTGCAACTCCCCTATCCTGAAGAGTGGAGTCCCCGGCAACGGCGCCAGAAATTTCTTTGCTAGGTGGCTTCTCACCCCTCGTTGGTTACCCCAAGTGGAAGGTTTGAGATGCAGTGTAGCAGAAGTTTTCCCTTGGTAATACCAAGGATCGATTTCCCAAAGACTCCTAGTTTCAACAAGAAGGTGTCAACTGCTAACGGCGCCGGACCTGTACACAGATACAAATAACTTTGCTCCCAACGAGTACAGAGAGGTTGTCAATCCCTCCGGCCATGTAGTTTACAAAGGATCAAACGCAAGTGATAATAGTGATAGGTATAATTGCAATAGTAAGTAAATAGCGGAAAAGTAAATAGCGGATGTGATCAATGATGGTGATATGGACCGGAGTCTCATGATGTTCACTAGTGATGTCTCTCTCCCAAAAGACGATAAAACAGCTATGTGAGGTAAACGAATTACAGCTGGGCAATTGACAGGACCATGTGCGCAAACCAATGCTGACTACATTGCAAGAAAGGTTGAGGTTCAAAGCATGGGCGGTACGCCAAAGTAAGTAGACCGAAATCCATCAATATCTACTACTAATCATCCACCTTGAGATATCTATCCAGAACATCTCGCTGGTATTAAGTTGCGAGCCCCACCCATAGTGTAAACTCAAAGCAACAGACAACTGCATTAAAAGAACTTTGCGTAAAGTAAACAATCCTTGCACCCGCGGGCACAAGCACCGTTGTTTTCCCCCTTGTGGCAACAGCACATCCCCTAGACTCATGTTTCTCTCACTCAAACTAGTCATCGAGGGGCATGAACCCACAATCGAGCATAACGTTCCCTCCTGGAGTCACTACCTACTACTTGGCCAAAGCAATAAATAACAACGGAGAACATGCAAGAATTACTTACGAACATAAACATAAAAGAGGTGAATCAAATATATTACTCAAACACAATCTGAACATAATCTCATAATCCATCGGATCCCAGCAAACTCATCATAGCAACAACATAAGGATTACATATGTGCCTCGATCATGTAGGGCAGCTCACGAGGACTAATTAGTGAAGCACAAGAACGGGAGTAGAACATCACATAGCTACTGGTCATGGACTCATGGTCCAAGGGAGACTACTCACAACTCATCCGGGAGGCGTCCATGGTGGTGGAGAAGCTCCCGGTGGTGATCCTCCCCTCCGGCAGGTTGCCGGGAAGAGTTCTCCTGGTGCTCCCGATCTTGGAAGCGGCGGCGGCGGCGGAACAGAGATGGGATCGCGAAAAGAGTTCCTGTTTCGAGGGTTTCGGGAGACGCTTTAAATATATGCCAAAGGGGGACATCGGAGGAGCATCGGGGGGCCCAGGAGCCCCCCCGGCGCGGCCCAGGGGGGGGGGGGCGCCGCCAGGGTGCCTTGAGCCCTGGTGGCCCCCCCGGCAGTCCTTCGGGCGCACGGAAGTTTCTGGAACGCTGATTTCTTATATAATTTTTCTGGATTTTTCCTGGCTGTTCTCGTAACGTGAAAACCTGAAATACAAAAACAGCCGAAAACAGAAACTGGCACTGGGGTGCACTGAGTTAATAGGTTAGTCCAAATATGATCAAAAGTGTATGGAAGTGTATAAATATCATAGCAATATCACCCAAAAGAGGCATGGAGCAAGCAGAAATTATAGATACATTTTGGACGTATCACTCGCTTAGCTGTTTTATCGTCTTTTGGGAGAGAGACATCACGAGTGAACATCATGGGACCCCGGTCCATATTACCATCACTGATCACACCCGCTATTTACTTCCTGTTCTTATTTCCTAGTTGAAGTCATACCTATCACTATTATCTCTTGCGTTTGATCCTTTGTAAACGACAAGGCCGGAGGGATTGACAACCTCTCTGTACTCGTTGGGAGCAAAGTTATTTGTATCTGTGTGCAGGTCCTGTCAAGCAAAAGTTTCTGGCGCTATTGACACCTTCTTGTCGACCCTCGGAGTCTCACGAGATTCGATCCTTGGTATCTTTGCCAAGGGAAATTTGCCGCTACGCTACATCTCAAACCTTCCACTTGGGGTAACCAACGAGGGGCGAGAAGCCATCAGTGCCTCATCAGCTAACAGTAATCCTGGGGCTGGTGAGCACAACGGCCATTTTCTGGGAGATTTATCCCAAAAATCCGGTCCTGACAACCTTGGTATCAGAGCCAAGCTGACCATTGGCTAATCCTATCTTAACCAGGTCGAAAAACCTATGTTAACCATCCCACCAGACCTTATTCTAATCCCGGCCAAGCTTCTTGTGTTAGATGGCCACACAGTGAACCGACACCTTTTGGCAATCAGTGCCCAACCTATCAGCCTAGCCCGTCCATCACGCGTCAGCGACCGACACATAAATTGTCTCATTCGCAAGCGTGCGAAGGAAGACTCCTTCTCTTTTTTCTATAAAAAGGGCACGCTAGCCTCAACCCAGCGCAGCACAGCCTCTACCCCAAACCGAGCTAAAATGCCAAGACCCATTGTTCACAATGAAAGCACAGCAACCAACCTTGGAGGTTTTGTGACCGTGCTAGCAAACCTCACCCGCCGTGCCTTTGCATTAGAAGAGCCCCCAGAATTTGTTGTGTACCAAGGACCCATGAGCGGTGAGAGCCGTCAATTCTGGGCCACTGTGCACGTGTATGGTAGGGGTCTATCGCCAGAACGCCCCTACAGGTTCACCGGAAGGACAACTTCCTTTGAGCCACAAGCCATCTAACTAGCTGCTCGAGAGGCTATAGTTCAACTCCGGCACTTGTCGCCCATAGTTAACTGTCGCTCATTCTACTACTACCCCAGCCATGACGGGTATGGTAGGCCACCCCAAGTTGCCAACGGAGATCACGAGACGGATCCTGCATTGTTGCATCTGGTGCGCTATGTAAGTGCACTAGAGGAACTGTTCGATCAAATCACTCTTGATCTGATCGCAGCTCGTGGAGAACTGGTTCGCCGAGCTCCGGCAAGAGAAGATGAGCCCGGCGCCGACAACCCAGTCGTGCTGTTCGGACAACCGATCGAGACCTTGAGGTCGGCCCCAGCCGTCGACCAAAATGCTTTGGTGTCCCCAGAAGTGATTCGTCGCCGTTTTGGAACACGCTCCAACAGGATTGTGGCCAACAATCCCCGTGATGGTCATCATCGCTGCCCCGACCCTATAGTTCCTCAGCCCCCTCCAGCTAACCCTGACGGTGAAGACCTTGGAGAAGCCTCGGCATCCACAAGGCAAGGCCACTTAGATATAAACGAGGTAGACTAAATCACTTGAGTAGTACCGAGCCTTAATATGTCCACGCCCTGTTATTATGTGAGCCTGTATCGCCATATTTAAATGCTGACTGCTTGTGCGCCATTATTTTTATAGTAGCCATGCACAAATATGTTGGTCTATGATTGCATTTTTAATTCCGGGTGTAGCTTCCAAAAACCACACCGACGACTCCCACCGTAATACGTCACTTTTGAGAGACATGTGTATCTGTAGCATTGACCCCGACCCCCATAGAGCAGAACCGACAAAATAGTTGCCCCTCATCGTGATTTAATAACCCAGCCCAGTTGCTATATAAAAGGTCACCTTGCAATCTTGCCAAGCATCCCTCACCTTGTGCACCACTCTCACAACCATTTCTTTTGCCATGCTGAGCCCTAGTATTTATCTAAGGACTCCAGATGCCACCCCAGGTAGTTTTTTTAAGATATTGTGGGACTTTACCTGCAATACTATGAGTGCTACCCGTCCACCCCAGTACGAGTTGCTCAAATCCAGGATCACACCATCCACCTTGAAATATTGGGCAGTAGTGCACATCCCTCCCGCAAATCCAAACCAAGACCCAACAAAAGTCTCATTCGTGGGGAAATCTATGCCGACTCCGCAGATGGCCGTAGAAGCTGTTGCATATGAAGCGCTTGCTCGCCTTTGATTCGAGGTGCCCTATGCCAGCGAACGGGGGTATTATTACTTCCCGAGCCATGCAACACCCGGAGAAGTAGCATCTTTTCCTGGTGGACGAATTGAGAGAGACCCAGTACTGGCCAACCTTACACAGTATGTCATAGCACAAGAGCGTTTGACCCAGCGAGTAATGGGTTATCTCTAGAACCTCGCCGATTTAAATCCACGGATCGCCATCAGCAGACCACTGAGGCCCAGCCAGGAGAGACGCATTCATCGACTAATCAATCCGCTTCCTCCGATAGAAGAAGAGTGTGCCCCAGTACCAGAGACGTTTTCCCAGGATCCTGTCCATTTACCATTTTCATTTTAGACGCCACTGCTATGTTTGTTGTCCCAACATTTATTTATGTGTTGCAACTTATGCGTGTTATCCTAAATTTGTGCAATGAATTAAATATTTTGTTTCAATTAATGGGAGTAGTTCTTCTGCTGATAATTTTTGATTAACTAGATTCGCGCTCGGTAAATCCTAATTGAGATTTTTCCCTGAGTTGTTGCAACATATATCTCTGCATGGCATATAATTGTTTTTCATGCAGCACCGCAACAGCAGACTCACAATTCCAACCACTCGACCACGTGCACTAATTGCATAACCACGTACCCATGTTGCACCTAACTAGTCACCTCCCTAACTCACCAAAGTCTTTGAAGGAGAAATTTGTGGGTAATTATTCGAGTACAAGTTGCCTACAGCATGCTGACAGCCGCTAACACCCGATACCAATGCCTAATCCTCATGATCACCACCGCCGCGAAGAGCTAGCACTCGAGCAGCGGCATCACGACGATCACCGAGGATCATCGCGCAAAAGAGCACGGAGAACCCCAGCAATGCCGCCAACCCTCCGCACACCAGGATCATGCACCAGTCCGGCATCACCTCCGCCATTAGAGCCTCGTTCCGAGCTCCTGCAGATAGATATGGAGAAGGAGGAAGGAGAAGGAGAAGCGAGGCCAGGTGTGAGGAAGAAGAAAGAAGCACCTCGGTCATTTTATAGCTCGAGATCGGTGTACGATGGGCGGAGTCCACCAGTGCTGCTTGTCGCTCGATTGCCAGTGTTTGGAGGCGAATCCACGAGCAGTGCCGACAGCGCACTGGCCCACGAGGTGAGTGCACGCTGCACCGGCAGCTAGCATGCCGTGCACTACCGCAGTATGGCCTAGATGCCCTACGCCGCCGGTGGAGAAAGCGCGGGAAAGCACGCGATAGAGAGAGGAAGAAGAAAGAGCCAGAGGTAGAAGAAGAGACTGACAGTGGGCCCCGGGTCCACTTGTCAGCAAGAGAGAGCACTGTGCTCTCGGGTGCGACCAGCGTATTTTAGAATTTAGAAATTTTATTCTAAATTCACTGTAACCAAAGGTAGAAATATCTCGTTTTCCCCGACCGTAGATTTTTCCATGCAGCGCCAGTATTCCACACTGTAGTTTTGCACCACTTATTGCCCACTCACTATAGCCGCATTTTATTGCATGAGTAGGATAGTTATTTTGGTGATATCACTTTGTGACAGTAGGAGTATTTCTTTTCATAACAACTGATGGCTTCTCGCCCCTCGTTGGTTACCCCAAGTGGAAGGTTTGAGATGTAGTGTAGCGGAAGTTTTCCCTTGGCAAAGAAACCAAGGATCGATTTCCCCTGAGACTCCAAGGTTCAACAAGAAGGTGTCAACTGCTAATGGCGCCAGATACTTAGCAATCAACTTGGACCTGCACACAGATACAAATAACTTTCCTCCCAACGAGTACAGAGAGGTTGTCAATCCCTCCGGCCTTGTCGTTTACAAAGGATCAAACGCAAGAGATAATAGTGATAGATATTGCTGCAACTAGTAAGTAAAAGCGGAAAGTAAATAGCGGATGTGATCAGTGATGGTAATATGGACCGGGGTCCCATGATGTTCACTAGTGATGTCTCTCTCCCAAAAGACGATAAAACAGCTATGTGAGGTAAACGAATTACAGCTGGGCAATTGACAGAATTATGTGCGCAAACCAATGCTAACTATGTTGCAAGAAAGGTAGAGGTTCAAAGCATGGGCGGTACGCCAAGGTAAGTAGACCGAAATCCATCTGCATCTACTACTAATCATCCACCTTGAGATATCTATCCAGAACATCTCGCTGGTATTAAGTTGCGAGTCCCACCCATAGTGTAAACTCAAAGCAACAGACAACTGCATTAAAAGAACTTTGCGTAAAGTAAACAATCCTTGCACCCGCGAGTACAAGCACTGTTGTTTTCCCCCTTGTGGCAACAGCACATCCCCTAGACTCATGTTTCTGTCACTCAACCTAGTCATCGAGGGGCATGAACCCACAATCGAGCATAACGTTCCCTCTTGGAGTCACTACCTACTACTTGGCCAAAGCAATAAATAGCAATGCAGAACATGCAAGAATTACTTAAGAACATAAATATAAAAGAGGTAAATCAAATATATTACTCAAACACAATCTGAAGATAATCTCACAATCCATCGGATCCCAGCAAACTCAACATAGCAACAGCATAAGGATTACATATGTGCCTCGATCATGTAGGGAAGCTCACGAGGTATAATTAGTGAAGCACAAGAAGGGGAGGAGAACATCACATAGCTACTGGTCATGGACCCATGGTCCAAGGGAGACTACTCACAACTCATCCGGGAGGCGTCCATGGTGGTGGAGAGGCTCCCGGTGGTGATCCTCCCCTCCGGCAGGGTGCCGGGAAGAGTTCTCCTGGTGCTCCCGATCTTGGAAGCGCGGCGGCGGCGGAACAGAGATGAGATCGCGAAAAAGGGTTCCGTCCTCGAGGGTTTCGGGACGTGTGTTAAATATATGCCAAAGGGGGGCATCAGCGGAGGCCTCGGGGGCCCAGGCGCCCCCCCGGCGCGGTCAGGAGGGGGGCCACGCCACCAGGGCGCCTGGAGCCCTGGTGGCCCCCCTCCGGCCCTACTTCGGTCGTGTGGAAGCTTCCGGCACGCTGATTTTTTATATAATTTTTCCGGGATTTTTCTGGCAGTTTACGTGACGGGAAAACCTGAAATACAAAAACAGCAGAAAACAGAAACTGGCACTGGGGTGCACTGAGTTAATAGGTTAGTCCAAATATGATCAAAAGTGTATGGTAGTGTATAAATATCATAGCAATATCACCCAAAAGAGGCATGGAGCAAGCAGAAATTATAGATACGTTTTAGACGTATCAACATCCCCAAGCTTAATTCCTGCCCGTCCTCGAGTAGGTAAATGATAACAAGAATAATTTCTGTGGTGACATGCTATTAACCATATAGGACTTTTCATAGTCATATGACAAAAGCTTACTGAGACAATGAATCTGTAGTAATTAAGTTGCCTCATGAGAAAATCACAAAGAACTGAAAGTTTTACAATATGATACTGAAACATCAAATAGATTTGTAATGAGCATGTTGTGCAAATATGATAAAGTGGTATCTTGCTTGCCCCCTTTAGTGAAGCAAAACATAAATGCAGGGGCACCTCCAAGGTTTAAGTGATGACTAGATACAATGATTTCAGAATAAACGATATCACAATCATGCAAAAGACAATGCTACTTTGGGACAATGCACATTACACTCAGAATGACAATCATGCTCTTAGTAGTTGGTGCTTTAAAAGAAGGTGGAGACTCTTGAACCGTGGCTTTTGTTGGCAAAGTTGAAAACCCGTGGTCGGAAACAAAGACAAAACATGTACCAGAGCTCTTGGTTTTAAAAACAGAGGTAATAATTATTTTTTTTGGATATGCATGTTTCGTCAACGAATGCTAGCAGACAACTCAATCACTTCTTGAGATGGACAAGTTTCGAGGAACGGCTCCCGAATGAGGACGATCACATCCTCTTAATCTCCTTTGTTTATCACTTCCAAAGTTTTCTGATTTCTCATGAACAAAGCGTGAAGGAGGGTTTGTTTGTTATATTAATTTTGAGCCGGGCGCACTCTTTGCCAGTTCCTTCTCGTATTATGGGTTTGCACATTAGACATGCAATCCCGGGGTGATGCTTGTCCAACTTACAAAGATCATGAATTAACTACTACTTCCTCATGAACTAAAACAGAGGCACAAAAGAGGAATGCTTTTTTTGAATAATTCCGAGATGGCACATGAAAGTCTTCGTTAGGAATGGCAGGTAAATACCATGTATAGGAAGGTATGGTGGACTCTTATGGCATAACTGGTTTAAAAGAATTTGGATGCACAAGCAGTCAGTCCGCTTAGTACAGGCGAAGGTTAGCAAAAGACTGGGAGCGACCAACTAAAAGAGCAATGACAGTCATAATCATGCAGAGCGACAAAGCAACATTGAATCAGGCATGGAAGTTATATCGCTACTCAGAAATAAAAGATCATCAAGGCTTGACAGACTTTCTTTACAGTCTTAAATATGCGTGAGCATACGCCAAGTCAATCAAAATAAATTCTTGAAGGAAGATATCACTAAACCATACCACATCATAGGCAAATAAATCATGTTGGTACTCCAATAACACATTGGGAACCCCCCAGCTATTTGAGACTAACCATAAGAAAACATGAACTACTAAGCACCATTATGCACGTAGCATTTTTATCATAGACATATCGACCAATGCAACAGAAGCCAACTCTCTTAATAAGGTAAGCACGATAAATAAAGAGAGTTCCAACGACCAACTAAACAAAAGCTCCTTAAAAAGATAAGCATGAAAACTAAAAGCTAAACATGATAGTAGCTATTGAAAGACAAAGAACACACACAACAAAGATAGACATGAAAATTCTATGTTATGTTCTAGGTTGAAGTGGAGCGTGTTTCTCTCCCACACAAAGAAAGCTGAGTTCCGACTCGTTATGAAAAGCTAAAGAAAACTAAAAAGGAACTAAAAGCAAGATGCTCCAAGCATAGCACATAACACATGAAGTGATAAAAATATAGTG
Organism: Secale cereale; assembly: GCA_902687465.1. Taxonomy (NCBI): domain Eukaryota; kingdom Viridiplantae; phylum Streptophyta; class Magnoliopsida; order Poales; family Poaceae; genus Secale; species Secale cereale. The sequence goes on from LR738711.1 coordinate 950,495,406, forward strand.
GAATGAAAGACGAACTGATAATGTTGACGGAGAAGGGGATGCACGGGGGCATCCCCAAGCTTAGACGCTTGAGTCTTCTTGAATATTTCTTGGGGGTGCATGGGGGCATCCCCAAGCTTGAGCGTTTGACGCTCCTGAATCTTTTTATCATCTTCCCTCACACACTTGAAAACTCCCTTCATACATAACTCATCATAATCTGATTAGCGAGGTTAGTACCCATAATAATATAATTGTTCCTTGCTGGAAATAAGTATATTCTTGAAGGTCTACTGTTTCTCAAGATTGCCAAAAGGTTTTTGCAAAGAAAAAGCAAGCTCAAGGTTTGCAAAATGAAGGAAAGGCAAAACAGGACAGAATCTGTGAAAAACAGAACAGCAGGTAGTAAATGATTTTTTCGGGGCACTTCTGCAACTCTAATCAAAAACTCAGAACAGACGCCCGAAAGACAATTGTATATAGCACGCTGTCGAAATAATTCAGACCAAAAAGATGATCTGGTGATTTTATACGAATTTTTCTATCCAAGGACAGAATCTGTTTCCTGGACAGCACGTCACAACTTTTGAACTTTCTTGCAATCAGAGGCTACACTTGGCACAAAGTTGAAAAGTAAAGATACAATGATGATGCTACTGTAGCAACAACATCAAGACACAACAAAAGCAAAATAAAATTTTATTCATGTGGGCTGCCTCCCAAAAGCGCTTTCTTTTATGCCTTTAAGCTAGGCATAATGCATAGAGATCAAGTTTTATCAAGAGTAAAAGAATAGCTAGCCCGTATAACAGACTCAAACGGTAACTTAATCTTCTTTCTAGGGAAGTGTTCCATCCCTTTCTTGAGAGGAAATTGGAATCTTATATTCCCCTCTTTCATGTCAATGATGGCACCAACGGTGCGAAGAAAAGGACGTCCCAAAATAATTGGACAAGAAGGTTCATATTCAATGTCCATAATAGTAAAATCAACGGGAACGTAGTTGTCATTGACAATGATAAGAACATCATCGATCCTCCCCAAAGGTTTCTTTATGGAAGAATCAACAAGACGAACACCAAAAGAACAAGAATCAAAAGGTTTCAATTTAAGCATATCATATATTCTTTTGGGCATAACGGAGGTACTAGCTCCAACATCACATAAAGCATAGCAAGAGAAGTTATTAAACTTAATTTTAATCATAGGATCCCAACCATCTTCTAGCTTTCTAGGTATGGAGGCTTCTACTCTAAGTTTCTCCTCCCTATCTTTGATGAGAGCATTAGTGATATGCTCTGTGAAGGCAAGGTTAAGCGTGCTAGTGCGGGGATCTCTAGACATCTTGTGAAGGAAATCAATAACTTCGGTAAGAGTGCAATTGTCAAAATCAAGGTCACTACTATCAAGTAAAGTGGTAGTGGTGTCCTTTAGGTTCACTTGTTTGGTAGTTTCTATGGTCATAGCATCACCATTAATAGGTCCAATGGGACCAGGAGTGCATTGGGTGCTAAGAGTTTGAATATCCTCAACAACTTGGATAGTAGCAACAATGTGGTGGGTAGGAAGGTTCTTAATTCTATATTCTTCCTCCCTTTCTCTAGCCCATCTCTCTTTAAGTTTGGCCAACATCCTAATGTTTTCATTAATTTGCACTTGAATAGCATTCATAGGAGTGACCTTCCTCTCCTCAAGAGGAGAAGTTCTAATTTTAAGCAATATTACCTCATGGGCTAAATTGTCTACCTTCGAAGAGAGATCATCTAGTTTGTTTAGTTTTTCTTCTACACTCTTATTGAAGACTTTTTGGGTAGTGATGAAATCTTTAAGCATAATCTCTAGTTCAGAAGTGGAGTTCTTGGTGCTAAGATAAGCATTGTTGTTCCCATAAGAATTAGAGGGGAACGGTCTAGGATTGCTACCAAAATTACTCCTATAAGCATTGTTATTAAAATTGTTTCTAGAGATAAAGTTCACATCTACTTGTTCTTGAGCAATCAAAAATTTAAAGGAACATCACGAGGATCAATAGAATATTGCTTCGAAAGTAGAGACATGATCAAGTCAACTTTTTCATTTAGGAAGGAAATCTCCTCGACAGAGTTTACCTTCCTACCTGTTGGAGCGCGTTCGTGTGCCATTGGGAATAATTAGTCATCATCTCATCGAGAAGCTTCGTGGCAGCACCAAGTGTAGTTGACATAAAGGTTCCTCCCGCGGCCGAATCTAACAAGTTCCGCGAGGTAAAGTTCAAGCCTGCATAAAAAGTTTGGATAACCATCCAAGTAGTCAAACCATGAGTAGGACAGTTCTTGACAAGAGATTTCATACGCTCCCAAGCTTGGGCAACGTGTTCATTATCCAATTGTTTAAAATTCATTATGTTACTTCTTAGTTGGATAATTTTAGCAGGTGGATAGTATTTTCCAATAAAAGCATCTTTGCACTTGTCCCATGAATCTATGCTATTTCTAGGCAAAGATTGAAACCAAATTTTAGCTCCTCCTCTCAGGGAGAAAGGAAAAAGCTTAAGCTTAACAATATTACCATCTATTTCTTGGTACTTTTGCATATCACAAAGTTCAACAAAATTGTTCAAGTGTAAAGCAGCATCATCTCCAGCACCGGAGAATTGATCTTTCATCACTAAGTTCAGTAAAGCAGGTTTAATTTCATAAGAAGGTGCTGAAGTGGCAGGTGTAGTTATAGGCGTGCAGATAAAGTCATCGTTGTTATGACTAGTGAAGTCACACAACTTGGTGTTCTCGGCGGAACCCATAGTAGCAAGCAAGCAAGATAACTATTTTTGTGATTTTCGATAAAAGATACTAAAGCAAAACTGAAAAGTAAACTAACAAGACTAAAAAGCAAAGGTAAAAGATAGCGTGCAACTCCCCTATCTTGAAGAGTGGAGTCCCCGGCAACAGCGCCAGAAAACTTTGCTTGATGGCTTCTCGCCCCTCGTTGGTTACCCCAAGTGGAAGGTTTGAGATGCAGTGTAGCGGAAGTTTTCCCTTGGCAAAGATACCAAGGATCGATTTCCCCTGAGACTCCAAGGTTCAACAAGAAGGTGTCAACTGCTAATGGCGCCAGATACTTAGCAATCAACTTGGACCTGCACACAGATACAAATAACTTTGCTCCCAACGAGTATAGAGAGGTTGTCAATCCCTCCGGCCTTGTCGTTTACAAAGGATCAAACGCAAGAGATAATAGTGATAGATATTGCTGCAACTAGTAAGTAAAAGCGGAAAGTAAATAGCGGATGTGATCAGTGATGGTAATATGGACCGGGGTCCCATGATGTTCACTAGTGATGTCTCTCTCCCAAAAGACGATAAAACAACTATGTGAGGTAAACGAATTACAGCTGGGCAATTGACAGAATTATGTGCGCAAACCAATGCTAACTATGTTGCAAGAAAGGTAGAAGTTCAAAGCATGGGCGGTACACCAAGGTAAGTAGACCGAAATCCATCTGCATCTACTACTAATCGTCCACCTTGAGATATCTATCCAGAACATCTCGCTGGTATTAATTTGCGAGTCCCACCCATAGTGTAAACTCAAAGCAACAGACAACTGCATTGAAAGAACTTTGCGTAAAGTAAACAATCCTTGCACCCGCGAGTACAAGCACCGTTGTTTTCCCCCTTGTGGCAACAGCACATCCCCTAGACTCATGTTTCTGTCACTCAAGCTAGTCATCGAGGGGCATGAACCCACAATCGAGCATAACATTCCCTCTTGGAGTCACTACCTACTACTTGGCCAAAGCAATAAATAGCAACGGAGAACATGCAAGAATTACTTAAGAACATAAATATAAAAGAGGTAAATCAAATATATTACTCAAACACAATCTGAACATAATCTCACAATCCATCGGATCCCAGCAAACTCAACATAGCAACAGCATAAGGATTACAGATGTGCCTCGATCATGTAGGGCAGCTCACGAGGTCTAATTAGTGAAGCACAAGAAGGGGAGGAGAACATCACATAGCTACTGGTCATGGACCCATGGTCCAAGGGAGACTACTCACAACTCATCCGGGAGGCGTCCATGGTGGTGGAGAGGCTCCCGGTGGTGATCCTCCCCTCCGGCAGGGTGCCGGGAAGAGTTCTCCTGGTGCTCCCGATCTTGGAATTGTGGCGGCGGCGGAACAGAGATGAGATCGTGAAAAAGGGTTCCGTCCTCGAGGGTTTCGGCACGCGTGTTAAATATATGCCAAAGGGGGGCATCAGTAGAGGCCTGGGGGGCCCAGGCGCCCCCCCGGCGCGGCCAGGAGGGGGGCCGCGCCACCAGGGCACCTGCAGCCCTGGTGGCCCCCCTCCGGCCCTACTTCGGCCATGTGGAAGCTTCCGGAACGCTGATTTTTTATATAATTTTTCCGGGATTTTTCTGGCAGTTTACGTGACGGGAAAACCTGAAATACAAAAACAGCAGAAAACAGAAACTGGTACTGGGGTGCACTGAGTTAATAGGTTAGTCCAAATATGATCAAAAGTGTATGGAAGTGTATAAATATCATAGCAATATCACCCAAAAGAGGCATGGAGCAAGCAGAAATTATAGATACGTTTTAGACGTATCAACAACCTTTAGCAAATCTCGAGGACGAGATTTTTCTTAAGGGGGTAGTGTTGTAACACCCCAAACTTTTGACCTTGTTTTTATTAATCAAAATTTTGCCAGGAAATTAAACCTTTCATCTTCTGGGTTTTCTTTGATTTCAGAACTACCCCTTTCTTTGATATTATGGAGTTTTTACCCCAACTGAAAACTTTTCATATATATATTTGGACTTGTTTACCCTCTCAAGAAAAACATTTCTATTATCAGTAGATTTAATTGCATATTTATTTCACTCCGAGCTTTATTCCTTAAAGTGATTTTCATTAGTTTTAGAGCTCTATTTGCACCACAACCAGTTGATAAATGCATTTAAAAATTCCACCAAAATTTGGGGATGTTAGAAGTGGTGTATAATTCATCCTTATGCAAAAAAACCATTGGTGTTATTTGGAAAAATTTGAGCAAATCATCCTCATCTTCATTCTGGCCCAGCTTGGCATTTTCTACTGCAACCCTAATTTATTTTGCTCTAGGTACCATGAGATTTTTCCTGCTTATAGTCCTCCCTACAAAACTCTTAAGTCCAAGAGATTGGACCCATTGGAATATTTTTGGTCCATGCAATAATGCCTTTTAGTTTCTGTCTAGATTTGTTTTTCTCAAAAACTTACACTAGCAAGTTTCTGGTTTTGCCCAAATGAACTTGCCATCATCACCTACCCCTAGAGATACACTGATCTAGAGTTTTTGGCCACCCCAAGAGTTGCCTTGATGCTCATGGCATTCTGTCAAACACTTGGGGTACATGGCCAATTTTTGCATGATTTTGGGTTTGCATTGCAAGCTTGATCCACTGACCTAGCAACCTTGTCCACTAAACCGCTGGATGCCTCTAACCTCGGCTTGTTAATCCCCAGCCCCACCCAAAGCCGCCTAGCATGCCTTGGCATTTTGCCGAACAGTTGCCGTGCGTGCCCGAAGCGCGAGTAGAGCGCGCGTTTTGCACATGCGTGCGCACGCATCGCCGCGTCCCACTGCCGCCTCCCCGCGCTTGTTCTGGCCCTCCCCACTCACAGCCAGCACGCCCCAACCCCTCCCTCAGCGCAGGGCCACCCTGACGCCCGACATCGCCACCGTCAGGTCGGCCTTGGCGGCACGCCGTCAACCACAGTGCGCCCCTGCCATGGACGGTGCCGCCCGAGCCACTCCAGCGCGACAGCTTCCCCCTGGAGTAGCTCAAGCTTATCCACGAGCCCGTCCGCTGGCGGCCGTCGCCTCCACGTCGCTCTGCTGCAACAGTGAGGCGGTTCGTCGATCTTATCTCCGGCCGCCGCGGAACTGACCTAGCCACGCTATAAATAGGAGTCTCCGAGCTCGTCCAAGCACTCAGGCGACCTCAAGACACCTTTCTAGAACTCCCGCGGCCAGCAACCGATGGGTAAAGCCTTCTCCCTCGTCTCCGGCCAGTTCGGCCGCCAACACACTCCAGCTCCGTTCGCCGCGAGCAGGCCGGCCCTCTCCCGTCCATCCAGCGCCACCACCCGACTCCCCTTGATTGTGCGGAGCTACTCGAACCCTCAGCATCAACCAAGAGTCACCGTAGCCACCCAAATCCACCAGAAGCCACCTCCACCGCGTAGCTCGCCGCCGGCGATTCCCTCCACCCCCACCAACCTAGCAACCACCGGGAGGACTGCCCCAGACTAGCGGATCCATCCTCGCCCTCAAAACCCCGCGAGGAGCCGTGGCTCGTCGATGGCGATCGCCGAAACCCCCGCCCCACTCGGACAGAGGAGGAAGGAGGCACAGCGACTGGTCAAACCTAACCAGTGGGCCCGAGGGACCCACTGTCAGTGACCCGAGCCGGCCTGTGCCAGTTTAAGTGGAGGCGTATTCCATAGAATACGTATTCGCTAAGAGGAAAACGTAAGCTCCCCCGAAACGTTTTCTTTTCTGGTTTTATTTAAAAACAGAATATTGACTAAACTTTGACTAGCTGTAACTTCTTAAATATAAGTTCAAATGATTTGATTCTTTTTCTGTTGTTCTTCAAATTTGGTCTAGTTTATTTTCTTATTTATTTGAAAATTTTCCAAACAACTTTTTTGTACTGTTTTGAAACTATGTGTTGATTTCAAATTTTCTTAAATAGGATTTTTGAAGAAGGAAGAAAACTTTCTAAAGTTTTGGAATGCACCATGCCTCTCCACAACTTGAAGGCAAGCATTCTGAACCCTGGACTAATAGCTGTTGTGTGTTGTTTGACACGCTTACAACGCCACCTTGACACGGAGTTTCGTTAAATTTATGTGATGATGTGATCATGCTCATGGGTGCATGATGAAGTTTCCTTGCTGTTGGAAGTTAATATACTTGGGATAGTAATCACCCTCGTCTACCTTTCATGCCTACTGGAAGGAATCCGGGAGAGTCTCTGTCTTGGGTAGACACGAACTCGTTACTGATATTTCGTTGAGACGAGTATAGTCAGTAAGGCATGATAAGGTATGGTGAATGGTGATTTGTCTGTTGGTGTGGATCACATTTTTTATGCTAATCATGCAGGTGATGCTTTAACCTCCTGAGTCGACCATAGATCGAGTCTTGTTCCAGTAACCCCATACTTGTTTCGTACTACCACTTGTCCCTGCCATAAGTAGGGTACGGTTCAGTAAGTTGTCAACCCCTTTCTAGCACACACCGTATAGAGAGGCCATGGTGGAAGATACTGACTGCATCCGATAGGCATGCCACCTGGTCCGGGGGCATGGGTGTTTCCGGTTGGGACCGAGAGGGGGGCACCCCTTAGTAGCGCGCGGTATAAATTTGATCCCATGCTAATCGAGGTTGTAGCCTCCCTACTCAGAGTTTTGCTTAACAGGTGTCGTGGGTGATTCCAGACACCGGTAAGTTAGGCTGGTGTGTGTGGTCAGGTGTGTTTTCAAATGAAAGGCCATAGACGGAATTAGTCCCGATAGACTAAAGGAACCCGTTGCTAGTGGGTAAAGGGTACACCCTCTGCAGAGATTAAATCTATTCGAATAGCCGTGTCCATGGGTAAGGACTACAGTCTGGGATGGGTCAAGTGTCAGTCTTAGTGTCGGTCTTCGGAGGAAAGATTGCTAAACCAAAACATGGATCATGACTTGTGACGTATGATGATTACTGTTATTATTATTATTATGGACTAACCATTTATATTATTTGAGTTATTGAGTATCCCTGGGACGGTTTTACCTCCTGGATATTCGCTATGATTCTTGTATTTATAAGCCCTTTATGTGGTGTCGCTGAGACGCCCGACTGTGGCATGCTTGTTATTTCTTTTATTTATAAGCCCTTAATGTGGTGTCGCTGAGACACCTGACTGTGGCATGCTTGTTATATATTTACTCTACAAGCCCTTTATGTGGTGTCGCTCAGACGCCCGACTGTGGCATGTTTGTTATGATATTCTTTCTAAGCCCTTTATGGGACGTCGCTCAGACGCCCGACTGAGGCATGCTTTATTGTATTTTCACTCCCTGATTACATATTCATGTTTTATATGAATAACCTGCTTGCATCGTGGATTATTATTTCGTGACTGACGTAGTGATTATCGAATATTTCCGAGCATGATTATCTTTTGCTATATTGTACCTGTGTTCATACTGTTTGCGAGTACATTCAAAGTACTCACTGGCTTGTCCCTGGCTATTGTCTTGGCCAGATTTCTTGCGTGGAGAGGAGCATTGCGACGACCGCCTCGGAACCTATGCAATGGTGATAGCAGCCTCGCGATGATAGGAGTTAACCTGGTCAGTTGTTCCCATGGGAAACGGAGTACCACAGACACCGATGAACCACAAACCGCTTCCGCCATCAACCACTAGAAACCATTTATTGTACTCATAGGCCAGAATGGTCTTGTACTACATATTTTGCATTTTTGCTTGGAATTTCTAAATCAAGTGGTGCCTCATCAGCTGACAGTAATCCTGGGGCTGGTGAGCACTAGGGCCATTTTCTGGGACATTTATCCCAAAAATCCGGTCCTGACAATAAAGCCCATTAAACATACAAGACTTCATAAATAATAGCATGGAACAATAAAAAATTATAGATATGTTGGAGACGTATCAAGCATCCCCAAGCTTAATTCCTGCTCGTCCTCGAGTAGGTAAATGATAAAGAAAGAATTTTTGATGTGGAATGCTAACCAATATAATTTTTCAATGTAATTTTCTTAATTGTGGCATGAATGTTCAGATCTGAAAGATTCAAGATAAAAGTCTATATTGACATAAGAAATAATAATACTTCAAGCAATATTAACAAAGCAATCATGTCTTCTGAAAATACTATGGCTAAAGAAAGTTATCCCTACAAAATCATATAGTGTTGGCTATGCTCCCTCGTTATCACACAAACATATTCATATCATGCACAACCCCGATTTCAGCCAAGCATTTGTTTTCATACTCTATCTTCTCAAACCTTTCATCTTTCACGCAATACATGAGCGTGAGCCATGTACATAGCACTATGGGTGGAATAGAGGTGGTTGTGGAGAATTCAAAAAGGAGGGAGATAGTCTCACATCAACTAGGCGTATCAACGGGCTATGGATATGCCCATCAATAGATATCAATGTGCGTGAGTAGGGATTGCCATGCAACAATTGCACTAGAGCTAAATATGAAAGAAAGCTCAACAAAAGAAATTAGTGGGTGTGCATCCAACTTGCTTGGTCACGAAGACCTAGGGCATTTGAGGAAGCCCATCGTTGGAATATACAAGCCAAGTTCTATAACGAAAATTCCCACGAGTATATGAAAGTAACTAAACATGAGACTCTCTACAATGAAGAACATGGTGCTACTTTGAAGCACAAGCGTGGAAAAAGATAGTAGCAATTGTCCCTTTATTTTGGGGCCTTTCTTTTTTTCTTTGGACTTTCCTTTTTTTTATTTTCCTTTTTTGTGTGGAGGGGCTTTATAGATTTAGCCTTTCCTCCCATGGGACAATGCTCTAATAATGATGATAATCACACTTTCGTTACAACTCGATACTACAACAACAAAGTATGATTCTATATGAATGCCTCCAGCGGTGTACCGGTATGTGCAATGAAACAAGAGTGACATGTATAAAACTTATGCATGGTGGCCTTGCCACAAGTACGATTTCAACTACATGAACATGCAATGGCAATATGACAATATGATGCGTGTCATATGAACGAAACGGTGGAAAGTTGCATGGCAATATATCTCGGAATGGCTATGAAAATGCCATGATAGGTAGGTATGGTGGCTGTTTTGAGGAACAATATGGTGGCTGTTTTGAGGAAGGATATATAGTGGGTTTATGGCACCGGCGAAAGTTGCGTGGTACAAGAGAGGTTAGCAATGGTGGAAGGGTGAGAGTGCGTATAATCCATGGACTCAACATTAGTCATAAGAACTCATATACTTATTGCCAAAATCTATGATTCATCAAAACAAAGCAATCAACGGATGCCCCTAGGGGGGAGGTTGGTAGGAGTTAACCATCGCGCGCCCCCGACCTCCACACAAAGGTCGACACTCTACAAATACCTTTTGCTTTAACTTAGTCACACAACGGTTCACCATACGTGCATGCTACAGGAATCACTAACCTTAACACAAGTATTTCTCAGTTTCATAATGACTCCACTAGCATGACTCTAATATCACTATCCTCATATCTCAAAACAATCATCAAGAATCCAACATCTCCTTCTACTCAATGCACTTGGTGTGAATTTTTTTACTACACTGACATTGGATGTCTATCATGTGAAGACTAGTTTATTTAGCCTAAACACATTACCATGCTGTTTTAATAGACTCTCAAAAGGATATAAGTGAAGCATGAGAGTTCAACAATTTCTACAAAATACTATCACCATAGTGCTCTAAAAGATATAAGTGAAGCACTAGAGCAAAAACTATTCAACTCAAAAGATATAAGTGAAGCACATATAGTGTTCTAATAATTTCTAGGCCATATTTAATTCTCTCAAATAGGTGTGTCCAGCAAGGATGATTGTGGCAAACTAACAAGCAAAGACTCAAATTATACAAGACGCTCCAAACAAAACACATAACATGTTGTGAATAAAAATATAGCTCCAAGTATAGTTACCGATGGATGAAGACGAAAGAGGGCATGCCTTCCCGGGGCATCCCCAAGCTTAGGCTTTTGATTATATTGAATTTACTTGGGGTGCCATGGGAATCCCCAAGATTAGGCCTTTGCTACTCCTTGTTCCATAGTCCATCAAAACAATACTCAAAACTTGAAAACTTCACAACACAAAACTTAGACAAAAATTCTCGTGAGCTCCATTAGTATAAGAAAGCAAATCACTACTCAAAGGTACAGCAATGAATTCATTCTTTGTTTATATTGGTGTTAAACCTACTGTACTCCAATTTCTCTATGGTTCATATCCTCCAATACTACTCATAGATGCATCGGAATAAGCAAACAACACACGAAAAACAGAATCTGTCAAAGACACAACAGTCTGTAGTACTCTGCAGGGTTAGCCTACTTCTAGAACTCCAAATAATTCACACTAAATTGGTAAATTTCCGCAATTTGTCTACCGATCATCTGCAAAAAGAATCAACTAAAAAGCACGCTCCAGTAAAATCCCACGACTACTTTATCGAGCGCTAACGATTCTGTTTTTCACAGCAAGATCACATAAACTTCACACAAGTCTTCCCAAAGGTTCTACTTGGCACAAACACTAAAAAAACATGAAACCACATCTAATCAGAGGCTACATGCAATATTTATTCCCTAACAGCAACAAAAACAAAAAACATAAAATTGGGTTGCCTCCCAACAAGCGCTATCGTTTTACGCCCCTAGCTAGGCACGATACATGATAGATCTAGGTATTGCCATCTTTGGAAGGCAATCCATAAGTGGCTCTCATGATAGATTCATATGGTAATTTGATTTTATTTCTAGGAAAGTGTTCCATGCCTTTCCTTAACGGAAATTGGAATCTAATATTTCCTTCCTTCATATCAATAATTGCACCAATCGTTCTAAGGAAAGGTCTACCAAGAATAATAGGACATGAAGGATTGCAATCTATATAAAGAACAATGAAACCTACGGGCACATAATTCCTATTGGCAACAATAAGAACATCATTAATTCTTCCCATAGGTTTCTTAATAGTGGAATCCACAAGATGCAAATTTAAAGAACAATCATCAAGCTCATGCAACCCTAGCAAATCACACAAAGTTTTTGGGATAGTGGAGACACTTGAACCCAAGTCACACAAAGCATAACATTCATGATCTTTTATCTTTATTTTTATAGTAGTTTCCCACTCATCATAAAGCTTTCTAGGGATAGAAACTTCTAACTCAAGTTTTTCTTCATAAGATTGCATCAAAGCATCAACTATATGTTTAGTGAAAGCTTTATTTTGACTATAAGCATGCGGAGAATTTAGCACGGATTGCAACAAGGAAATACAATCAATCAAAGAGCAATTATCATAATTGAATCCCTTGAAATCCAAAGTAGTGGGTTCATCACTATGCAAAGTTTTAATCTCTTCACTCCCACTTTTAGCAATTTTAGCATCAATATCTAAAAACTCCGAATCATTGGGACATCTTAAAGAAGAATCATCTCCAATCATATTTTCATCAAGATTAATGCTAGAAAACAAGGATATAATAGAAGACACATCAATAGCTTTCAGATCTTCATCTTTATTTTCATGATAACTAGAAGAACACGATTTACACATCAATAACTTTCAGATCTTTATCTTTATTTTCATGATAACTAGAAGAACACGATTTAATATAATCTTATCTTTTAGAACACATTCTAGCAGTTCTTTCTTTGCATTCATCAATGGAAATTCTCATGGCTTTGAGAGACTCATTGATATCATTCTTAGGTGGGATAGATCTAAGTTTCAAAGAATCAACATCAAGAGTAATTCTATCCACACTTCTAGCCAATTCATCAACCTTAAGCAATTTCTCTTCAAGCAAAGCATTGAAATTCTTTTGCGAGATCATAAACTATTTAACACTAGTTTCAAATTCAGAAGGCATCTTTCCATAAGAGTTGTAGGAATTACCATCATTGTTAGAGGAATTACTAGGAAAAGGCCTAGGATTAAAATTACCTCTATAAGCATTGTTACCAAAATTATTCCTACCAACAAAATTCACATACAAAGATTCATTGTTATTCTCAATCAAAGTGGACAAAGGCATATCATTAGGATGAGAAGAAGCACTCTTAGCAGCAAACAATTTCATAAGTTCATCCATCTTTCCACTCAAAACACTAATTTCTTCGATAGCATGCACTTTTTTACTAGTAGATCTTTCGGTGTGCCATTGAGAATAATTAACCATAATATTATCTAGGAGTTTGGTAGCTTCTCCTAAGGTAGTTTCCATGAAAGTGCCTCCGGCGGCCGAATCTAAAAGATTTCTAGAAGCAAAATTCAAGCCAACATAAAAGTTCTGAATAATCATCCATTCAAACCATGTGTAGGGCAATTACGTATCATCAATTTCATTCTCTCCCAAGCTTGTGCAACATGCTCATGATCTAGTTGCTTAAAATTCATAATATCGTTTCTAAGAGAGATGATCTTAGCAGGAGGGAAATACTTAGAGATAAAAACATCTTTGCACTTATTCCACGAATCAATACTATTTCTAGGCAAAGAGGAAAACCAAGTTTTAGCTCGATCTCTAAGTGAAAATGGAAATAACTTCAATTTAACAATACCGTTATCTGTATCCCTTTTCTTTTGCATATCACACAAATCAACAAAGTTGTTTAGATGGGTAGTGGCATCTTCACTAGGAAGGCCGGAGAATTGATCTTTCATGACAAGATTCAACAAAGCAGCATTGATCTCACAAGATTCAGCATCGGTAATAGGAGCAATCAGAGTGCTAATAAAATCATTGTTGTTGGAGAAGTCACACAATTTGGTATTGTTCCGAGCCATAGTGACAAGCAAGCAATCCAACACACACAAGCAAACAAGAAGCAAGCGAACGATAAACACACGGCGAAAGAAAGGCAAATAAAACAGCAAGGGTGAAGTGGGGGAGAGGAAAACGAGAGGCAAATAAATGTAACGCGAAGGATAAGGGTTTGTGATAGGTACTTGGTATATGACTTTTGCGTAAGCCTCCCCGGCAACGGTGCCATAAATTCTTCTTGCTACCTCTTGAGCTTGCGTTGTATTCCCTCGAAGAGGAAAGGGAGATGCAACAAAGTAGCGTAAGTATTTCTCTCCGTTTTTGAGAACCAAGGTATCAATCCAGTAGGAGACCACGCGCCAGTCCCTCACACATGCACAAACAAATAAGAACTTCGCAGCCAACACGATAAGGGGTTGTCAATCCCTTTACGGTCACTTACGAAAGTGAGATCTGATAGAGATGATAGTTTATATTTTTGGTATTTTTGGTTTAATAGAACAGCAAATAAAAGCATGAAAGGTAAAGTAGATGTAGATTGATATGTTGAGAATAGACCCGGGGGCCATAGTTTTCTCTAGTGGCTTCTCTCATGATAGCGATATTCTACGGCGGGTAAACAAATTACTGTCGAGCAATTGATAGAAAAGTGAATAATTATGAGACTATCTAGGCATGATCATTGTATATAGGCATCACGTCTGAGATAAGTAGACCGACTCCTGCCTGCATCTACTACTATTACTCCACACATCGACCGCTATCCAGCATGCATCTAGTGTATTGAGTTCACAAGAACAGAGTAACGCCTTAAGCAAGATGACACGATGTAGAGGGATAAACTCAATCAATATGATGTAAACCCCATCTTTTTATCCTCGATGGCGACAATACAATACGTGCCTTGCTGCCCCTACTGTCACTGGGAAAGGACACCGCAAGATTGAACCCAAAGCCAAGCACTTCTCCCATTGCAAGAACTATAGATATAGTAGGCCAAACCAAACCAATAATTCGAAGAGACTTGCAAGGATATTATGAGCACACATAAAAAGTTCAGAGAAGAACCAAATATCTTTCATAGATAACCTTGATCCTAAACTCACAATTCATCGGATCTCGACAAACACACCGAAAAAGAGATTACATCGACTAGATCTCCTCGAAGACCGAGGAGAACTTTGTATTGAGATCCAGAGAGAGAGAACAAGCCATCTAGATACTAGCTATGGACCTGAAGGTATGTGGTAAACTACTCACAACTCATGGTGAGAGCGATGATGATGATGATGAAGGCCTTCATGATGGATCCCCCTCCGGTGGAGCTCCGGAACATGCTCCAAGATGGGATCTCCACGGGAACAGAAGCTATGGCGGTGGAATTAGGGTTTTCTCTCTGTTCACGGAGTTTCTGGGGTACGTGGACTTATATAGGAAGAAGGAGGGCACAGGGGGCCACTCGAGGAGGCCTCGAGGCAGGGGGCGCGCCCTAGGAAGGGGGCGCGCCCCCACTCTCGAGGGCGTCTCCTCGACCCTCTGACGTGGTTCTCAAGCTTCCTGGGCGTGATTTTCTCCAAAAATATCTCTCGCGAAAGTTTCATTCCGTTTGGACTCCATTTAATATTCTTTTTTTGCAAAACCCTGAAATAGGCAAAAAACAACAATCTGGACTGGGCCTTTGGGTTAGTAGGTTAGTCGCAAAAATGATATAAAAGTGAATGATAAAGCCCATTAAACATCCAAGACTTCATAAATAATAGTGTGGAACAATAAAAAATTATAGATAAGTTGGAGACGTATCACTTGCATTGCCAGCCCAGAGATCAAGTCTTCTGGCAATACACACCAACTTGGTACACAAAAACAACCGATTTATTGATCTCTCGCGGATACATGGGTTCGATGATATATAGGGAAGCGAGGCCAAGCGGCACACACAGTGTGGCTACACTTATGTACATTATTTAGTAGACATATCAGGGGCCTCGACGATAATGACCAGCTACGTGGCAGCGGAATGACATCGTAGAAGAGCTCCATCTCACTACACTAGTAGAAAAAGGACCTATTGTGAAGCATATTAGTCCCGGTTTGTAACTGAACCGGCACTAATGTGATCATCAGTGCCGGTTCCAATGGCTAGGCGGGTGACGATCATTAGTACCGATTCGTGTTGAACCTTTAGTACCGGTTCGTGGCACGAACCGGTACTAAAGACGTGGTGGCATGCTTATGTCAGGCTGGGGCCCCACAATTACCTTTAGTATCGGTTGGTTATATGAACCGGGACTAGAGATGCACCTTTAGCGCCGGTTCATATAACCAACCGGTACTAAAGGTCATTCTACAAAAACCACTTCGTTGAGCCCGAGCGCTGTGTCCTTCCCCTTTCCCCTCTCCTCTGTTTTCTGCCTATTCCTCTCGAGCTCACACTGCAGTTTTGCCGTTTTTTTTTGAAGATTTGAAGGCACCCCATCGATCCAAGTGACCACGAAGGTTAGCAACTTTGTCCTTTCATCTCTCATTGCTAGATTAGCTCTTGCAATGCTCTATAAGTATAGTGATTTATGGGTTTTATTTTGGGAGAAATTATATGTGGTAGTATTTGATTTATATGCAATTTGAGGTCAAAATAACTCTTAGTTTGCATATGTAGGTGTGGTTTACTTAGTGCCTTCCCATCTCCGTCCTAACCACCGTCGATCGCCCGCACCGTCCTATCGCCAGTACCACCTTGTGGTGAGCCTCTTGTTCTATCCTTTTTATATAAAAAATATCATGTTTGTGTGATTTACATATATAGTTACTCGTATAACTATCTTACCCATACGTTGTTCGTTATACATAGTGCCATGGTTTTGATATCCGTCCCCGTCGGCCCTCATCCGGTTTATGATTCGGATGTGGCATATTCCCTTCTATAACTATTTGTTGCATTTCGTGTTTATGACAAATTATGGGCATCAAGTTGACATAGATATTTTTATCTAGGAGGTATGTGAACCGGAAATTCAAACCGACCCTCTTGTCGAGAGGTTAAATTTAGTTGAGAAAAAAAAGAGTATTTGAAAGAAAAATTGAAAAGAATTGCTGAAGACAAGATGAAATTGGAGTTGCATGTTGCAGATGTCGTCGATGATCACAAGATCAATATGGAGAAAATGCGCTTGAAGATTAAAAAGATTAGAAAATATGCCATTGATAGTGAGGATTGGTATCATTATGTTGTTGGATCAATTGTTACCTTAGTTGAGATCTTGATCGCATTTCTTGTTGCATTTAAATGCTTTAGTGCTACTTCTCGAGCTTGCGTTGTATTCCCTCGAAGAGGAAAGGGAGATGCAGCACAGTACCGTAAGTATTTCCCTCAGTTTTTTGAGAACCAATGTATGAATCCAGTAGGAGACCACGCGCGAGTCCCTCGCACCTGCACAAACAAATAAGAACTTCACAGCCAACGCGATAAGGGGTTGTCAATCCCTTTACGGTCACTTACGAAAGTGAGATCTGATAGAGATGATAGTTTATATTTTTGGTATTTTTAGTTTATAAGAACAGCATATAAAAGCAATAAAAGTAAAGTAGAGGTAGATTGATATGTTGAGAATAGACCCGGGGGCCATAGTGTTCTCTAGTGGCTTCTCTCATGATAGCGATATTCTATGGCGGGTAAACAAATTACTGTCGAGCAATTGATAGAAAAGCGAATAATTATGAGATTATCTAGGCATGATCATTGTATATAGGCATCACGTCCGAGACAAGTAGACCGAAACAAATCTCCATCTACTACTATTACTCCACACATCGACCGCTATCCAGCATGCATCTAGTGTATTGAGTTCATAAGAACAGAGTAACGCCTTAAGCAAGATGACATGATGTAGAGGGATAAACTCAAGCAATATGATATAAACCCCATCTTTTTATCCTCGATGGCAACAATACAATACGTGCCTTGCTACCCCTACTGTCACTGGGAAAGGACACCGCAAGATTGAACCCAAAGCCAAGCACTTCTCCCATTGCAAGAACTATAGATCTAGTAGGCCAAACCAAACCAATAGTTTGAAGAGACTTGCAAGGATATTATGAGCACACATAAAAAGTTCAGAGAAGAACCAAATATCTTTCATAGATAACCTTGATTATAAACTCACAATTCATCGGATCTCGACAAACACACCGCAAAAAGAGATTACATCGAATAGATCTCCCTGAAGACCGAGGAGAACTTTGTATTGAGATCCAGAGAGAGAGAGAGAGAAGAAGCCATCTAGATACTAGCTATGGACCCGAAGGTCTGTGGTAAAGTACTCACAACTCATGGTGAGGGCGATGATGATGATGATGAAGACCTCCGTGATGGATCCCCCTCTGGTGGAGCTCCGGAACAGGCTCCAAGATGGGATCTCACAGGAATAGAAGGTTACGGCGGTGAAATTAGGGTTTTCTCTCTGTTGTCGAAGGTTTCGGGGTACGTAGACTTATATATGAAGAAGGAGGACACCAGGGGGTGCTCGGGGGGCCCACGAGGTAGGGGGCGCGCCCAGGACAGGGGGCGCCCCCCCCACCCTCGTGGACGCCCCGAGGCTACCCTGACGTGGTTCTCAAGTTCCTCTGGCGTGATTTTCTGCAAAAATATCTCTCGCGAAGGTTTCATTCCATTTGGACTCCGTTTGATATTTTTTTCTAGAAAACCCTAAAACAGGCAAAAAACAGCAATCTAGACTGGGCCTTTGGGTTAGTAGGTTAGTCCCAAAAATGATATAAAAGTGAATGATAAAGCCCATTAAACATCCAAGACTATATAAATAATAGCATGGAACAATAAAAAAATTATAGATACGTTGGAGACGTATCATTTAGCTAGAGAGTTATTTGTATGTTGCATTTAAGTGTCGTATGAACTTTATGTATGAACTTGTATTAATTTGTTCTTTTCGGTGTTGTGTAATGAAGATGAGACGGCAATGGATGTACGATGATCGATGCTCTCCCTAGTTCATTAATGGCGTGCATACTTTTCTGCTTGCGGCTGAGGCAAACAAGCGGGCGGATGGTTTTATGCCTTGTCCATGTGCTGGCTGTAAGAATGATCGGAATTACTCTAAGCTAAAAACCATTCACATCCACCTATTTGAGTCCGGTTTCATGCCCACTATATATAATGTTTGGACCAACAACGGAGAAAGAGGGGTTATGCTGGAAGACAATGAAGAAGAAGAGGATGATGGCAGCTATCCTGGCCGTGGGTTCCCTGAATATGATGGTACAACAATGTGGGAAGAAGCTGAGCCGTCAATGCGGGAAGAAGCTGAAGAAGAGGCATCAGATGAGCCCGCTGATGATCTAGGACGGGCCATTGCCGATTCAAAGAGAAACTGCGCAAGTGAAAAGGAGAAGAAGAAGTTGCAGCGCATGTTAGCGGATCGCAAGAAATTTTTGTACCCGAATTGCGAAGCTGACAAGAAAAAGCTGGGCACCACACTGGAATTGCTACAATGGAAGGCAGAGAATGGTGTATCTGACAAGGGATTTGGAAAGTTGCTGGTAATGTTAAAGAAGATGCTTCCAAAGGACAACGAATTGCCCGAGAGTATGTACGAAGCAAAGAAGGTTGTCTGTCCTCTAGGGTTAGAGGTGCAGAAGATACATGCATGCCCTAATGACTGCATCCTCTACCACGGTGAGTATGAGTGCCCGGTATGCGGTGCATTGCACTATAAGATCAGCCGCGATGACCTTCGTGATGTCGAGGGCGAGCGCCCCAAGAAGAAGATTCCTGTCAAGGTGATGTGGTATGCTCCTATAATACCACGATTGAAGCGTTTGTTCCAAAACAAAGAGCATGCCAAGGCGATGTGATGGCACAGAGAAGACCGTAAGAAAGACGAGAAGTTGAGAGTACCCGCTGACGGGTCGCAGTGGAGAAAAATTGAGAGAAAGTACAGCAGGGAGGATTTTGCAGGTGACGCAAGGAACTTATGGTTTGGTCTAAGCGTAGATGACATTAATCCTTTTGGGGAGTAGAGCAACAACCATAGCACCTGGCCTGTGACTCTATGTATGTATAACCTTCCTCCTTGGTTGTGCATGAAGCGCAAGTTCGTTATGATGGCAGTGCTCATCCAAGGCCCTAAGTAACCCGGCAACGACATTGATGTGTACTTAAGGCCATTAGTTGAAGAAATCTTACAGCTGTGGAATGGAAAAGGTGTACGTGCGTGGGATGAGCACAAACAGGAAGAATTTGACCTAAAGGCATTACTGTTTGTGACCATCAATGATTGGCCTGCTCTCAGTAACATTTCAGGACAGACAAACAAGGGATACCGCGCATGCAAGCATTGTTTGGATGATACCGACAATATATATTTGGATAATTGTAGGAAGAATGTGTACCTGGGACATCGTCAATTTCTTCTGAGCAGGCATTCCGTAAGAAAGAAAGGCAAGCATTTCAAAGGTGAGGCGGATCACCGGACGAAGCCTCACCACCCTACTGGTGATGATGTACATGATATGGTCAAGGATTTGAAGGTAATCTTTGGAAAGGGTCCTAGAGGACAATCTATATTTTGGGACTTGCCCTATTGGAAACAACTAGAGGTCCGCTCCGCAATCGACGTGATGCACGTGACGAAGAATCTTTGCGTGACCCTGCTTGGCTTCGTAGGCATGTATGGGAAGGCAAAAGATATACCGGAGGTGTCAGGGATATTACTACCAGGTATAAACCGGCCAGGAGGGTCCGGTTTAAGTTATCAAGATTATGCTATCAGGGAGGCCCAGTGAAGTATGAAGTAAAAGATTGTAGCCCAGGGGGCTTAGAGCCGGTATGATAGGGCCCATGACTTGTAAACCGTCATAGTATGTAACTTGGGATGCAAGATAGAAAGAGCAGAGACCAAGGCGGACACGTTTATGAGCCGGCCTCGGGACTCTGTAAACCGGACCGGGCGTCACCTCTTATATAAAGGGACGACTCGACGACGGTTCAGGACAAGAGACAACAGCTCGAGACACAGGCAAAGCGGATTCGCTCCCTGGTCATCGAAGCCCAAGCAATACCACACCAAACTAGACGTAGGCTTTTACCTTCATCGAAGGGGCCGAACTAGTATAAACCCTTGTGTCCTTCGTCCGCTTTAACCCCTTTAAGCTAACCCGTAGTGATAGCCTCACGACTAAGTCCTTTTGCTATGACATCTGCCGTGCTAAATCCATGATAGTTGGCGCCCACCGTGGGGCTATCGCACGATGGTTTCGAGTTCTTGAAGGGCAGCTTTGAAGGGCTCAAGGGCTACGCTGTGGGCCGGATGACTAAGAGTCGTCGCGGCCGGATCTACATCGACGATGCAGGCTGGGGCCCCGAGGCCGATTCAATTGAATACAGGTACCGGGTCCCCTTCGGCGGCATCCACGTCTTCATCGGCAAGATCAGCGAACCGGGCCCTGAGCTGGACACCTTCCCCAACACCGTCGAGTCGGCTCAGCGTGCGAGACCTGCCCGAATTCCGCCCGCCGTTAAACACGTCTTCATTGGAGTAGTGCATGGAGTACAAGCCGAGGACGGATCAGACTTCGGCGGCGAGACCGTTATTTATTCCGGCGATGAATCTTCGTCCGGAGACACCAAATCTTTGTATCTGCTGCAGGACGGCCAATCTGAGGGTTGTTCCGATGGTGATAGTATTCCGGACCCCCTCGATCCGCCAAACAGGGTTGCTATTTTCATGGCCGGATGACAACCCATGCAGCAGCCCTCAATGACAGGGCCATTAACCTCAGAGGCAATGGGAGCTAGAGCTGGAGATCCTCCCCCGTCTTCCTCTGACGCTCTATCCATCTTAGTCGACACTTTGACAGCGCTTGCAACAGCAGAAGTAGCTCAGGCCGACAAGGAGGAGCATGACGCAGAGATCGCTCAGGTGAAGAGCCGGATTGAGCAAGCCAAGTTGGATCTGGCCGCTGAGAAAGCCAGGATGGCTACGAGGCAGGCAGAGCTGGATTCTCAAGCTTATCGGCTCAGGTTAGATCAGAACGCCTCACAAGAGGTAATGTGGAGAAGACAACGATCTCGTTTGCCGCCGGTTTATGAGGCGAGGAATCTCTTTAGCACGCCAGGTGCAGGGACCAGTAATCATCCAGATATAAACCGAGGAGGAGCACCAGGAACAGGCGCGTCGGTTCACCCACAGGCCGCAGAGACAAATCGCCAAGTTGTGCCGACCCAGCATGTGCCCTCCCCTCCGGGTCATTACTCTAATCCGTTGGACAACATAGTTGCTGCCGCTTCACGACTGGCTGCCCTTCCCCTTGAGGGAACGTCCCCCATAGCAGTGGAGGCACGACGGGCCAAGGAGGTTCTCGATACGACGCTAACTCAACAGCAAGCTTATTCATATAGCCGGGAGAGGATTCATTCAACCCCTCGCCCGAGCCGGAGTTATACGTGGCGTCTAGATGAACCGGCCGTATCAAGCAGCGCACGGAGATGGCATCGGCAGAGGCAGGATAATCCGGCAGGAGAAGAAGCACATGCGCAAGAGGTGGTGGATCAGGCCAGGCATACTGCCCAATACGACGCCCGTCAGGCAACGCCGGTTCATCCCACCGCCACAGTCGAACCAGGAGGCATGTCCAGTTCATTGGGAGTACAATGTCTCATCCCCGCTTTACGGAACGTTAAACTACCCAAAGATTTCAAAGGTCCGCGCAAGGTGCCCAACTACACGGCGGATCTTGCTCCGGAGGCGTGGGTTGAGAGTTATGAGATGGCCATGGAGATGCTCTACGTGGATGAATCAGCATGTGCTAAATACTTCACGATGATGCTCGAGGGCACGGTCCGGACATGGCTAAAGGGTTTGCTGCCTAACTCCATCGGATCATGGGGTGAATTGCGGCGCCGCTTTATCAATAATTTCAAACACACGTGCAAGCAGCCGTTGTCTGTTGTCGATTTAGTTGCATGCATTCAAGGAGAGCAAGAGTCCACAAGCAGTTGGGTGCGTCGAGTGTCAAAAATCTTGCACTCCTCCAATAGCATTAACCCAAGTACATCGATAGTAACCTTGGAAGGCAATTGCCGGTTTCAACCTTTGAGGCAGAAGTTGGGACGGCTCAAACGTGATTGCAATGACATGGGCACACTCATGGGCGCTTTGGTGAAATACGGAGATTCTGATAACACCAAATATCCAGACGCAGATGGAGACAAGTCAGGCAAGGCGAGCAAGAACGGTAAACCGCCGCAGACCAATCCGGCGGGTCAAGGATACAATGGCAAGCGTAAAGCGGAAGGTAGCTCGGACTTTGTGGCCAATACCAACATTCAGGACAATGGACAACACCGCAAGGGTAGACCGCCCCCACGCAACGGGAGGCCGCCTATTAATCCAGAGCGCCAGTTGAACGTGCCTTGCCCAAAGCACGGAACAGCGGAAAACCTGGCTACGCATCTCTGGAAAGACTGTTTTATTATGCAAGAATTTATGAAACAGACTAAGTATGATCACGGGCCCCCCCGGCGGATCAGGCCCCGGTTTTCAGGGTCCGGGTTATCAAGGTGGCGGATCCGGTTCAGGATACCACGACGGTAACAGTAACCACAATGGCAACAATTAGCATCAGCATAACCAGCAGCATGGTCAGGGCGGATACAACAACCAGGGGAATCAACAACGTCAGCAGCAGCAGCAATCCGGATACCAGAATAATCCAAAGGAACTGAGCAGTGGGCAGTATCACGTCTTCACCACAAGTTTATGCAAACGGGTTCAAAAGGTTCTGAAGAGGGCAGTGCATTCTGTTGAACCGGCGATACCACGTTTTTTGCATTGGTCTGAGCAACCCATTGTGTGGAGCAGAGAGGATCACCCACCCTGGGTTGATAATCCAGGTCAGTTGGCTCAGGTAGTGGCACCACAGGTGGGTGGTTACAAGTTCACCAAAGTGCTTATGGATGGAGGCAGCAGCATCAACATCCTTTATTATGAGAGTTTTCGGCGCATGGGGCTGACGGATAAAAAGCTTCGACAGTCCAATACCACTTCCATGGGGTAGTGCCCGATAAATTGGCTTATCCAATTGGCAAGATTGATCTGGGGGTCACCTTTGGAGATGAGCAGGACTCTAGATCAGAGACTGTGACCTTCGAGGTTGTAAAGATAAGGAGCCCGTACCACGCCTTGTTTGGGCGGCCGGTTTACGCCAAGTTCATGGCTAGGCCATGTTATGTCTATTTACAGCTTAAGATGCCAGGCCACAAAGGTACTATTACGGTTCATGGGAGCCACAAAATTGCATTGGAGTGCGAGGAAGGAGATGCAGCTTATGCTGAGGCGGTTTGTGCTACGGAGGAGCTGAAGTTCTATAAGGACAATGTTGATCCGGCGGATATGTCCCCGCTGAAGAGGCCAACTACAGAGCATGATCCGACGTTGAAGTTCAAATCGGCTGAGGAGACCAAGCAGGTGGACTTTGTTCCGGGCGATTCATCCAAAGAGTTCACTATCAGCGCTAACCTAGACCCCAAATAGGAGAGCGCGCTCATCGAGTTCATCCGTGAGAACCGGGATATCTTTGTGTGGAAGCCTTCTGACATGCCAGGTATACCGAGGGAAGTCGCTGAGCACAATCTTAATATTTATCCTAAGTTGAAACCGATCAAGCAATACCTGCGCCGCTTCAATGAGGAGAGGCGTAACACTATAGGAGAAGAAGTGGCCAGGCTTTTGGCTGCAGGCTTCATAGTGGAAGTGTTTCATCCAGAGTGGTTGGCTAATCCGGTGCTGGTACTTAAGAAAAATGGAACTTGGAGAATGTGTGTGGATTACACGGATTTGAATAAGGCTTGCCCAACTGATCCTTTTGCTCTCCCCCGTATTGATCAGATCATTCATGCTACGGCAGGATGTGAGCGGCTAAGTTTTTTGGATGCATATTCAGGTTATCACCGGATTAAGATGGTAGTTAAGGACTAGGAGAATACAGCTTTTATAACTCCCTTTGGAGCCTTCTGTTATGTATCTATGCCATTTGTGCTCTAAAGCGCCCAGGCAACCTACCAGCGTTGTGTACAGAACTGCCTACAAGGGCAGATTAGGAGAAATATACACGCATATGTTGATGACATTGTGGTGAAATCCAGGAAGGAGGAAACACTGATAGAGGATCTGAATGAAACCTTTGACAACCTTCGAGTTTACAAAATGATGCTTAATCCGGTGTTCCGTGTCAAACAGAGGGATTGAAGCTAATCCGGAGAAGATCAAGGCGATCACGTCCCTGGCTAAACCGGCGTGCATCAACGATGTCCAACGCGTGGCGGGCCGTATTGTAGCACTGAGCCGGTTTATCAGCCGTTTGGGGGAGAAGGCAATCCCGCTTTATCAGATGATGAAGAATCCAGACCGGTTTGTCTGGAGCGATGCGGCTGATGCTGCGTTCGAGGATTTAAAGAGGCAATTGGCAGAGCCACCGGTCCTTGCTGCCCCGGTTGATAATGAGCCGCTGCTATTATATGTGGCCGCCAATGCCCGTGCAGTAAGCGTGGCTATTGTGGTAGAGCGCAAGGAGGCAGGCAAAGAATATCCGGTTCAGAGGCCGGTTTACTACATCAGTGAGGTGCTCATTGAGTCGAAACAGGGATATCCGCATTGGCAGAAGCTGGTATATGGAGTGCTCATGGAAAACCGGAAGTTGAAGCACCATTTCCAGGGCCACCCAATCACTGTTGTCAGTTTAGCTCCATTAGGGGATATAATCCAGAACAGAGAAGCCACTGGTAGGGTTACAAAATGGGCCATTGAGCTTAGCCCGCATGGATTAAAGTATGTGCCCCGTACTGCTATAAAATCCCAAGCGCTGGTGGATTTCATTAATGACTCGACAGAGTTGCAAGCACCCGACACTACTAGAAAAAGGGCTATAGATGGAATTGACACTAATGGCGCACCAGACATGCGGTGCGCCATTAGTATATACTAATGGCACACCATGTGTTGGTGCGCCATTAGTATCCAAATACTAATGGCGCACCGTTGACGTGGTGCGCCATTAGTAACAATTTTTTTTTTCATTTTATTTTCAAAACTACTAATGGCGCACCAGTGGATAGTGCGCCATTAGTAGTTAAACTACTAATGGCGCACCACATCCACGGTGCGCCATTAGTAATTTTTTTTTCAAATTTTATTTTTATTTTTTTTCTCATAAAATACTAATGGCGCACCGTGAGAGCGGTGCGCCATTAGTAGTTGAACTTACTAACGGCGCACCACTCCCACGGTGCGCCATTAGTAATTTTTTTTCAAATTTTATTTTTATTTTTTTAATTTTATTTTCAAAAAATACTAATGGCGCACCGTGGGAGTGGTGCGCCATTAGTAAGTTGAACTACTAATGGCGCACCACTCCCACGGTGCGCCATTACTAACTTGGCCATTACTGCACCCCCCCCCCTGGACCGCCTTTTCCAGTTCAAAATTAAATAAAAGAAAATGATGTAAATGTCAAAAAAATAAAAGAAAATAAGTTTCTCATGTGATATGTGGTCTACTTGTTGGGAAAATTTACAAATATGAATTTTGACTTTATTTGCAAAATATCTCTGGAATTTAGTAAAACGGGCATAACTTTTGCATACGAACTCGGATTAAAAAGTTTTTTATATGAAAAATCATATACTCGAAAAGTTACATCCGAAGTTAAACATTTTCAAAATCCCCAAAAACCTAACAGAAAAAAAGTTACGGGGCTTTTAAGATCTACAGGCAAAAAAAATCAAAAAATTTCAAACTTACTAGTGGCGCACCGTTTGCTAGGTGCGCCACTAGTAACAGAAAAAAATTTATAAAATTTTCGAAAAAAAAATATAATTTTTTTTCCAAAATATGATACGTAATATGACCGAGAAGTTTGAAATATATTTTCAAAATTTCATCATACTCATGAACATTAACAAACTCCTAGACATCAAGAAGGGTTAATAGGATTGATATGATAGATATATCAACAAGTGCCTGTGAAGTGAGCTGGTGCTGGGGTTGGATAGTACTACGAAGTTAAGCGTGCTCGGGCTGGAGTAGTGTGAGGATGGGTGACCTTATGGGAAGTTTGACCACAGAGTTTGATTTGACTTGAGATTAAGCAAATTGACCCCATATTAAGCCATAATGACCTGAGATTAAGAAAAAAAATTAAAAAAAATTGAAAAAAATTTACTAATGGCGCACTTCTATGTAGTGCGCCATTAGTATGCGAAAGCACCTGGGTATAGATGGCCCCCTGGGAGGCATACTAATGGTGCACCGTGCCCTATACTAATGGCGCACCAGTCTAATGGCGCATCAGAGGTGCGCCATTAGTAAAAAATACTAATGGCGTGCTACTAATGGCGCACCAGTAGTGCGCCATTAATGGGCAAAACCGGTGCGCCATTAGTAGGCCTTTTTCTAGTAGTGCGAGGAGAAGCCGGATCATACATACTAGACTATTCACTTTGACGGTTCAAGGCAGTTGGAGGGATGCTGCTGAGTATGAAGCTCTCCTCCATGGTTTGCGGATGGCCAAGGAGATGAACTTGAGCCGGGTTAAATGCTTTGGCGATTCAGACCTGGTAGCATAGCAGGTATCTGGCAAGTGGGATTCTAAGGATCCGCTTATGGCAGCATATTGACGAGAGGTGGACGCTGTCGCCGGACATTTCAAAGGATATCAAGTGGATCATATAGGCCGGCGAAAGAATGAAGCGGATGATGCGTTAAGCCGGATGGGTTCCCAGCGTAAACCGGTTCCACCTAATACTTTCTTGGATGAATTACATAATCTGTCGGTGCAGATACCTTCAGAGGAGGACTTGGCTGTCCCTGATCCGGAAGCGCAATTGGTTGTAGCACTTCATGTCATTCCGGATTGGACACTCCCTTACTTGGCATACCTGAACCGGGGTGAGTTGCCAGGGGACGAAGTCGAGGCCCGGCAAATAATCCGGCGGTCTAAATCTATGACTATCGTCAATGGAGAACTTCATCACCGTAGCGTTTCTGGAGCGTTTCGGCGTTGTGTATCATCAGAAGAAGGCTGTGATATTCTTCGAGAGATTCATAAAGGGGATTGTGGTCATCACGCTGGTTCAAAATCCTTGGTGGCTAAAGCTTTTCGTCATGGGTTCTACTGGTTGACGGCTCACGCCGATGCAGAGGACTTGGTCAGAAAATGCGATGCTTGTCAGAAATTCTCGCGACGTGCTCATATACCGGCGCAGGAGCTGCGGATGATCCCAATTACTTGGCCGTTTGCGACTTGGGGGCTCGATATGGTTGGACCCTTTAAGAGATCCCAAGACCAGAAAACCCACCTGTTGGTAGCAGTGGATAAGTTTACAAAATGGGTAGAAGCGGAGCCTGTCAGTAAGTGTGATGCAGCAACAGCGGTTCAGTTCATCAAAAAGGTGATTTTCCAGTTTGGCTTTCCACACAGTATTATAACTGATAATGGCACCAATCTATCCAAAGGAGCTATGGAGGAATTCTATCAACGTGAGCATATTCGTCTTGATGTTTCATCAGTAGCTCACCCTCAATCTAATGGCCAAGCTGAAAGAGCCAATCAAGAGATCTTGAGAGGCATCAAACCCCGGCTTATGGTTCCGTTACAGAGAACACCGGGTTGTTGGGTGGAGGAATTGCATTCTGTCTTATGGAGCATCAATACTACACCTAACAGATCCACATGGTACACGCCTTTCTTCATGGTATATGGAGCTGAAGCAGTCCTCCCTAGTGATATCCGGCACAACTCGCCGCGGGTGGCGGCTTATGTTGAAGCGGATAATGAACAAGCAAGACAAGGCAGCTTGGACCGGCTGGATGAGGAATGGGACACGGCAGCAGCGCGATCAGCGATTTATCAACAAGACATGCGCCGGTACCACAGCCGCCGGGTTAAGACCAGGACGTTTCAGGAAGGAGATATGGTGCTCCGGCTCATCCAGGACCAGACAGATATGCATAAGTTATCCCCACCTTGGGAAGGACCCTTTGTGGTCAGCAAGAACCTGCACAACGGATCATACTACCTCGTCGATGTTCGAGAACATAAGGACTCACGCACGGCGGAGGAGGAGACCAAGCGGCTGTGGAACATCGCTCTTCTTCGACCTTACTATACTTGAGCCATCGGCTCCGCTTTATGTACAATGTATGTATTATGATTAATAAAATAAACTGGCGCCCCCGGTAAACCGGGGAATCAGCCATCCTTTTCACAAAAGAGTATCACATGGGGGCTTCCGTGCAAGGAAGCTTTCTATGGCCTCTTAAACCGGTGCCCTTGATAAAATCAAGGATTCAACTGTCTTCTCTGCACAAAAGAGTATCACATGGGGGCTTCCGTGCAAGGAAGCTTTCCATGGTCTCTTAAACCGGCGCCCTTGATAAAATCAAGGAATCAGTCGTCTTTTCTATACAAACAAGAATCACATGGGGGCTTCCGGGGGCAAGGAAGTTTTCCCATGGCCTCTTGAACCGGTGGCGATATGAAGCCCATCATAAGAGCACTGCTCTGGTTACTTCAGCAATTTCCACATGACGATGAAGGGGCAAAAGAGGGTTTGATGCCTAGCACGACTCAAACATATGCCCCGACGAGCAATGCTCATACGCTACCTGGGGGCTCTAGATGCAAGTTCATCAGCGAGTTGAAAACTCTTGTAGTGAACACGGCTTGGAAGCCCGGTGTATACACCTAAAACCCCGGATTAACCTGCCTGCATCAAGTAAATCGCGCCGTCCAGATAAACCTGGTATGGCCCGTCGAACGTATCACAAGTCAATCCTTCGGGACCCTGAACTTGGTCACGTTAAATTGACGATCATCAAGTGATTACCCAAGCCAAAATTCTTATAAGATTTTGAACATTGGGTAGCTGTTGACATTGATGATTTGGTTAAAGATTGCGGATCATCTTAACAGGCTTTGCTAAAATGGTTAATGACAGTAGCCCGGCAGCTCATAAAAAGCCTCGAATTTGGAGCCTGGCAGCTCGTAAAAAGCCTCGACTACATGGTCTTATTTGCCCAAAAACTTTATTTTTCATTTTTTTTGTTTTCACAAATCGTTATCTTCAAGGTCATTGGTTTTTAAACCAAGTCCATTGATTCAAGACCGGACAACTACAAAGTTGTCACTGCATTTGTATTAACAGAGCTATAGTCTGGGTCATGAACACCAGTACTAGCTTACAGTTAAACCGGCGTTCATTGTAACCCGGATTAGCTTCATAAGCTAACAAAGAGCCAAGGGAGTCATCAACACTCACGTCTTGGACTACTCGTGCCGGATTAAGGTTTGCAGACATACTTAATCACAGGTATGATATATGATTGTATCTTATACACAGTTCAAGTTATTAACTTAGATCATGTGTTTGGGCAATATAACTCGTCCGGTGGTAAACCGCCAGGACATTCTTAGAATTGTTTATGCAGATACAGGTAAATATAAATTGTTGACACATTGCAAGAAGGAGGTAATTTAAGAGTTGCCAGATACAGTAATGCCATACAGGATAAGAGTGGGACAAAGACAGTATCTCAACTATTCTATTACAAGGCACTGGCAGGCCCAAAAGAATTATCAGTTTTGCACCAAGTGTTCAACATAGGAAGATAAACCGGACCGGCTTAGGGCTCTGCTTTGGCTCGCTGGGAAGACTGAGGGTTAGCTTGTTCCGGATCTTCGTCTGCTTCTGGCAGCTGCTGGAAATTAGGAGTGCTCCAGTCAATCTTGGCAAGGGCGCGGAAATATACTTCATCGTTTATGAGTTCTGACGGTTCAATGTCAGGAGCGAAGGTATGCTTACGAACGGGTGGAATCAGATTTTCGATATCATAAGACAGTCGCTCCACCCGCACGTTCTCTAGATCATAACCCGGATGATACCGTGTCAAGTCCGCCTCATCAGCAAGCTTACTGGCAAGAGGGTGCATGTCTTTGGTCAAAACACGAAGATCTTCGGCGGAGAAGGCTGACCCGTCTTCCTTCATGCTGGGATAACCATTCATAGCCTCCGCCGGATCAAAATCAGGAACCCACGCCTTGGCCCGGGTTAATGCCATGAGGGAACCAGCTCTTGCAGCAGATTTCTTCACTTCAACAATTCGGGTAGGCAAGATGGATAATTTCTCCAGAGTGCCTTGGATGGTGGTCGGTGCCGGTTTATTATGCGAAATTGCACTGATGGTTGTCTGAGCACTGGCATAAAGTTGCTCCACCAAGGTGAAAGTGGCCTTCAGCTTCCTCCGTACATCATCCCCAAGATGAGTCACGCGCCTCCCTGTGTACAAGTGATGAGTTAAGCGGGAGAAGTATAATATAGCAAGGATAAAGAGGATGAAAACAAGTACTTACAAAGATGGCAGATGTCATATCGTCTATATGCTGCCGTAACCCGGATAACTCCTCAGCCACCGGGTTAAGAGCAGCCTCCGCGTCCTTGGCTCTTTTCTCTAAAGCAGCTTTCTGTACCTCCCAAGTGGACCGCTCCGCTTCAAAATCTTTTTTGAGCTTCTCCATACTAGCTAAAGCAAGGGTAAGCTCCTCCTTGGCTTTAGTTGAAGCAGTCTCTTGAAGGGCCAGGTTATTCCGGAGCTCAGTTGTCTCGGAAGGCCTCCGGTTCAAATCAGCCTGTTGAAGACAGAAAATATCAGATATTCATGAAGAACAGTTCAATCAAAAGTCCCAAGCACATAACAAGTTATATCCTCGACACTTGGGGGCTAATGTACAATCGAAGTGAAAGAAAGCGAGTTCTTTTAAAAAAAACAAGTCCCAAGCACATAACAAGTTATGCCCTTGACACTTGGGGGCTAATGTAAGGTCATTCTCAAACATAGAAGAAGCCCGATTCATCCGCAGTGGAGTAAACCGGCCCTTGGGGGCTACACGTGCGAATCAAGCTATTCCAGTTAAACCTACCAAAGTCCCGGTTCACCCTGAAGGCTAAACCGGCACTTGGGGGCTACAATGGCCTAATAACTGCACTCACAAGATACAAGCAGAAATGAAAAGCAAGGGGTAAGAAGTTACGTCATATTTTTCCTTCATCATATTTACTAAACCGGCCTCATGGCCGTGGCTGGTGAAGAGCCGGTTTAGATACCCAGAGTGGAGCTCCTGGGTACTAAGCTGGGCATAACTAGACATGTCAGTGCTCCACTTGACTTTATCTTTCCGAAGAGCTTCCTCCTTGGCAGTGTGTCTGGCCTAGATAGCAGGTTCTGCAGGAGCAGTAAAACCTATTCCAGTAATCTCGACATCTTCTGTCGAGGCAGCAGTTGGCCTGGGTGGATCATCAGCGACAGTGGGATTGGTTTGCACCGGACTCGCAGGAGCCGGACTAGCCCGAGGAGGACTAACCCGGACAGGGCTGGCCGGTTCAGGAGTGTTCTCCATGGCGTCACCCCCCGGAGCAGCAAGATCTTCGTGATCCATAGGGGAAGGATCATCTTGTTGAGCTTCAACATTTTCCTCCAGAGGATTGGCAGCTTCAGGATCCTCTGCCGGTTCAGCGATGGTGTGTTCGGTAGTCGGTTTATTCAACTTTTCCTTCTTACTAGGCTTGGGCATACTGAAAAGATTAAAGGAATAATGAAAATCGCAAATCAAAAAGATAAACCGGACATATTGAAAGATGACTTACCCAGGAACGGTCTTAAGCACCGGGACTTGGGTGGCAGTTGACTCGCCGTAAGAAGACAGAGGAGTTTCCTCATAGTTTGGATCAGACGGTTTAAGAGGTTTGCGAATAAGACCTGCTTTTGGATGAAGAATGGTTGGAGTAAGCAAAACCTCTGAGCAGCGTCTTCGAGCCGGCGTGTGGGGTAATCCGGATGATTCAACCACATGACCACTGTGGCGTGTGGTCCGGCGAGCCTCGTGCTGCTGTTTCTTCAAAAGAAAATTGGGATCCAATTGAGCATAAGGGTGAGAAAAGGGATATTTCCGGGCTACTCGACGAACTTTGGGTGGCAACGGGTCTGAATCGGAGGAGAGAGAGATTACCTCGAATTCATCTGCTTTACTCCCTTCCGTCGGATCCTGGGAAAGAACATTGTTACTATGAATACAGACAAAGGAAAATTAACAGATGTAAGAGCCAAGCAGTACCTCAGAAGCGGGATCATCTTCTTCGGTGTTTGAACCAGAAATAGCGGCAGGTCTTCTCTTGTGTTTCTTCACGGCCAAGCTCTTCTTGCGAGTTGGCTTTGCCGGTTTGTCCTGGGCCTTTTTCTTCCAGAAAGGATCATTGGCCAGTGTAACGGATTAAAAACATGTTGAAGACAAGCAACATGGGCGGATTAAACAAAAGAAAGGGACAGAAGAATCTTACCGATGGCGGTTTATTGTTCACACATAATGGTGCTAAACCGGTTCGACTGCACTCCTCCAGCGGAATATTCAACATCTTTTTAGCAGACTCAGTAACTTCATTGTCGGGAAGCACTATATCTGTGTGACGTTGAGGGTCCTTCGGAGTACCAGTATACTCGCACATTAAGCTTGAGCGCCGGCTTAACGGGAGAATACTCCAAGAGAGCCAGCAGCGGACAAAGTCAACCCCGGTTAAACCGTTGGCAACAAAGGCCCTGAGTTTCGAGAGTTGGGGGGCATACCGAGCCCGGTCTTGGGCACTCAAACGCTGCGGGAAGGGATGATCCATTGTCAGCCGATAAGAGGGATAACCCGGCAGTGGATTCTCTCCCTCTAGCTAAGTGTCTTTGCAGTAGAACCAGGTTTGATTCCACTCCTTCGGGTGGCTGTGAAGAGTGGCATGAGGAAAGCTGACATCTTTCCTCTTCTAGATGCTCATGTCGCCGAGTTCAGTATTGGGCCCATCATGGAATTTAGTCCGGCGATTCAGATGGAAGAAGTCCCGGAATAACTCTACGGATGGTTCCTCTTGCAGATAAGCCTCTGAGAAGACTTGGAAATTGCAGATGTTTGATATGGAATTGGGACCTATGTCTTGTGGATGGAGTTGAAAATTTGCTAAAACATCGCGGAAGAACTTTGAACTGGGACGGATAAAGCCCCGGGCCAGATGATCGAAGAAGACAATGGTCTCTCCCTCCTTAGGCTGAGGAGGACACTCTTTCCCAGGGGCCCGCCTGTGCAGAACCTCCTTCGGACCCAGAACGCCAATTGAGGCTGCCTTTTCTAAATCGTCCTCAGTAATCCGGGACGGAACCCAGTTGCAGGCAACAAATTGTTTCGCCGTGGAAGACATCTTTTTCAAAAGGGGAATGCTGAAAAATACAATACAAGATCCGGTTTATGATCCACTATATATAAACCGGCGCTTTCTATAAAGGCATTGATCTAATTGACGGTTTAAGCAGGGGACTAATGGTACCTACTAGTCCGGAACACTATCTGAACGTAACAGCTACCGGATTATGGAGTTGAAAGGAGCAAGTTAAACCGCCAATTACAGGCAGGTAAAGTGTACATCTAAATCTAAACCGGCGGCACAGGCATATAAGCTGCAGGTTAAAATTGAATTGGTGACATAAGAAGACGAGTTACAGATCTAAAGTGTGAGAAACAACTTTCACACGAGCAGAGGTAAAATATGGATCTACGGCGCAGGAAAAAGTCAAAATAATTCAAGCCATATTCATTGAAGGCAGCGAAGATTCCTACAGATCCAGTCTAAGCTAGCAGTATTGGAGGAACTAAAATTATAACGATGGAGCGGAGTCATACGCACGAGAGTTGACCTAAAAGTTTTACATCTACAGCTAAGAACTGTCTACGGTGATGATCTACGAAGAACAAGGGTTCGTGGGCAAGCTACAGAGAAACCCTAGAGCTGAGATCTATGGGGAAGAAGAAGTAACGCACCTGAGGAAGCGGAAGGACATCGACGAGACTCTGGACGCGCTCAGGTTGATGCTCTGACCGGGCTTGGTGAAGACGACAAGCTCGAGGAATGGCGGCGGAGCTTGAGCGCTGGAGGTCAGAGGAAGACGAAGAAGAGGGGATAAAGAGATGGCCCTCGGCCCTATTTATAGGCCAAAGAGATAAAACGGCAGGCGCGGGAATCGATGAGACCAAAAATCGGATATGGATTGAGCTGTCGCCTCGATCTTCAGAGCGGTAAAAAACAGGTGCAGGCATTGAATGTGCGGATGATGTCACGAAGGTTTAAAGCGGCAGAGAGGGATGACGTCATGTCGGTTTACCAAAGTATACTGAAGCTGCGGAAACGAAAAGTTGTACAAGACTTTGGAGATTGACATGAACAGGTTCAAATCAATCTGGGGCCTAATGTCAGGGATATTACTACCAGGTATAAACCGGCCAGGCGGGTTCGGTTTAAGTTATCAAGATTATGCTATCAGGGAGGCCCATCAAAGTATGAAGTAAAAGATTGTAGCCCAGGGGGCTTAGAGCCCGTATGATAGGGCCCATGACTTGTAAACCGTCATAGTGTGTAACTTGGGATGCAAGATAGAAAGAGCAGAGACCGAGGCGGACACGTTTAAGAGCCGGCCTCGGGACTCTGTAAACCGGACCGGGCGTCACCTCTTATATAAAGGGACGACCCGGCGACGGTTCAGGACAAGAGACAACAGCTCGAGACACAGGCAAAGCGAATTCGCTCCCTGGTCATCGAAGCCCAAGCAATACCACAACAAACTAGACGTAGGCTTTTACCTTCATCGAAGGGGCCGAACTAGTATAAACCCTTGTGTCCTTCATCCGCTTTAACCCCTTTAAGCTAACCCGTAGTGATTTCCTCATGACTAAGTCCTTTTGCTAGGACATCTGCCGTGCTAAATTCATGACAGGAGGCACGGGAGGACCAGCAACGTATGCACAGAAAAGACGACATACATCAAGGTCATGCCAGCTATGCTCTTACCAAAGAAGAGAATGAAATCTTCTTTGAATGCCTGCTTAGTATGAAGGTACCGTCTGGCTTCTCGTCGAATATAAAGGGAATAATAAATATGGCAGAGAAAAAGTTCCAGAACCTAAAGTCTCATGACTACCACATGATTGTGATGCAACTGCTTCCGGTTGCATTGAGGGGGCTTCTACCAGAAAACGTTCGATTAGCCATTGCGAAGCTATGGGCATTCCTCAATGCAATCTCTCAGAAGGTAATCGATCCAGTAATCATACCAAGGTTAGAGAATGATTTGGTGCAATGTCTTGTCAGTTTGGAGTTGGTGTTCCCACCATCCTTCTTCAACATCATGACGCACGTCCTAGTTCACCTATGCGAAGAGATTAATGTTCGGTGTCCTGTATTTCTACACAATGTGTTCCCTTTTGAGACGTTCATGAGTGTCTTAAAGAAACATGTTCATAACCGTGCTAGGCCATAAGAAAGCATCTCCAAGGGCCATGAAAATGAGGAGGTCGTTGAGTTTTGTATTAACTTTATTCCCGACCTTAAGCCGATTGGTGTTCCTGAATCGCGGCATAAGGGTAGACTGGGTGGAAATGGCATGCTAGGACCGGATCAAATAATATGTATGGACAGGCATTCTCTCACTCAAGCACACTACATAGTTCTACAAAATTCCACCTTGGTGGCTCCGTATATGGAGGAACACAAGAATTTTCTACGCTCCAAACAACCTAAAGCAGTCTGGCGACTGGATTACACGTGAACAAGCGGGGACTTTCGTCGGTTGGTTGCAGACACGTGCCATGCATGACGCCGCTGTAGAAGATGACATGTATTTTCACTACAAAAAAAAGACACATCCGTGACATTTTGGGCCGAATGAATTTTTTTCTGTCATACTTATGACACTTCTATGGAAATAATTGTGACAAAACATGGTATCATCATAGATGTGGTGGGGTCCTACTTCTATGACAAAAAATGGGCTTTTTGTCCGGGGCGCGCCGGAGACGCAACTGCATGACATTCTTTGGGCCATCCATGACGGAAAAACCATGGTAGAAGCGAGGGCGAGGAAAATATCGGGGTGTTCCCGGTTCCGTTGGGTGGTCGGGGCCGAGCGATGCACGTTTCTCTCGTACACACGCGCGCGTGGGTGCAAGGCGTTGGGTCCAAACTGAACCCGACTGAGGCGTTGGGCTCTAACTAAACCTGAACGATTGCACTGCAGCCTACGCGTTACTGAACCCGAGGGATCGATCGATGGCTATTAACTGAACCCGATCAAGCGATTCGTTCACCACTACTGCTAACTGAAGCCGATCGATGCTGCCTCTGGATGAACAGTGAGCGTTGCCGGGGGGTTTGGATGAACACTTCCCGGTGGGTTCTGATGACCCACAAGTATAGGGGATCTATCGTAGTCTGATACGTCTCCAACGTATCTATAATTTTTTATTGTTCCATGCCATTATTTATGTAGTCTTGGATGTTTAATGGGCTTTGTCATTCACTTTTATATCATTTTTGGGACTAACCTATTAACCCAAAGGTCCAGTCTAGATTGCTGTTTTTTATCCCGTTTCAGGGTTTTGCAGAAAAAGAATATCAAACGGAGTCCAAACGGAATGAAACCTTCGCGATAGATATTTTTGGAGAAAATCACGCACGAAGAACTTGAGAACCACGTCAGAAGAGCCATGAGGGGCCCACGAGGGTGGGGGGCGCCCCCTTCCCAGGGCATGCCCCCTGCCTCGTGGGCCCCCCGTGACTTCCCCGGTGCCCTCCTTCTTCCTATATAAGTCCACGTACCCCAGAAACTCCGTGAACGGAGAGAAAACCCTAATTCCACCGTCGTACCTTCTGTTCCCGTGGAGATCCCATGTTGGAGCCTATTCCAGAGCTCCACCGGAGGGGGATCCATCACGGAGGCCTTCATCGTCATCATCATCGCCCTCACCATGAGTTGTGAGTAGTTTACCACAGACCTTCGGGTCCATAGCTAGTATCTAGATGGCTTCTTCTCTCTCTCTCTCTGGATCTCAATACAAAGTTCTCCTCGGTCTTCGAGGAGATATGTTCGATGTAATCTCTTTTTGCGGTGTGTTTGTCGAGATCTGATGAATTGTGAGTTTATGATCGAGGTTATCTATGAAAGATATTTGGTTCTTCTCTGAAGTTTTTATGCGTGCTCATAATATCTTTGCAAGTCTCTTCGAATTATTGGTTTGGTTTGCCCTACTAGATCTATAGTTCTTGCAATGGGAGAAGTGCTTGGCTTTGGTTTCAATCTTGTAGTGTCCTTTCCCAGTGACAGTAGGGGCAGCAAGGCACATATTGTATTGTTGCCATCGAGGATAAAAAGATGGGGCTTATATCATATTGCTTGAGTTGATCCCTCTACATCATGTCATCTTGCTTAAGGCGTTACTCTGTTCTTATGAACTCAATACACTAGATGCATGTTGGATAGCGGTCGATGTGTGGAGTAATAGTAGTAGATGCAGAATCGTTTCGGTCTACTTGTCTCGGACGTGATGCCTATATACAATGATCATGCCTAGATAGTCTCATAATTATTCGCTTTTCTATCAATTGCTCGACAGTAATTTGTTTACCCGCCGTAGAATATCGCTATCATGACACAAGCCACTAGAGAAAACTATGGCCCCCGGGTCTATTCTCAACATATCAATCTACGTCCACTTTACTTTTACCGCTTTTATTTGTTGTTCTAATAAACCAAAAATACCAAAAATATAAACTATCATCTCTATCCGATCTCACTTTCATAAGTGATCGTAAAGGGATTGACAACCCCTTATCGCGTTGGCTACGAAGTTCTTATTTGTTTGTGCAGGTGCGAGGGACTCGCGCGTGGTCTCCTACGGGATTGATACCTTGGTTCTCAAAAACTGAGGGAAATACTTACGCTACTGTGCTGCATCTCCCTTTCCTCTTCGAGGGAATACAACGCAAGCTCAAGAGGTAGCAAGAAGAATTTCTGGCACCGTTGCCGGGGAGGCTTACACAAAAGTCATATACCAAGTACCTATCAGAAACCATTATCCTTCGCATTACATTTTTGCCTCTTGTTTTCCTCTCCCCCACTTCACCCTTGCCGTTTTATTCGTCCTTCTTCTGCCGTGTGTTTACCGTTCGCCTTTCTGTTTGCTTGTGTTGCTATGTGCCCTCAATTAGCTTGCATCTTCGCTTGCTAAAATATGGATCCTCATCCACTTGCTAATCTCTTTAAGAAATCCAATTATGTTGAACCTATTTTTAGTGAGCTGCGTGCACTAGATTATGTTATTGAGGTTTTGCTCGAAATTTATGAATCTAAAAATTGTGAGGAATTGTTAAAATAAAAAGTGATTCATGATAGCTTGTTAAATAAAAAGCATGATCGCAATGATGCTATTGTAAATTATATTAATGTCAATTGTGTTAATGACATGCAAAACCCTAAGCTTTGGGATGCTTCTTTTGCTATGCCCACTACTTGTTGCAATGATCATGATTGGGGTGATTCTTCTTATGGTCTTGAAAATATATTTCAACCCCATGATGAATATGAGATTGATAATAATGTTTGCAATAATATTGAAAGTGGGTTTGGAAGAGTGTCAACTTTAGATCCCACATATTTGGAGTATGATCAATCTTATGAATTTTTTGATAAAAGTGGGTTTGGAGAGGTCATGACTTTAGTTAATTTTGATCCAACTATTTTGGAAGAGTGTCAACTTTGCATGCATGTGGATCGTGTTGAGAATATGTTATGTGATAGCTATTTTGTTGAATTTGATCATGATCCTACATGCAATTATTATGAGAGAGGGAAATATGGTTGTAGAAATTTTCATGTTACTAAATTACCTCTCGTTATGTTGAGATTGCTATTGTTTCTTTCTCCTTCCTTGCATATGCTAGATCTTGCTTGTCTTGGTAATTTGTTTTCCTATAAGATGCCTATGCATAGGAAGTATATTAGACTTAGATGTGTTTGTCGCATGTCTTATGATGCTCTCTTTGTGCTTCAATCCTTGTCTTTCATGTGAGCATCATTGAATTCTCAAGCCTATCTTAATGGCTATAAAAAAGAGCTTGTTGGGAAGCAACCCAATTTTATATTTTTTTTGCTTTTTGTTGCTGTTAGTGAATAAATATTGCATCTAGCATCTGATTAGATGTGGTTTCATGTTTTGTTTAGTGTTTGTGCCAAGTAGAACCTTTGGGAAGACTTGTGTGAAGTTTATGTGATCTTGCTGTGAAAAACAGAATCTTTAGCGCTCGCTAAAGTAGTCTTCGGATTTTACTGGAGCGTGCTTTTTAGTGGATTCTTTTTGCAGATAATTGGTAGAAAAATTCCGCAAATTTACCAATTTATTTTGAATTTTTGGAGTTCCAGAAGTAGGCGAAACCTGCAGATTAGTACAGACTGTTCTGTTTTTGACAGATTCTGTTTTTCGTGTGTTGTTTGCTTATTTCAATGCATCTATGAGTAGTATTGGAGGATATGAACCATAGAGAAGTTGGAATACAGTAGGTTTAACACCAATATAAACAAATAATGAATTCATTGCTGCAACTTTGAGTAGTGGTTTGCTTTCTTATACTAACGGAGCTCACGAGAATTTTTTTCGAAGTTTTGTGTTGTGAAGTTTTCAAGTTTTGAGTATTGCTTTGATGGACTATAGAACAAGGAGTAGCAAAGGCCTAAGCTTGGCGATGCCCATGGCACCCCAAGTAAATTCAATATAATCAAAAGCCTAAGCTTGGGGATGCCCCGGGAAGGCATCCCCTCTTTCGTCTTCATCCATCGGTAACTATACTTGGAGCTATATTTTTATTCGCAACATGTTATGTGTTTTGCTTGGAGCGTCTTGTATAATTTGAGTCTTTTCTTGTTAGTTTGCCACAATCATCATTGCTGTACACACCTATTTGAGAGAGTTAAATATGGCTTAGAAATTATTAGAACACTCTATGTGCTTCACTTATATCTTTTGAGTTGAATAGTTTTTGCTCTAGTGCTTCACTTATATCTTTTAGAGCACGGTGGTGGTAATATTTTGTAGAAATTGTTGAACTATCATTCTTCACTTATATCCCTTTGAGAGTCTATTAAAACAGAATGGTAATGTGTTTAGGCTAAAGAAACTAGTCTTCACATGATAAACATCCAATGTCAATGTAGTAAAAAAATTCACACTAAGTGCATTGAATAGAATGGGATGTTGGATGCTTGATAATTGTTTTGAGACATGAGGATAGTTATATTAGAGTCATGCTAGTGGAGTTATTATGAAATTGAGAAATACTTGTGTTAAGGTTAGTGATTCCCGTATCAAGCACGTATGGTGAACCGCTATGTGACGAAGTTAGAGCATAAGGTATTTGTAGAGTGCCAACCTTTGTGTGGAGGTCGGGGGCACGCGATGGTTAACTCCTACCAACCTCCCCCCTAGGAGCATGCGTTGATTGCTTTGTTTTGATGGCTCGTAGATTTTTGCAATAAGTATATGAGTTCTTATGACTAATGTTGAGTCCATGGATTATACGCACTCTCACCCTTCCACCATTGCTAGCCTCTCTTGTACCGCGCAACTTTCGCCGGTACCATAAACCCACTATATATCCATCCTCAAAACAGCCACCATATTGTTCCTCAAAACAGCCACCATACCTACCTATCATGGCATTTCCATAGCCATTCCGAGTTATATTGCCATATAACTTTCCACCGTTCCGTTCATATGACACGCATAATATAGTCATATTGCCATGCATGATCATGTAGTTGACATCGTAGTTGTGGCAAAGCCACCATGCATAATTTTTCATATATGTCTTCATTGCATATCCCGGTACACCGCCGGAGGCATTCATGTAGAGTCATACTTGTTGTAGTATCTGATGGCTTCTCGCCCCTCGTTGGTTACCCCAAGTGGAAGGTTTGAGATGCAGTGTAGCGGAAGATTTCCCTTGGCAAAGATACCAAGGATCGATTTCCCTGAGACTCCCAGTTTCAACAAGAAGGTGTCAACTGCTAACGGCGCCAGATATTAGCAATCAACGTGGACCTGCACACAGATACAAATAACTTTGCTCCCAACGAGTACAGAGAGGCTGTCAATCTCTCCGGCCTTGTAGTTTACAAAGGATCAAACGCAAGTGATAATAGTGATAGGTAATGCTGCAATAGTAAGTAAAAAGCAGAAAGTAAATAGCGGGTGTGATCAATGATGGTAATATGGACCGGGGTCCCATGATGTTCACTAGTGATGTCTCTCTCCCAAAAGACGATAAAACAGCTGTGTGAGGTAAACGAATTACAGCTGGGCAATTGACAGAATTATGTGCGCAAACCAATGCTAACTATGTTACAAGGAAGGTAGAGGTTCAAAGCATGGGCGGTACGCCAAGGCAAGTAGACCGAAATCCATCTGCATCTACTACTAATCATCCACCTTGAGATATCTATCCAGAACAGCTCGCTGGTATTAAGTTGCGAGTCCCACCCATAGTGTAAACTCAAAGCAACAGACA
The DNA here is from genome assembly GCA_902687465.1 of Secale cereale. NCBI lineage: Eukaryota > Viridiplantae > Streptophyta > Magnoliopsida > Poales > Poaceae > Secale > Secale cereale. Next base: position 950,537,455 of record LR738711.1, read on the forward strand.
ACTGCATTAATAGAACTTTGCGTAAAGTAAACAATCCTTGCACCCGCGGGTACAAGCACCGTAGTTTTCCCCCTTGTGGCAACAGCACCTCCCCTAGACTCATGTTTCTGTCACTCAAGCTAGTCATCGAGGGGCATGAACCCACAATCAAGCATAACGTTCCCTCTTGGAGTCACTACCTACTACTTGGCCAAAGCAATAAATAACAACGGAGAACATGCAAGAATTACTTCCGAACATAAATATAAAAGAGGTAGATCAAATATATTACTCAAACACAATCTGAACATAATCTCACAATCCATCGGATCCCAGCAAACTCATCATAGCAACAGCATAAGGATTACATATGTGCCTCGATCATGTAGGGCAGCTCACGAGGACTAATTAGTGAAGCACAAGAACGGGAGGAGAACATCACATAGCTACTGGTCATGGACCCATGGTCCAAGGGAGACTACTCACAACTCATCCGGGAGGCGTCCATGGTGGTGGAGAAGCTCCCGGTGGTGATCCTCCCCTCCGGCAGGGTGCCGGGAAGAGTTCTCCTGGTGCTCCCGATCTTGGAAGCGCGGCGGCGGCGGAACAGAGATGAGATCGTGAAAAAGGGTTCCCATCTCGAGGGTTTCGGGACACGGCATAAATATATGCCAAAGGGGGGCATCAGCGGAGGCCCGGGGGGCCCAGGCGCCCCCCGGCGCGGCCAGGGGGGCGCGCCACCAGGGCGCCTGGAGCCCTGGTGGCCCCCCTCCGGCTGTACTTTGGCTGCTGGGAAGCTTCTGGAACGCTGATTTTTTTATATAATTTTTCCGGGATTTTTCTGGCAGTTCTCGTAATGGGAAAACCTGAAATACAAAAACAGCAGAAAACAGAAACTGGCACTGGGGTGCACTAAGTTAATAGTTAGTCCAAATATGATCAAAAGTGTATGGAAGTGTATAAATATCATAGCAATATCACCCAAAAGAGGCATGGAGCAAGCAGAATTTATAGATACGTTTTGGACGTATCAACATCCCCAAGCTTAATTCCTGCTCGTCCTCGAGTAGGTAAATGATAACAAGAATAATTTCTATAGTGACATGCTATTAACCATATAGGACTTTTCATAGTCATATGACAAAAGGTTACTGAGACAATGAATCTGTAGTAATTAAGTTGCCTCATGAGAAAATCACAAAGAACTGAAAGTTTTACAATATGGTATTGAAACATCAAATAGATTTGTAATGAGCATGGTGTGTAAATATGATAAAGTGATACCTCGCTTGCCCCCTTTAGTGAAGCAAAACATAAATGCAGGGGCACCTCCAAGGTTTAAGTGATGACTAGATACAATGATTTCAGAATAAATGATATCATAATCATGCAAAAGACAATGCTACTTTGGGACAATGCACATTACACTCAGAATGACAATCATGCTCTCAATAGTTGGTGCTTTAAAAGAAGGTGGAGACTCTCGAACCGTGGCTTTTGTTGGCAAGGTTGAAAACCCGTAGTCGGAAACAAAGACAAAGCATGTACCAGAGCTCTTGGTTTTAAAACAGGAGTAATAATATATATTTTTTCTTAGATCATGCATGTTTCGTCAACGAATGCTAGCAGATAACTCAATCACTTCTTGAGACGGACAAGTTTCGAGGAACGGCTCCCGAATGAGGACGATCACATCCTCTTAATCTCCTTTGTTTATCACTGCCAAAGTTTTCTGATTTCTCATGAACAAAGCGTGAAGGAGGGTTTGTTTGTTATATTAATTTTGAGCCGGGCACACTCAATGCCAGTTCCTTCTCGTGTTATGGGTTTGCACATTATACATGCAATCCCGGGGTGAAGCTTGTCCAACTTAAAAAGATCATGAATTAACTACTACTTCCTCGTGGACTTAAAACAGAGGCACAAAATAGGAATGCATTTTTTTTCTTTTCTTTTTGAATAATTTCGAGATGGTACATGAAAGTCTTCGTTAGGAATGGCAGGTAAATACCATGTAGGAAGGTATGGTGGACTCATATGGCATAACTGGTTTAAAGGAATTTGGATGCACAAGCAGTCAGTCCACTTAGTACAGGTGGAGGTTAGCAAAAGACTGGGAGCGAGCAACTAAGAGAGCAATGACGGTCATAATCATGCAGAGCGACAAAGCAACATTGAATCAGGCATGGTAGTTATATCGCTACTCAGAAACAAAAGATCATCAAGGCTTGACAGACTTTCTTTACAGTCTTAAATATGCGTGAGCATACGCCAAGTCAATCAAAATAAATTCTTGAAGGAAGATATTACTAAACCATACCACATCATAGGCAAACAAATCATGTTGGTACTCCAATAACACATTGGAAACCCCCCAGAAATTTGAGACTAACCATAAGAAAACATGAACTACTAAGCACCATTATGCACGTAGCATCTTTATCATAGACATACCAACCAATGCAACGGAAGCAAACTCTCTTAATAAGATAATCATGATAAATAAAGAGAGTTCAAGCAACCAACTAAACAAAGCCCTTTAAAAAGATAAGCATGAAAACTAAAAGCTAAACATGATAGTAGTTATTGAAAGACAAAGAACACACACAGCAAAGATAGACATGAAAATTCTATGTTATGTTCTAGGTAGAAGTGGAGCGTGTTTCTCTCCCACATAAAGACAGCTGAGTTCCGACTCGTTATGAAAATCTAAAGAAAACTAAAAAGGAAAACTAAAAGCAAGACGCTCCAAGCATAGCACATAACACATGAAGTGATAAAAATATAGTGGAATGAAAGACGAACTGATAATGTTGACGGAGAAGGGGATGCACGGGGGCATCCCCAAGCTTAGACGCTTGAGTCTTCTTGAATATTTCTTGGGGGTGCATGGGGGCATCCCCAAGCTTGAGCGTTTGACGCTCCTGAATCTTTTTATCATCTTCCCTCACACACTTGAAAACTCCCTTCATACATAACTCATCATAATCTGATTAGCGAGGTTAGTACCCATAATAAAATAATTGTTCCTTGCTGGAAATAAGGATATTCTTGAAGGTCTACTGTTTCTCAAGATTGCCAAAAGGTTTTTGCAAAGAAAAAGCAAGCTCAAGGTTTGCAAAATGAAGGAAAGGCAAAACAGGACAGAATCTGTGAAAAACAGAACAGCAGGTAGTAAATGATTTTTTCGGGGCACTTCTGGAACTCTAATAAAAAAACTCAAAACAGACGCACGAAAGACAATTGTATAGAGCACGCTGTCGAAAAAATTCAGACCAAAAAGATGATCTGGTGATTTTATACGAATTTTTCTATCCAAGGACAAAATCTGTTTCCTGGACAGCACGTCACAACTTTTGACCTTTCTTGCAATCAGAGGCTACACTTGGCACAAAGTTGAAAAGCAAAGATACAATGATGATGATACTGTAGTAACAACATCAAGACACAACAAAAGCAAAATAAAAAAATTTATTCATGTGGCCTGCGTCCCAAAAGCGCTTTCTTTTATGCCTTTAAGCTAGGCATAATGCGTAGAGATCAAGTTTTATCAAGAGTAAAAGAATAGCTAGCCCGTATAACGGACTCAAAAGGTAACTTAATCTTCTTTCGAGGGAAGTGTTCCATCCCTTTCTTGAGAGGAAACTCGAATTTTATATTCCCCTCTTTCATGTCAATGATAGCACCAACGGTGCGTAGAAAAGGACGTCCCAAAATAATTGGACACGAAGGTTCACATTCAATGTCCATAATAGTAAAATCAACGGGAACATAATTGTCATTGACAATGATAAGAACATCGTCGATCCTCCCCAAAGGTTTCTTTATGGAAGAATCAACGAGACGAACACCAAAAGAACAAGAATCAAAAGGTTTCAATTTAAGCATATCATATATTCTTTTGGGCATAACAGAGGTACTAGCACCAACATCACATAAAGCATAGCAAGAGAAGTTATTCAACTTAATTTTAATCATAGGATCCCAACCATCTTCTAGCTTTCTAGGTATGGAGGCTTCTACTCTAAGTTTCTCCTCCCTAGCTTTGATGAGAGCATTAGTGATATGCTCTGTGAAGGCAAGATTAAGCGTGCTAGTGTGGGGATCTCTAGACATCTTGTGAAGGAAATCAATAACTTCGGTAAGAGTGCAATTATCAAAATCAAGGTCACTACTATCAAGTAAGGTGGTAGTGGTGTCCTTTAGGTTCACTTGTTTGGTAGTTTCTATAGTCATAGCATCACCATTAATAGGTCCATTGGGACCAGGAGTGCATTGGGTGCTAAGAGTTTGGATATCCTCAACAACTTGGATAGTAGCAACAGTGTGGTGGGTAGGAAGGCTCTTAATTCTATCTTCTTCCTCCCTTTCTCTAGCCCATCTCTCTTTAAGTTTAGCCATCATCCTAATGTTTTCATTAATTTGCACTTGAATAGCATTCATAGGAGTGACCTTCCTCTCCTCAAGAGGAGAAGTTCTAATTTTAAGCAATTCTACCTCATTGGCTAAATTGTCTACCTTCAAAGAGAGATCATCTAGTTTGTTTAGTTTTTCTCCTACACTCTTATTAAAGGCTTTTTGGGTAGTGATGAAATCTTTAAGCATAATCTCTAGTTCAGTAGTGGAGTTCTTGGTGCTAGGATAAGCATTGTTGTTCCCATAAGAATTAGAGGGGAACGGTCTAGGATTGCTACCAAAATTACTCCTATAAGCATTGTTATTAAAATTGTTTCTAGAGATAAAGTTCACATCTACTTGTTCTTGAGCAATCAAAGAATTTAAAGGAACATCACGAGGATCAACAGAAGATTGCTTAGAAAGTAGAGACATGATCAAGTCAACTTTTTTATTTAGGGAGGAAATCTCCTCGACAGAGTTTACCTTCCTACCTGTTGGAGCGCGTTCGGTGTGCCATTGGGAATAGTTGGTCATCATCTCATCGAGAAGCTTTGTGGCAGCACCAAGTGTAGTTGACATAAAGGTTCCTCCCGCGGCCGAATCTAACAAGTTCCGCGAGGTAAAGTTCAAGCCTGCATAAAAAGTTTGGATAACCATCCAAGTAGTCAAACCATGAGTAGGGCAGTTCTTGATAAGAGATTTCATACGTTCCCAAGCTTGGGCAACGTGTTCATTATCCAATTGTTTAATATTCATTATGTTACTTCTTAGTTGGATAATTTTAGCAGGTGGATAGTATCTCCCAATAAAAGCATCTTTGCACTTGTCCCATGAATCTATGCTATTTCTAGGCAAAGACTGAAACCAAAGTTTAGCTCCTCCTCTCAAGGAGAAAGGAAAAAGCTTAAGCTTAACAATATTACCATCTATTTCTTGGTACTTTTGCATATCATAGAGTTCAACAAAATTGTTTAAGTGTAAAGCAGCATCATATCCAGCACCGGAGAATTGATCTTTCATGACTAAGTTCAGTAAAGCAGGTTTAATTTCATACGAAGGTGCTGAAGTGGCAGGTGTAGTGATAGGTGTGCAGATAAAGTCATCGTTGTTGTGACTAGTGAAGTCACACAACTTGGTGTTCTCGGTGGAACCCATAGTAGCAAGCAAGCAAGATAACTATTTTTGTGATTTTCGATAAAAGATACTAAAGCAAAAAACTAAAAGGTAAACTAACAAGACTAAAAAGCAAAGGTAAAAGATAGCGTGCAACTCCCTTATCCTGAAGAGTGGAGTCCCCAGCAACGGCGCCAGAAAACTTTGCTTGATGGCTTCTCGCCCCTCGTTGGTTACCCCAAGCGGAAGGTTTGAGATGCAGTGTAGCGGAAGTTTTCCCTAGGCAAAGATACCAAGGATCGATTTCCCTGAGACTCCCAGTTTCAACAAGAAGGTGTCAACTGCTAACGGCGCCAGATATTAGCAATCAACGTGGACCTGCACACAGATACAAATAACTTTGCTCCCAACGAGTACAGAGAGGTTGTCAATCTCTCCGGCCTTGTAGTTTACAAAGGATCAAACGCAAGTGATAATAGTGATAGGTAATGCTGCAATAGTAAGTAAAAAGCGGAAAGTAAATAGCGGGTGTGATCAATGATGGTAATATGGACCGGGGTCCCATGATGTTCACTAGTGATGTCTCTCTCCCAAAAGACGATAAAACAGCTATGTGAGGTAAACGAATTACAGCTGGGCAATTGACAGATTTATGTGCGCAAACCAATGCTAACTATGTTACAAGAAAGGTAGAGGTTCAAAGCATGGGTGGTACGCCAAGGCAAGTAGACCGAAATCCATCTGTATCTACTACTAATCATCCACCTTGAGATATCTATCCAGAACATCTCGCAGGTATTAAGTTGCGAGTCCCACCCATAGTGTAAACTCAAAGCAACAGACAACTGCATTAAAAGAACTTTGCGTAAAGTAAACAATCCTTGCACCCGCGGGCACAAGCACCGTTGTTTTCCCCCTTGTGGCAATAGCACATCCCCTAGACTCATGTTTCTGTCACTCAAGCTAGTCATTGAGGGGCATGAACCCACAATCAAGCATAACGTTCCCTCTTGGAGTCACTACCTACTACTTGGCCAAAGCAATAAAAAACAACGGAGAACATGCAAGAATTACTTACGAACATAAATATAAAAGAGGTAGATCAAATATATTACTCAAACACAATCTGAACATAATCTCACAATCCATCGGATCCCAGCGAACTCATCATAGCAACAACATAAGGATTGCATATGTGCCTCGATCATGTAGGGCAGCTCACGAGGACTAATTAGTGAAGCACAAGAACGGGAGGAGAACATCACATAGCTACTGGTCATGGACCCATGGTCCAAGGGAGACTACTCACAACTCATCTGGGAGGCGTCCATGGTGGTGGAGAAGCTCCCGGTGGTGATCCTCCCCTCCGGAAGGGTGCCGGGAAGAGTTCTCCTGGTGCTCCCGATCTTGGAAGCACGGCGGCGGCGGAACAGAGATGAGATCGCGAAAAAGGGTTCCCGTCTCGAGGGTTTCGGGACACGATATAAATATATTCCAAAGGGGGGCATCAGCGAAGGCCCGGGGGGCCCAGGCGCCCCCCCGGCTCGGCCAGGGGGGCCGCGCCACCAGGGCACTTGGAGCCCTGGTGGCCCCCCTCCCGCTGTACTTTGGCTGCTGGGAAGCTTCTGGAACGCTGATTTTTTGTATAATTTTTCCGGGATTTTTCTGGCAGTTCTCGTAATGGGAAAACCTGAAATACAAAAACAGCAGAAAACAGAAACTGGCACTGGGGTGCACTAAGTTAATAGGTTAGTCCAAATATGATCAAAAGTGTATGGAAGTGTATAAATATCATAGCAATATCACCCAAAAGAGGCATGAAGCAAGCAGAAATTATAGATACGTTTTGGACGTATCAGTATCGAGTTGTAATTTCAAGTTGTACTAAAAAGTGTGATCATCATTATTAGAGCATTGTCCCATGTGAGGAAAGGCCAATATAAAAAAAGGGAGATGGCCCAAAAAAATAGAGATGGGCTAATAATAAAAAAAGGGAGAAAGCCCCTCCAAAAAAGAATGACAGAAAATATAGAAGGGACAATTGCTACTATCTTTTTTCCACACTTGTGCTTCAAAGTAGCACCATGTTCTTCATTGTAGAGAGTCTCATGCTTAGTCACTTTAATATACTAGTGGGAATTTTCATTATAGAACTTGGCTTGTATATTCCAACGATGGGCTTCCTCAAATTCCCTAGGTCTTTGTGTGCAAGCAAGTTGGATGCACACCCACTAGTTTCTTTTGCTGAGCTTTCATTCATATTTAGCTCTAGTGCATCCGTTGCATGGCAATCCCTACTCACTCACATTGATATCTATTGATGGGCATCTCCATATCCCGTTGATACGCTAGTCGATGTGAGACTATCTCCCTCCTTTTTGTCTTCTCCACAACCACCTCTATTCCACCCATAGTGATATATCCATGGCTCACGCTCATGTATTGCGTGAAAGTTGAAAGATTTGAAAGGATAGAGTATGAAAACAAATGCTTGGCTGAAATCGGGGTTGTGCATGATATGAATATTTTGTGTGATGAAGAGGGAGCATAGCCAGACTATATGATTTTGTAGGGATAACTTTCTTTAGCCATAATATTTTGAGAAGACATGATTGCCCTGTTAGTATGCTTGAAGTATTATTATTTCTTATATCAATATAGACTTTTATCTTGAATCTTTCAGATCTGAACATTCGTGCCACAATTAAGAGAATTACATTGAAATATTATATTGGTTAGCATTCCATATCAAAAATTCTTTCTTTATCATTTACCTGCTTGAGGACGAGCAGGAATTAAGCTTGGGGATGCTTGATACGTCTCCAACGTATCTATAATTTTTTATTGTACCAAGCTATTATTTATGAAGTCTTGGATGTTTAATGAGCTTTATCATTCACTTTTATATCATTTTTGGGACTAACCTACTAACCCAAAGGCCTAGTCCAGATTGCTATTTTTTGCCTGTTTCAGGGTTTTGCAGAAAAAGTATATCAAATGGAGTCCAAACGGAATGAAACCTTTGCAAGAGATATTTTTGGAGAAAATCACGCACGAAGAACTTGAGAACCACATCAGAAGAGCCACGAGGGGCCCATGAGGGTGGGGGGGCGCGCCCCCTGCCTCGTGGGGCCCCTGTGACTCCCCCGGTGCCCTCCTTCTTCCTATATAAGTCCACGTACCCCAGAAACTCCGTGAACGGAGAGAAAACCCTAATTACACCGCCGTACCTTCTGTTCCCGTGGAAATCCCATCTTGGAGCCTGTTCCGGAGCTCCGCCAGAGGGGGATCCATCACGGAGGCCTTCATCATCATCATCATCGCCCTCACCATGAGTTGTGAGTAGTTTACCACAGACCTTCGAGTCCATAGCTAGTATCTATATGGCTTCTTCTCTCTCTCTCTAGATCTCAATACAAAGTTCTCCTCGGTCTTCGAGGAGATCTATTCGATGTAATCTCTTTTTGCGGTGTGTTTGTCGAGATCCGATGAATTGTGAGTTTATGATCAAGGTTATCCTTGCAAGTCTCTTCGAATTATTGGTTTGGTTTGGCCTACTAGATCTATAGTTCTTGCAATGGGAGAAGTGCTTGGCTTTGGGTTCAATCTTGCGGTGTCCTTTCCCAGTGACAGTAGGGGCAGCAAGGCACGTATTATATTGTTGCCATCGAGGATAAAAAGATGGGGTTTATATCATATTGCTTGAGTTTATCCCTCTACATCATGTCATCTTGCTTAAGGCGTTACTCTATTCTTATGAACTCAATACACTAGATGCATGCTAGATAGCGGTCGATGTGTGGAGTAATAGTAGTATATCCAGAATCGTTTTGGTCTACTTGTCTCGGACGTGATGCCTATATACAATGATCATGCCTAGATGGTCTCATAATTATTCGCTTTTATATCAATTGCTCGACAGTAATTTGTTTACCCGCCGTAGAATATCGCTATCATGAGAGAAGCCACTAGAGAAAACTATGGCCCCCGGGTCTATTCTCAACATATCAATCTACATCCACTTTACTTTTATTGCTTTTATTTGCTGTTCTTATAAACCAAAAATACCAAAATATAAACTATCATCTCTATCAGATCTCACTTTCGTGAGTGACTGTAAAGGGATTGACGCACCTACACAAACAAATAAGAACTTCGCAGCCAACGCCATCATGGGTTCCTGATCTTGATCCGGTCGATGTAATAAACGATTATCCAAGAATGAAAGAGGATGGATCAGAATTCACCAATCAAGATCTATGGGCTTTGACAAGAGAAATGCGGCCTTTGGCCAGCAAATTAGCCGATGAAGCTGATCTGTCCCGCTATCGGGCGGGTTATGATGCTGACAATCATCAGGTCAATGCGCCAATCCATGAAGTGGAGGATCTCATCCCGCCCGTCCGTAAGCATACCTATGCCCCTGATGTTGAACCGTCTGAGCTCATAAGCGATGAAGTTGTTTTCCAGGCTCTGACAAAGATTAATTGGGCAACCACTGACTTCCAGATGCTGGATGAACACGAAGAAGAGACGGCGCACAGGATGATCCACAACCGTCTTGCCAGGCTGACGAGGAGTCATGAACCGGTACCGGTTTAACATTTAGTGTGTCGCAATACTTGGCGAGGAACAGATATTCTTTTGGGCTGCAAAATGCCTTGTAATAGGCTAGCGGAAACATTTGGTCTGTAATGTCTTCATGCATATTTTCTCTGCCTAGGATTGTTTAATCCGACAGTTTCATAGTATTTCTGCTCTTTATGCTGAACAGCTTTACTCAACCTGTTTCTGAATAAGACAAAATTTAAAGGGTCCTGGCAGTTTAGCGCCGGACGGGTCATAATGCCCAAATACATGATCTAGGTTTATAACCTGAGCTGTATTTAAAATACGAAACATATATCATACCTATGATATAAAATCGTGTCATTGGCTTGACCAACTTTTGCAGTAAGGGTGATGATCCCGAATTGCGAGTATTGATGACTCCTGCAATATTTTGCCGGTTCATGATGAAACCATACCGGGTTGTGATAAACACCGGCTTAACTGTAGATAATACTGGCGATTTGTAATCAAACCAGACCGGGTTCTGTGAATGCCGGTTTAGTAACGGTGGCGACTTGTAGTCAACCACTAGGCTGAATCAATAGATATCGGATGAATACCAATAATCTCATTGAGAAGTAAAAACTTGGCAAACAAAGCAAATAAAAACTTGTAGTCGAGGCTTTTTACGAGCTGCCAGGCTCCAAATTCGAGGCTTTTCATGGGCTGCCAGGCCGCTGAGTTAACCATTTTACAAAGCCTATTAAGATGGACCTCAATCTTTAACCAATCGTCGTTTTAACGTTGACAAGCTCAGGGTCTGTTATAAGATTGACTTGTCAATCTTTCGATGGGTCATACCAGGTTTACCTGGGCGGAGTGACTTACTTGATGCAGGCAGGTTAACCCGGGGTTTTAGGTGTATACACCAGGCTTCCAAGCTGTGGCTTCATAGCCTATTACAAGGCCTTAAAAGCTCTTTGTCGCTGTGCGACAAGAGCCCCCAAGTAACATTGTGAGCTATGCTCATTGGGTGCATATGTTTGAGTTGTGCTATGCATCAAACTCTCTTTTGCCCCTTACCATCATGCTGTGCTCTTATTATGATATTGGATTGATAGCCGGTCTAAGAGGGCCATAGGAGCTCCGTTTTACGCACAGAAACCCCCTGGCAAACTCTTATGAAAAAAAGCAGCAGATACCCCACTTTGACAAGGATGCCGGTTTATTATATTGATCATAATATATACATTGCGAATATATGTACATAAAGTGAAGCCTATGGCTCAGGTGTAGTAAGGCCGAAGATGAGCGATGTTCCACGGCCATCGGGTCTCCTCCTCCGTGGTGCGTGAGTCCTTGTGTTCTCGAACGTCGATGAGGTAGTATGGCCCATTGTGTAGATTCTTGCTGACCACAAAGGGTTCTTCCTAAGGAGGGGATAGCTTGTGCATATCTGTCTGGTCTTGGATGAGCCGAAGCACTAGATCGCCTTCTTGAAATGTTCTGGTTTTAACTCGGCGACTATGACATTGACGCAGATCCTGCTGATAAATCGCCGATCGAGCCGCTGCAATGTCACGCTTTTCATCCAGCCGGTCCAATGCTTCTTGCCACGCCTTCTCATTATCAGCTTCAACGTAAGCCGCCACCCGAGGCGAATCATGACGGATGTCACTAGGGAGAACCGCTTCAGCTCCATATACCATGAAAAAAGGCGTGTAACTCGTGGACCTGTTGGGCGTGGTGTTCATGCTCCATAACATAGAGGGTAATTCCTCCACCCAACAACCCGGCGTCCTCTGCAAAGGAGCCATGAGATGGGCCTTGATGCCTCTCAAGATCTCTTGATTGTCTCTCTCAGCTTGACCATTGGATTGGGGGTGAGCCACTGAAGATACGTCAAGCCGGATGTGCTCTCGTTGACAAAATTATCCCATAGCCCCCTTGGACAAATTGGTGCCATTATCAGTTATAATACTGTGTGGAAAGCCAAACCGGAAAATCACCTTCTTGATGAATTGAACCGCCGTCGTTGCATCACACTTATTGACTGGCTCTGCCTCAACCCATTTGGTAAACTTATCAACTGCCACCAGAAGGTGGGTCTTCTTCTGTGGAGATCTCTTAAAGGGCCCAACCATGTCTAGCCCCCAAGTCGCGAACGACCAAGTAACTGGAATCATCCTCAATTCTTGAGCCGGTATATGAGCACGTCGTGAGAATTTCTGGCAAGTATCACACTTTTTGACTAAGTCCTCCGCATCAGCATGAGCAGTCAGTTGATGGCTTCTCGCCCCTCGTTGGTTACCCCAAGTGGAAGGTTTGAGATGTATCGTAGCAGCAAGTTTCCCTTGGCAAAGGTACCAAGGATCGAATCCCGTGAGACTCCGAGGGTCGACAAGAAGGTGTCAACGGCGCCAGAAACTTAGCGGTTGACAGGACCCGCACACAGATACAAATAACTTTGCTCCCAACGAGTACAGAGAGGTTGTCAATCCCTCCGGCCTTGTCGTTTACAAAGGATCAAACACAAGAGATAATAATGATAGGTATGACTTCAACTAGGAAATAAGAACAGGAAGTAAATAGCGGGTGTGATCAGTGGTGGTAATATGGACCGGGGTCCCATGATGTTCACTAGTGATGTCTCTCTCCCAAAAGACGATAAAACAGCAAAGCGAGGTAAACAAATTACAGCTGGGCAATTGACAGGATTATTTGCGCAAACCAATGCTAACTATGCTGTAAAGAAAGGTAGAGGCTCAAAAGCATGGGCGGTACGCCAAGGCAAGTAGACCGAAATCCATATGCATCTACTACTAATCATCCACCTTGAGATATCTATCCAGAACATCTCGCTGGTATTAAGTTGCGAATCCCACCCAAAGTGTAAACTCAAAGCAACAGACAACTGCATTAAAAGAACTTTGCGTAAAGTAAACAATCCTTGCACCCGCAAGTACAAGCACCGTTGTTTTTCCCCCTTGTGGCAACAGCACATCCCCTAGACTCATGTTTCTGTCACTCAAACTAGTCATCAAGGGGCATGAACCCACAATCAAGCATAACGTTCCCTCTTGGAGTTACTACCTACTACTCGGCCAAAGCAATAAACAGCAATGGAGAACATGCAAGAATTACTCAAGAACATAAATATAAAAGAGGTGAATCAAATATATTACTCACACACAATCTGAACATAATCTCATAATCCATCGGATCCCAGCAAACTCAGCAGAGCAACAGCATAAAGATTACATATGTGCCTCGATCATGTAGGGCAGCTCACGAGGTCTAAACCATGAAGAACAAAGAGGGGAGGAGAACATCACATAGCTACTGGTCATGGACCCATGGTCCAAGGTGGACTACTCACGACTCATCCGGGACGCGTCCATGGTGGTGGAGAAGCTCCGGGTGGTGGTTCTCCCCTCCGGCAGGGTGCCGGGAAGAGTTCTTCTGATGCTCCCGATCTTGGAAGCGCGGCGGCGGCGGAACAGAGGCGAGATCGTAAAAAAGGGTTCCGTCCTCGAGGGTTTCGGGACGCGAGGAATATATATGCGAAGGGGGGTCACGAGAGGCGGAGAGGGGGCCCGAGGCGCCCCCCTGGCGAGGCAAGGGGTGGGGCAGCGCCGGGTGGCCGCCTGGGCCACCCCTGGCTCCCCTCTGGCCCTGCTTTGGTTTTTCTCGAAGCTTCCTGTAAGCTGATTTTTCCTGTATTTTTCTCGGAATTTTTGGAGCACTTTTAATATGGGGGAAAACTGAAATAGAAAAACAGCAGAAAACAGGAACTGGCACTGTGGTGCACTGAGTTAATAGGTTAGTCCAAATATGATCAAAAGTGTATGGAAGTGCATAAATATCATAGCAATATCACACAAAAGAGGCATGGAGCAAGCAGAAATTATAGATACGTTTTGGACGTATCATCAGCCAATAGAACCCATGACGAAAAGCTTTAGCCACCAAAGACTTTGAACCGGCGTGGTGACCACTATCTCCTTCGTGTATCTCTCGAAGAATCTCACAGCCTTCCTCTGGCGACACGCAACGTTGAAACGCCTCGGATACACTGCAATGATGCAGTTCTCCATTGACAATAGTCAATGACTTGGACCACCGGATTATCTGTCTGGCCAAGACTTCATCCTCTGGTAATTCACCTCGGTTCATATACGCCAGGTACGGGACTGTCCAATCCGGAATAGCGTGAAGCGCCGCCACCAATTGAGCCTCCGGATCAGGAACAGCCAAGTCTTCTTCTCAAGGTAATTTCACCGATGGATTATGCAATACGTCCAGGAAGACATTAGGTGGAACCGGTTTGCGCTAGGAACCCAGACATCTTAATGCGTCGGCCGCTTCATTCTTTCGCCAGTCCACATGGTCCACCTGATAACCCTTGAAGTGCCCAGCGACAGCGTCCACCTCTCGATGATATGCCGCCATAAGTAGGTCCTTGGAATCCCAAGTACCAGACACTTGTTATGCCACTAAGTCCGAGTCACCGAAGCATTAAACCCGGCTTAAATTCATCTCCTTAGCCATTCGCAGACCATGGAGGAGAGCCTCATATTCAGCTGCATTGTTAGTACAAGGGAATATTAAACGGATGACATAACAAAACTTATCACCTCGTGGGGAAGTTAATACGACTCCACCCCCCGAGCCCTCCAATTGCTTGGATCCATCGAAGTGAATAGTCCAGTACGTGTTATCTAGTTTCTCCTCCGGTGCTTGCAACTCTGTCCAATCGTTGATGAAGTCCACCAGTGCTTGAGATTTGATTGCAATGTGAGGCACATATTTTAGCCCGTGAGGGCCAAGTTCAATGGCCCACTTGGCAACCCGGCCAGTTGCTTCTCTGTTTTGGATTATATCTCCCAGAGGGGAAGAACTTACCACAGTGATTGGATGGCCTTGAAAATACTGCTTAAGCTTACGGTTTGCCATGAAGACTCCGTATACCAATTTCTGCCAATGCGGGTATCTCTGCTTCGACTCAATGAGCACCTCACTGATATAGTAAACCGGCCTTTGAACTGGATATTCCTTCCCCGCCTCCTTGCGCTCTACTACAATGGCAACACTTACGGCTCGGGCGTTAGCAGCCACGTATAACAACAGCGGCTCATTATCAACTGGGGCGGCAAGGATGGGCGGCTCTACCAACTGCTTCTTTAAGTCCTCGAACGCAGCATCAGCAGCATCACTCCAAACCAAGTGATCTGTCTTTTTCATCATCTGGTAAAGCGGGATGGCCTTCTCTCCCAAACGGCTGATAAACCGGCTCAGTGCCGCAATGCGGCTTGCCAAGCGCTGAACATCATTGATGCATGCCGGTTTAGCCAAGGACGTAATAGACTTGATCTTCTCCGGATTAGCTTCAATTCCACTGTTTGACACCAGGAACCCCAGGAGCTTGCCTGTTGATACACCAAAAACACACTTGGCCGGATTAAGCATCATCTTATAAACTCGAAGATTATCAAAAGTTTCCTTCAAGTCAGCTATCAACGTCCCTTCCTTCCTAGACATTACCACAATGTCATCCACGTATGCATGAATGTTTCGCCCAATTTTCTTATGAAGACAATTCTGTACGCAATGCTGATAGGTTGCCTGGGCACTCTTGAGCCCAAAAGGCATGGATACATAGCAGAAGGCTCCAAAAGGAGTTATAAAAGTTGTTTTCTCCTGGTCCTTAACTGCCATCTTGATCTGATGATAACCGGAATATGCATCCAAAAAACATAAGCGCTCACAACCCACCGTAGCATCAATGATTTGATCAATACGGGGGAGGGCAAAAGGATCAGCTGGGCAAGCCTTGTTCAGATCTATGTAATCAACACACATTCGCCAAGTGCCATTCTTTTTTAGCACCAGCACCGGATTAGCCAACCATTCCGGATGAAACACCTCAACTATAAAACCTGCCGCCAAGAGCCTGGCTACCTCTTCACCAATAGCCTTGCGCCTTTCTTCATTGAAGCGGCGGAGAAACTGTTTAACCGGCTTAAACTTGGGACCAATATTAAGAGTGTGCTCAGCGAGTTCCGTCGGTACACCTAGCATGTCAGAAGGTTTCCATGCAAAGATGTCCCGATTCTCCCGGATGAACTCGATGAGCGCGCTTTCCTATTTCGGATCCAGGTTAGCGCTGATGGTAAACTGCTTGGATGAATCGCCAGGAACAAAGTCGACCTGCTTGGTCTCATCAGCTGATTTAAATTTCAAGGCCGTATCATGCTCTGTAGTCGGCTTCTTCAACGGAGACATATCCGCCGGATCAACGTTATCCTTGTAAAATTTCAACTCCTCGGTTGCACAAACCGCCTCAGCATAGGCTGCATCACCTTCCGCGCATTCCAAAGCAATCTTCCGGCTCCCATGGACCGTGATAGTTCCTTTATGACCTGGCATTTTGAGCTGCAGATAAACGTAACAGGGCCTCGCCATGAACTTAGCATAAACCGGCCGCCCAAACAAGGCATGATACGGGCTCTTGATTTTTACCACCTCAAAGGTCAAAGTTTCCGACCTCGAGTGATGCTCATCTCCAGAAGTAACCTCTAGGTCTATCTTACCGACCGCATACGCCGATTTACTAGGTACAACGCCATGGAAAACAGTGTTGGATGGCCTAAGCTTCTTGTCTGTCTGTCCCATGCGACGGAAAGTCTCATAATACAAGATGTTGATGCTGTTGCCCCGTCCATGAGCACCTTAGTGAACTTAAGGAGGCACAACAATAGAAGCAAGACCAATAATTTCATCCTTACTAGGCAATTCTTTATCATGGGGTTGTCTACGAAATTTAGCAAAATTAAAGTCATGAGACATATCCCCTAATCCAACAGTAACAATATCTTTTACACAATCTATCTTAGCATTAACGGTATTCAAGAAGGGTCTAGCAAATATAATGGGGCAGAAATTATCTTGTGGGGAACCAAGAACAAGAAAATCAGCAGGGTATTTAACCTTCCCACACAAGACTTCAACATCTCTAACAATCCCCATTGGTGAAATAGTGTCTCTATTAGCAAGCTTAATAGTGACATCAATACCTTCTAGCTTAGCAGGTGCAATATCATGCATAATTTCTTTATATAAGGAAATGGGTATTACACTCGCACTAGCACCTACGTCACATAAACCATGATAGCAATGATCTCCTATTTTAACAAAAATAACAGGCATGCCTACAACAGGTCTATGTTTATTTCTAGTATCGGGTTTGGCGATTCTAGTAGCTTCCTCTTGGAGATAAATAACATGTCCATCTAAATTTTCGACCAAGAGATCCTTAACCATAGCAACACTAGGTTCAACTTTAATTTTCTCAAAGGGTGTAGGTGTTCTAGTATTACTCTTACGAACTATAGTTGAGGCTTTAGCATGATCCTTTATCCTAACAGGGAAAGGTGGTTTCTCAATATAAGCAATAGGAACAATAGGATCAACATTATAAGTGATAGTCTTTTCTTCAACTTTAACAGGTTCAACTACTTTTACTTCAATGGGAGGATGGTATTTAAACCACTTCTCCTTAGGGAGATCAACATGAGTAGCAAATGATACACATGAAGAAGCTACTATCTCAGAGTCAAGTCCATATTTAGTGCTAAATTCATGGAAAACATCGGTATCCATAAAAGATTTAACACACTCAAACTTAGGGGTTATACCTGACTCCTTACCTTCATCGAGGTCCCAATCTTCAGAGTTGCGTTTAATTCTTTCCAATAAATCCCATTTAAATTCAATAGTCTTCATCATAAAAGAACCAGCACAAGAAGTATCGAGCATGGAGCGATTATTGAGAGAAAGTCAAGCATAAAATTTTTGAATGGTCATTTCTCTTGAGAGCTCATGATTGGGGCATGAATATAACATTTACTTAAGCCTCCCCCAAGCTTGAGCGATACTTTCTCCTTCGTGAGGCCAAAAATTATATATATAATTACGATCACGATGAACCTGATGCATGGGATAGAACTTCTGATGAAATTCCAACTTCAATCGATTATAGTTCCATGATCCAATATCATCGCATAGCCTAAACCATGTCAATGCATCTCCCTTCAAAGATAAAGGGAAGACCTTCTTCTTGATAACATCGCCGGGCATACCTACAAGCTTAAATAATCCCAAACTTCATCCACATAGATTAGGTGCAAATCGGGATGCGGTGTTCCATCTCCTGTAAAGGGATTAGCTAGCAATTTCTCTATCACACCCGAAGGAATTTCAAAGCAAAGATTTTTAGTAGGCTCAGTAGGTTGAGGAGCAAATCTTTGCTCTACTGGTTGGGGTGAAGATACCCCGAACAAGCCCCTCAAAGGATTATGAGCCATAGTAACAAGTAACGGTAAATTTTAGCACACTATATAATTTTTTCCTTACCAAATTCCACTTACCAAAGGCGCTTCACTCCCCGGCAACGGCGCCAGAAAAGAGTATTGATGACCAACAAGTGTAGGGGATCTATCGTAGTCCTTTCGATAAGTAAGAGTGTCGAACCCAACGAGGAGCAGAAGGAAATGATAGGCATTTTTCAGTAAGGTATTTTCTGCAAGCACTGAAATTATCGGTAACAAATAGTTTTGTGATAAGATAATTGGTAGCAAGTGACAAATAGTAAAAGTAAATAAGGTGCAGCAAGATGGCCCAATCCTTTTTGTAGCAAAGGACAAGACTAGACAAACTCTTATATAAGGAAAAGCGCTCCCGAGGACACATGGTAATTATCGTCAAACTAGTTTTCATCACGTTCTTATTATTCGCGTTCGTTACTTTGATAATTTGGTATGTGGGTGGACTGGTGCTTTGGTGCTGCCCTTACTTGGACAAGCATCCCACTTATGATTAACCTCTATTGCAAGCATCCGCAACTACAAAAGAAGTATTAAGGTAAACCTAACCATAGCATGAAACATATGGATCCAAATCAGCCCCTTACGAAGCAACGCATAAACTAGAGTTTAAGCTTCTGTCACTCTAGCAACCCATCATCTACTTATTACTTCCCAATGCCTTCCTCTAGGCCCAAACAATGGTGAAGTGTCATATAGTCGACGTTCACATGAGACCACTAGAGAAAAGACAACATACATCTCATCAAAATATCAAACGAATACCAAATTCACATGACTACTTGTAGCAAGACTTCTCCCATGTCCTCGGGAACAAACGTAACTACTCATAAATCATATTCATGTTCATAATCAGAGGAGTATTAATATGCATAATGGATCTGAACATATGATCTTCCACCAAGTAAACCAACTAGCATCAACTACAAGGAGTAATCAACACTACTAGCAACATACAGGTACCAATATGAGGTTTTGATACAAAGATTGGATACAAGAGATGAACAAGGGTTTGAGAGTAGATGGTGCTGGTGAAGATGTTGATGAAGATAACCCTCCCCAAGATGAGAGCGTTGTTGGTGATGACGGCGGTGACAATTTTCCCCTCCGGGAGGGAAGTATCCCCGGCAGAATAGCTCCGCCGGAGCCCTAGATTGGTTCCGCCAAGGTTCCGCATCGAGACGGCGGCGTCTGGTCCCGAAAGCCTCCTTATGATTTTTTTTCCGTCAAAACACCTCATATAGGAGAAGATGGGCATCAGGGAGTCATCGGCTGGCCCACGAGGCAGGGGGGCGCGCCTCCCACCCTCATGGACAGGTGGTGCCCCCCTGGCAGATCTCTTTCGCCAGATATTTTTTATATTTTCTGAAATGATGTTTCGTGGAGTTTCAGAGCTTTTTGAGTTGTGCAGAATAGGTCTCCAATGTTTGCTCATTTTCCAGCCCAGAATTCCAGCTGCCGGCATTCTCCCTCTTCATGTAAACCTTGTAAAATAAGAGAGAAAAACCATAAGTATTGTGACATAACGTGTAATAACAGCTCATAGTGCAATAAATATCAACATAAAAGCATGATGCAAAATGGACGTATCATCACCCCGTCGCCGCGCCCCGTACACACACACACACATACACACTCACACACACATTTTTTTTTTAATTATTTTCAATTTTCTGTTTTTTAGATTAATGTCAAAGTATAGATATATAGAGATGTTTTTTGTTTTTTAGATTAATGTCAAAGTATAGATATCTAATATGTCAAATGTTAGATGAATTAGATGAATAGCTATATAGAAATGTTAGATGAAAGAGTTTTTTTATAGTTTTAGTTATAGAAATGTTAGATGAATTTTAGATATAGAAATGTTAGTTAGATGAATTTTGACATTTTCTTTCACTAGATGATTAGATGTAATTTTGACATTAGATATATAAAATTATTAGATGAATTAGATATATAAATGTTAGATGCATGTTTTTTGGTAGTTTTTATACTATAGTAATAGAAATGTTAGATGAATTTTAGATATATAAATATTCATTAGATATATAAATACACGAACGATACTCGGCCCGCATCCTCGCCGTCGACCCGTTCGCGACGACGTCCAGCTTCAGAGGAGCCATGTCCGGGACTGGGCTCCGTCGGGCTGGCACTGGGAGGTGCAACCTTCAGGGGCGCACCGCTGGGTGAGGAACCCGGCCCCGGGTCCCATCGTCGACCCGGAGCTCCTTTGGTGGCGTTCTCGTGTGCCACTTTCGGTGCAGAGGGAGCCGGCCCCGCCAGAGGTGGTACGTCGATGTGTCAGGGAGGAGGACGAGCACGTCCGTCGCTACATGGATCCTATGGATATCAGGTTCTCCAATACCTGGCAGGTTCTTCGGGGATCTCACTCGAGCTATGATCCTGTGATGGTTCCTTCTCTTTGGGTGTCCACCGCCCGCGCCTCAGGAACCGCGAGTGAACTAGATTATTCGATAGTATTCGATCTATATTCAATAATATTCGGGATGATGTATTCGAGATTATATTCGAAGATGCATATTATCTACTATGATTCAGTTTTATCTTTCGAGATGCATATATATTATCTACTATTATTCGAGATGCATATCAATTATCTACTATTATTTGAGATGCGTGCTAAATTGTTTTATATTTTCTCTGGATTATTTAAATAAAAGATATGGCGGACAATACCGACAGAGAAGGAGAACAAGCCATGTTCGAGATTATACGCTCCTCTCGCCGGCCAGATGATCAGAATGAAGATGACGGCTCCCAATATCTGTACGATACCGGGGAGGGTGAAATGATATTTGATCAAGACGATCGAATTGATGAAGTCCAGAACTATGATTCTGATGACTAAGAAAATGTTGATCTTGAAATAACAGAGACCGATGAGGTATATTTATATAAGCAGGCATCTGGTGATCATCACATGTTTTAAATGATTTGAAGATATATTAACGAATCGATCTTTCTTTTTTTAGCCCTTCGGATCTAGCAAATCTTCTACAGGCAGCAGGACAGTGCGAGGCCCAGCCAAAAAGTTGAAGGAGGACGTAAAGTACAATATAGATGCCATCAAACCTAATGGCGAACCAAGCGAGCCTAAGAACATTGTGAACAAGTTCGTTCGTCAGTGCGGAGTTCTTGTGAAGGACCAACTCCTGATCTCCATTCAAGAATGGAAAGAGCCAGCAAAGCCACGTCTAGATCTTACTTTTGTCGACCAAAGAGCAAAAAATCAGCTTTGGGAATCTCTCATGGAACATTTCACCCTACCAGATGCTTTCACAGAGGAATATGTGCAGAACGTCAAGGACGCAGCTCTTAGGAAGATGGCAATTACATTCAACACCGACAAGAAAAAAAATGTGGCCCAAGTACGTCGATGAAGGAAAGAAGACTCCAGAATTCAAGGGAACACTAGAGAAGCAAAGAGATCACCGCCCCGCTTTCGTGAAATTCAAGGAATCAGAATTATCTAAGGAACGGTCGGGAAGAAACAAGGCGAATGCCGCAAAAAAGGAGCATTTCCATAGGCTGGGGCCAGGTGGCTACTCGGTGGCCCGGCCTAAGTGGGATAAGTCTGAGCAACAGATGGTCGATGCAGCGGTCATTCCAGTTACATTGAGCTGCCCCCAGGGTCAGGACTTGGTTCTATGCGCATGGGAGGGCGTTGGACCCGAAGACAGGCTAGGTTTCGAAGAAGGCAAGTCTTAAAGGAGCCGAAGACAAGTTACTTGTTGCAATAGAAGAGGTTCGAACGGGGGTGTTCACGCCCAACAGAGAGAACGATGAGCTTAAGCGCGCCCTGAGAAATCCTGAACACGAGGCAAAGGCGTTGTTCCGTGGTATGAGGGGTTTGCGGACAGGAACGCCGACTATAGAAGCCGTGCGAGAAAGAAGATGGAGGAGGAGAAGAAGAGGAAGCTGGAGGAGGAGCAGAGGAAGCAGGAAGCAGAACGCCTTCGCATAGTAGAATCAAAGCATGCGGAGTTGGCACTCCAATTCGAGCGGCAGCAGCAGCAGATCAACTCACTTAGCCAGGAAAGGGGGTCTCACCAAGCAGCTAGCGGATCCAACATTGGATAGCACCGTCTCATCCATGCCGAGAAGCAGCGCGGGTTCCGCCCCAGGCGATGAGGCACTACTGCTGGATAGATACCCTCTGGATGACATAATGGATAACACTAATTGTGAGCTACACTTCAAAATGAAGAACATATCCATGAAGGTGGCGGACGTCGTTGCTTACACAAATCCCCTTGGAGCAACCTACCATTGCAACCCGATTCCAGCTGGCTATGCTCGTGTCGTGGCAAATGAAGTGGTGGCACAATATTTGTGGCTAGACCTTGACATTCCTGGTGGTGACGATGAGCACACAATGGGAGATGCCATACATCCTACCATCCTATGGAGAAAGGATTGCATCATCTTTCCAAGGCCACCGACACTACATCAGCCGACTCCTCCTTCAAGTCCGCCACCGCGTCAGCAGACTCCCGCTCCTCCAAGTCATCAACCACCGCCTCAGCAGAGTCCTGCTCCTTCATGTCCCCCAACGTGTCAGGCCACTCCTACTCCTCCAAGTCCGGTACCGCATCAGGCCACTCCTCCTGCTCCAAGTCCGGCACCGCGTCGGGCCACTCCTCCTGCTCCAAGTCCGGCACCGCATCAGCCCAGTCCTTCTCCTCCAAGTCAGCCACGTCGTTCATCTCCGCCACCTCAGCAACATCGTAAGAGAGCCGCCGCAGCTATGGTGCATAGCGGTACAAGTCAAGGTACAAGAGGTACAGGAGGCAAGCGATTTCAATATGGTCCAAGCCTCGCGCCTCTTCCGAAGAGGCCTTACGACATGACCAAGGAGGAAAATGAAGCCGAAGTGAGGTCCCAATTAGACGCCCATTTTGGACCAAAACTGCCACCGCTGCCAAAGGAGAAAGTGCCTGATTAAATCGTTGACCACTTTCTTAGTATGGCTAAAGCACCACCTCCCTAGCCTGTTGACTCAGACTACGGCATCTCGAGCAGCCATAATGCCTTAACCATGCTCTTCATGGCCTTCCGGGCCTTCTTGTGTGTCTTAGTCAGCTCTTCCAAAAGGTTTCCACTAAAGGAAACAACCTCCTCTTCCGGTCGTCCTGTCAAGAGACCTAGCAAATAGGGGCAAAATTTCTTTAAAATATTGTGATCATCCACAATGCGTGTCATACCGAATTCATGACCTACTGAATATGCCACCTTTCAGCTTCTTGTTCTCCTCCAAGGCTTGTGCCAACTGAGATTTCAATCTCCCGGTCTCCTCGGCTTTTCGCCGATTTTCCTCGTTGAGCTCATTCTTCTCCTCATGACTTCGTGTCAGCACTCGTTTTCCAACCTCCAGTTCCTTATGCAATTGGCTTACGGATTTAGCGGTTGTGGGGAGAACAGGGTGTTAATACATAGAATACACCGTATATATGTCTAAGCATTTTAAAGCAGCTTTTCTACTTACCAGAAATTTTGCTGGTAGCTTTCTTGGCCGCATCCAGTTTGGCTTTCGTATTAGCCAACTGTGTCGGGCTCAACTCAAGGTCCTTGGACAACCTATTACTCTGCTCTTTCGCAACCTACAAACATCAAAACAATTTAGATCCTTAACTTGGTCGTCCCGCCCAAATTAAGGCTTGAGGGCTACTACGTTAGGGATTACGATCTCCTCTTGAGCTGTTTAAGTCATGTACCTGCACCTTGGCAACAGAAAGACCGGCAATCCCTTCAAGACATGTTCGGGCTACTCCAAGGTACGCATCCACCGAATTGACTGCATTGAATTCATGGTCGTCAAAGGCAGTATGGTGTAATGTTTCCCTCCAGCGGCGGTGATTCATCGCACTCTCAAATTTGGAGTTGGTAACCGAAACATCGTTGGAATCCTCTGGAGGTGTGCCAGCAATCATGTGTTTGGTGGAGGCTCCGTCTTGCACCAAGGACCCAGGACTGGACCCACACCTCGGCATGTGGTGGTATGCCGTCAAGGCTCTCCTGGTAAAAGACCCCGTCTTCAAAATTGATCGACGTCTCCAGGTCGTCATGATATCCCGGATTGTCGTCACGGGAATGATCCTCCGGTTGAGGGGAAGGGCAATGGACGGACTCGACTTGACGCCTCCAACCCTGTTGAGGGAAAAAGATACAACCAGTCAGAGTTTAGACATAATCTTCGAACTTAAGAAAATGGACTACGCCTTACCCAGTCTGCCGGATTGTAGCCGGAGCAACCCTCCCGGATACTCATTTGGGCAAAGTCCACCTCGTCCCCTTTGAAGAGGCTGGCTAATATTTTGGCCTTAGCTGCCTTATTGTTGGTCCCCTGTCGCTTGTAGCGGGATGCGTCATTGGTCCCATTATAGCACCACAAAGGATGGCCCCTCTGCTAGAGGGGCTATACGCACCGGGCTATGCCAATGGCCATCACTTCAATCATGGTCATCTTGCTATGTGTTAGCAGCCTGACTTTTTCAGCTAACAGCCGCACCTCTTCACTATCCGATTGGGCGGGGCCCTTGGGCCGCCAGTGGAACCACTTCATTGGCGGGACGCTTGAATATTCGGGCAGCCCTTGCCAGATTGGGCCAGTAAGAGGAACATCTTCAATATAAAACCACTCCGAGGTCCACTCCTCGGGATCCTTTCATGGGGTTCCAATGGGATACCCTATCCCGGCTATCCGCCATACTTCGGCTCCGCCCACTTCAAATATGGACCCAATCGGGTATGGAGTATGAGACAAAAATACTTCCTCCACAGATCAAAGTGGGCCTAGCAACTCAATAATATCTCACAAAGGGCCACAAAACTAGAAACACGCAGTATAGACCCTGGGGTGAGGTTGTGGGGCTGGATCCCATAGAACTCTAATAGACCCCGTAGAAAGGGATGAATGGGAAAGCCTAGGCCTCTTAGAAGTAAAGACACGAAGCATACCCTCTATTCCTTTCTTGGAGCGGGGGAGTTCTCGGTGTAGGCTTGGCCATCAACAGAGATTAATCCAACGTGGACGGGAACCAGATCTATTGCAGGAAAATAGTGATGTCGCTTGAAGCTACGTTGATATTTCCCCAAAGAGGAAGGGATTATGCAGCACAACTACGGTGGGTATTTCTCTCAGTGATTGGACCAAGGTTATTGAACCAGTAGGAGAACCACGCAACACTATGTAAATGGTACCTGCACACAAATAACAAATACTTGCAACCCGACGTGTAAGAGGGGTTATCAATCCCTCCCGGGTAGTAGATTGGTAAATAGATAGGTTGATAGATTCAAATGGAAGAACGGCAAATAAAACGAGCAAGTTATTTTTGTGTTTATGATAATAAAGATCTGAAATAAAAGTTGCAAAACGAGGAAAAAGCAAATAGCAATATAGATCTAAAAGTATATGATAGGAAAATAGACCCGGGAGCCGTAGATTTCACTAGTGGCTTCTCTCGAAAAATAGCAATGGTGGGTTGACAAATTACTGTTGGGCAATTGATAGAAAAGCAAAAAATTATGAAGATATCCAAGACAATGATCATGTATATAGGCATCACGTCCAAGATTAGTAGGCTGACTCCTGCCTGCATCTACTACTATTACTCCACACATCGACCGCTATCTACCATGCATCTAGTGTATTAAGTTCATGGAAAAATAGAGTAATGCAATAAGAAAGATGACATGTAGACAAGATCTATTCATGTAGGAATAGACCCCGTCTTTTTATCCTTAATAGCAACGATACATGCGTGCCTTGCTGCCCTTCTATCACTGGGAAAGGACACCGCAAGATTGAACCCATTACAAAGCACCTCTTCCCATTGCAAGAAAAATAGATCAAGCTGGCCAAACAAATCCCAAATATCAGAGAAGAAATATGAGGCTATAATAATCAAGAATGGATATTAAATCAAGGAAAATCTGATCATAAACTCACATTTCATCGGATCCCAACAAACACACCGCACAAAAGTAGTTACATCAAATAGATCTCCAAGAGACCATTGTATTGAGATACAAAGAGAGAAGAAGCCATCTAGCTACTGCCTATGGACTTGTAGGTCCGTGGTAAACTACCCACGCATCATCGGAAAGGCACCAATGAGGATGATGAACCCCTCCGTGATCGTGTTCCCCTCCGGCGGAGTGCTGGAAAAGGGCTCTAGATTGGATCTCGTGGTTCTAGAACTTGTAGCGGCTGGAATAAAATTCTGTCGACTCCCCTAGGGTTTCTGGAATATTGGGGTATTTATAGAGCAAAGGGGCGGTGCGGGAGGCCACCGAGGTGGGCACAACCCACCAGGGTGCGCCTGGGCCCCCATGCGCGCCTAGGTGGGTTGTGCCCCCCTCGGGGCACCCCAATGGTACTTCTCCGGCCCACTGGATGTCTTCTGGTCCAAAACAAATCTCCAAAAAGTTTCACTGCATTTGGACTCCATTTGGTATTGACTTTGTGCGATATAAAAAACAAGCAAAAACAGCAACTGGCACTGGGCACTATGTCAATAGGTTAGTCCCAAAAAATGATATAAAATGATTGTAAAACATCCAAGAATGATAATATAATAGCATGGAACAATAAAAAATTATAGATACATTGGAGACGTATCAGCATCCCCAAGCTTAATTTATGCTCGTCCTCGAGTAGGTAAATGATAAAAATAGAATTTTTGATGTGGAATGTTGCCTATCATGTTCATCTCATATTCTTTTCTTTTGTAGCATGGACATTTGGACATTTATATGATTCAAAGAAATAGTCTAGTTTTGACATGAAGACTTTAATACTCAAGCATACCAACAAACAATCATGTCTTTTCAAAATATCAACACTAAAGCAAGTTATCCCTAGCCCATTATGCTCAACCATTGATCCATTTATCCAACACATCCAAATATTAACTACATCCAA
The DNA here is from genome assembly GCA_902687465.1 of Secale cereale. NCBI lineage: Eukaryota > Viridiplantae > Streptophyta > Magnoliopsida > Poales > Poaceae > Secale > Secale cereale. The sequence goes on from LR738711.1 coordinate 950,564,833, forward strand.
TGCTAAGTGTGATAATAGTGTTCCGTAGTTGGTGCTTTATAAGAGAGTATGGAGACTCAAATAAAAATAAAAATTGCATAAAGTAAAAGATAGGCTCTTTGCAGAGGGAAGTAGGGATTTGTACAGGTGCCAGAGCTGAAAGCTTAAAAATTGAGAGATAAAATTTTGGGAGGCATACTTTTCCCATCAACAGAAACGACTTAGGGTTCTCAACACTTTCCATGCTAGATATATCATTGGCGGTTCCCAAACATAAAATAAAGGTTACTCCTTTTTCCACCATACTTTCACAATCCATGGCTAAATGTATCCACGGGTGCCCTCCGTACCAACACTTTCTAAGCAATTTATTATTTGACAACATACAGTAAATTTATTTTTCATTTTGGGACTGAGAATCCCTATTACCGCCATACTCTCGTGCAATGACAAGTCAATAAACACTGATCTTGAGAATAACACATCTAGCATGAAAAATAGTAGCCACCCCTCGCCGCTTCATGGGCGGTACATGCACAAAAATGAGAAATTTATTTTGAAATTAGAGTTGTCACATACAAATTCGCTTAGAATGGCATGAAAATACCGCATATATGTAGGTATGGCGGACTAATTTGGCACAACTTGGGTTTTAGAATTTGGATGTACAAGTAGTATTTCTACTTTGTGCAAGGTGGAGGCTAGCAAGAGATTGAGAAGCGACCAACCAAGGAATGAAAACCATCATAAGAGAACATTAAACATTACTAACACCGAATAATGCAACACAAGTAGGATGTAATTTCATTGCATGACTATTGACTTTCATGCTTGCATAGGGAATCACAAACCTTAACATCAGTATTCTTACTAAAACATAATTACTCATTAATATGGCTCACATATCACTATCATCATATCTCAAAACTATTACACAAAGAATCAAGTTTATTTCGTCCAATGATCTTCATGGTTTTTTTATTATATTCCCCTTGGATATCTATCATATTGGGACTAGTTTCATGAGTTGCTTTTGATAAGCTCAAACAAATATAAGTGAAGCACATGAGTATAAAATTTCTTTCTCTCAAATTAATCTAAGTGAAGCATGAGAGAATTTCTTCAAAAATAACGAAGCATACCGTGATCAAAAAGATATAAGTGAAGCATAAAGAGCAATTCTAACAAATCATAGCATAGTTCTGGCTCTCTAAAATGGGTGTGTACAGCAAGGATGATTGTGATAAAATAGCAAACAAAACAAGAAAAGACACATATCATACAAGATGCTCCAAGCAAAACTCATAACATGTGACGAATAAAAATATAGTCTCAAGTGATATACGGATGGTCGTTAGAAGAAAGAGGGGATGATACTCGGGGGTATCCCCAAGCTTAGTTGCTTGATATTTCTTGAACATTATTTTGGGGTGCCTAGGGAATCCCCAATATTAGCCTTTTGCTAATCTTTATTCCTTCATCCATCGTGGTCTCACCCAAAACTTGAAAACTTCAATCACACAAAAACTCAACAAAACCTCGTGACATCCGTTAGTATAACAAAACCAATTTTCACTTTAAGTATTGTAGCAAACCAATTCATATTTTGTAATTCAATTATATCTATTGTATTCTAAATTTTTCATGGCAAAAATTCTTCAAAAGAAACCATAGAATCATCAAAACAAGCACATAACACAACGAAAATAGAATCTATCAAAAACAGAACAGTTTGCAAAGACGGGAATTTTGATCATACTTCTTTAACTCTAAAAATTCTGAAAATTAGGACAACATGGAAAATTTGTATCCAGATAACTTGTATAAAGTTCAAGAACTTATCGCACTCCAGTCATCGTCTGAAATTCTAACTCTGGGCCCAAAAGTTTTTGAATTTCAATGCAATCAAATCAACTATTAACCAAATCATCCCAAAGGCTTTGCTTGGCACAAACACTTATTTAAACCACAAAAACACATCTACTTGGAGGCATATTTGTGTAAACACATAAGAACATAAAATAAAAAGCAAAAATTTATTTTATACGTTGGGTTGCCTCCCAACAAGCTCTTTCTTTATAGCCATTAAGTTAGGCTTGAGATTTCAATGATGCTCACATGAAAGATAAGATTTGAAACACAACGAGAGCATCATAAAACATGTGACAAATACATTTAAGTCTAACATACTTCCTATGCATAGGAATTTTGTAGGCAACCAAATTATCAAGACAAGAAATATCTAGCATATGCAAGGGAGAATAATAAGACATTGGCAATCTCGACATAACGAGAGGTAAATTAGTAACATGAAAATTTCCACAACCATATTTTCCTCTCTCATAATAATTGCATGTAGGATCATACTCAAATTCAACAATATAGCTATCACCTAACATGTTCTCTATATGATCCACATGCATGCAAAGTTGACACTCTTCCAAAATAGTGGGATTAACATCAAATAAAGTCATGACCTCTCCAAACCCACTTTTATCAAAAATTTCATAAGATTGATCATTCTCCAAAGTAGTGGGATCATTATTACCTAAAGTTGACACTCTTCCAAACCCACTTTCAATATTATCGCAAACATATTCATCATGAGGCTTAAATAAATTTTCAAGGTCATAAGAAGAATAACCCCAATCATGGTCATTGCAATAAGTAGAGGATATATCAAAATTAGCATCCCCAAGCTTGGGGTTTTGCATATTACTAGCATAATTGACATTAATAGAATTTATTATAACACCATTGCAATCATGCTTTTCATTCAAGGACCTATCATGAATCACTTCATTAATTTCTTCTTTTATCACTTCATCACAATTTTTAGATTCATGAATCTCAAGCAAAACTTCATAAAGATAATCTAGTGCTATCAACTCACTAGCAATTGGTTCATCATAATTGGATCTTTTAAAAATATTAGCAAGTGAATGAGGATCCATAAAGGTTCTCCTACTGATTTCCAATAAACACACAATTATGCCAAACAACCAGGCAAAGCAACCAAGTAAGACATAAGGGCAAACATAAAAGGCAAAAAGGAAGAAGGCAAATAAAGCGACAATTTTTTGTGAAGTGGGGGAGATGAAAACGAGAGGTAAATGGCAAACAATGTAAATTGCAAGGAGATGAGGTTTCTGATTAGGAACCTAATAGATCTTGATGATGTCTCCCCGGCAACGGCGCCAGAAATTCCTTTTTATGTCGCTTGAAGCTACGTCAGTATTTCCCCAAAGAGGAAGGGATGATGCAGCACAGCTTCGGTAGGTACTTCCCTCAGTGATGAGACCAAGGTTGTCGAACCAGTAGGAGAACAACGCAACACTATGTAAATGGTACCTGCACACAAATAACAAATACTTGCAACCCGACGTGTAAGAGGGGTTGTCAATCCCTCCCGGGTAGTAGATTGATAAATAGATAGGTTGATAGATGCAAATGGAAGAACGACAGATAAAATGCAGCAAGGTATTTTTGTGTTTTTTATAATATAGATCTAAACATAAAATGTGCAAAAAGAGGAAAAACAAAATAACAATATATATCAGAAAGTATATGATAGGAAATAGACCCGAGGGGCGTAGATTTCACTAGTGGCTTCTCTCGAAAAATAGCAACAGTGGGTAAACAAATTACTGTTGGGCAATTGATTGAAAAGCAAATAATTATGACGATATCCAAGACAATGGTCATGTATATAGGCATAATGCCCATGATTAGTAGACTGACTCATGCGTGCATCTACTACTATTACGCCACACATCGACCGCTATCCAGCATGCATCTAGTGTATTAAGTTCATGGAAAAATTGAGTGATGCAATAAGAACGATGACATGATGTAGACAAGATCTATTCATGTAGGAATAGACCCCCATCTTTTTGTCCTTAATATCAACGATACATGCGTGCCTAGCTGCCCCTTCTGTCACTGGGAAAGGACACCGCAAGATCAAACTCATTACAAAGCACATCTTCCCATTGCAAGATAAATAGATCAAGTTGGCCAAACAAAACCCAAATATCGGAGAATAAATACGAGGCTATAATAATCAAGAATGGGTATTAAATCAAGGCAAATTTGATCATAAACTCACAATTCAGTGGATACCAAAAAACACACCGCACAAAAGTCATTACATCAAATAGATCTTCAAGAGACCATTGTATTGAGATACAAATAGAGAAGAAGCCATCTAGGTACTACCTACTGACCCGTAGGTCTGTGGTAAACTACTCACGCGTCATCGGAGAGGCACCAATGAGGATGATGAACCCCTCCGTGATCGTGTTCCCCTCCGATGGAGAGCTGAAAAGGGGCTCTAGATAGGATCTCGTGGTTCTAGAAACTTGCATCGGCTGGAATAAAATTTCGTGGACTCCCCTAGGGTTTCTGGAATATTGGGGTTTTATAGAGTGAAGAGGCGGTGTGGGAGGCCACCGAGGTGGGCACAATGGGTTGTGCCCCCCTCGGGGCACCCCCTGGTACTTCTCCGGCCCACTGGATGTCTTCTGGTCCAAAAAAATCTCCAAAAAGTTTCGCTGCATTTGGACTCTATTTGGTATTGATTTTCTGCGATGTAAAAGACAAGCAAAAAAACAGCAACCGGCATTGCGCACTATGTCAGTAGGTTAGTCCCAAAAAATGATATAAAATGATTATAAAACATCCAAGAATGATAATATAACAGCATGGAATAATCAAAAATTCAAGATATGTTGGAGACGTATCAGATAGCCCTACGTCTGCAGGTTGCTTAGCTGAAGGTGTGATACTAAACAGCTTGGCCAATCACCTGGGAGGGGGCCATGAGGGCGCGAAGATGAACCCGAAAGGTCGGTCATGGTGCCTAAGAATTTCTTCGGTGCTGTTTTTGTGAGAGGGGTGGGTTAACCGTCCCCCGCGCCTTTGGATCTATAAATAGGCATCTCGTCTTGAAGCTGGAAGAACGGGTTCAGGAAAAGGTGGCATTGGGTTGCACGGCTTCTAAAAAGGCACTCGATGGTCATAGCTGGCCCCTGCACCGAGGTGAGCATTAAACTCGGATTGTCCCACCATGATCTTGAGATGTCTTCGGGTTTCGGATTGTTAAAGGTGGTCGGGCCCGTGCACGTGATAGTGCGGACCTCGTCGATCGGCGAGCTTCCGATGACGGTCTGAATGCTGGACAGTATTCGGCGCAAGGACAAGGCTCCGAGCTGTATGGAGAGGCGAAGAACTCACCTCGCAAGCCGAAGATATGAAGCTGCCAGAAGACAATCCCCGGTGTTGGAGGCCAGTTCGGGGGCTACTGAGGGAATCATGGACTGAGGGGTCATCAAGGTGTCGGCCCACTACATATGGGCCGGATTGATGGGCCGCAGTGGAGCCTTGATAGAGTGCGGATCCGTGGATCGATAGAAGATCTTTGGAGTCATGGTGTGCCCTCCAAGTCAAGACTGGCATGATCTTTCCTTCATTGTAACCGAGATCGTGTAACACTGACCCTATCGGTGCCTATATTCGTCTTTAGGGGGAAGAGCTACATTGGTCACCTCATCGACTTAGGGTTTAGCTCATCTGATCTCGAGGTAGATCTACTCTGTAACCATACTATACATCCAATATAATCAAGCAGGACGTAGGGTATTACCTCTTCGAGAGGGCCCGAACTTGGATAAACACCATGTTCATCGTTCATTGTTCCCCATTGATCCTAGATCCACAGCTTGGGACCCCCTACCCAAGATCCGCCGGTTTTGACACCGACACCAAGTGCACTAGATCTTAAGACATCCTGCCGATAGGCTTCATGGTGGTTGTGCAAGTGATCCACTAATCATGCCAAATTTCCTTGTCATCCCTAAATTGGCGTATTTGTTCTTGCTTCAGCACCCCCATTCGTTGAATAAAATCCCGCCACATAGCTGGTGCACTGTTGGGACACCTTGCCTTGAGAAAGTTATCCTCTATGTTGTACGGACCTCAAAGAACACGAGCACAGAGACTATCAGGATTAGTCAATAACATCTATGCCTCTTTAGCCAACATTTAGTCATTGAATAATTCCTAATGTTGGAAACCTATCACCCCTTTGGACTTAGGAATTGCCTGCGTGTCATTAATTTATGGCACAAACATTTTGTGAGCTTGAAGCAGCTCATAGAATAGGCCAGTAACACTTGAATTACTGACTTAAGATGCACCTCCTTTCCTACACATGCGATCTTTTCCTCACACCAGCCTTGTACCCTCGATCTCGTCTGCTCGATGATATGATCAAAATGTTGCTTTGTAATCCTCCCTACTAATGTTGGCAAACCAAGGTACTTCTCTACGAGGGCCTCCCTTAGAATCTGTAAGGCATTCTAGACCCCTACTCTTATTGAATCCCCACAATTAGGGCTAAAAAATACCAAACTCTTCAGTTGTTTTACACTTTGACCAGAGCCATGGCTACAAGCTTGAAGAATTCATTGAGATAATGTGCACTCCGACTATATACCTTCGTGAAGACCAGACATTCATCAACAAAAAAGGGGTGAAACAGTCACGGCGACCGCAGTCTCACCCGTATACATCTATCGATCCATCCACCGCCATAATTCTTCAACATTTGTTTGGCCCTCTCCACATAACAGGGAGAGGTATGGAGAGGTCAGATCCCCTAGCCTAGTGCCTCCAGATGGACAAAAGAAAGGTAGCAACTCCCCATTAACTTTCAGTTGGACGCTACTAAATTAACACATCTCTTGATCATATAAACCCACACTTCCAAGAAACCCCATTGAATCATAACACCTTGCAAATGCTCCTACTCGACGCGGTCATATCCTTTCATCATGTCATTTTAACGGCCACCCAACCTTGTTTTCCTTTCTTTGTCTTCATCGCATGAATACACTCATATGAAGTAATTACATGGTTAGTAATAACCCTCCCAGGCACAAAGCACTTTGCTCCTCGGCTATAATCTCATCAAGAATCTCATCAAAATAGTTAGCCAACACCTTAGAGAAAAGCTTATAAATGACATTACATAGGGAAAGATGCCTATACTGAGTGATATTTCATGGATGTTTAACCTTAGTAATTAGAACAATCACCATTTTATTTACCGCTTTAGGCATATGACCCCTATTAAGGAAGTCCCCGACCACTCTGGAAACATCATCTTTAATTAAGGGTCAACGTCGTTGTTAGAAGCATGCTTGAAGGCCATCCTCCCTAGGGGACTTCGAAGGCCTCATCGCAAACATGACCTTCTCCACCTCCTCGGAATCGAACATGCATAGAAGTTATTCATTCATCGCGCCAGTTACTTTAGATGGAACATGATGTAACACCTTGCCCACCACAAGCTCATCATGCATTGCTTAGAAGCTTGTGTGGAAACCTTGGATATTAACATGTGTATATCCTATTTTCTCTCACATAATATGCCACTAGCACTTTCTAGGGAAGAAATCCAATTCCGCGCTCTCCTCGTACTCGACCCGGCATGGAAAAATCAATGAGCTGGTCTCCTCCTTGCAATCAGTCCGCACGAGAAAGCTATCCTCGTATGATCTCCTCCCTTGGCAAGAGCTCATTCCGCTATCAGGCCAACTCCTTCTCACTCGGTGAAGATCCACACTATAACGAGTTGCACTTCTCTTATTTGGACTCCTTCCCGACATTCTTAATCTTACACTTAGCATCCCCATTTATTTTTGTTTGCTTTTCCGGTTGTTCAGTTGGGTCTGCATGTAATTGATATTTCTTTGGAGGTCCGAAAGGCAAGAATTCCTAGCCCTCTGGTTCCACCCATTCATGGCGCGATGTCATAAGTCTCATCATGCTGCCATGCCTCCTCATAATAAAATGACGCGGACTAGCACCCGTCGCTTCCTACACCTTTTTAACCAGTTTTGTAAGTCTCAGTCGACTTAGACTTTATTATGTCTCAGTCGATACTATATTCCTTATCTTGCATGTAGATTCGTACAAAAAAATATATTTTCAGTTTTCTTATTTTTTTCGTGTATACTGTAGCACTTGATTGAGACTTGGTTAAATCTCAGTCCACCGAGACCTAGACACACCCCTTTTTAATACCTACCGAGAGCATGTAGTGGTCGGACCTCGGTGACGGAATATGGCGCACCCCTGTTGTAGCATATATAAGCATGATTTTTGGGTTAGCTAGAAAATGGTCCATCCCGACCATTACATTAGTACCATTTTCTTCTATGTTGTCCCAAGTGAATGGGATACCTCTCAAACCAAGGTCATGAAAATCAGAAAAATCCATGACTTCCCTGACCCTTCCATTTGCCACTCGACTATGTCATTAGCACCAAAAAATTCCGAGTTGTCGAGAATCTCATTAAAATCCCATCTACAGAGCAATGGTAGACCAGATTTCCTCTTCATCCATTTCAACAAGTTCCAACTCTCGGATCGCTCAATTCTACAAGCCTTAACATAGTAAAGATCGCCAAGTTTCCATACTACTCCCTACATTCTGGACAACATCATCAATATGTTGATCGGACACATTATGTACCGTGACATCCACCTCATGTGACAAGAACAAGGCTAAACCTCCACTTACGACATCACTACTTACATGCATACATCCAGCAAAACCCAAGTGGGCTCGCAAATCCACTACTCTCTTTCCCTCGATCTTCATTTCACACAAGAATACCAAGGCAGGCGCTTCCAACCACCTCGGACTTGAATGGGCGCAAAACTCGTTCATTCATCGCACCAGTTACTTTAGATGAAACATGATGTAAAACCTCGTCGACTACAAGCTCATCTTGTGCTTCTTACAAGCTTTTGTAGAAGCCTTGGATTTTAGCATGTATATCCTATTAGCTTTTTCATAATACGTCACTAGCATTTTACGGAGAAGAAATCCTATTCCGCACTCTCCTCGCACTCGTCTCGGCATGGAAAAGTTTCATGTTCCCGTCCCCTAATCACTACCAGTCCACACGAGACGCTGTCATGCCATGATTTTCTCCATGTGCAAAAGTTCGTTCAGCTTTCAGGCCAACTCCTTCTCGCGCAGCGAAGATCCATGGTGTAGCAAGTTGCCCTTTTGTTGTTCAAACTCCTACCTGACTTTCTTAATCTTGCGCTGAACATCCCAAATTTCTTTACTTCTCTAGTTGTTCAGTTGGGTGTGCACGTGATTGAGATTTCTTTCGAGGTCGGACCTCGGCGGCGGATTATGGCATACTCCTATTGCATCAATATAGCTGCATAAATTTTGGGTTAGCTAGAAAATGGTCGAGCCTGACGTTTATATTCGCACCAATATTTTTCATGTTGTCCCAAGTGAACGGGATACCTTTGAATCCAAGGTCCTGAAAATCACAAAAATCCATGACTCCCTAGAACCCTGCCATTTGCCACTCAACTCTTTCATTTGCATCAAAATATTTGGAGTTGTGGAGAATCCCCTCCGCATAGCCATGGTATATCGGATTGCCTCTTCAGCCATTTTAGCAAGTCTCGGCTCTCAGACCGCTCACTTGTACAAGACTTAGCATAGAAACCAATTTTCATATTACTCCTTATATTGTGGACAACAACATCAATATATTGATCAGACATATTATTCACCGTCGCATGTCATCCACCTCATGCGACTACTAGAAGTCTAGAACAAGGCTAAACCGTCACTTAAGCCATCACTGCTTATAGGACATAGAAATGAATTGAACAAACGAAGGACCTAGTCTTAGAGAACGTGTTGGTGATTTCAAACGGTGAATCAAGAACCTTAGGGCATGTACAATGCATAGCCCCAGGGTGATGCCTCACATGCCATGTAGGATCGGATAACAGATAAAGTAGGTTCTGATAGGGAAGCGGAATCCTCTGCATGCATGAGGCGGGTGCTTGGAGTGAAAAAGTGTCTTCCGATGTCAAAAGCTGAAAAGATTGAAGTAAAAAGTAGAGATGCATGTGTATTATAGTCTTTATTTTTTATTTCTTAATTAATGAGGCCCACTAGAGATAACTTGCATTGAAGAGAAAAACTAAAAGTAGATGCCTTAAACTACTTTTTATCACGAGGCATCTGTATCCATATCAAGTGCACCGTCAATTTCTATCATCAAAGGAACAGACAAACAGTCCTTGGACGACCGGCGGACGTCATCCGGAAAAGAAAAGAAAAAGACAGTCGGACACAACATTTCGTGCACCAACGAATCGAACCCAACCACCCTTGGCCATCCATCCAGGCCCCCAGCTGGCAAACAGAAAGCGGAGGTGGCCCACAGCAGGGCAGCGTGTTCCACACACGCCACGCCACCACCGGCTGGCCGAATGCTACAAATGCAGCTAGCTAGCAGCGCCTCCGCACCCATTCCACCCCAACCCTAGCCTGCGTCACTCCAAAACCTCTCCCCTTCCGTTTCTATCCCACCGGAGATCCATCCGCGATGGCGCCGGCTTCCCTGCTCCTCCCAAAGCCAGATCCAGACGCCACCCCAGATCCCGGCGGTGCGCTCCCAGCCCCGGCCCCTGCCCCGGCGGCGGCGGCGGTCCCGCTCACCCGCGAGCTCTGCGCCGCGCTCGGCCGGGTGGCCGCCAAGTCCAACTCCGACACCAACGCGCCGATGATCTCTCTCACACCTGAGCTCATCGCCTTGCTGCGCGGCGAGCTCGAGCCCTCACCCGACGACGACTCCGACCTCACCCTCCGCCTTCGCTTAACCCAGCAGCGCCTTGACGCCATCTCCGCCACGCCTCCGCCCCCGCCACCACAACCCCCACAGTCTCGCCTGCCCCCGCCGCCGGCAGGGGCGCCGTCTCCCGTGACACCACCAGCTCCACCCAGCGCGCATGCCATCGCCAACCTATCGCGGGCCTTGTCCTCGACCGCCCGCCTCCCCTCCGCCATGCCACCTCCGCCATTTCCACTGTCTCACCCGCCTCCCCTGCCGCAATTCCCACAGTCTCGCCTGCCC
>LR738711.1:950575953-950597270 GCA_902687465.1 Secale cereale
GCTGCAACGCCCACAGCCTCGCCTGCCCCCGCCGCCGGCAGGGGCGCCGTCTCCCGTGACACCACCAGCTCCACCCAGCGCGCATGCCATCGCCAACATATCGCGGGCCTTGTCCTCGACCGCCCGCCTCCCCTCCGCCATGCCACCTCCGCCACGTCCACTGTCTCACCCGCCTCCCTCTCTTCTGCCCCCACCGCCGCCACGTGCGCCGTCTCCCCCTCCGTCCAGCGCGCATGCCAACCCGGAGAGGGCCTTATCCACGGCCGCCGCCGCCGCCGACGCCAGGACGCGAAGGAAGCGCCCGCGGGGTACCCAGGGCGGGGAGATGGTGCGGGTCACAGTCTCCTCGGCGCTGGCGAACAGGCTCCACTGTCGCGCGCTGGTGCGCCGCGCGCGACTCACCTTCGAGGCGCTCTGGGGCCGCTACCACCGCAACGCCGAGCAGAACCCCGTTCCCGGCAGACGCAACCGGGCCGACTTGCGGGCCCTCGGCGCCATGATCGAAGGGGGGCTCTGTGTCAACCGCGATAAGCGCATCGAAGGCCCCGTGCCGGGCGTTTTCGTCGGCGACGCCTTCAACTACCAAGCCCAGCTCCTCGTCATCGGCCTGCACAACCAAACGCAGGCCAGCATCGGCTACGTGCCCGCCAGCAAGCTTGACGAGGGCCGCCCCGTCGCCACCAGCATCGTCTCCTCGGGCAGGTACCTCGACGACCAGAACAACGGGGACGTCTTGATCTACACGGGAAGCGGCGGCCACCACTCCGACCAGGAGTTCCAAGGCGGCAACCTCGCCCTCAAATACAGCTGCAAGTACGGCATCGACGTGCGCGTCATCCGCTGCCACGACTGCGATGCCAGCCCCAGCGGCAAGCTCTACGTCTACGACGGCCTCTACAAGGTCGTCTCCGCCACCTGCGGCCCCGGCAAGTCCGGCCCCGTGGTCTGCAAGTTCACGCTCGTGCGTGTGCCCGGCCAGGAAGCGCTCGGCAGCAACATGTGGAGCTCCGCCAGAGACATCATCAACCAGCTCGACGCCAAGATCCGGCCGCCCGCCTACATCACGCTGGACATGTCCAAGGGCAAGGAGGCGGTTCCCGTCCCTGTCCACAACACGGTGGACCATGACGTTTATCCCCTCAATTTCGAGTACCTCGCACGCCCCGAGTTCCCAGCGCCGGCGGCGATGCGCGGCCACAGGTGCTGCATCGACCCCAAGATTGCGTGCAGCGAGAGGTCCGGCTGCGCCTGCGTGAAGAGGAGCGGCGGAGGCGGCCCGGCGTACAATGCAGACGGCATGCTCTTGAGGGGACGGCCGGTGGTGTACGAGTGCGGCGCGTCGTGCGGGTGCCCAGCGAGCTGCCCCAACCGGGTGACCCAGCGCGGGATGAGGCACCGGCTGGAGGTGTTCCGGTCCAACGAGATGAAGTGGGGCGTGAGGACGCTGGACATGATCCAGCCGGGCGCATTCCTTTGCGAGTTCACCGGGGACGTGCTCCCTGCGGATCACCCCCGCATTGCCAATACCAGCGCGTCGACGGAGGAGCGGGCCCACTTCATCGACCCGAGGAAGTTTCCGATGAGGTGGGCCGAGTGGGGGTACGCCCCCGCGGCCGTGCTTCCCGACGACGGCGAGGAACCGCCCCGGTTCGCACAGTGCCGGGCGCCGGGGTACGTGTTCGACGTGTCCAAGAGGAAGAACATCGCGGCCTACATCAGCCATAGCAGGTTCGTGCCGAACGCCTTCGTCCAGCTCGTGGTCCGTGGAGACGAGGACGAGTCGTACCCCCACCTGATGGTATTCGCCATGGAGACCATCCCGCCGATGCGCGAGCTGAGCATCGACTACGGCGTTGATCAGTGATCGATCGTCAACATTTCCTGTATGTTTACCTTCATTTCGAGTTGCCATGAACCTTTCTGTCTTTGTTATCGATTGTATTATTGCATGGACGCAACGCAAGAGACACCTCCAACTCAACTGTTTGCTTATATTTCTTGTGCTGGTTAATTTGCCGTGTTTGCACTTTGCAGTCGGCAAGTTATAGCCTGAAACCATATTTGCATGAGTTGAGTCTGGGATCAACATCATAACCATGGATATGAGTGTTTAGTTGAGAATTTCATTCGGTTTAGTTTTCTGTAGTCATTGCAAAGGTTCATGAAGTTGTGTGTGTTTCGCTTGAAGAAGCGGAATGCAAGGAGTGTTTTTGTAGAAAGATTTCATGTCGTGGTCTATTGATGGAAAACGCTCCGGCTCAACCGCCGGATTACTCCGCGCGCGTCGGTCGTCTTTACACCCGTCCGATTACTACTCGTGCGTCGGTTGTCTTCACACCCGCTCACTCTCTCTCGCCTCTCCGCCCTGGACCTTGATCTGAAGGGGACATTGGCGCCTTTCACATCACCGCGGCTGCAGTGAATGGGCCACCGAGTTGCTACAGCAAGACCACGGGCAACCGTTGGTTCTGAACTGCAACATGATCCCGACCGTTATTGTCATTAATATGACATTGCTCAACAATTATTATTAGACATTTCAAACTAAAATTATGTAATTAGTAGTTCACACTTAATACTTAGCTAGTGAAAATGGATGCATATATGCATATGTAGATATATATAAGTGAATATATATAGTCTTAAGTGCCTTCTCGTCGAGTTCGCCCTAGGTCCTTCCAAAACACCCTGGTAGGCATGGGAGGTTGGTACATATTGCATTTTAGCTCGAGATCCATATCACATGACACCGAGTTCCTTTTGAATTTCACTTCTCTCATGAAGATATATATATAATGTATCACAATAATTCTTGGATCCACTTGTCACCACAAGGCACCACTATCTGGAAAAGAACAATACGGGATGTTAATTCATGTGGAATGATGGCACTAAGCACAAGGAAAACCAACAAAGACCAATGGTTATCGAGCTTAGAACCAAATCAATATAATAGTTGCTCCAACCATCTACCAGCTTGCCAGTTACAGGATACAATATGTTACGGAGATAAGCAAGCGAAGAAAACTAAGAACAACACTGAATAAGGCATTGAGAAAGAAAGAAACATATGGAAATATACCAACAAATTTAGCCTGAGTGTGAATAGCGATATGGGCACTAAAACTCCAAATGACACAAAATAGATAATTTCCAGTGCTTATTGAAACTAGCACTTGCATGGGCTAGCACTGTTTAAGAACATCTTGGTCATTAATATACTTTTGAAAAATAAGACATCATAATAGATCACACTGCGTATAAACAAAGGAGTGGACGATATAATCAAGTTAGTTAGATCCTATTAAAATGTGTGTAGCTACACATAGGAATGCCCAATATAAGTATTTGAGCATCCGGCAACTTATAGTACTGTCAGGTAGAAACTTACTAATAGGCTCCAGGATCCGACCTAAAACAATAGACCAAACAATGCAATAATGATCAGGTTTCAAGTCATATATGCTTTCACATTGACCTTAGAATACTAATATGGATAGCCTGCTTAAATTGATCTAGTACTTAGCTTGACACGTGGCAGCCTATTAGTACTACGGAGAAGGTAAATGGTGATCATGTACATTGGCTCAGGAATTAAGGACAGTGGGACATGACAAGATTATAATGTAGCAAGTTATATAGACATATGCTTAAATTTCAATCATATGCATGCATTTTTTTAATGCGACTAAAATTTCCTAATATTGTACTGACATAGCAGGCATATATGATATATGCACAACAACCATGCATCATTCACTGCTAAATTGGCCATGAGCCCCATGCGGCCGTGAGCACAAAACAGAATTTGTAACTTTTTCCACTCTTGAACCAGCTGTGAGCCCTATGAGCCACAATACAAATCTGGAAGTTGTTAATAATGCATGTGGATTTATATTCTTATATCTATTTTCTTCCCTGTCCCCTTTGTTGGAAGAACATAATATAGAATTTAGTATATATAAGCACAAGGCAGAATATGGCCATTTACCAAACATTGATATGAAATATGACTCGGATATTAGAGCACAATGCAATTAAGTTCTTTGTCTAGCAATAAACCACATCGAGTAACATGGAGAGAAAGAGAAAGATCTGGTGGATAATGTTAAAATATTAATAAAAAAGAGTACTCACGCCGTCTGTAAAACCTATTCTACATAGCGATGAGGTATGCCTTACCTGCCTGGAAAACACTGATCTCGAGATTCATCCATAAATAACTAATTACATACAAAATTTACAAATCTAGGAAACAAACATGTCTTGAAAGTGAATCGAGTGTTGATGTTGCTGTTATTTCTAGAAAGAGGACATGGTGAGTGCTTCTGTCACTAGTAGAAAACGGAGCTTTATTACCGGTTCGTAAGGGCCTTTAGTGCCGGTTATGCAACCGGCACTAAAGGGTGGAGAGTAAGAGCGCGATCCAGCCTTCACCTCTCTCCCTTTGTTTGTTTCTTTTGTGGGCATTTTGCTCCATTTTTTATTTCTGTTTTCTGTTTCTATGCATTATTTTTTCTTTTTCTCTTTCCTTTATTAGTTATTTTTTGTTATTTTATGAGTTGTTGGCCCTCCCCTCTACCCCTTTGTTATTTTCTGTTTTTATTTGTGTTTTGCTTTGTTTTTTTTGTTTTTCTTTATGGTCAGTTTGTTTTTCTTTTGTGGAAGTTTTGGATGTTGGGTCAATATAAATGTATACACACAAATACTATAAAGTACATGGAAAGATAGCACTATTATATAATTATTCTTTGCATACTGCAAAATGTGCAATTTCAGCACAAAGTGGTGTGCAATTTTTTTTTCTTACTTTTGAAAGAGTAATACCAATGTCAATAATTCATTTTTCCTATAAAACATAATTATTTTGACCTTTTAGTTATTGTTTTATTCTTCTTTAAGTTAATAAAATGCCACTAATTAATTTCTCCTTAGGAAACTTTTTCGCGGAAGTTTCATTATTATATGCTTATTCTTGCATATTTGAAAAAAAGCAATTTGTGTATATATTTTGTGCAGATTTTGTTCTTGTTTGTTTTAGATTTATTTTTATGTGTGTAAGTATAAATGCAAGTACTAAATAATATGTGTGTGAATTATAGTAGAATGTGGAATTTGTGTTTGGAATTTTTGGATGTTGGGTCAGTGTAAATGTATACGCACAAATACTATAAAGTATATGGAAATATTGCACTATTATATAATTATTCTTTGCATACTGCTAAATTTGCAATTTAAGTACAAAGTGGTGTGCAAATTTTTTTAAAGGGTAATTCTAATGTCACTAATTTATTTTCCCTATAAAACTTCATTATTTTGATTATTAGTTATGGTTTTATTCTTCTGTAAGTTAATAACAAAGCCACTAATTCATTCCTCCTTAGGAAACTTTTTTGCAAAAGTTTCACTATTGTATGCATATTCTTGATAATTGGAAAAGCGCAATTTGTGCATATATATTTTGCAAATTTTGATATTGTTTGTTTCAGATTTATTTATATGTGTTTAAGTATAAATGCAAGTACTAACTAATATGTGTATAAATTATAGTACAATGTGAAAATTGCACTATTATATGCTTATTCTATGCATATGTCAAAAAATGCAAGTTTAGTGCAAGTTTTGAAAGGTTTTTCTTTTTCTTTTCTTTGTTTTAAAGGGTTTCATTTTTTAGAAAACTTCATTATTTTTATTATTTTTATTTTTTATTTTCTTTCTTTCTTTTGGAATGGGTTTTTCCAGTGCCGTAAATTCATTCTTCCATACAGAACTTCATTTCTTTATATTATATTATTTTTATTTCATTTTTTATTTGTTTTGGTTTTCATTTTCTTTTCTTTTGTAAGGATAACACCAAAGTCACTAATCCATTAATTTTTAGAAAACCTTTTTTGTGTTGAAATCTCACTATTTTTTAGGGGTGAAATCTCACTATTTTATGGTCATTTTTCTACAATCTCACTACTATATGTTTGTGGTGAGTAGTTGACTGATATTTGTGTAGCCTGTTATGCGCTCTTTATCTTTCTTTCTTTTTAATATGAGCTACGTGGATGGGGATGTGTTGCATTTTGGCCTCCGCATATACGTGCATACATACATAGGTATGCTTGTAATATACAGTTACATATGGAGCTGCTTTCCATGTATGCATGCGCCTATAGACATCAATTAAGTGGATGTACTAAATTGATGCGGCAACATTATGGAGGAGAGTCGTTCTTGCAATGTATTAGCTCCAACGGTGGCGTCATTACTTGCTCCTAATAGTCACGGGCCAAAGAAATCATAAAGAGGTAAAAAGTGACTGACCCAAATATGATATTCAGTCGATTGACATGTACTCAATCCCTTTCTTCTCTGTAGTGTCGTCTAGGTCTGGCTAGTGCGATAGTAACACATACATGAAGCATGTGTCATACATAAATACTGACTCACATATGCGAATAGTGTGAAAGTAACATAGATAATGGCTCATACATAGATAATCATATCACTGCAGGGGACGACGACGAGTCTGGGTCTTCCTCGGGCGAGGACCGGAAGGCGATAAGCGCGGAGGCGGTGGACGAGGCTCGCGATAACCACGACCATAGTTAACCTCGTCTGTCACGGTATGTGTCTCCTGCGTCGGTGGTGGTGGTGGAGTGTGAAACACTGTCTGAGAGAAGGCATAAGTGTTTGCATCTTGGTCATCATCCTCGCCGTCGCCCTCAAAGAACGAAGCACCACCACTAAGCATCGGTGACTGCACTGAATGCATGAACGGTTGCGACTGGTTCCCGCCTGCGGTAAAGAAAAACATGTAAAATTGATAGAAATGCATGAACCAAGCACCACCACAAAGCATCGGTGACTGCACAGAATACATGAACGGTTACTACAATGTTGAAAATAATGTAGTGAGTATAGTTACCTAGTTCCATCTGCTGATGCCAGTAAGCGCTCCCTAGTTGTGAAGGAGGTGGCTGATGCCAGGAAGAGCTCCCTGGCTGCGAAGGACCTGGTTTTGAACAGTGCACCGAGGATCGTGGTTCTGAATGGTGCACATAGGGTCGTGGTTCTGAATGCTGGAGAGAGGGACGTGGCAGACGATGTGCTGGAGGAGGAAGTGCAACATCGAAAAATCGTCTACACGTAACAGCTGCATAACTCCCGCGTAGCTTGTCATCAAGACGCCTCAACCATGAGACGTGCTCTCTCGGTGAGATAGTATCTCCCCTCTGAAAGCGCTGCATTAAAGCAGAAACCTCCTCTCGCGCCTCGTTTGTCAAGTGACCCTGTACACGAAGAGTTAACCAATTAGATCCTCGTTGTATGACAGATAACACGAATATATGCAGGTAGAAAAGACTTAACATATGAGAACCATGGCACGTACCGCGTGGTGTTTGGTTCCCACAACAGAAGCAGTTCGGTGCATATCGCTGGTGAGAGGGGCTTTGATGTTATCAGGACCAGATGATGGTACCAAGCAGATCCTCGTTGTATGACGGTAACGCTGCAGATACAACCCGAACTTGTCCCAGTTAAAGGGCCGAACCCCATCCCAGATATTTGTCGGTGCGGTAGTCCATTCGTCAACGTAAGGGGTAATGCTCTGAAGCCAATAATCAATGGACTTGTTTCCTCCTAGGCGACTGTCCCTGAGATTGAAATTTCACGGTATAATTTGTTGGACTTGATATGTGTGTCGGAAAAACCCTCTGTGTAGACATAGCCCACTTTATCACCGCATACTTCAATTTTTCTTTGTATCAAACATAACCCCTATCTTCACTTGGTTCAGATTATACTGCCATGGAGTCTCATGGCCATCATTGACCGTAAGGCCGGTGGATATGTCCTGATTCCATGCAGAAGGAATCGGTACCTCCATTTCATCCTCCAAATTTTCAAAATCCAGATCCTCCGCCAATCCATTCTCGTCCTCGTCCTCCATCAGCCTCTGCATTTCATCCCCTTCCTCATCACCATCAGCAAAACCAGAACCAGCTAATATTCTAGATTGACTGCTTTGCCCAGTATCAGGACCACGAACATTGTGTGGCACGTAGTCCGACTCTTTCTCTGGTTGGCTAGCATCCACATCGGGTGGCTGTGACCCGGATAAATCAATCTCGTTAGCCACTTGACTGCCCTGTCCAGGTTCATACCCCATGTGGAGTTCTAACGTATTCTCCTCCTTCGCCATAGGTTGCACAAGGGCATATGTGTGGATTCTTCGGTCTCGGCAACGTCTTAACAGAGTCAACCAATGCTGGCTCCTATCTATCGGCATCAACTCCCACTTGACATTTTTACAGGATTTGGTCTACAATGCATGAATACTGACGGAACATATTTCAGGATCCAGCCCGAAACTAGTTGTCAACCAGTACTTCAACTGTATAATGTCTAGTCTATCCGGGTCTGCTAGTGTCATGACGACATTTTTAAACTCGCTAAGACAAACCCCCAACTCATTATATCCAATATTACCAGCGCCGTAGTAAACGGTCAAATTTACTGATTCCGACATTTTCACCTGTCAGACATTGTCATCTTCTCATTAATCACAACGAACACTATTATTACCAGCTATAGTAACTATGCATTGAAATGCCTCCACAAACATATTAACACTAACTAATAAACTATACTCCAATTTAGAGCAAATTTATGACGACATGATTATACCTTCGAAGCGTGTGTCTCTTGCAGTCAGCGGCACCGGCCACCTCGCGGAGTACTTGCACCACCGGACAACTGAAGGAAATATGCCCTAGAGGCAATAATAAAGATGTTATTTGTATTTCCTTATATCATGATAAATGTCTTTTATTCATGCTAGAATTGTATTAATCGGAAACTTAGTACATGTGTGGATACATAGACAAAACAGTATGTCCCTAGTATGCCTCTACTAGACTAGCTCATTGATCAAAGATGGTTATATTTCCTAGCCATAGACATGAGTTGTCATTTGATCAACGGGATCACATCATTAGGACAATGATGTGATGGACAAGACCCATCCGTTAGCATAGCACTATGATCGTTTAGTTTTACTGCTATTGCTTTCTTCATGACTTATACATGTTCCTATGACTATGAGATTATGCAACTCCCGAATACCGTAGGAACACCTTGTGTGCTATCAAACGTCACAACGTAACTGGGTGATCATAAAGATGCTCTACAGGTGTCTCCGAAAGTATTCGTGGTGTTGGCATAGATCAAGATTAGGATTTGTCACTCCGAGTGTCGGAGAGGTATCTCTGGGCCCTCTCGGTAACACACATCACAATAAGCCTTGCAAGCAAAAGACTAATGAGTTAGTCACGAGATGATGTGTTACGGAACGAGTAAAGAGACTTGCCGGTAACGAGATTGAACTAGGTATAGAGATACCGACGATCGAATCTCGGGCAAGTAACATACCGATGACAAAAGGAACAACGTGTGTTGTTATGCGGTTTTGACCGATAAAAGATCTTCGTAGAATATGTAGGAGCCAATATGAACATCCAGGTTCCGCTATTGGTTATTGACCGGAGATGAGTCTCGGTCATGTCTACATAGTTCTCGAACCCGTAGGGTCCGCACGCTTAACGTTTGATGACGATCGGTATTATGAGTTTATGAGTTTTGATGTACCGAAGGTAGTTCGGAGTCCCGGATGAGATCACGGACATGACGAGGAGTCTCGGAATGTGCGAGACATAAAGATTGATATATTGGACGACTATATTCGGACACCGGAAGTGTTCCGGAAAAGTTTCGGATTTAACGGGATTGCCGGAGGGGGTTACCGGAACCCCCTACGAGGGGGGATGGTCCATAGTGGGCCTTAAGGGAAAGAGAGAGGCAGCCCATAGGGCTGGCCGGCGCCCCACCTAGGGTTCCTAGTTGGACTAGGATTGGGGGGGGGCGCCACCTCTCCTTTTTCCTTTCCCTCTCTTCCTTCTTTTGGTGATTCCTACTAGGAATAGGATTGCAATCCTATTCCTAGTAGGAGTGCAACCCTAGCCGCACCAAAAAAGGGCCGGCCGGCCTCCCCCCTTGCTCCTTTATATATGGGGGCAGGGGGCACCCAAAGACACACAAGTTGAATTGTTTTAGCCGTGTGCGGTGCCCCCCTCCACAAAAACACACCTCGGTCATACCGTCGCGGAGCTTAGGCGAAGCCCTGCGCCGGTGAATACATCATATCCGTCACCACGCCGTCGTGTTAACGAAACTCTCCCGTGAAGCTCAACTGGATCAAGAGCTCGTGGGACGTCATCAAGCTGAACGTGTGCTGAACGCGGAGGTGCCGTACGTTCGGTGCTTGATCGGTTGGATCGCGAAGAAGTTCGACAACATCAACCGCGTCACTTGACGCTTCCGCTCCCGGTCTACGAGGGTACGTAGACACACTCTCCCCTCTCGTTGCTATGCATCTAGTAGATAGATCTTGCGTGATCGTAGGAAAATTTTAAAATACTACGTTCCCCAACAGTGGCATCATGAGCCAGGTCTATGCGTAGATGATATGCACGAGTAGAACACAATGAGTTGTGGGCGATACTAGTCATACTGCTTACCAGCATGTCATACTTTGCTTCGGCGGTATTGTGAGATGAAGCGGCCCGGACCGACATTACGCGTACGCTTACGCGAGACTGGTTTCACCGTTACGAGCACTCGTTGCTTAAAGGTGACTGGCGGGTGTCTCTCTCTCTCACTTTAGCTGAATCAAGTGTGGCTACGCCCGGTCCTTGTGAAGGTTAAAACAGCACATACTTTGTTGGGGAACGTAGCATAATTCAAAAAAAATTCTACGTCTTCACCAAGATCCAACTATGGAGACATCTAGCAACGAGCAACTAAGAGTGCATCTACATACCGTTATGAAGATTGTGTTGGGGAACGTAGTATTTTAAAATTTTCCTACGATCACGCAAGATCTATCTACCAGATGCATAGCAACGAGAGGGGAGAGTGTGTCTACGTACCCTCGTAGACCGGGAGCGGAAGCGTCAAGTGACGCGGTTGATGTTGTCGAACTTCTTCGCGATCCAACCGATCAAGCACCGAACGTACGGCACCTCCGCGTTCAGCACACGTTCAGCTTGATGACGTCCCACGAGCTCTTGATCCAGTTGAGCTTCACGGGAGAGTTTCGTCAGCACGACGGCGTGGTGACGGATATGATGTGATCACCGGCGCAGGGCTTCTCCTAAGCTTCACGACGGTACGACCGAGGTGTAATTCTGTGGAGGGGGGCACCGCACACGGCTAAACAATTCAACTTGTGTGTCTTTGGGTGCCCCCCTGCCCCCATATATAAAGGAGCAAGGGAGGAGGGGCCAGCCACCTCCTATGGTGCGGCTAGGGAGGGGATTCCTACTAGGAATAGGATTGCAATCCTATTCCTAGTAGGATTCACCGGAAGGAAGAAGGGGGAAAGGATTAGGAGAGGTGGCGCCCCCCCAATCCTAGTCCAACTAGGATTGCTAGGTGGGGGCGCCGGCCAGCCCTATGGGCTGCCTCTCTCTCATCCTTTAGGCCCACTATGGACCATCCCCTCTCGTAGGGGGTTCCGGTAACCCCCTCCGGCATTCCCGATAAATCCGAAACTTTTCCGGTATACTTCCGGTGTCCGAATATAGCCTTCCAATATATCAATCTTTATGTCTCAGACATTCCGAGACTCCTCGTCAGATCCGTATGTATTTTGCAAATCTCTATGTCTCCCTCCTTGACTAGATCGCGGATGGAATTGAAGCGTCTTTTGATGTGCTTTGTTCTCTTGTGAAACCTGGATTCCTTCGCCAAGGCTATGGCTCCAGTGTTGTCACAAAAGATTTTCATTGGACCCGATGCACTAGGTACTACACCTAGATCGGATATGAACTCCTTCATCCAGACTCCTTCATTTGCTGCTTCTGAAGCAGCTATGTATTCCGCTTCACACGTAGATCCCGCCACGACGCTCTGCTTGGAACTGCACCAGCTGACAGCTCCACCGTTCAATAAAAATACATATCCGGTTTGTGACTTTGAGTCATACGGATCGGTGTCAAAGCTAGAATCGACGTAACCGTTTACGACGAGCTCTTTGTCACCTCCATATACGAGAAACATATCCTTTGTTCTTTTCAGATACTTTAGGATGTTTTTGACCGCTGTCCAGTGAACCACTCCTGGATTACTTTGGTACCTCCCTGCTAGACTTATAGCAAGGCACACATCAGGTCTGGTACACAGCATTGCATACATGATAGATCCTATGGCTGAGGCATAGGGAATGACTTTCATTTTCTCTCTATCTTCTGCAGTGGTCGGGCATTGAGTCTTACTCAACTTCATACCTTGTAAAACAGGCAAGAACCCTTTCTTTGACTGATCCATTTTGAACCTTTTCAAAATCTTATCAATGTATGTGCTTTGTGAAAGTCCAATTAAGCGTCTTGATCTATCTCTATAGATCTTGATGCCTAATATGTAAGCAGCTTCACCGAGGTCTTTCATAGAAAAACTTTTATTCAAGTATCCTTTTATGCTATCCAGAAATTCTATATCATTTCCAATTAACAATATGTCATCTACATATAATATTAGAAATGCTACAGAGCTCCCACTCACTTTCTTGTAAATACAGGCTTCTCCAAAAGTCTGTATAAAACCATATGCTTTGATCACCTCATCAAAGCGTATATTCCAACTCCGAGATGCTTGCACTAATCCATAGATGGATCGCTGGAGTTTGCATACTTTGTTAGCACCTTTTGGATCGACAAAACCTTCTGGTTGCATCATATACAACTCTTCTTTGAGATATCCATTTAGGAATGCAGTTTTGACATCCATTTGCCAGATTTCATAATCATAAAATGCGGCAATTGCTAACATGATTAGGACAGACTTAAGCATCGCTACAGGTGAGAAAGTCTCATCGTAGTCAACTCCTTGAACTTGTCGAAAACCTTTCGCAACAAGTCGAGCTTTGTAAACAGTAATATTACCGTCTGCGTCGGTCTTCCTCTTGAAGATCCATTTATTTTCGATGGCCTGCCGATCATCGGGCAAGTCAACCAAAGTCCATACTTTGTTCTCATACATGGATCCCATCTCAGATTTCATGGCTTCAAGCCATTTTGCGGAATCTGGGCTCATCATCGCTTCCTCATAGTTCGTAGGTTGATCATGGTCTAGTAACATGATTTCCAGAACTGGGTTGCCGTACCACTCTGGTGCGGAACGTACTCTGGTTGATCTACGACGTTCAGTAGAAACTTGATCCGAAGTTTCATGATCATTATCATCAACTTCCTCACTAATTGGTGTAGGAATCACTGGAACAATTTCCTGTGATGTACTACTTTCCAATATGGGAGAAGGTACAATTACCTCATCAAGTTCTACTTTCCTCCCACTCACTTCTTTCGAGAGAAACTCTTTTTCTAGAAAGGATCCGTTCTTAGCAACGAATATTTTGCCTTCGGATCTGTGATAGAAGGTGTACCCAACAGTCTCTTTTGGGTATCCTATGAAGACACATTTTTCCGACTTGGGATCGAGCTTATCAGGTTGAAGTGTTTTCACATAAGCATCGCAGCCCCAAATTTTAAGAAACGACAACTTTGGTTTCTTGCCAAACCATAGTTCATAAGGCGTCGTATCAACGGATTTAGATGGTGCCCTATTTAACGTGAATGCAGCTGTCTCTAAAGCATAACCCCAAAACGATAGTGGTAAATCGGTATGAGACATCATAGATCGCACCATATCTAATAAAGTACGGTTACGACGTTCGGACACACCATTACGTTGTGGTGTTCCAGGTGGCGTGAGTTGTGAAACTATTCCACATTGTTTCAAATGAAGACCAAACTCGTAACTCAAATATTCTCCTCCACGATCAGATCGTAGGAATTTTATTTTCTTGTTACGATGATTCTCTACTTCACTCTGAAATTCTTTGAACTTTTCAAATGTTTCAGACTTGTGTTTCATTAAGTAGATATACCCATATCTGCTCAAATCATCAGTGAAGGTTAGAAAATAACGATACCCGCCGCGAGCATCAACGCTCATTGGTCCACATACATCAGTATGTATGATTTCCAACAAATCTGTTGCTCGCTCCATAGTTTCGGAGAACGGAGTTTTAGTCATCTTGCCCATGAGGCATGGTTCGCAAGCACCAAGTGATTCATAATCAAGTGATTCCAAAAGTCCATCTTTATGGAGTTTCTTCATGCGTTTTACACCAATATGACCTAAACGGCAGTGCCACAAATAAGTTGCACTATCATTATTAACCTTGCATCTTTTGGTTTCAATATTATGAATATGTGTATCACTAGAATCAAGATCAAGTAAGAATAGACCACTCTTTAAGGGTGCATGACCATAAAAGATATTATTCATCAAAATGGAACAACCATTATTCTCTGATTTAAATGAATAACCGTCTCGCAATAAACAAGATCCAGATATAATGTTCATGCTCAACGCTGGCACCAAATAACAATTATTTAGGTCTAAAACTAATCCCGAAGGTAGATGTAGAGGTAGCGTGCCGACGGCGATCACATCGACTTTGGAACCGTTTCCCACGCGCATCGTCACCTCGTCCTTAGCTAATCTTCGTTTAATCCGTAGTCCCTGTTTCGAGTTACAAATATTAGCAACCGAACCGGTATCAAATACCCAGGTACTACTACGAGCATTAGTAAGGTACACATCAATAACATGTATATCACATATACCTTTGTTCATCTTGCCATCCTTCTTATCCGCCAAATACTTGGGGCAGTTCCGCTTCCAGTGTCCAGACCCCTTGCAGTAGAAGCACTCAGTTTCAGGCTTGGCTCCAGATTTGGGTTTCTTCGTTGAAGTAGCAACTGATTTGCTATTCTTTTTGAAGTTCCCTTTCTTTCCCTTGCCCTTTTTCTTGAAACTAGTGGTCTTGTTAACCATCAATACTTGATGCTCCTTTTTGATTTCTACCTCTGCAGCTTTGAGCATAGCGAAGAGCTCGGGAATTGTCTTTTGCATCCCTTGCATGTTATAGTTCATCACAAAGCCTTTATAGCTTGGTGGCAGTGATTGAAGAACTCTATCAATAACACTATCTTCGTCAACATTGCAACCAAGTTGAGTCATATGATTGTAGTACCCAGACATTCTGAGCAAGTGTTCACTGATAGAACTATTCTCCTCCATTTTGCAGCTGTAGAACTTATTGGAAATCTCATATATCTCAATTCGGGCATTTGCTTGAAATATTAACTTCAACTCCTGGAACATTTCATATGCTCCATGACGTTCAAAACGTCGTTGAAGTCCCGGTTCTAAGCCGTAAAGCATGGCACACTGAACTATCGTGTAGTCATCAGACCGCGACTGCCAGACGTTCATAGCGTCTGCATCAGCGGAAGGGGGTTTGTCACCTAGCGGTGCTTCAAGGACATAATTCTTCTGTGGAGCAATGAGGATAATCCTCAGGTTACGGACCCAGTCCGTGTAATTGCTACCATCATCTTTCAACTTAGCTTTCTCTAGGAATGCATTAAAATTCAAAGGAACGGTAGCACGGGCCATTGATCTACAACGACACAGATATGCAAAACTATCAGGACTAAGTTCATGATAAATTAAAGTTCAATTTAATCATATTAATTTAAAGAACTCCCACTTAGATAGACATCCCTCTGGTCATCTAAATGATCACGTGATCCAAATCAACTAAACCATGTCCGATCATCACGTGAGATGGAGTAGTTTTCAATGGTGAACATCTTATGTTGATCATATCTACTATATGATTCACGCTCGACCTTTCGGTCTCCAGTGTTCCGAGGCCATATCTGTATATGCTAGGCTCGTCAAGTTTAACCCGAGTATTCTGCATGTGCAAAACTGGCTTACACCCGTTGTATTTGAACGTAGAGCTTATCACACCCGATCATCACGTGGTGTCTCGGCACGACGAACTTTCGCAACGGTGCATACTCAGGGAGAACACTTGTACCTTGAAATTTAGTAAGGGATCATCTTATAATGCTACCGTCGTTCTAAGCAAAATAAGAAGCATAATAAGATAAACATCACATGCAATCAAAATATGTGACATGATATGGCCATCATCATCTTGTGCTTTTGATCTCCATCTCCAAAGCACCGTCATGATCACCTTCGTCACCATCTTGACACCTTGATCTCCATCGTAGCATCGTTGTCGTCTCGCCAACTATTGCTTCTATGACTATCGCTACCGCTTAGTGATAAAGTAAAGCAATTACATGGCGATTGCATTTCATACAATAAAGCGACAACCATATGGCTCCTGCCAGTTGCCGATAACTTTACAAAACATGATCATCTCATACAAAATCGTATAACTCATGTCTTGACCATATCACATCACAACATGCCCTGCAAAAACAAGTTAGACGTCCTCTACTTTGTTTGTTGCAAGTTTTACGTGGCTGCTACGGGCTTTAGCAAGAACCGTTCTTACCTACGCATACAAAACCACAACGATGTTTCGTCAAGTATGTGCTGTTTTAACCTTCACAAGGACCGGGCGTAGCCACACTTGATTCAGCTAAAGTGAGAGAGACAGACACCCGCCAGTCACCTTTAAGCAACGAGTGCTCGTAACGGTGAAACCAGTCTCGCGTAAGCGTACGCATAATGTCGGTCCGGGCCGCTTCATCTCACAATACCGCCGAAGCAAAGTATGACATGCTGGTAAGCAGTATGACTAGTATCGTCCACAATCTCATTGTGTTCTACTCGTGCATATCATCTACGCATAGACCTGGCTCATGATGCCACTGTTGGGGAACTTAGTATTTTAAAATTTTCCTACGATCACGCAAGATCTATCTACCAGATGCATAGCAACGAGAGGGGAGAGTGTGTCTACGTACCCTCGTAGACCGGGAGCGGAAGCGTCAAGTGACGCGGTTGATGTTGTCGAACTTCTTCGCGATCCAACCGATCAAGCACCGAACGTACGGCACATCCGCGTTCAGCACACGTTCAGCTTGATGACGTCCCACGAGCTCTTGATCCAGTTGAGCTTCACGGGAGAGTTTCGTCAGCACGACGGCGTGGTGACGGATATGATGTGATCACTGGCGCAGGGCTTCTCCTAAGCTTCGCGGCGGTACGACCGAGGTGTAATTCTGTGGAGGGGGGCACCGCACACGGCTAAACAATTCAACTTGTGTGTCTTTGGGTGCCCCCCTGCCCCCGTATATAAAGGAGCAAGGGAGGAGGGGCCGGCCACCTCCTATGGTGCGGCTAGGGAGGGGATTCCTACTAGGAATAGGATTGCAATCCTATTCCTAGTAGGATTCACCGGAAGGAAGAAGGGGGAAAGGATTAGGAGAGGTGGCGCCCCCCAAATCCTAGTCCAACTAGGATTGCTAGGTGGGGGCGCCGGCCAGCCCTATGGGCTGCCTCTCTCTCATCCTTTAGGCCCACTATGGACCATCCCCTCTCGTAGGGGGTTCCGGTAACCCCCTCCGGCATTCCCGATAAATCCGAAACTTTTCCGGTATACTTCCGGTGTCCGAATATAGCCTTCCAATATATCAATCTTTATGTCTCGGACATTCCGAGACTCCTCGTCATGTCCGTGATCTCATCCGGGACTCCGAACTACCTTCGGTACATCAATACTCAAAAACTCATAATACCGATCGTCATCAAACGTTAAGCGTGCAGCCCCTACGGGTTCGAGAACTATGTAGACATGACCGAGACTCATCTCTGGTCAATAACCAATAGCGGAACCTGGATGTTCATATTGGCTCCTACATATTCTACGAAGATCTTTTATCGGTCAGAACCGCATAACAACATACGTTGTTCCTTTTGTCAAACGGTATGTTACTTGCCCGAGATTCGATCGTCGGTATCTTTATACCTAGTTCAATCTCGTTACCGGCAAGTCTCTTTACTCGTTCCGTAACACATCATCTCGTGACTAACTCATTAGTCTTTTGCTTGCAAGGCTTATTATGATGTGTGTTACCGAGAGGGCCCAGAGATACCTCTCCGACACTCGGAGTGACAAATCCCAATCTTGATCTATGCCAACACCACGAATACTTTCGGAGACACCTGTAGAGCATCTTTATGATCACCCAGTTACATTGTGACGTTTGATAGCACACAAGGTGTTCCTACGGTATTCGGGAGTTGCATAATCTCATAGTCATAGGAACATGTATAAGTCATGAAGAAAGCAATAGCAGTTAAACTAAACGATCATAGTGCTATGCTAACGGATGGGTCTTGTCCATCACATCATTCTCCTAATGATGTGATCCCGTTGATCAAATGACAACCCATGTCTATGGCTAGGAAACATAACCATCTTTGATCAATGAGCTAGTCTAGTAGAGGCATACTAGGGACATACTGTTTTGTCTATGTATTCACACATGTACTAAGTTTCCGGTTAATACAATTCTAGCATGAATAAAAGACATTTATCATGATATAAGGAAATACAAATAACATCTTTATTATTGCCTCTAGGGCATATTTCCTTCAGTCTCCCACTTGAACTAGAGTCAATAATCTAGATTACAATGTGATGATTCTCACACCCATGGAGTCTTGGTGCTGATCATGTTTTGCCCGTGGAAGAGGCTTAGTCAACGGGTCTGCAACATTCAGATCCGTATGTATTTTGCAAATCTCTATGTCTCCCTCCTTGACTAGATCGCGGATGGAATTGAAGCGTCTTTTGATGTGCTTTGTTCTCTTGTGAAACCTGGATTCCTTCGCCAAGGCTATGGCTCCAGTGTTGTCACAAAAGATTTTCATTGGGCCCGATGCACTAGGTACTACACCTAGATCGGATATGAACTCCTTCATCCAGACTCCTTCATTTGCTGCTTCCGAAGCAGCTATGTATTCCGCTTCACACGTAGATCCCGCCACGACGCTCTGCTTGGAACTGCACCAACTGACAGCTCCACCGTTCAATAAAAATACATATCCGGTTTGTGACTTTGAGTCATCCGGATCAGTGTCAAAGCTAGAATCGACGTAACCGTTTACGACGAGCTCTTTGTCACCTCCATATACGAGAAACATATCCTTTGTTCTTTTCAGATACTTTAGGATGTTTTTGACCGATGTCCAGTGATCCACTCCTGGATTACTTTGGTACCTCCCTGCTAGACTTATAGCAAGGCACACATCAGGTCTGGTACACAGCATTGCATACATGATAGATCCTATGGCTGAGGCATAGGGAATGACTTTCATTTTCTCTCTATCTTCTGCAGTGGTCGTGTTGGGGAACGTAGTATTTTAAAATTTTCCTACGATCACGCAAGATCTATCTACCAGATGCATAGCAACGAGAGGGGAGAGTGTGTCTACGTACCCTCGTAGACCGGGAGCGGAAGCGTCAAGTGACGCGGTTGATGTTGTCGAACTTCTTCGCGATCCAACCGATCAAGCACCGAACGTACGGCACCTCCGCGTTCAGCACACGTTCAGCTTGATGACGTCCCACGAGCTCTTGATCCAGTTGAGCTTCACGGGAGAGTTTCGTCAGCACGACGGCGTGGTGACAGATATGATGTGTTCACCGGCGCAGGGCTTCGCCTAAGCTCCGCGACGGTACGACCGAGGTGTGATTCTGTGGAGGGGGGCACCGCACACGGCTAAAACAATTCAACTTGTGTGTCTTTGGGTGCCCCCCTGCCCCCGTATATAAAGGAGCAGGGGAGGGAGGCCGGCCAACCTCTCCTGGTGCGGCTAGGGAGGGAGTCCTACTAGGAATAGGATTGCAATCCTATTCCTAGTAGGATTCACCGAAAGGAAGAAGGGGGAAAGGAATAGGAGAGGTGGCGCCCCCCCAATCCTAGTCCAACTAGGATTCCTAGGTGGGGGCGCCGGCCAGCCCTATGGGCTGTCTCTCTCTCACCCTTTAGGCCCACTATGGACCATCCCCTCTCGTAGGGGGTTCCGGTAACCCCCTCCGGCATTCCCGATAAATCCGAAACTTTTCCGGTATACTTCCGGTGTCCGAATATAGCCGTCCAATATATCAATCTTTATGTCTCGGGCATTCCGAGACTCCTCGTCATGTCCGTGATCTCATCCGGGACTCCGAACTACCTTCGGTACATCAATACTCAAAAACTCATAATACCGATCGTCATCAAACGTTAAGCGTGCGGACCCTACGGGTTCGAGAACTATGTAGACATGACCGAGACTCATCTCTGGTCAATAACCAATAGCGGAACCTGGATGTTCATATTGGCTCCTACATATTCTACGAAGATCTTTTATCGGTCAGAACCGCATAACAACATACGTTGTTCCTTTTGTCAAACGGTATGTTACTTGCCCGAGATTCGATCGTCGGTATCTTTATACCTAGTTCAATCTCATTGCCGGCAAGTCTCTTTACTCGTTCCGTAACACATCATCTCGTGACTAACTCATTAGTCTTTTGCTTGCAAGGCTTATTATGATGTGTGTTACCGAGAGGGCCCAGAGATACCTCTCCGACACTCGGAGTGACAAATCCCAATCTTGATCTATGCCAACACCACGAATACTTTCGGAGACACCTGTAGAGCATCTTTATGATCACCCAGTTACGTTGTGACGTTTGATAGCACACAAGGTGTTCCTACGGTATTCGGGAGTTGCATAATCTCATAGTCATAGGAACATGTATAAGTCATGAAGAAAGCAATAGCAGTTAAACTAAACGATCATAGTGCTATGCTAACGGATGGGTCTTGTCCATCACATCATTCTCCTAATGATGTGATCCCGTTGATCAAATGACAACTCATATCTATGGCTAGGAAACATAACCATCTTTGATCAATGAGCTAGTCTAGTAGAGGCATACTAGGGACATACTGTTTTGTCTATGTATCCACACATGTACTAAGTTTCCGGTTAATACAATTCTAGCATGAATAAAAGACATTTATCATGATATAAGGAAATACAAATAATATCTTTATTATTGCCTCTAGGGCATATTTCCTTCAGATTGCGTGCGGAAGCTTTCAACGAAGCAAGGATGAAGTAGTCGTACTCTTCACGTTCTTCTTCACCGATGATCTAGCGCCGAACGGACGGCACCTCCGCGTTCAACACACGTACGGTGCAGCAACGTCACCTCCTTCTTGATCCAGCAAGGGGGGAGGAGAAGTCGTCAGAGATCCGGCAGCACGACGGCGTGATGACGGATGCAGTGGAGATCGCAGCAGGGCTTCGCCGGGCGCCCTGCGTTGGGAGTATGGGGTGTGACGGGAGGGGGAGAGGCGCCAGGACTTGGG
>LR738711.1:950597295-950614796 GCA_902687465.1 Secale cereale
CCCCCCCCCACATATATATAGGGGCCAGGGGGGCGCCTGGACCCCCTGCAGATCCAATCTGCAAGGGGGCGGCGGCCAAGGGGGGTTCCTTGCCCCCCAAGGCAAGTGGAGCCCCCCTCCCCTTTAGGGTTTGAACCCTAGGCGCAGGAGAGGTGGGCCTCCCTTAGTGGTGCGCCAGCCCAGAGGGCTGGACACATCCCCTTGCGGCCTAGGGGCCCCACCGGGATGGGTGGCCCCACCCGGTGGACCCCCGGGGCCACTCCGGTGGTCCCGGGACGCTCCCGGTGACCCCCGGAGATCACCCGTTGGCCGAAACTGGACTTCCCATATATCAATCTTTACCTCCGGACCATTCCGGAACTCCTCGTGATGTCCGGGATCTCATCTGGGACTCCGAACAACTTTCGGGTTTCCACGTGCATTTATCTCTACGACCCTAGCGTTACCGAACTTTAAGTGTGTAGACCCTACGGGTTCGGGAGACACGTAGACATGACCGAGACCACTCTCCGGTCAATAACCAACAGCGGGATCTGGATACCCATGTTGGTTCCCACGTGTTCCTCGATGATCTTCATCGGATGAACCACTGTGTCAAGGATTCACTCAATCCCGTATGTTATTCCCTTTGTCCATCGGTACGGTACTTGCCCGAGATTCGATCGTCGGTATTCCCAATACCTTGTTCAATCTCGTTATGGCAAGTCTCTTTACTCGATCCGTAATCCATCATCCCGTGACTAACTACTTAGCAACATTTTGCTCATTATGATGATGTCTTACCGAGTGGGCCCAGAGGTACCTCTCCGTCATACGGAGTGACAACATCCCAGTCTCGGTTCGTACCAACTCAACAGACACTTTCGGAGATACCCGATGCGTACCTTTATAGCCACCCAGTTACGTTGTGACGGTTGGCACACCCAAAGTACTCCTACGGTATCCGGGAGTTGTACAACCTCATGGTCTAAGGAATAAATACTTGACACCGAAAAGCTTATGCATTACGAACTATACGATCTCGTGTTATGCTCAAGTTTGGGTCTTGTCCATCACATCATTCTCCTAATGATGTGATCCCGTTATCATTGACATCTCATGTCCATGGTCAGGAAACCGTGACCATCTGTTGATCAACGAGCTGGTAACTAGAGGCCTACCAGGGACTCATTGTGGTCTGTGTATTCACACATGTATCGCTGTTTCCGTACAATACAATTCAAGCATGAATAACAGACAATTATCATGAACAAGGAGATATAATAATAATGCTTTTATTATTGCCTCTAGGGCATATCTCCAACAGTCTCCCACTTGCACTAGAGTCAATAATCTAGTTACATTGTGATGAATCGAACACCCATAGAGTTCTGGTGTTGATCATGTTTTGCTCGTGAAAGAGGTTTAGTCAACGGGTCTGCTACATTCAGATCCGTATGCACTTTACAAATATCTATGTCTCCATACTGAACATAATTCCGGATGGAGTTGAAACGGCGCTTGATGTGCTTGGTCTTCTTGTGAAACCTGGGCTCCTTGGTAATAGCAATAGCACCAGTGTTGTCACAGAAGAGAGTCATCGGGCTTGACGCGCTTGGAATGACTCCTAAGTCGGTGATGAACTCCTTCATCCAGACTCCTTCCTGCGCTGCTTCAGAAGCAGCTATGTACTCCGCTTCACATGTAGATGCTGCCACCACGCTTTGCTTGCAACTGCACCAGCTGACTGCCCCTCCATTCAAAATATACACGTATCCGGTTTGTGACTTAGAGTCATCCAGATCTGTGTCGAAGCTAGCATCGACGTAACCCTTTACGACGAGCTCTTCGTCACCTCCATAAACGAGAAACATATCCTTAGTCCTTTTCAGGTACTTCAGGATGTTCTTGACCGCTGTCCAGTGTTCCGTACCGGGATCACTTTGGTACCTCCCTACCAAACTTATGGCAAGGTTCACATCAGGTCTGGTACACAGCATGGCATACATGATAGAACCTATGGCCGAGGCATAGGGAATGACACTCATCTTTTCTCTATCTTCTGCCGTGGTCGGTGACTGAGTCTTACTCAATCTCATACCTTGCAAAATAGGCAAGAATCCTTTCTTTGACTGATCCATATTGAACTTCTTCAATATTTTATCAAGGTATGTACTTTGTGAAAGACCTATGAGGCGTCTCGATCTATCTCTATAGATTTTGATGCCTAATATGTAAGCAGCTTCTCCAAGGTCCTTCATTGAAAAACTTTTATTCAAGTAGGCCTTTACATTTTCCAAGAATTCTATATCATTTCCCATCAGCAATATGTCATCCACATATAATATGAGAAATGCCACAGAGCTCCCACTCACTTTCTTGTAAATACAGGCTTCTCCATAAGTCTGTATAAAGCCAAACGCTTTGATCACCTCATCAAAGCGAATATTCCAACTCCGAGATGCTTGCACCAGCCCGTAAATCGAGCGCTGGAGCTTGCATACCTTGTTAGCGTTCTCTGGATCGACAAAACCTTCCGGTTGCATCATATACAACTCTTCCTTGAGGAAGCCATTAAGGAATGCTGTTTTGACGTCCATTTGCCATATCTCATAATCATAGAATGCGGCAATAGCTAACATGATTCTGACTGACTTCAGCATCGCTACAGGAGAGAAAGTCTCGTCGTAGTCAATCCCTTGAACTTGTCGATAACCCTTAGCGACAAGCCGAGCCTTATAGATGGTCACATTAAATATCCATTTGTTTTCTATGGCGTGCCTATCATCAGGCAAGTCCACCAAAGTCCATACTTTGTTTTCATACATGGATTCTATCTCGGATTTCATGGCTCCAAGCCATTTATTGGAATCCGGGCCCGCCATCGCTTCTTCATAGTTCGAAGGTTCACCGTTGTCTAACAACATGATTTCCAGGACAGGGTTGCCGTACCACTCTGGTGCGGAACGTGCCCTTGTGGACCTTCGAAGTTCAGTAGTAACTTGATCTGTTTCTTCATGATCATCATCATTGACTTCCTCCCTTGTCGGTGCAGGCACCTCAGGAACAGTTTCCTGCGCTGCGCTACTTTCCGGTACAGGAGGGGTGACTGTCACCTCATCAAGTTCTACTTTCCTCCCACTCACTTCTTTCGAGAGAAACTCTTTCTCCAGAAAGCATCCATTCTTGGCAACAAAGACTTTGCCTTCGGATCTGTGGTAGAAGGTGTACCCAATTGTTTCCTTTGGGTATCCTATGAAGACGCATTTTTCCAATTTGGGTTCGAGCTTTTCAGGTTGAAGTTTCTTGACATAAGCATCGCAACCCCAAACTTTCAGAAACGACAGCTTCGGTTTCTTGCCAAACCAAAGTTCATACGGAGTCGTCTCAACGGATTTCGACGGAGCCCTATTTAAAGTGAATGCGGCAGTCTCTAAAGCATAACCCCAAAAAGATAGCGGTAAATCGGTAAGGGACATCATAGATCGCACCATGTCCAACAGAGTACGATTTCGACGTTCGGACACACCGTTACGTTGAGGTGTTCCGGGCGGTGTCAATTGTGAAACAATTCCACAGCTCCTAAGGTGTGTGCCAAATTCATGACTTAAATATTCACCCCCACGATCCGATCGCAAGAACTTTATTTTTCTGTCACGTTGATTCTCAACCTCATTCTGAAATTCCTTGAACCTTTCAAAGGTCTCAGACTTGTGTTTCATCAAATAGATATACCCATATCTACTCAAGTCATCTGTGAGGGTGAGAACATAACGGTAGCCTCCGCGAGCTTCAACACTCATTGGACCGCACACATCGGTATGTATGATTTCCAACAAGTTGGTTGCTCGCTCCATTGCTCCGGAGAACGGAGTCTTGGTCATCTTGCCCAAGAGGCATGGTTCGCACGTGTCAAATGATTCATAATCAAGAGACTCTAGAAGTCCATCCGAATGGAGCTTCTTCATACGTTTGACACCAATATGACCAAGGCGGCAATGCCACAAGTATGTGGGACTATCATTATCAACTTTACATCTTTTGGCATCTACACTATGAATATGTGTATTACTACGTTCGAGATTCATCAAAAATAAACCATTGACCAGCGGGGCATGACCATAAAACATATCTCTCAAATAAATAGAACAACCATTATTCTCCGATTTGAAAGAATATCCATCTCGCATAAGACGAGATCCAGAAACAATGTTCATGCTCAAAGCTGGTACTAAATAACAATTATTCAGGTTTAAAACTAATCCCGAGGGTAGATGTAGAGGTAGCGTGCCGACGGCGATCACATCGACCTTGGAACCATTCCCGACGCGCATCGTCACCTCATCCTTCGCCAGTCTCCGTTTATTCCGCAGCTCCTGTTTTGAGTTACAAATGTGAGCAACTGCACCGGTATCAAATACCCAGGAGCTACTACGAGTGCTGGTAAGGTACACATCAATAACAAGTATATCAAATATACCTTTGACGTTGCCGGCCTTCTTGTCTGCTAAATATTTGGGGCAGTTCCGCTTCCAGTGACCCGTTCCCTTGCAATAAAAGCACTCTGTTTCAGGCTTGGGTCCATACTTTGGCTTCTTCCCAGCAACAGGCTTGCCAGGCGCGGCAACTTGCTTGCCGTCCTTCTTGAAGTTCTTTTTACCCTTGCCTTTCTTGAACTTAGTGGTTTTATTGACCATCAACACTTGATGTTCTTTCTTGATGTCAACCTCCGCTGATTTCAGCATTGAATACACCTCGGGAATGGACTTCTCCATCCCCTGCATATTGAAGTTCAACACGAAGCTCTTGAAGCTTGGTGGGAGCGACTGGAGGATTCTGTCAACGACCGCTTCATCTAGGAGATTTATTCCCAGCTGAGACAAGCGGTTGTGCAATCCTGAAATCTTGAGGATGTGCTCACTGACAGAACTGTTCTCCTCCATCTTACAGCTGTAGAATGCGTCGGAGACATCATATCTCTCGACTCGGGCATGAGCTTGGAAAACCATTTTCAGCTCTTCGAACATCTCATATGCTCCATGGTGCTCAAAACGCTTTTGGAGCCCCGACTCTAAGCTGTAAAGCATGCCGCACTGAACCAGGGAGTAATCATCACTACGCGACTGCCAGACGTTCAAAACGTCTTGGTCCGCATCGGGAGCAGGTGCATCACCTAGCGGTGCTTCTAGGACATATGATCTCTTGGCAGCTATGAGGATAATCCTCAGGTTACGGACCCAATCCATATAGTTGCTACCATCGTCTTTCAGCTTGGTTTTCTCTAGGAATGCGTTGAAGTTGAGGGAAACTGGAGCGTGGGCCATTTGATCTACAAGAGATATTGTAAAGAATTTAGACTAAGTTCATGATAATTAAGTTCATCTTAATCAAATTTTAATGAACTTCCACTCAGAATGACATCTCTCTAGTCATCTAAGTGATACACGATCCGAATCGAGTAGTCGTGTCCGATCATCACGTGAGACGGACTAGTCAAAAACGGTGAACATCTTCATGTTGATCGTATCTTCTATACGACTCGTGTTCGACCTTTCGGTCTTCCGTGTTCCGAGGCCATGTATGTACATGCTAGGCTCGTCAAGTGAACCCTAAGTGTATCGCGTGTGTAAATCTGTCTTACACCCGTTGTATGTGAACGTTAGAACCTATCACACCCGATCATCACGTGGTGCTTCGGAGCAACGAACTTTAGCAACGGTGCACAGTTAGGGGAAACACAATACTTGAAATTTTAGTGAGAGATCATCTTATT
Organism: Secale cereale; assembly: GCA_902687465.1. Classification (NCBI taxonomy): domain Eukaryota; kingdom Viridiplantae; phylum Streptophyta; class Magnoliopsida; order Poales; family Poaceae; genus Secale; species Secale cereale. The sequence goes on from LR738711.1 coordinate 950,603,048, forward strand.
TACTACCGTCGTTCTAAGTAAACAAGATGCATAAACATGATAAACATCACATGCAATCAATTAAAGTGACATGATATGGCCAATATCATCTTGCTCCTTGGATCTCCATCTTCGGGGCACCATGATCATCTTGTCACCGGCTCGACACATGATCTTCATCATCATGATCTCCATCATCGTGTCTTGAAGAAGTTGTCACGCCAACTATTACTTCTACTACTATAGCTAACGTTTAGCAACGAAGTAAAGTAATTACATGGCGTTATTCAGTGACACGCAGGTCATACAATAATTAAGACAACTCCTATGGCTCCTGCCGGTTGTCAAGTTCATCGACATGCAAGTCGTGATTCCCTATTACAAAAACATGATCAATCTCATACATCACATATATCATTCATCACATCTTCGTTCTTGGCCATACCACGTCACAAAACACATGCTACAAAAACAAGTTAGACGTCCTCTAATTGTTGTTGCAAGTTTTACGTGGCTTCTATAGGATTTCTAGCAAGAACGTTTCTTACCTACGCCAAAACCACAACGTGATTTGTCAACTTCTATTTACCCTTCATAAGGACCCTTTTCATCGAATCCGATCCGACTAAAGTAGGAGAGACAGACACCCGCCAGCCACCTTATGCATCTAGTGCATGTCTGTCGATGGAACCAGTCTCACGTAAGCGTACGTGTAAGGTCGGTCCGGGCCGCTTCATCCCACAATACCGCCGAATCAAGATTGACTAGTAACGGTAAGAAAGTTGAACAAGATCATACGCCCACAACTGCTTTGTGTTCTACTCGTGCAAGATGCTAGGCATAAAACCTAGGCTCAGATGCCACTGTTGGGGAACGTAGCATAATTCAAAAAAATTTCTACGTCTTCACCAAGATCCAACTATGGAGACATCTAGCAACGAGCAACTAAGAGTGCATCTACATACCGTTATGAAGATTGCGTGCGGAAGCTTTCAACGAAGCAAGGATGAAGTAGTCGTACTCTTCACGTTCTTCTTCACCGATGATCTAGCGCCGAACGGACGGCACCTCCGCGTTCAACACACGTACGGTGAAGCAACGTCACCTCCTTCTTGATCCAGCAAGGGGGGAGGAGAAGTCGTCAGAGATCCGGCAGCACGACGGCGTGATGACGGATGCAGTGGAGATCGCAGCAGGGCTTCGTCGGGCGCCCTGCGTTGGGAGTATGGGGTGTGACGGGAGGGGGAGAGGCGCCAGGACTTGGGGGTGCGGCTGCCCTCTCCCCCCACCACATATATATAGGGGCCAGGGGGGCGCCTGGACCCCCTGCAGATCCAATCTGCAAGGGGGCGGCGGCCAAGGGGGGTTCCTTGCCCCCCAAGGCAAGTGGAGCCCCCCTCCCCTTTAGGGTTTGAACCCTAGGCGCAGGGAAGGTGGGCCTCCCTTAGTGGTGCGCCAGCCCAGAGGGCTGGACACATCCCCTTGCGGCCTAGGGGCCCCACCGGGATGGGTGGCCCCACCCGGTGGACCCCCGGGGCCACTCCGGTGGTCCCGGGACGCTCCCTGTGACCCCCGGAGATCACCCGTTGGCCGAAACTGGACTTCCCATATATCAATCTTTACCTCCGGACCATTCCGGAACTCCTCGTGACGTCCGGGATCTCATTCGGGACTCCGAACAACTTTCGGGTTTCCACATGCATTTATCTCTACGACCCTAGCGTTACCGAACTTTAAGTGTGTAGACCCTACGGGTTCGGGAGACACGTAGACATGACCGAGACCACTCTCCGGTCAATAACCAACAGCGGGATCTGGATACCCATATTGGTTCCCACGTGTTCCTCGATGATCTTCATCGGATGAACCACTGTGTCAAGGATTCACTCAATCCCGTATGTTATTCCCTTTGTCCATCGGTACGGTACTTGCCCGAGATTCGATCGTCGGTATTCCCAATACCTTGTTCAATCTCGTTATGGCAAGTCTCTTTACTCGATCCGTAATCCATCATCCCGTGACTAACTACTTAGCCACATTGAGCTCATTATGATGATGTATTACCGAGTGGGCCCAGAGGTACCTCTCCGTCATACTGAGTGACAACATCCCAGTCTCGGTTCGTACCAACTCAACAGACACTTTCGGAGATACCCGATGCGTACCTTTATAGCCACCCAGTTACGTTGTGACGGTTGGCACACCCAAAGTACTCCTACGGTATCCGGGAGTTGTACAACCTCATGGTCTAAGGAATAAATACTTGACACTGAAAAGCTTATGCATTACGAACTATACGATCTCGTGTTATGCTCAAGTTTGGGTCTTGTCCATCACATCATTCTCCTAATGATGTGATCCCGTTATCACTGACATCTCATGTCCATGGTCAGGAAACCGTGACCATCTGTTGATCAACGAGCTGGTAACTAGAGACCTACCAGGGACTCATTGTGGTCTGTGTATTCACACATGTATCGCTGTTTCCGTACAATACAATTCAAGCATGAATAACAGACAATTATCATGAACAAGGAGATATAATAATAATGCTTTTATTATTGCCTCTAGGGCATATCTCCAACATACTTGACGAAACATCGTTGTGGTTTTGTATGCGTAGGTAAGAACGGTTCTTGCTAAGCCCGTAGCAGCCACGTAAAACTTGCAACAACAAAGTAGAGGACGTCTAACTTGTTTTTGCAGGGCATGTTGTGATGTGATATGGTCAAGACATGATGAGTTATACGGTTTTGTATGAGATGATCATGTTTTGTAAAGTTATCGGCAACTGGCAGGAGCCATATGGTTGTCGCTTTATTGTATGAAATGCAATCGCCATGTAATTGCTTTACTTTATCACTAAACGGTAGCGATAGTCGTAGAAGCAATAGTTGGCGAGACAACAACGATGCTACGATGGAGATCAAGGTGTCGCGCCGGTGACGAAGGTGATCATAACGGTGCTTTGAAGATGGAGATCAAAAGCACAAGATGATGATGGCCATATCATGTCACATATTTTGATTGCATGTGATGTTTATCTTATTATGCTTCTTATTTTGCTTAGAACGACGGTAGCATTATAAGATGATCCCTTACTAAATTTCAAGGTATAAGTGTTCTCCCTGAGTATGCACCATTGCGAAAGTTCGTCGTGCCGAGACACCACGTGATGATCGGGTGTGATAAGCTCTACGTTCAAATACAACGGGTGTAAGCCAGTTTTGCACACGCAGAATACTCGGGTTAAACTTGACGAGCCTAGCATATGCAGATATGGCCTCGGAACACTGGAGACCGAAAGGTCGAGCGTGAATCATATAGTAGATATGATCAACATAAGATGTTCACCATTGAAACTACTCCATCTCACGTGATGATCGGACATGGTTTAGTTGATTTGGATCACGTGATCATTTAGATGACCGGAGGGATGTCTATCTAAGTGGGAGTTCTTTAATTAATATGATTAAATTGAACTCTAATTTATCATGAACTTAGTCCTGATAGTTATTGCATATCTATGTTATTGTAGATCAATGGCCCGTGCTACCGTTCCTTTGAATTTTAATGCATTCCTAGAGAAAGCTAAGTTGAAAGATGATGGTAGCAATTACACGGACTGGGTCCGTAACCTGAGGATTATCCTCATTGCTGCACAGAAGAATTATGTCCTTGAAGCACCGCTAGGTGACAAGCCCCCTCCCGCTAATGTGGACGCTTTGAACGTCTGGCAATCGCGGTCTGATGACTACACGATAGTTCAGTGTGCCATGCTTTACGGCTTAGAACCGGGACTTCAACGACGTTTTCAACGTCATGGACCATATGAGATGTTCTAGGAGTTGAAGTTAATATTTCAAGCAAATGCCCGGATTGAGAAATATGAGATTTCCAACAAATTCTACAGCTGCAAAATGGAGGAGAATAGTTCTATCAGTGAACACTTACTCAGAATGTCTGGGTACTACAATCATATGACTCAACTTGGTTGCAAGGTTGACGAGGATAGTGTTATTGATAGAGTTCTTCAATCACTGCCACCAAGCTATAAAGGCTTTGTGATGAACTATAATATGCAAGGGATGCAAAAGACAATTCCCGAGCTCTTCGCCATGCTCAAAGCTACGGAGGTAGAAATCAAGAAGGAGCATCAAGTGTTGATGGTTAACAAGACCACTAGTTTCAAGAAAAAGGGCAAGGGAAAGAAGGGGAACTTCAAGAAGAATAGCAAGACAGTTGCTACTTCCACGAAGAAACCCAAATCTGGAGCCAAGCCTGAAACTGAGTGATTCTACTGCAAAGGGGACTGGACACTGGAAGCGGAACTGCCCCAAGTATTTGGCGGATAAGAAGGATGGCAAGGTGAACAAAGGTATATGTGATATACATGTTATTGATGTGTACCTTACTAATGCTCGTAGTAGTACCTCGGTATCTGATACTGGTTCGGTTGCTAATATTTGTAACTCGAAACAGGGACTACGGATTAAACGAAGATTAGCTAAGGACGAGGTGACGATGCGCGTGGGAAACGGTTCCAAAGTCGATGTGATCGCCGTCGGCACGCTACCTCTACATCTACCTTCGGGATTAGTTTTAGACCTAAATAATTGTTATTTGGTGCCAGCGTTGAGCATGAACATTATATCTGGATCTTGTTTGTTGCGAGATGGTTATTCATTTAAATCAGAGAATAATGGTTGTTCTATTTTAATGAATAATATCTTTTATGGTCATGCACCCTTAAAGAGTGGTCTATTCTTATTGGATCTCGATTGTAGTGATACACATATTCATAATATTGAAACCAAAAGATGCAAGGTTAATAATGATAGTGCAACTTATTTGTGGCACTGCCGTTTAGGTCATATTGGTGTAAAACGCATGAAGAAACTCCATAATGATGGACTTCTGGAATCACTTGATTATGAATCACTTGGTGCTTGCGAACCATGCCTCATGGGCAAGATGACTAAAACTCCGTTCTTCGGAACTATGGAGCGAGCAACAGATTTGTTGGAAATCATACATACTGATGTATGTGGACCAATGAGTGTTGAAGCACGCGGCGGGTATCATTATTTTCTGACCTTCACTGATGATTTGAGAAGATATGGGTATATCTACTTAATGAAACACAAGTCTGAAACATTTGAAAAGTTCAAAGAATTTCAGAGTGAAGTAGAGAATCATCGTAACAAGAAAATAAAGTTTCTACGATCTGATCGTGGAGGAGAATATTTGAGTTACGAGTTTGGTCTTCATTTGAAACAATGTGGAATAGTTTCACAACTCACGCCACCTGGAACACCACAGCATAATGGTGTATCCGAACGTCGTAACCGTACTTTATTAGATATGGTACGATCTATGATGTCTCTTACCGATTTACCACTATCGTTTTGGGGTTATGCTTTAGAGACAGCTGCATTCACGTTGAATAGGGCACCATCTAAATCCGTTGATACGACACCTTATGAACTATGGTTTGGCAAGAAACCAAAGTTGTCGTTTCTTAAAGTTTGGGGCTGCGATGCTTATGTGAAAAAGCTTCAACCTGATAAGCTCGAACCCAAGTCGGAGAAATGTGTCTTCATAGGATACCCAAAAGAGACTGTTGGGTACACCTTCTATCACAGATCCGAAGGCAAGATATTCGTTGCTAAGAATGGATCCTTTCTAGAGAAAGAGTTTCTCTCAAAAGAAGTGAATGGGAGGAAAGTAGAACTTGATGAGGTAATTGTACCTTCTCTCGGATTGGAAAGTAATACATCACAGAAAATTGTTCCAGTGATTCCTACACCAATCAGTGAGGAAGTTAATGATAATGATCATGAAACTTCGGATCAAGTTTCTGCTGAACGTCGTAGATCAACCAGAGTACATTCCGCACCAGAGTGGTACGGCAACCCAGTTCTGAAAATCATGTTACTAGACCATGATGAACCTACGAACTATGAGGAAGCGATGATGAGCCCAGATTCCGAAAAATGGCTTGAAGCCATGAAATCTGAGATGGGATCCATGTATGAGAACAAAGTGTGGACTTTGATTGACTTGCCCGATGATCGGCAGGCCATCGAAAATAAATGGATCTTCAAGAGGAAGACCGACGCAGACGGTAATGTTACTGTTTACAAAGCTCGACTTGTTGCGAAAGGTTTTCGACAAGTTCAAGGAGTTGACTACGATGAGACTTTCTCACCTGTAGCGATGCTTAAGTCTGTCCAAATCATGTTAGCAATTGCCGCATTTTATGATTATGAAATCTGGCAAATGGATGTCAAAACTGCATTCCTGAATGGATATCTCAAAGAAGAGTTGTATATGATGCAACCAGAAGGTTTTGTCGATCCAAAAGGTGCTAACAAAGTATGCAAGCTCCAGTGATCCATCTATGGACTGGTGCAAGCATCTCGGAGTTGGAATATACGCTTTGATGAGGTGATCAAAGCATATGGTTTTATACAGACTTTTGGAGAAGCCTGTATTTACAAGAAAGTGAGTGGGAGCTCTGTAGCATTTCTAATATTATATGTGGATGACATATTGTTGATTGGAAATGATATAGAATTTCTGGATAGCATAAAAGGATACTTGAATAAGAGTTTTCAATGAAAGACCTCGGTGAAGCTGCTTATATATTAGGCATCAAGATCTATAGAGATAGATCAAGACGCTTAATTGGACTTTCACAAAGCACATACCTTGATAAGATTTTGAAGAAGTTCAAAATGGATCAGTCAAAGAAAGGGTTCTTGCCTGTATTACAAGGTGTGAAGTTGAGTAAGACTCAATGCCCAACCACTGCAAAAGACAGAGAGAAAATGAAAGTCATTCCCTATGCCTCAGCCATAGGATCTATCATGTATGCAATGATGTGTACCAGACCTGATGTGTGCCTTGCTATAAGTCTAGCAGGGAGGTACCAAAGTAATCCAGGAGTGGATCACTGGACAGCGGTCAAAAGCATCCTAAAGTATCTGAAAAGAACAAAGGATATGTTTCTCGTGTATGGAGGTGACAAAGAGCTCGTCGTAAACGGTTACGTCGATTCTAGCTTTGACACTGATCCGGATGACTCAAAGTCACAAACCGGATATGTATTTTTATTGAACGGTGGAGCTGTCAGTTGGTGCAATTCCAAGCAGAGCGTCGTGGCGGGATCTACGTGTGAAGCGGAATACATAGCTGCTTCGGAAGCAGCAAATGAAGGAGTCTGGATGAAGGAGTTCATATCCGATCTAGGTGTAATACCTAGTGCATCGGGTCCAATGAAAATCTTTTGTGACAACACTGGAGCCATAGCCTTGGCGAAGGAATCCAGGTTTCACAAGAGAACAAAGCACATCAAAAGATGCTTCAATTCCATCCGCGATCTAGTCAAGGAAGGAGACATAGAGATTTGCAAAATACATACGGATCTGAATGTTGCAGACCCGTTGACTAAGCCTCTTCCACGGGCAAAACATGATCAGCACCAAGACTCCATGGGTGTGAGGATCATCACTTTGTAATCTAGATTATTGACTCTAGTTCAAGTGGGAGACTGAAGGAAATATGCCCTAGAGGCAATAATAAAGATGTTATTTGTATTTCCTTATATCATGATAAATGTCTTTTATTCATGCTAGAATTGTATTAACCGGAAACTTAGTACATGTGTGGATACATAGACAAAACAGTATGTCCCTAGTATGCCTCTACTAGACTAGCTCATTGATCAAAGATGGTTATGTTTCCTAGCCATAGACATGAGTTGTCATTTGATCAACGGGATCACATCATTAGGAGAATGATGTGATGGACAAGACCCATCCGTTAGCATAGCACTATGATAGTTTAGTTTTACTGCTATTGCTTTCTTCATGACTTATACATGTTCCTATGACTATGAGATTATGCAACTCCCGAATACCGTAGGAACACCTTGTGTGCTATCAAACGTCACAACGTAACTGGGTGATCATAAAGATGCTCTACAGGTGTCTCCGAAAGTATTCGTGGTGTTGGCATAGATCAAGATTAGGATTTGTCACTCCGAGTGTCGGAGAGGTATCTCTGGGCCCTCTCGGTAACACACATCACAATAAGCCTTGCAAGCAAAAGACTAATGAGTTAGTCACGAGATGATGTGTTACGGAACGAGTAAAGAGACTTGCCGGTAACGAGATTGAACTAGGTATAGAGATACCGACGATCGAATCTCGAGCAAGTAACATACCGATGACAAAAGGAACAACGTATGTTGTTATGCGGTTTTGACCGATAAAAGATCTTCATAGAATATGTAGGAGCCAATATGAACATCCAGGTTCCGCTATTGGTTATTGACCGGAGATGAGTCTCGGTCATGTCTACATAGTTCTCGAACCCGTAGGGTCCGCACGCTTAACGTTTGATGACGATCGGTATTATGAGTTTATGAGTTTTGATGTACCGAAGGTAGTTCGGAGTCCCGGATGAGATCACGGACATGACGAGGAGTCTTGGAATGTCCGAGACATAAAGATTGATATATTGGACGACGTTCGGACACCGGAAGTGTTCCGGAAAAGTTTCGGATTTAACGGGATTGCCGGAGGGGGTTACCGGAACCCCCTACGAGGGGGGATGGTCCATAGTGGGCCTTAAGGGAAAGAGAGAGGCAGCCCATAGGGCTGGCCGGCGCCCCACCTAGGGTTCCTAGTTGGACTAGGATTTGGGGGGGGGGGGCGCCACGTCTCCTTTTTCCTTTCCCTCTCTTCCTTCTTTTGGTGATTCCTACTAGGAATAGGATTGCAATCCTATTCCTAGTAGGAGTGCAACCCTAGCCGCACCAAACAAGGGCCGGCCGGCCTCCCCCCTTGCTCCTTTATATACGGGGGCAGGGGGCACCCAAAGACACACAAGTTGAATTGTTTTAGCCGTGTGCGGTGCCCCCCTCCACAGAAACACACCTCGGTCATACCGTCGCGGAGCTTAGGCGAAGCCCTGCGCCGGTGAATACATCATATCCGTCACCACGCCGTCGTGCTGACGAAACTCTCCCGTGAAGCTCAACTGGATCAAGAGCTCGTGGGACGTCATCAAGCTGAACGTGTGCTGAACGCGGAGGTGCCGTACGTTCGGTGCTTGATCGGTTGGATCGCGAAGAAGTTCGACAACATCAACCGCGTCACTTGACGCTTCCGCTCCCGGTCTACGAGGGTACGTAGACACACTCTCCCCTCTCGTTGCTATGCATCTAGTAGATAGATCTTGCGTGATCGTAGGAAAATTTAAAATACTACGTTCCCCAACAACAACGGCAGCGCCGCCCACTCGATGACTGGAGGTTCAACTCCGGCCACCCCCAAAGCTGCTGCTCCTCCTCACCACCTCCTCCTCCACAGCTGCTGCTCCTCCTCACTACCACCTCCTTCCCAACCGCACATCCTCCACCCCACCATGGCTCCTCCCCCAAACGCAGAAAAAGCTATCCCATAGCAAAAAAGCACCGTAGGGCGGTGGAGAATGCTACGATCTATCTATTCTATGCCTTGCTTGTGAAAAAGGGTGCAAAGTGGAGGAGATCGGCGCGGGGTAGCGAACTCTACAGAGAAGAACGAGAGGAAGATAAAGAAACATGGGCGAGCTGACCGGAGGAAGGAGACGACACGCCCGGCCTTATCCAGACCTTTTCGGTCAAGGCCTGGCCGAAAACCTCTTCGGTCGCGGGCTGGCCGAAAACGGCCCATTTCGGTCGCGCGTAGGCCGAAGCTACTATTTTCGGCCGGCCCGCCACCGACGCCACCTCTTCGGCCCAGCTAAGGCCCTTTTCGGCTAACTGCTGGACGAAAAGTCCTTTTCGGCCAAATACAGGCCGAAAACTACCTCTTCGGCCATCACAAGGCCGACGAGGTAATATTTTTGATTTTTTGGCAATGAGTACTATACTTTCTGAATTTGCTATAAAAAAAGCTGATAGTTTTGAAAAAAAAATCTGGTTAGTGAAACCCTTCAGCAAGAGAAGCCTTGGGGCTCGCTGGATGCAAGAAATAGTCCTCGTGATGTTTGTAAAGTATTTTGTTCAGTGCGCCAATTATACACTCCGTGCGGCCCAACTGGCCCATGCACAGGGGGCTGTGGGACGATATATAGACGGAAATCCCTATTCGCCGCTCGCTGCGGCAAAATGTCGGGCTACCTCACAGGGCAGCGCAGCGAACGACAAATCTGGGCCGGCCCACTTATACATAATGCGTCCAACCGGTTTTGGGAACCTTCTAGAAGGTTCCCTGAACCGGGTTTTTTCCTGTATCGTTTTTTTTGGGTTCTTTTTTGGCTTTCTATTGTTTTTTTATTTCCCTTTTTTCGTTTCTGTTTCTTTTCAATTTTTATGTTTTATGTTTTTTGTTTCATTTTCTTTTTCAAGTTTACTTTTCTTTTTCAGAACTTGTTTGCAGTTTTACAAAATGTTTATGATTTTCTTTTTTATTTCCTTTTCTATTCTTCTCTTTTAAAAAATATCAAAAAAATTAAATTTTGTTCATGTTTCCAAAAAATGATCAGTTTTTGAAAAAATGTTCTCCAAATTCAAAATCTGTTCTCGTTACACAAAAAGTACAAAACTTTCGAAATTCAGAAAATGTACTGGATTTCAATTTTTTGTTCACATATTCAAAAAATGTTCGTGCTTCCAAATTTGTTCGGGGTTTCTCAAAATTATTCTCCGTTTCAAAATATGTTCTCAGAATTCAAAAATTGTTCGTACTTTAGAAAATTGTTCGCACTTCCAAATTTGTTCAGGATTTTTCAAAATTGTTCTTTGTTTCAAAATTTGTTCTCAAGATTCAAAAAATGTTTGGGAATTGAAAAGAATGTTCCAGCTTTCCTAATTTGTTCACAAATTCAATAGTCGTTCATGTTTTTTTAATTTTGTTCACAAATTCAAAAAATGTTCTGGAAGTTTTAAAAAGTACACATTATTATTTTTTGTTCACAAATTCAAGAAATGTCCCCCTTTTTTAAATTTGTTTACATCATAAAAATGTTCCTGTTCTACAAAATTTGTACGAAAATTCAAAAATTGTTATTTTGAAGAAAATATTCATAATTTCGAAAAATACCGTTGTAGGAGAACAGATTTTGAAAATTTACAGGAACATTTCGAAATTTTCAAGAAATGTTTCTAAAATGTTTTTATTTCTAAAATCTCAATCCTGCTGGCTGTTGCTATAGTTTTTCGCGCTTAAATATTCAGTGCACGTTCGTGGTGGAGTGGCCAGCTCGTGGCGGTTCGCATCGGTGGTGGATGCGAGGTCGCGGAATCGAATCCCAGGGTTAACCTGCTTGTTTTTCGTGTTTTTTGCAAGCATGAGTGGCTTTCTTGACGGGCCGGCCCAGTCGTGCGTCGCGCGTGTGCGTCGAGTTTCGCGTTTGACGCAGAATGCGTCATATAGCAGGTCTCGATATAAACGATGTCTAGCGGGATGGTCCGTACGTTCCCGTAGTTAGTGTTTTCCATATTTTTTAATTTTATTTTGCTTATTAGGTTTTACTAGCAAAAAAGCCCGTGCGTTCCAGCGGGAGAGAAAATATAATACGCACTTCTTAACCTAACAACCATCACTCAAAATCATAATAGGTCCATCTCCTTTATTTTTGTAAGGCATCATACTTGTGTTGCGGCTTATCCTCCTTCTCACCCTCGCCGGCGACGGCCTCAGTGTTAACACAAAACAAAGCAAAAAAACGTGTTTAAATATGGTTAATCCTAAGGCGTCTCTCTCTCCCTCTATCC
>LR738711.1:950617611-950673113 GCA_902687465.1 Secale cereale
CCGTTGAACTGGATTCGATGGTTCACAATCTCAACAGGTACTATATAAGAGAAAAATGCTAAAAAATATGCCAACGTTTTCATTAAAATAACATGTTAAAACTCTTCTAAACAAGAGGTTATAAAACAAATCAAGAACAACCATAAAAAGACGCACCATCGATCATGCCACAAAATGTTAGATCATTTTTTTTTCATATTTTAGTTAGATTAAAAGTTGGATCTTCTATAACGCAAGAGAGAGGGGGAAAAAGGGACGAATCCCACAGTGAATGACACCAAACGTTTTACCGGTTGAACTGGATTCGATGGTGTTCATAATCAGAATATCAGATTGAATCTCAATTTATACGTCGACGAAATGTTGGACGCACGATGTCTCAACATTTCCAGTCCCCTTCTGAATTTCATTTTTGTATCCGGTCCCTAGGCGGCACATGGGGGCACCGGAAATTAAAGGAGAAAGCAGCACCGGCAGTGGCCTGCCGGGTGCAAGTAGGATGCAATCTTTCCTCGCCGAACGAGCAGTCCCTGTTGGGGAAGCTGCCGGGCGCGCTTTCCTCCGCGGGGTCGTCGGGTGCGCCGGTCGACGTACCTACCAGCTAAGCTGCACAAGCTCAATCAATGAAGCATGCATGGATGTGGCCATGGCTCCTCGCGTACGTGATGGCTTTGCATGAGGAAGAATGTGGTGAGGACCGATGGATGCCCAAAGCCCCGAATCCAGCTGCTCGTTGCCGCTTGCGTGCCCGCAGCACTGTTAGGCCAGGAAAGACGGATCCATCGGGCCTGCCTCTGCCCCTGCAACGTTTTCGGTGGCAGCTTTTGGTGCTTAGATCGGCGCGGATCGTGTCCCCTGGCTGCCTGCCTGCCCTCGTGATCACCACCGATAATATGCGCGGCTGGCCGGCCGCCAGCCTGCGTTGCGCCGAACAAACCCAACCACGATTGAATTAACCAGGGATGGTGATCCTGGTTTCCTTGGAACACAAGCTAAACAAACAGAGACCCGTCCGTACCCAAATGTGAACTCGATAATCTTTAGACGCGCATCATATCATGTCCTACTACCAATCAACAACCCCCATCATTATTAGATATTTTCTCCTTTTAATCTGCACTTTATTTTTTTCTTCCTTGACGGCGGCCAATGAATGATATAGGGGAGATTCCCCACGGATATGCGGGCACCGGAGACGTAGTGCCAGATAATCCTCATTTAGAAGAGAAGAATGTATGTGACAGTCGTGGACCATCCGCGGGCAAACTACCTATGCATGTTGTCATCCCCAAAGGGCGGGAAATGAATATGCATCAGCCCGGGGAACCGCTTATATCGGACTCTATGTTGAAGTCTTCAAGTTCTACACACCCATGTGGTACATAAATCAAAAGAAGGTCAACATGGATACACGCCCAAGGTCATATAAGGTTATAGTTTTGTCCAGGAGTTTCCGGCAGACAGAATTGATCTGGTCTTTAATGAGGTTATCCATGCAAATATCTTCCCTGTCAGCGCAGTGTCCACAGAGTTAATGATGCTTTGGGTACTTCATCAAGCTACAGATCCCCTACTCCCGCATGGTAAAGTGTCCTTACCTGATCCTTTCGACATGCACTGCCACAACCTGGAAACCACAGAAGGCAGGACGTCATCTCGGACTACATGTTCTCATTCTTTATTGTCAATCATCCACATACGGACACCTTTCTAGTGACATACTACGACAAGTAAGTCGTTAACGTTCACTCATTTATTTTGAAACATATAAATAGCCTTATGGTTTGATCTCATCAATACAGCGACCGACATTCGGTCGTAACCGCACTATTGCTGATGCGGGGCTTGGCTTATTTCTTCGATTCAAAGAGACACCCTGAAAAGCAATGGACTAGATTGAATAAGGTTTTAAATTATGCTCTCGCCAAGTGTAAGAACCCCAGAGAGACAATAACAGAACATTCAGAATTCAAGTTCTTCACTAGCGCTTGTTGCTATCAAGAAGAAAATGTGAAAACCTCTCAAGATCTGGCTACTATGCCATGGCTACCATGGATGACTTTTTGAAGAAAAGCAAATATTTGCATAATCATAGCCAGGTCATCAAGTGGTCCAAAGAGATGGAGAGAGACATGATTCTGGCTAACACCTTTTGGTGGTGTCCATGCACATGTATACTATGACATAGTCCTCATGGCTGACTGTGTGCACAAGATCACTTTTTAGAAGCCATTCAATGTTGCAGAAATGGTCCAAAGAGAATGAGTAGGAAGTTAAGCTAGCTCACTTTTGGACAGAGCATGAGAGCCTTCAAAAGGTTCTCATGAATGCCATCAATCAAGCGGTAGCGAGGATGAGGAGATGTTCTACTGTGGGTCAGAGAGCACAGAAATACGGGAGAGCATAGAAGTAGGAGACTTGAGAATTAAACATCAAAATGCCAATGGATGTTATCGCTAATGGATACATATATATGCTCCTTTGGAAGAACTTGCCAAACCTTAAAATATGTCATGTCACAATGCTTGTTGCCTTGCACTAGTCTATGAATTGCCTTGCGATCTTTAGTTTATATGTACGTGTGTCATATGTTCATATGATTACCTTATGATCCTTAGTTTATATGTACTGTGTCATATGTTTAAATGTACCTTGTGATCTTTTGTATTTGTATATATTTTGAATGTTGTTGTGTGCTAAAATTAACATATGGAATCACGGGAATAATTGTGGGAGGGGGTCTCTGTGGCAGACATGGAGAAGCGCTATCTATGGATGCGGGACAAGCATCCGGCAGAGCAGCTCAGGGAGGCGATGTTAACTTGGATCAAAAGTGTTCCAACGACCTAGTTGAAAGGATCGATATTGTTGACTAGAGGGGGGTTAATAGGCAACTACCAAATTTTAGCTTCTCTTAGAAAATTAGGTTTAGCAACAAATAGGTTGTCTAGACATGCAACTAGGTGAACAATCTAAATGATGCTAGCAAAACAATAACACAACCAAGCAAGAGATACAACACAAGTAAAGCTTGCACAAAGTAAAGGTAAGAAGTAACCACAAGTGAAGCCGGTGGAGACGAGGATGTGTTACCGAAGTTGCTTCCCTTTGAATGGGAAGTACGTCTCCGTTGGAGCGGTGTGGAGGCAAAATGCTCCCCAAGAAGCCACTAGGACCACTGTATTCTCCTCACGCCCTCGCACAATTCAAGATGCCCTGATTCCACTAATGGTCCCCTTGAAGGCGGCAACCGGACCTTTATAAACAAGGTTGGGGCTCTCTCCACAACTCAATTGGAGGCTCCCAGCATAACCACGGAGCTTCACCACAATGGATTGTGGATCCGAGAAGACCACTTCCGTCTAGGATGTCCAAACAACCAACAGTAACAAGTTGATGATGATGTAGAAGTCGGGGAACACAAATCGGTTTGGTGGAAGAGTAGATCGGGGGAACCTCCTCCTATCCTCAAAGTATTGTGAAGTTTGGGTGGTTGAGAGGGAGATCTCAAGATTTTGGTGGTTTGTGGATGGAGGAGCAAAGCTTGGGCAAAGTTTAGGGTTCGTAGGAGGAACAAGGGGGTTACAAATACCCCCACGGAGCAAATGCCCTTTGAGCATCCTCCGCCCCGGGTACCCGGGAAAAAGGGGTTCGGGCACCCGGACAAAACAGAGGGAAACAGATAGGTCTGGGCACCTGGATTGGACAGGGGAGGTGCAATGACCTAGACCGGGCACCCGGGCACCGCAAGCCCTGGGCACCCGGAAAAGCCAGGGAGGGGCAATGGGGCGGCTGGGAGAGGCCGGGCACATAGGGGTCCCAAACCCTAGGCACCCGCACCGGGCAGGGAGGAGGCAAGGTGACGGGGAAGGGGCCGGGCACCTGGAGGACCCGAACCCCGAGCACGCGCACCAGGCAGGGTGGTGGCAGGTGGGAGGCCGGGCACCCAGACCAGGCAGGGAGGAGGCGAGATGGTGGCAGGGAGGGGCCGGGCACCCGAGGGCCCCAAACCCCGAGCACGCGCACAAGGCAGTGTGGTGGCGAGGTGGTGGCAGGTGGGAGACCAGGCATCCACACCAGGCAGGGAGGAGGCGAGATGGTGGCGGGGAGGGGCCGGGCACCCGGGAGCCCAAATCGACATTATAGGGTTACCAACGTCCGTAGACACACAAGAGACGTCAATGCCCTGAAATAAACTTGACAACCGACATTAGTCCTCGCAAATCATATTGTGATAAATCATCAAAATTGTAATCGAGTGACAATTGCACTTTCAATCTCCCTGTTTTTGGTGAATTGATGACAATATGATTCGCACATGGCAAACAACAAAGAAGGAGGTAGAAATCAATGTCATGTGACACTATTGATGTAGAAGGCTCCCCCTTGACATGTGCATATTTGAAAATATGCTATGAATCCATATCACGTCATCAGGACGCCCCTCTACATCAATAGCCAAGTGCAACCTAATAAATGCAAATGAAATGAATAAGTTGCACAGGCTAGTTTGTCATCAAAAGAAAATTGAAGACACGGGTGCTAAGGATCACAAACTAAAGGTGTTGTGAGAGCATCATATATAAGCGAGAGCAAAGCAAATAAAAAGATAAAGGCATACCAAGATCTAGCTAACAAAGTCTCACACGCACATAAGAGAGTAGCTCACAACCAAAGAACAAAAAAGACACATAAAGCATTACAAGCCCATAGAAAGATCAAAGGAATGGCACGGGCTTGCATCTCTCCAAGCACACGGCGAATCCTAAAAGAACACTTATCCCCCTTTGGCATCGAGACACCAAAAAGGGAAAGGGAGATTCTGATTAAACACCCTAAACGTGACGAGGGGCATTGGCATCGTCATCATCTTCATCCTCAGGAATGTAGGCAAGACAAGGGTTGGAGTAGGCCATGGAAGCACTGTCAGTGTCCTCAGGTCCCCTAGGCTCGATCACCCCAGACTCACGCTCACAGGCATCCTTCAACTTTCGCATCTTACTCTTGCTGAAGTTGGTCTCCACCACTTTACGCCTAGGGGTGGACTGGCACATCTTGAACAAGTTTTTGAACCCACGAAACAACATGTTCTTCCCCTTCTTAGAAAAAGAAGGCGAAGACACAATAGCGTTAGCAAAAGCAGTGAGATCCTCTGAAGCAGCACCTCGTGAGGAGGAACCACCAACCTCAATAACCCAAGTAGCAACAGAAACCTTTGTATGCCCGGGATCCTTGCCCACCAAAGGTAACAGATCCTCATGAACTAGTGGCTTGTAGTTGACATGCCTCTTGCACACAAAGTGATGGGAAACCTTTTCAAGAGTCGTTCTTTGTCACGGATCTTCATCTCAATGAGAGCCTGAATAAATGGTGGAAACACGCATGACTTCTTTTCAAACACACACGACTTCATCTCCTCATTCACTAAATCGATAACATCCACTTTCCGTCCTTCATGAGCATAAATGAGAAGGTCAATGGTAGTGAAGCAAATCATATCAGAAGAGCTTGTCTTGGGATCCAATGACGTACGAAGGACCTGGTGAAGGGCGACATACTTGGGCAGCAAACCACGAATAGTGCCCACCATGGAATCTAGAGTACCCTGCTGATACGTCTCCAACGTATCTATAATTTTTTATTGTTCCATGCTATTATATTATCCTTCTAGGATATTTTATGGGATTTATTATACACTTTTATATTATTTTTGGGACTAACCTATTAACCCAGAGCCCAGTGCCAGTTTCTGTTTTTTCCTTGTTTTTGAGTTTCACATAAAAGGAATATCAAACGGAGTCCAATTGATGAGCCAATTTTTGATGATTTTATATGGACCAAAAGAAGCCCCCGAAGCAAAAGAGTTGGGCCAGGAGAGCCACGGGCTGCCCACGAGGGTGGGGCACGCGCCCTGGGCAGGGGGGCGCGCCCTCCTATCTCGTGGACAACCCAGAAGCCCCCCTGATGTGTGCCCTACGCCAAAAAATCCTATAAATATTGAAACCTTCGGATATTAACATAGATCGGGAGTTCCGCCGCCGAAAGCCTCTGTAGCCACCAAAAACCAATCTAGACCCCGTTCTGGCACCCTGTCGGAGGGGGGAATCCCTCTTCGCTGGCTATCTTCATCATCCCGGTGCTCTCCATGACGAGGAGGGAGTAGTCCACCCTCGGGGCTGAGGGTATGTACCAGTAGCTATGTGTTTGATCTCTCTCTCTCTCTCGTGTTCTTGAGATGGCACGATCTTGATGTATCGCGAGCTTTGCTATTCTAGTTGGATCTTATAATGCTTCTCCCCCTCTACTCTCTTGTAATGGATTGAGTTTTCCCTTTGAAGTTATCTTATCGGATTGAGTCTTTAAGGATTTGAGAACACTTGATGTATGTCTTGCACGTGCTTATCTATGGTGACAATGGGATATCATGTGATCTACTTGATGTATGTTTTGGTGATCAACTTGCGGGTTCCGTGACCTTGGGAATCTATGCATAAGGGTTGGCATACGTTTTCGTCTTGACTTTCCGGTAGAAACTTTAGGGCACTCTTTGAAGTTCTATGTGTTGGTTGAATAGATGTTTCTGAGATTGTGTGATGCATATCGTATAATCATGTCCGTGGATACTTGAGGTGACAATGGAGTATCTAGGTGACATTAGGTTTTGGTTGATTTGTGTCTTAAAGTGTTATTCTAGTACGAACTCTATGATAGATTGAACGTTACTACGGACTCTTGAATAGATCGATCAGAAAGAATAGCTTTGAGGTGGTTTCGTACCCTACCATAATCTCTTCGTTTGTTCTCCACTATTAGTTACTTTGGAGTGACTCTTTGTTGCATGTTGAGTGCTAGTAATATGATCCAATTATGTTATCCTTGTTGAGAGAACTTGCACTAGTGAAAGTATGAACCCTAGGCCTTGTCTACTATCATTGCAACACCGTTTATGCTCACGTTTACCACTTGCTAACTTGCTGTTTTTATATTTTCAGTTTACAAAACCTATATCTACCATCCATATTACACTTGTATCACCATCTCTTCATCGAACTAGTGCACCTATACAATTTACCATTGTATTGGGTGTGTTGGGGACACAAGAGACTCTTTGTTATTTGGTTGTAGAGTTGTTTGAGAGAGACCATCTTCGTCCTACGCCTCCCACAGATTAATAAACCTTAGGTCATCCACTTGAGGGAAATTTGCTACTGTCCTACAAACCTCTGCACTTGGAGGCCCAACAACGTCTACAATAAGAAGGTTGTGTAGTAGACATCAAGCTCTTTTCTGGCGCCATTGCCGGGGAGGTTAGTGCTTGAAGGTATATCTTTAGATCTTGCAATTGAATCTTTTAGTTTCTTGTTTTATCACTAGTTTAGTTCATAAAAGAAAACTACAAAAAAAATGGAATTAAGGTTACCTCACATGCTTCATCTTTTTAATATCTTTCGTGAAAATGATGGGAAGGAAAATTGTGCTCAAGTATTAGAAGAAGAATTACATAGAATGCTTGGCATGAAATATGTGAATGATGAGCATGATTGCAATGTTGTTAGTGTGAATCCGTTGAATATCCATGATGCTAATGATATGCAAAGCCACAAGCTTGGGGATGCTATGTTTGATGAAGATGATATGTTTAGTCCCCCAAGTTTTGATGAGCAAATTTATTATGATGAAAGCATGCCTCCTATTTATGATGATTATTGTGATGACTTGTATGCTATTAAGAATAATGATAACCATGAAACTTGTCATCATGATTTTAGTTTTCAATTGGATTATGCTTCACATGATAGTTATTTTGTTGAGTTTGCTCCCACTACTATTGATGAGAAGAATTTTGCTTATGATGGGAGTATTAAAATTTCTATGCAAGTAGATCATGAAAAGAATGCTTTATGTGCTGGTTATATTGTTGAATTCATTCATGATGCTACTGAAAATTATTATGAGAGAGTATCATATGCTTCTACATATTGCAATAATACCAAATTTCCTCTCTATGTGCTTAAAGTTTTAAAGTTATGCTTGTTTTCCCTTCCTATGCTAGTTGATTATCGTTCCCATAAGTTGTTTGCTCACAAAATCCCTATGCATAGGAAGTGGGTTAGACTTAAATGTGCTATTCATATGCTTAATTATGCTCCCGTTATGTTTCAATTGTTATCTTTTACACGAGCATCATTGAAATCATCATGCCTAGCTAGGGGCGTTAAACGATAGCGCTTGTTGGGAGGCAACCCAACTTTATTTTATTTTATTTGTTTTTGCTTCTGTTTAGGAATAAATATTGCATCTAGCTTCTGTTTAGATGTTGTTTTGTGTTTTAATTAGTGTTTGTGCCAAGTAGAACCTTTGGGAAGACTTGTGTGAAGTTTATATGATCTTGCTATGAAAAACAGAATCGTTAGCGCTCGCTAGAATGGTCATCAGATTTTACTGGAGCGTGCTATTTAGTTGATTCTTTTTGAAGATGATTAATAGAAAAATTCCTCACGTTTAAAAATTTATTTTGAATTTTTTGGAGTTACAGAAGTATGCAAAACCTGCAGATTACTACAAACTGTTCTGTTTTTGACAGATTCTGTTTTACGTGTGTTGTTTGCTTATTTCAATGCATCTATGAGTAGTATTGGGAAGTATGAATCATAGAGAAGTTGGAATACAGTAGGTTTAACACCAATATAAACAAAGATTGAATTCATTACAGTACCTTTGAGTAGTGGTTTGCTTTCTTATACTAACGGAGCTCACGAGATTTTTGTCTATGTTTTGTGTTGTGAAGTTTTCAAGTTTTGAGTATTGCTTTGATGGACTATGGAACAAAGAGTGGCAAGAGCCTAAGCTTGGGGATGCCCATGGCACCCCAAGGTAAAATTCAAGGACAACCAAAAGCCTAAGCTTGGGGATGCCCCGGGAAGGCATCCCCTCTTTCGTCTTCATCCATCGGTAACTATACTCGGAGCTATATTTTTATTCACCACATGATATGTGTTTTGCTTGGAGCGTCAATTTAGTTTATTTTGTTTTTCTTGCTGTTTGAATAGTATCCCAAGATCTAAAGTTCTTAAATGTTAGAGAGTCTTCACATAGTTACATAATTATTCAACTACTCATTGATCTTCACTTATATCTTTCGGAGTAGTTTGTCATTTCCTCTAGTGCTTCACTTATATCTTTTAGAGCACGGCGGTGGTTTTATTTTGAACAAATAGATGAACTCTCATGCTTCACTTATATCCTTTTGAGAGTCTATTAAAACAGCATGGTAATGTGTTTAGGCTATAAAACTAGTCTTCACATGATAGACATCCACTATCAATGTAGTAAAAACTTTCACACTAAGTGCATTGAATATGATGAGAAGTTGGATGCTTGATAAATGTTTTGAGATATGAGGATAGTGATATTAGAGTCATGCTAGTGGAGTTATTATGAAATTGAGAAATACTTGTGTTAAGGTTAGTGATTCCCGTAGCATGCACGTATGGTGAACCGCTATGTGACGAAGTTAGGGCATGAGGTATTTGTAAAGTGTCTACCTTTGTGCGGAGGTCGGGCACACGCAATGGTTAACTCCTACCAACCTCCCCCTAGGAGCATGCGTTGATTGCTTTGTTTTGATGACTCGTAGATTCTTGCAATAAGTATATGATTTCTTATGACTAATGTTGAGTCCATGGATTATACGCACTCTCACCCTTCCACCATTGCTAGCCTCTCTTGTACCACGCAACTTTCGCCGGTACCATACACCCACTATATATCCTTCCTCAAATCACCCACCATATTATTCCTCAAAACAGCCACCATACCTACCTATCATGGCATTTCGATAGCCATTCCGAGATATATTGCCATGCAACATTCCACCGTTCCGTTCATATGACACGCTTCATATTGTCATGCATGATCATGTAGTTGACATCGTATTTGTGGCAAGGCCACCATGCATAATTTTTCATACATGTCACTCTTGTTTCATTGCACATCCCGGTACACCGCCGGAGGCATTCATATAGAGTCATACTTTGTTGTAGTATCGAGTTGTAATATCGAGTTGTAATGAAAGTGTGATGATCATCATTTTTAGAGCATTATCCCATGGGAGGAAAGGCTAAATCAATAAAGCCCCTCCGCAAAAAAAGAAAAAAGAAAGAAAAGAAAGGCCAAAGAAAAAAGAAAGGCCCCAAAAAAAAGAAAAAAAGAAGAAAAGAAAAAGGGACAATTGCTACTATCTTTTTCCACATTTGTGCTTCAAAGTAGCACCATGTTCTTCATGATAGAGAGTCTCATGTTTAGTCACTTTCACATACTAGTGGGAATTTTCATTATAGAACTTGGCTTTAATATTCCAACGATGGACTTCCTCAAATGCCCTAGGTCTTCGTGAGCAAGCAAGTTGGATGCACACCCACTAGTTTCTTTTGTTGAGCTTTCATACATTTTTAGCTCTAGTGCATCCGTTGCATGGCAATCCCTACTCACTCACATTGATATCTATTGATGGGCACCTCCATAGCCCGTTGATACGCCTAGTCGATGTGAGGCTATCTCCCTCCTTTTTGTCTTCTCCACAACCACCTCTATTCCACCCATAGTGCTATGTCCATGGTCACGCTCATGTATTGCGTGAAAGTTGAAAGGTTTGAAAAGATAGAGTATGGAAACAAGTGCTCTGAAATCGGGGTTGTGCATGATATGAATATTTTGTGTGATAACGAGGGAGCATAGCCAAAACTATATGATTTTGTAGGGATAACTTTCTTTAGCCATAGCATTTTGAGAAGACATGATTGCTTTGTTAGTATGCTTGAAGTATTGTTATTTCTGAAGGAAATATGCCCTAGAGGCAATAATAAAGATGTTATTTGTATTTCCTTATATCATGATAAATGTCTTTTATTCATGCTAGAATTGTATTAACCGGAAACTTGATACATGTGTGAATACATAGACAAAATAGTATGTCCCTAGTATGCCTCTACTAGACTAGCTAATTGATCAAAGATGGCTATGTTTCCTAGCCATAGACATGAGTTGTCATTTGATCAACGGGATCACATCATTTGGAGAATGATGTGATGGACTAGACCCATCCGTTAGCATAGCACTATGATCGTTTAGTTTTACTGCTATTGCTTTCTTCATGACTTATACATGTTCCTATGACTATGAGATTATGCAACTCCCGAATACCGTAGGAACACCTTGTGTGCTATCAAACGTCACAACGTAACTGGGTGATCATAAAGATGCTCTACAGGTGTCTCCGAAAGTATTCGTGGTGTTGGCATAGATCAAGATTAGGATTTGTCACTCCGAGTGTCGGAGAGGTATCTCTGGGCCCTCTCGGTAACACACATCATAATAAGCCTTGCAAGCAAAAGACTAATGAGTTAATCACGAGATGATGTGTTACGGAACGAGTAAAGAGACTTGCCGGTAACGAGATTGAACTAGGTATAGAGATACCGACGATCGAATCTCGGGCAAGTAACATACCGATGACAAAAGGAACAACGTATGTTGTTATGCGGTTTGACCGATAAAGATCTTCGTAGAATATGTAGGAACCAATATGAGCATCCAGGTTCCGCTATTGGTTATTGACCGGAGATGAGTCTCGGTCATGTCTGCATAGTTCTCGAACCCGTAGGGTCCGCACGCTTAACGTTTGATGACGATCGGTATTATGAGTTTATGAGTTTTGATGTACCGAAGGTAGTTCGGAGTCCCGGATGAGATCACGGACATGACGAGGAGTCTCGGAATGTCCGAGACATAAAGATTGATATATTGGATGACTATATTCGGACACCGGAAGTGTTCCGGAAAAGTTTCGGATTTAACGGGATTGCCGGAGGGGGTTACCGGAACCCCCTACGAGGGGGGATGGTCCATAGTGGGCCTTATGGAAAAGAGAGAGGCAGCCCATAGGGGCTGACCGGCGCCCCACCTAGGGTTCCTAGTTGGACTAGGATTGGGGGGCGCCACCTCTCCTTCTTTTCCTTTCCCTCTCTTCCTTCTTTGGTAATTCCTACTAGGAATAGGATTGCAATCCTATTCCTAGTAGGATTGCACCCTAGCCGCACCATAGGAAGGGCCGGCCGGCCTCCCCCTTGCTCCTTTATATACGGGGGCAGGGGGCACCCAAAGACACACAAGTTGAATTGTTCCAGCCGTGTGCGGTGCCCCCCTCCACAGAAACACACCTCGGTCATACCGTCGCGGTGCTTAGGCGAAGCCCTGCGCCGGTGAATACATCATATCCGTCACCACGCCGTCGTGCTGACGAAACTCTCCCGTGAAGCTCAACTGGATCAAGAGCTCGTGGGACGTCATCAAGCTGAACGTGTGCTGAACACGGAGGTGCCGTACGTTCGGTGCTTGATCGGTTGAATCGCGAAGAAGTTCGACTACATCAACCGCGTCACTTGACGCTTCCGCTTCCGGTCTACGAGGGTACGTAGACACACTCTTCCCTCTCGTTGCTATGCATCTGGTAGATAGATCTTGCGTGATCGTAGGAAATTTTTAAAATACTACGTTCCCCAATAGTGGCATCATGAGCTAGGTCTATGCGTAGATGATATGCACGAGTAGAACACAATGAGTTGTGGGCGATACTAGTCATACTGCTTACCAGCATGTCATACTTTGCTTCGGCGGTATTGTGAGATGAAGCGGCCCGGACCGACATTACGCGTACGCTTACGCGAGACTGGTTTCACCGTTACGAGCACTCGTTGCTTAAAGGTGACTGGCGGGTGTCTGTCTCTCTCACTTTAGCTGAATCAAGTGTGGCTACGCCCGGTCCTTGTGAAGGTTAAAACAACACATACTTGACGAAACATCGTTGTGGTTTTGTATGCGTAGGTAAGAACGGTTCTTGCTAAGCCCATAGCAGCCACGTAAAACATGCAACAACAAAGTAGAGGACGTCTAACTTGTTTTTGCAGGGCATGTTGTGATGTGATATGGTCAAGACATGATGAGTTATACGGTTTTGTATGAGATGATCATGTTTTGTAAAGTTATCGGCAACTGGCAGGAGCCATATGGTTGTCGCTTTATTGTATGAAATGCAATCGCCATGTAATTGCTTTACTTTATCACTAAGTGGTAGCGATAGTCGTAGAAGCAATAGTTCGCGAGACGACAACGATGCTACGATGGAGATCAAGGTGTCGCGCCGGTGACGAAGGTGATCATGACGGTGCTTTGGAGATGGAGATCAAAAGCACAAGATGATGATGGCCATATCATGTCACATATTTTGATTACATGTGATGTTTATCTTATTATGCTTCTTATTTTTCTTAGAACAACGGTAGCATTATAAGATGATCCCTTACTAAATTTCAAGGTATAAGTGTTCTCCCTGAGTATGCACCGTTGCGAAAGTTCGTCGTGCCGAGACACCACGTGATGATCGGGTGTGATAAGCTCTACGTTCAAATACAACGGGTGTAAGCCAGTTTTGCACACGCAGAATACTCGGGTTAAACTTGACGAGCCTAGCATATGCAGATATGGCCTCGGAACACTGGAGACCGAAAGGTCGAGCGTGAATCATATAGTAGATATGATCAACATAAGATGTTCACCATTGAAACTACTCCATCTCACGTGATGATCGGACATGGTTTAGTTGATTTGGATCACGTGATCATTTAGATGACCGGAGGGATGTCTATCTAAGTGGGAGTTCTTAAGTAATATGATTAAATTGAACTTTAATTTATCATGAACTTAGTCCTCGTAGTATTAGCATATCTATGTTGTAGATCAATAGCTCACGATGTTGCTCCCCATTTACTTTTTATATGTTCCTAGAGAAAACTAAAGTTGAAAGATGTTAGTAGCAATGATGCGGAATTGTTCCGTGATCTGAGGATTATCCTCATTGCTGCACAGAGAAATATGTCCTTGATGCACCGCTAGGTGACAGACCTATTGCAGGAGCAGATGTAGACGTTATGAACGTTTGGACAAAAGCTCGGTATGATGACTACTTGATATTTTAGTGCACCATGCTTTACGGCTTATAACCGGGACTTCAAAAACCGTTTTGAACGCCACGGAGCATATGAGATGTTCCAAGAGTTGAAATTAGTATTTCATACTCATGCCCATGTCGAAAGGTATAAGACTTCTGACAGTACTTTGCCTACAAGATGGAGGAGAATAGCTCAACCAGTGAGCATGTGCTCAGATTGTCTGGGTACTACAATTACTTGAATCAAGTGGGATTTAATCTTCCAGATAAGATAGTAATTGACAAAGTTCTCTAGTCACTATCACCAAGTTAGTAGAACTTCGTGATGAACTATAATATGCAAGGGATGACGAAGGTAATTCCCGAGCTCTTCGCAATGCTGAAATTGGCGAAGGTAGAAATCAAGAAAGAACATCAAGTGTTGATGGTTAATAAGACCACTTGTTTCAAGTAAAGGGCAAAGGGATAGAAGGGGAACTTCAAGAAGAATGACAAGCAAGTTGTCACTACCATGAAGAAACCCAAAGCTAAACTCAAGCCTAAAACTAAGTGCTTCTACTGCAAAGGAAATGGTCACCGGAAGTGGAACTGCCCTAGATACTTGGCGGATAAGAAGGATGACAAAGTGAACAAAGGTATATTTGATATACAGATTATTGATGTGTATTTTACTAGTGTTCATAGCAACCCCTCGGTATTTGATACTGGTTCAGTTGCTAAAGAGTAGTAACTCGAAATGGGAGTTGCATAATGAACAGAAACTAGTTAAAGGATGAAGTGACGATGTGTATTGGAAGCAGTTCCAAGATTGATATGATCATCATCGCACACTCCCTATACTTTCGGGATTAGTGTTGAACCTAAATAAGTGTTATTTGGTGTTTGTGTTGAGCATGAATATGATTTGATCATGTTTATTGCAATACGGTTATTCATGTAAGTTAGAGAATAATTGTTGTTCTGTTTACATGAATAAAACCTTCTATGGTCATACACCCAATGAAAATAGTTTGTTGGATCTCGATCGTGTGATACACATATTCATAATATTGAAGCCAAAAGATGCAAGGTTAATAATGATAGTGCAACTTATTTGTGGCACTGCCGTTTAGGTCATATTGGTATAAAGCGCATGAAGAAACTCCATAGTGATGGACTTTTTGAAATCACTTGATTATGAATCACTTGGTTCTTGCGAACCATGCCTCATGGGCAAGATGACTAAAACTCTGTTCTCCGGAACTGTGGAGCGAGCAACAGAGTTGTTGGAAATCATACATACTGATGTATGCAGACCAATGAGTGTTGAAGCTCACGGCGGGAATCGTTATTTTCTGACCTTCACTGATGATTTGAGCAGATATGGGTATATCTACTTAATGAAGCACAAGTCTGAAACATTTGAAAAGTTCAAAGAATTTCAGAGTGAAGTGGAGAATCATCGTAACAAGAAAATAAGAGTTTCTACGATATGATCGTAGAGGTAAAATATTTGAGTTAGCGAGTTTGGCCTTCAGTAAAAACAATGTGAAATAGTTTCACTACTCACGCCACCTGGAACACCACAGTGTAATGGTGTGTCCGAACGTCATAACCGTACTTTATTAGATATGGTGCAATCGATGATGTCTCTTACCGATCTACCACTATTGCTTTTGGGGTTATGCATTAGAGATAGCTACATTCACGTTAAATAGGGCACCATCTAAATCCGTGGAGATGACACCGTATGAACTGTGGTTTGACGAGAAACCTAAGCTGTCATTTTTTTTAAGTTTGGGACTGCGATGCTTATGTGAAAAAGTTTCAACATGATAAGCTCGAACCCAAATCGGAGAAGTAAATCTTCATAGGATACCCAAAAGAAACTGTTGGGTACACCTTCTATCACAGATCCGAAGGCAAGGTCTTTGTTGCTAAGAGTGGATCCTTTCTAGAGAAGGAGTTTCTCACGAAAGAAGTGAGTGGGAGGAAAGTAGAACTTGATGAGGTAGTTGTACATTCTCCCGAATTGGAAAGTGGAACATCA
The DNA here is from genome assembly GCA_902687465.1 of Secale cereale. Lineage (NCBI taxonomy): Eukaryota > Viridiplantae > Streptophyta > Magnoliopsida > Poales > Poaceae > Secale > Secale cereale. Next base: position 950,633,646 of record LR738711.1, read on the forward strand.
CAGAAACTAGTTCCAGTGATTCCTACACCAATTAGTGAGGAAGCTAATGATGATGATCATGAAACTTCAGATCAAGTTTCTGCTGAACGTCGTAGATCAACCAGAGTACGTTCCGCACCAGAGTGGTACGGCAACCCAGTTCTGGAAGTCATGTTACTAGACCATGATGAACCTGCGAACTATGAGGAAGCGATGATGAGCCCAGATTCCGCAAAATGGCTTGAGGCCATGAAATCTGAGATGGGATCCATGTATGAGAACAAAGTGTGGACTTTGGTTGACTTGCCCGATGATCGGCAAGCCATCGAAAATAAATGAATCTTCAAGAGGAAGACTGACGCTGACGGTAATGTTACTGTTTACAAAGCTCGACTTGTTGCGAAAGGTTTTCGACAAGTTCAAGGAGTTGACTACGATGAGACTTTCTCACCCGTAGCGATGCTTAAGTCTGTCCGAATCATGTTAGCAATTGCCGCATTTTATGAAATCTGGCAAATGGATAACAAAACTGCATTCTTTAATGGATTTATTAAAGAAAAATTGTATATGATGCAACTCGAAGGTTTTGTCAATCCTAAAGGTGCTAACAAAATGTGCAAGCTCCAGCGATCCATCTATGGACTGGTGCAAGCATCTCGGAGTTGGAATATACGCTTTGATAAGTTGATCAAAGCATATAGATTTATACAGACTTACGGTGAAGCCTGTATTTACAAGAAGTGAGTGGGAGCACTACAACCTTTCTGATAAGTATATGTGAATGACATATTGTCGATCGGAAATGATGTAGAATTTTCTGGAAAGCATAAAGGAGTGTTTGAAAGGAGTTTTTCAAAGAAAGACCTTGGTGAAGCTGCTTACATATTGGGCATCAAGATCTATAGAGATAGATCAAGACGCTTGATAAGACTTTCGATAAGAGCATACCTTGATAAGATTTTGAAGTAGTTCAAAATGGATCAGTCAAAGAAGGAGTTCTTGCCTGACTTGTAAGGTGTGAAGTTGAGTAAGACTCAAAGACAGACCACGGCAGAAAAATATAGAGAGAATGAAAGTCATTCCCTATGCCTCAGCCATAGGTTCTATAAAGTATGCCATGATGTGTACCAAACATGTTGTGTACCTTGCCATGAGTTTGTCAAGGGGGTACAATAGTGATCCAGGAGTAGATCACTGTACAGCGGTCAAAATTATCCTTAGTAACTGGATGACTAAGGAAATGTTTCTCGATTATGGAGGTGATAAAGAGTTCGTCGTAAAGGGTTACGCCGATGCAAGCTTTGACACTAAATCCAGATGACTCTAAGTATCAATCTGGATGCGTATTGAAAGTGGGAGCAATTAGCTAGAGTAGCTCTATGCAGAGCATTGTAGACATAGAAATTTGCAAAATACATACGGATCTGAATGTGACAGACCCGTTGACTAAACTTCTCTCACAAGCAAAACATGATCACACCTTATTACTCTTGGGTATTAATCACATAGCGATCTGAACTAGATTATTGACTCTAGTAAACCCTTTGGGTATTGGTCACATGGCGATGTGAACTATGGGTGTTATTCACATAACGATGTGAACTATCGGTATTAAATCACATGGCGATGTGAGCTAGATTATTGACTCTAGTGCAAGTGGGAGACTGAAGGAAATATGCCCTAGAGGCAATAATAAAGATGTTATTTGTATTTCCTTATATCATGATAAATGTCTTTTATTCATGCTAGAATTGTATTAACCGGAAACTTGATACATGTGTGAATACATAGACAAAATAGTATGTCCCTAGTATGCCTCTACTAGACTAGCTCATTGATAAAAGATGGCTATGTTTCCTAGCCATAGACATGAGTTGTATTTGATCAACGGGATCACATCATTAGGAGAATGATGTGATGGACTAGACCCATCCATTAGCATAGCACTATGATCGTTTAGTTTTACTGCTATTGCTTTCTTCATGACTTATACATGTTCCTATGACTATGAGATTATGCAACTCCCGAATACCGTAGGAACACCGTGTGTGCTATCAAACGTCACAACGTAACTGGGTGATCATAAAGATGCTCTACAGGTGTCTCCGAAAGTATTCGTGGTGTTGGCATAGTTCAAGATTAGGATTTGTCACTCCGAGTGTCGGAGAGGTATCTCTGGGCCCTCTCGGTAACACACATCATAATAAGCCTTGCAAGCAAAAGACTAATGAGTTAGTCACGAGATGATGTGTTACGGAACGAGTAAAGAGACTTGCCGGTAACGAGATTGAACTAGGTATAGAGATACCGACGATCGAATCTCGGGCAAGTAACATACCGATGACAAAAGGAACACCGTATGTTGTTATGCGGTTTGACCGATAAAGATCTTCGTAGAATATGTAGGAACCAATATGAGCATCCAGGTTCCGCTATTGGTTATTGACCGGAGATGAGTCTCGGTCATGTCTGCATAGTTCTCGAACCCGTAGGGTCCGCACGCTTAACGTTTGATGACGATCGGTATTATGAGTTTATGAGTTTTGATGTACCGAAGGTAGTTCGGGGTCCCGTATGAGATCACGGACATGACGAGGAGTCTCGGAATGTCCGAGACATAAAGATTGATATATTGGACGACTATATTCGGACACCAGAAGTGTTCCGGAAAAGTTTCAGATTTAACGGGATTGCCAGAGGGGGTTACCGGAACCCCCTACGAGGGGGGATGGTCCATAGTGGGCCTTATGGAAAAGAGAGAGGCAGCCCATAGGGGCTGACCGGCGCCCCACCTAGGGTTCCTAGTTGGACTAGGATTGGGGGGCGCCACCTCTCCTTCTTTTCCTTTCCCTCTCTTCCTTCTTTGGTAGTTCCTACTAGGAATATGATTGCAATCCTATTCCTAGTAGGATTGCACCCTAGCCGCACCATAGGAAGGGCCGGCCGGCCTCCCCCTTGCTCCTTTATATACGGGGGCAGGGGGGCACCCAAAGACACACAAGTTGAATTGTTCCAGCCGTGTGCGGTACCCCCCTCCACAGAAACACACCTCGGTCATACCGTCGCGGTGCTTAGGCGAAGCCCTGCGCCGGTGAATACATCATATCCGTCACCACGCCGTCGTGCTGACGAAACTCTCCCATGAAGCTCAACTGGATCAAGAGCTCGTGGGACGTCATCAAGCTGAACGTGTGCTGAACACGGAGGTGCCGTACGTTCGGTGCTTGATCGGTTGAATCGCGAAGAAGTTCGACTACATCAACCGCGTCACTTGACGCTTCCGCTTCCGGTCTACGAGGGTACGTAGACACACTCTTCCCTCTCGTTGCTATGCATCTGGTAGATAGATCTTGCGTGATCGTAGGAAATTTTTAAAATACTACGTTCCCCAACAATTTCTTATGTCAATATAGACTTTTACCTTGAATCTTTCAGATCTGAACATTCATGCCACAATTAAGAGAATTACATTGAAAAGCTATATTGGTTAGCATTCCACATCAAAAACTCTTTCTTTATCATTTACCTACTCGAGGACGAGCAGGAATTAAGCTTAGGGATGCTTGATACGTCTCAAATGTATCTATAATTTTTTATTGTTCCATGCTATTATATTATCCTTCTAGGATGTTTTATGGGCTTTATTATACAATTCTATATTATTTTTGGGACTAACCTATTAACCCAGAGCCTAGTGCCAGTTTATGTTTTTTCCTTGTTTTTGAGTTTCGCAGAAAAGGAATATCAAACGGAGTCCAATTGACGAGCCAATTTTTGATGATTTTTCTGGACCAAAAGAAGCCCCCGAAGCAAAAGAGTTGGGCCAGGAGAGCCATGGGCTGCCCACGATGGTGGGAGGCGCGCCCTGGGCAGGGGGGCGCGCCCTCCTATCTCGTGGACATCCCAAAAGCCCCCTTGACGTGTGTCCTACGCCAAAAACTCCTATAAACACTGAAACCTTCGGAAATTAACCTAGATTGCGAGTTCCACCGCCGAAAGCCTCTGTAGCCACAAAAAACCGATCTAGACCCCATTCTGGCACCCTGCCGGAGGGGGGAATCCCTCTCCGGTGGCTATCTTCATCATCCCGGCGCTCTCCATGACGAGGAGGGAGTAGTCCACCCTCGGGGCTGAGGGTATGTACCAGTAGCTATGTGTTTGATCTCTCTCTCGTGTTCTTGAGATGGCACAATCTTGATGTATCGCGAGCTTTGCTATTCTAGTTTGATCTTATAATGCTTCTCCCCCTCTACTCTCTTGTAATGGATTGAGTTTTCCCTTTGAAGTTATCTTATCGGATTGAGTCTTTAAGGATTTGAGAACACTTGATGTATGTCTTGCACGTGCTTATCTGTGGTGACAATGGGATATCATGTGATCTACTTGATGTATGTTTTGGTGATCAACTTGCGGGTTCCGTGACCTTGGGAATCTATGCATAGGGGTTGGCACATGTTTTCGTCTTGACTTTCCGGTAGAAACTTTAGGGCACTCTTTGAAGTTCTATTTGTTGGTTGAATAGATGTTTCTGAGATTGTGTGATTTATATCGTATAATCATGTCCACGGATACTTGAGGTGACAATGGAGTATCTAGGTGACATTATGGTTTTGGTTGATTTGTGTCTTAAGGTGTTATTCTAGTACAAACTCTATGATAGATTGAACGTTACTACAGACTCTTGAATAGATCGATCAGAAAGAATAACTTTGAGGTGGTTTCGTACCCTACCATAATCTCTTCGTTTGTTCTCCGCTATTAGTTACTTTGGAGTGACTCTTTGTTGCATGTTGAGTGCTAGTAATATGATCCAATTATGTTATCCTTGTTGAGAGAACTTGCACTAGTGAAAGTATGAACCCTAGGCCTTGTCTACTATCATTGCAACATCGTTTATGCTCACGTTTACCACTTGCTACCTTGCTGTTTTTATATTTTCAGTTTACAAAAACCTATATCTACCATCCATATTGCACTTGTATCACCATCTCTTCGCCGAACTAGTGCACCTATACAATTTACCATTGTATTGGTGTCGGGGGAAACTGTCCGCCACGAACACCTATGGGACCGGAGCCCCTTGTCTGTGCGGTACGAGGGCGGAGGGAGCACGAAGAGCAGATCGTAGCGAGCACGCGGGCAGTTTTACCCAGGTTCGGGCCGCGGTAGACGCGTAAAACCCTACTCCTGCTTGGTGATGTATTGAGTTTGAGCGCTCGGGAGCTTGAAGAAGCAGCTACACCCAGCGCGAGAGTGATCTAGGTTCCGAACCCCCTCCACGTTGTGCATGGGCCTCCTTTTATAGTGCAAGGGGTCACCGACAGGTGTCAACGTAGGAGAAAGGGGTAAAAATGTAAAAGAGGTGGTAGTTGTAACAGTGCGGGAACGGTGGAGCTACAGTACAGAACAGTGGTCTATACCTACTCTAACAGTGGGGGACAAGGGCATTTAATGCCCGTCGCCGTCGACCCCAAAAGCTCCCGCCTTAGCGTCTCCGTCTGCCACGGCGATGGATCCATCACCGTGGAGTGCCACCGTGTACCCCAGGCTGCACAGCCATCTGCCACGCGTCCCTGGATAGGCCCCAGGGCGACGCGTGGGCCGATGAGCTGGAGCGTGGGCACACAGCGCAGCCTTCCCGGCAAGCACCTTGCCGGGGCTTTGATCTTGCCGGGCCCGGGAGCTTGCCGCTCCCCGGGCCCTTGCCGGGGCACATATAGCGCCGAGGCGTTGTCTTCTAGTCTTCCTGGCAAGCTCCTCTTGCCAGGGTCTTGTGTTAGCGGGGCAGTCTTGAGCCTGGTACGGCCTTCCCGGCAAGCTCCTCTTGCCGGGGTCTCGATCTCATGTCTTGTATACTTTGTTTTTGAATGGTTTAATAGGGAGCAGGAAAGGTCTCCGGCGAGCACGCGGTAAACCCTGCCGCGGGAAGCTGCAACTGTCCGTGCACAAGTTGGGGTACTAAGGTACCCCTACCTTAGTACACCGACAGGAGCCCCCGGGCCTGGGCCACACACGGTGCCGAGCGCTGTTGGGCCAGGCCCAAAACAGTGCACGGGCACCCGCGGCCCGCGGCGCGCCAAATCCACTTCCATATCCGCCGCACCCCACGGTAACGGCACGCGTCGATCGCGGCGCCGTGGGATGGGACGTGCCCACGATCTCTTAATGGAAAAGGGCGAAACGCCCCCCCACTCCCCCATAAAAGCAGAGGAAGCGTGCGTGGTTCCCCTCCTTGCGCTTTCATTGCATCGTCTTCCTTCTCCAAAGATTCTCTCTTGCGCTCTGCCTCCATATCTCCGCCGCCGCCGAGCTCTTCGTTCCCCTCCTTCCGCCGCGTCCGCCATGGCCCCAAAGACCGACAAGGCGAAGGCGGAGAAGTCCAAGCGGGAGAAATCGGAGCAAGCGGCCAAGCTCATCGCGTACCGGAAGCGGCATGTCGTCTTCCCGCCGAAGCTCGGCGTGCGGGAGCTCTGGAACAAGTATTACTTGTTCTGGTCCAAGGAAACCGACGCGCATCCCCGCACGCGAGCATATCCGGCCGCCGCCAAGGACAGCTATCCCGGCGGGTACTACTTTTTTGCTGCCTTCTTTCATTGTGGTCTCTGTCCTCCTTTCTCAAACTTCTTCTGCGACGTCATGAACACATACGGCCTCCATCTGCTTGACTTCACCCCCAACGCCATCCTCACCATGGCGGTTTTCGCACACATGTGCGAAAACTTCATAGGAGTCCACCCCAATGTAGCGCTCTTTAGACACTTCTTCACTCCTAGAGCCGAGGCCGATGCCCCCCTCTCCGGAGGAATTTCTTGGGTCTTTCGTCTGAATAAAAAGGGTGCGTACTTGCCGGGGGAGCTCCGCGGCAAGTGGGAGGAATGACGAGCGGAGTGGTGCTGGATCGTCGAAGACCAGCCGCAAGCCTTCACCGCGCCGCGCACAACGCCCATCGTGCGCGGCAGGGACTGGAGTGAGCTGGACTCGGACGATATCAAGCTCGATATCGCCCTTGTCCGGATTCTTCGTCTTCGGATGGCCAAGCTGTCAGTTGCTGAGGTGGGCGCAGATTTCCTCCGCCGGCGCATCGCCCCTCTCCAAGACCGGAAGAGGCCGGCCTGGGAGTACGGCGGCCCGGCAGACATCATGAGGCTGCGCCCCGGGCTCAACTTCAACTTCACCACGCTGGAGCTGAGGGGAATGGTCCGGGAACTCTTCAAGTACGACCCGGCACACCCCGAGTGGTTCAGGACTCCCCGGGAAGTGGTGCCGCTCTGCAACAACATCGTCAGGGATCGGATCCTCGCCATGATGCCCATGTGTGACTCGCACGGCTTGGACCGCACGTGGATTGCTCCGAATCCTATCGACGTCCTCAACTTCTACGACAACCTCGCAGAGGTGGCGAAGAACAAGGACGACCTCAAGCTGCACACACGGGACACCACCGACCAGGAGATCGCCTACATAGCTTCCCGGGCTGAAGAGGCCGCCGCAGCCGCGGTGGCAGGAATTTTCGGATATTCGCCGGAGGAGGCGGAAGCTGCGGACGCGTCCACCCAGGCGGAGGAGGCGGAGATCCGCAGGTTGCTGAATCTTCCTCCCGACGCGCTCGCCGGGGTCCCCTCGCTGAGGCACTCCGGGATCCACGGGATCGCGGCCGAGGCCGCGGCAATGGAGGGTACCGCCGGAGGGAGCAGAGGCGCCGCGAGGGGCGGAGGCGCCAAGGGTAAGGGGGCCGCAGCGCAGGACGCTGGGCCCAGTGAGCCGGCCGGGGAAGAGGAGGAGGAGGAGGAGGCCGAGGACTCCGGCGGATCCACGGAGTTGTACGCCGACGACCTCTCCTCGTCGGAGGGCTCCCCTCCCCCGGCAAGCCCGAGGCAGTCCCCGGCGAAGCGCCTCCGCAAGGCGGCGACGGGGGAGAGGGCGCAGGCGCCCCGGCAACAGCCACCTCGCCGGGCGGCTCCCCGGGGGAGTCAAGCCGCGCCAAGGCCTTCCGGCGCACCAGCCACAGCGGAGGCAGCCCGCGCGCGGACAACGACGGAGGCGCCTCGCAGGCCGGCGCCGAGCAGGCAAGGGTCTTCTCGGAGCGGAGCAGCGGCTCCGCCCGCTCCTCGGGCGCCGGCTACCACAGGGGCTGGGTCTTCGCAGCCCCCAGCCCCGGTGAACACCAAGCGCGCGAGGGAGTCTTCGTCTTCCGCTCCTCGCGTCGACGCGCCCACGGTGGAGTATGATTTCTCCGCCCTGAGCGAGGACGACGAGGAGGACCAGGAGTAAGGATCCAGGGCCTTACATCTTCTCGATTTCTGTCTTGATTTTTTTGTTAATGCTGACTCTGTTCATTGCTTCTGATTTCAGGACCCTGGCCCATCGCGCGGCGAAGAAGGCCAAGGCGCCCGAGGTCGAGGTCGCGGAAGACTCGGCAGCTGCGGCAACAGGGGGTGTGCCGGAGCCGAGCCTGCCGGACCCGAGCGCTGCTCCGAGGAGCAGCCCCCAGCGTAGCCCGCAGCGCAGCCCCCAGCGTAAGTCTGGGGTTTTCTCTTTTCGCTTGTCGGGGTACGCCTGAGGATTTGGTTCTGTCTTCATGTCTTGACGTTTCTTGTCTTGTTCTGTGCAGAGGTGGAGCCACAGCGGGAAGAGCGCCCGGAGACTGTCGTTGAGGAGCCGCAGGCCCCGCCGTCCCCGCCAAGGCAGAACTCTCCGGCAAGGGAGAGTGCTCCGCCAAGGGCGGGTACTCCGCCGAGGCAGAGTACCCCGCCAAGGGCGAGCAGCCCGGCGAGGGCGGCCACTCCGCCAAGGCCGAGCTCCCCGGCGAGGGAGCCCGCCGCTGAGGACGTCCGCCAAGGTAAGTTCTGTGACTTGTTTTCTTGGCTTGCCTCTTTTTGGATTTTTGCTTGAATCTTGAACTTCTTTTTCTTCTTCTTCTTTATAGATCTTCCTCCTCCTGAGCCCATGGAGACGGAGGTTATCAACCTCGAGGAGGAGGGCGCACAGGGCGGCGGCGGCGATGCTCCTGTCGTCGAGGAGATGGCCGAGGCCGCCGAGCCGGCCGCGCAGGAGACTGCCCCGGCTGCGGACGCAGCGTCTGGGGAGGGGGACGGCGACCACACCGCCGGCCCGGAGGCGGCGGGAGCATCGGATGCTGCACCGGCCACCGGCCCCTCCGCCAACAAGGAGCAGGGGTACTATCTTGAGGCCCCCAATGGCGTCTTCATCCAGATGCCTTGGGGGTCTTCGTCGCGAGCTCCTGCGGAGGGCGAGGCGTTCGACGGAGAAGTCCTCGCCTCCGCAGGCCTGAAGATCGTCGAGGCGCCCGGCGGGAGTGAGGGGCCCGAGGAGGAGAGGTTGCTCCACCAGCTCCTGGCCCTTTACCGGGCCAGGCAGGCGAAGCTCGCCTCCCGGGAGGCTCTTGCCGCCAAGGCCGCGGCGGAAATGGAGAAGCGTGCGGCGGAGCTCAGCGCCGCCAATCAGGCAGCCCTCCGCGAGGTGGCGGAGGAGCGGGAGCGTCTCGCCGGCGAGTACCAGGAGTGGGTGCTCGAGAAGGCTGAAGCTGAAGAACAGCAGCGGCTCGCCGGGGTGGAGATGTCCCGGCGAGAGGGAGAGCTCGCGCAGCGGAAGGTCGAGCTCGACTCCCACGAGGAGGACCTTGCCGCTCGCGAGGCAGCCCTTGGCGGGGAGCTGAAGGAGGCGAAAGCCGCCGCGGTTGCCGCGGAAGATGCCAAGAAGGAGCTTGCCGCCAAGGTTGAATAGCTGGAGAAAGCGCTGAAGGTGAGCGCAGAGAAGGTTGCCGCGCTCATCTTGGAGCGCGAGAAGGACGCTCACACAAACTCCGAGCTTCAAGTGAGTCTCTCCAAGAGGGGCGACGAGTTGAAGGCCGCCAAGGACTCCATTGAGGACTTGGAACTGAAGGTCACCACCCTGAAAGATTCGCTCGACGCTGCCCGGGCTCAGGAGAACAAGTTGAAGGAGGAGCTCCGCAAGGAGCGGACCTTGGTGGACAGCGTCAACAAGGCATCCGAGCTCTTCCGCCAGACCATCGAGGTATGGACCGAAGACTTGGTTTCTTCTGCGTCCAACATTGACCAGGAGCTGCTGGCGCTGAAGGTCGAACACCTCATCTACTCGCCGGATCCGGATCTCCCGCACAGCGCCAAGCTCAGCCTCTTCTTCAGAGGGATCGCGCCGGCCCTTGCAGGTCTCCGGAACCGCATCCCCGCGCAGCTGGCCGAGGAGTCGCGCCTGCTCTGCGCGGGAACTCTGGAGCGGGTGCTGACGAAGATCGTGTACCGCAACCCGGGAATCAATCTCACGAACGTTCTTCGCAGCTTGCCGGCTGATGCAGACACGGAGGCCCTGAAGGAGCAGGTCGGTCACATCATCGCCAAGGTGGCAAAGCTTGGCAGGAAGGAGGGCGACCGCGTAGACTAGGGCACCATTGTCTTTATCTTTTTGTTGCTGCACATTATGTCATGAACTCATTAGTCCATTGCGACAAGTTATCCTTTGTAAGATATTTACTTTATTTTGATCAATCAGTGCAATGTTATCTTCCTTGTCTTAATCCTTGACTTTGTATGTTTTTCACCCTACGCTCCCGGGGAGCTTGCCGGCAAGGGGCCTTTGCCGCGAGCGCTGAGTGCTGGACTCTGAGCAGCCTGCTGGCCAAGGTCCTCGCCGGCAAGCAACCTTGCCGCAACTAGTCGCAACACACTTAGCTTGCTGAGCGTACTCGGAAACGAAGCAAGGGCGCGACACTTGTCGCAGCTCACTTAAATCGTTGAGTGAACTCGAAAACAAGGTAAGGGTGCGGCAAGCTACGGGTAGGTTCCTCCGCGCACAGGTTTTCCATACAAAATGTGATCGTTCAAGGAAGACAACTAAAATTTAAAATTTGAACTGGTCAAATTCTAACAACTTATCTCTCATATGTCGCTTGCTTATGTTGCTCGCTTTCCGGTAAGACTTCTCTTTCTTGAACAGCACTTGGTTCCTCCTCCACCTCCTCCCCCCGGCAAACTTGTGCGCGAGGAACGTTCCTTCTGCTTAAGAGGAAAGAAAAGGGAGAGGGAAACAAGCATATGGCCTTTCGGCGTGCTAATGCTTACCGTATACTTGAGTGTTGCACCAAATGCCAAACAGAACATGCAAATAGCAAAGAAAAGCATGCAAAAGGCGATCGGTGCGAAAAACACAAAAACTTTACTGATGCACGGGGTCTGCGCCCGGCTTTGTACAAAGGGTTACATGCAACAGCGGCAAAGCTTGTACAAAAGGTGGTTGCCGGAGCGGATCACGGCAACCGTGCCTTAGGGGTGAAACTTGCGAAGATGCTCTATGTTCCAGGAGTTGCTCACCGGTAAGCCTTCTTCGGTCTCGAGGCGGACAGCGTCAGGCCTCGTAACTTGTCTCACCCGATAAGGGCCTTCCCACTTCGGCGTCAACTTGTTGGAATTCTTGGCGGACTGAACACGCCGAAGAACAAGGTCGCCTTCCTCGAGACTCCTGGCCTTGACTTTGCGGCTATGGTAGCGGCGCAAAGCTTGCTGGTATCGAGCAGCTCGTACAGCAGCCTGGAGACGTCCCTCCTCAAGGAGCAATGCGTCATCTTGCCGCAGTTGCTCTTGCTCGAGCTCATCATAAGCGAGCACTCGAGGAGATCCGTATACGAGTTCCGTGGGGAGAACTGCCTCTGCTCCATAGACTAGAGCAAAGGGTGTCTGTCCGGTGGCTCGACTTGGTGTCGTTCTGATTGACCAAAGAGCCGCCGGGAGCTCCTCTATCCAATTTCTTCCGCACTTGCGCAGCCTGTCAAAGGTCCTTGTCTTGAGTCCGCGCAGCACTTCAGCATTTGCCCTCTCCGCTTGACCGTTGCTCCTCGGGTGAGCAACAGAAGCGAAACAGACCTTGGCGCCAAGGTCTTGGACGTACTGCATGAAGGTGCGACTAGTGAATTGCGTACCGTTGTCGGTGATGATCCTGTTAGGGATCCCGAAACGGCAAACAATCGATCTGAAGAACCTGACTGCTGACTGTGCTGTCACCTTCCTCACCGGCTCCACTTCTGGCCACTTTGTGAACTTGTCGATTGCAACGTACAAGTACTCAAAGTCCCCGACAGCACGAGGGAAAGGGCCGAGGATATCGAGCCCCCAGACCGAGAAGGGCCACGACAAAGGGATTGTTTGGAGAGCTTGAGCTGGCTGATGGATTTGCTTTGCATGGAACTGGCACGCTTCACACTTGGTTACTAGTGCAGTTGCATCTTGGAGGGCTTCTTGCCAAAAGAACCCTTGCCGGAAAGCTTTCCCGGCAAGCGCCCTTGCGCCAATGTGGTGGCCGCATATGCCTCCGTGTATTTCTGCCAATAGCTTCTGTCCATCTTCTCTGGAGATGCACTTCAACCTGACACCATTGAGTCTCCTTCTGTACAGCTCGTTATCCACGAACTGATACATACTTGACTGCCTGGTTATCTTCTCTATCTCTTGAGGGTCGTCGGGAAGCTCTCCAGTCTGCAGAAAACGGACGATCTGCTGCGCCCATGCCGGAGCCCGAGGCTCGACGGCAAGGACTAAAGGCTCGAGGGCCGCTGCGGGAACCTCAGCTTCTACGGCAAAGACCTCTGGTCCTGCCGGAGCTGGCGGTCCCCCGGCAAGCTCGCCGGGGCGAGGCTTGCCGGGAACGCTTGCTTCAACTGTACAAGCCCGAGGACTTGCAGGAGCAAACTGTTCCTCAGCGTTCTGGTTGTTGATCTTGGGGACCTTGGCGGCGGTTTCAGGAAGATCCGCCGGCAAGTAGTCGCCGGAGACCAACTTTCTCTTCCTGGACTGCCCAATCGATGGTGTAACGGATGGCTGAGTCAGCTTGAGTAAGAGGGTCCCTGGTTCCACAGGTAACTTCATCGCGGCGCACTTTGAAAGGCCATCTGCAATTTCATTTTGAGCTCTTGGGACGTGCTCCATCTGCAGACCTTCAAAGTGTTCCTCAAGCTTTCTCACTTCATCGACATAAGCTTCCATCAAAGGGCTCTGATAGCTCTTGTTAACTTGTCGGACCACCAACTGAGAATCTCCCCGCACAATCAGCTTTCTGATCCCAAGTTCGGCCGCGATCCTGAGGCCGGCAAGCAAGCCTTCATATTCTGCAGTGTTGTTTGTCGCTTGTTCCCTGGGAAAGTGCATCTGGATAACATATTTGAGGTGCTCTCCGGTGGGCGCGATGAGTACCACGCCGGCGCCGGCGCCTTGCAGCGAGAAGGCACCGTCAAAATACATTACCCATTCACTTGTCGCTTCTTGCACGGGTGCACTTGTTTCTTGAACTTCTTCTTCTGGTGTTGGAGTCCACTCAGCTATGAATTCTGCCAAAGCTCGGCTCTGTATGGTTGAAGTACTTTCAAACTTGAGTCCAAAGCTTGACAGCTCCAGTGCCCACTCGACGATCCTGCCTGTTGCTTCTGGATTGTGCAATATCCTCTTCAGCGGAAAGCGAGTGACCACTGTTATCTCATGGGCTTGGAAGTAATGGCGCAGCTTTCTCGAGGCCATGAGGAGGCCGAAAAGCAATTTTTGCACACCAGAGTATCTTGATCTAGCCCCTTGGAGAAGGGAACTTACAAAATACACCGGGCGCTGCACCATCTTCTTCCGCACCTCTCCTTGCTCCTGCGCAGAGTCATCCTTGTCGGGACCAGAGCTTGTCGGAGCAGCCCCCTGCTTGTCGCTGGATTCGCTTGCCGGTGGTGCTGACTCCTCGTCGGACTCCCTCTCCGCTACTAACGCAGCACTAACCACCTGGTTGGTTGCCGCTAAGTACAGCAACAACTTTTCCTGTGGTCTAGGTGCGACAAGTATAGGAGTGGAGGACAGGTACCGTTTCAAATCCTGCAACGCCGCCTCCGCTTCCGGAGTCCACTTCATGGGACCTGCCTTCTTCAAGATTTTGAAGAAAGGTAGGGCGCGTTCTGCAGACTTTGAAATGAACCTACTGAGGGCATCAACACAACCTGCAAGCCTTCTGACATCCTTGACGCGCTTCGGGGCCTCTATCTGCTCAATGGCTTTAATCTTGTCGGGGTTGGCTTCAATCCCCCTCTGCGATACAAAGAACCCGAGAAGCTTGCCGGAGGGGACTCCAAAGACGCACTTCTCGGGGTTCAACTTGAGCTGTATTCTGTGCAGATTCTGAAACGTTTCTTCCAAGTCTTGAATCAGGGTTTCCTTGCTCTTGCTCTTCACCACGATGTCATCCATGTAAGCTTCTACATTCCTGTGGATCTGTGGCTCAAAAGCAGTGTACACTACCCTTGCAAAGGTTGAGCCTGCATTCTTCAATCCAAATGGCATGCGGATAAAGCAATAAGTGCCACATGGAGTGATAAATGCAGTCTTCTCTTCATCTTCCTTGGCCATGAAAATCTGATGATAGCCTGAGTATGCATCAAGAAAACAGAGTAGCTCACATCCGGCAGTGGAGTCAACGATCTGGTCAATGCGCGGCAAAGGGAAAGGATCCTTGGGACATGCTTTATTCACATCGGTGAAGTCTATACACAGTCTCCACTTCCCATTGGCCTTGCGCACGACGACTGGGTTTGCCAACCACGTCGGATGGATCACACCTCTAACTAGACCTGCTGCCTCTAGCTTCTTGATTTCTTCGTTGATGAATTCTTGGCGCTCCACGGCTTGCTTCCTCACTTTCTGCTTGATGGGCCGCGCGTGAGGACAGACAGCAAGCTTGTGCTCAATCACCTTCCTGGGAACACCGGGGATGTCAGATGGTTGCCAGGCAAACACATCGACATTCGCCCGCAGGAAGGCAATGAGCGCGCTTTCCTATTTGCTGTCAAGGGTGGCGCTGATGGTGAAGGTACCACCAGTGCCGTCCTCCTTTGCGGACACTTTCTTGGTTGCCGGAGGAGCAGCCATTCCTTTCTTACTCTTGCCGGTGGAGCTCGATGGAACGTCCTCGACGGCAGCGCAGCACTCCGAGGAGGTGCGGTTGCCGGAGTGGGTCCCAGAGCACTTGCCGGACTTGGTCTTCGTCTTCTTCCCCCCGGGAGCTTCAGCGGCAAGAGTATCCTTCTCGGCCGCAGCTGCCGCATCCCGGTAAATCTTGTCGGCGCAAATAAGCGCATCCTTCTTGTCGCTATGGACAGTGATGACGCTTATCGGCCCCGGCATCTTCAGCACGTTGTAGGCATAATGGGAAGCTGCCATGAACTTTGCGAGGGCAGGACGGCCAAGTATTCCATTGTAGGGCAATGGAATATCGGCGACGTCGAAAGTGATGCGCTCAGTCCTGAAGTTGAGCTCCCCGCCAAAGGTCACCGGCAGAGTGATCTTTCCCTTGGGCTTGCTCCTTCCCGGGTTGATTCCTTGGAATGAACCGGTCTCTTCGAGCTCGCCATCTTGAATCTGGAGCTTCTTGATCACAGCAGAGGAGATCAAGTTCAGCCCGGCCCCGCCGTCAACCAACATTTTGGTGACCTTGAGGTTGCGGATGGTGGGAGAAACCAGCATCGGCAAGCACCCGACCGCAGTGGTGCGGTCAGGGTGATCCTCAAGATCAAAAACGATGGGCGTGCTGGACCATTTGAGGAGCCTGCGCGACTCCACGGGCGGCTCCGCTGCGTTTACCTCACGCACCCACTGCTTGAGTTGGCGGTGGGAGGTATGCAGGGAGGCGCCACCGTCGACGCACAGGACCTCCGTGGCCTTCTGGAACTCCTGCTCGCTGTTCTCCTCGTCCTCCATGTCTTCGTCGTCATCCTCTTCGTCGTTGTCGCGGCCCCGGGGAGGTCGATCTCCTTGCCGCTGCTTAGCCTTGCCGCGGCGTCCTCCCCGGCCGTTGAACGGCCGCTTCTTGCTGGGCTCCTCCCCGCCACCTTGGGCCTTCTCCTTGTCGCGCCTCTCGTACTCAGCTTTCTTCTGCTCGACGAGGTACTCGACGCGCTTGCAGTTGGAGAGATCGTGACCCTTGGTGCGGTGGATCTTACAGTATTGCTTGTCGGAGCTACCCGGCTTGTCGGCTGCCGCCGCGGGGGCAGGCTCCTTGCCGGAGCCGCCAGCCTGTGCTTGCTTGGCGGGGGCCTCCTTGCCGGACTTCTCGACGGCAAGCACCTCCTTCTTGCCCTTCCTTCTGTTGTTCCGCCGCCGGCTCTTCTTTGCCGGGGCGGCGTCGTCGCTGTCGCTTCCTCCCGCGCCAGTATCCTCCCCGGGGAGTCTCCTCCCCTCTTCTGCGCGTGCGCATTTGTCAGCAAGAGCATAGAGCTCGCTGACATCCCGAATCTTCGTCATCGCCATCTCCTCACGCATGCGGCGGTTACGCACGTTCTGATGGAACGCGCTGATAACCGCGGCAGGGTGAACGTCAGGGATGTTGTGCTGCACCCGGCTGAAGCGTTGGATATACTTGCGCAGGGTTTCGCCTTCCTTCTGGGCCAAGATGTGGAGATCGCTCTCCTGGCCATGGGGTTTGTGGCCGCCGGTGAAGGCGCCAACAAACTGGTGGCAGAGGTCGGCCCAAGAAGAGATGGAACCTTCCGGCAAGTGCATGAGCCACGAACGGACGTTCGGCTTTAGCACGAGCGGGAAGTAGTTCGCCAAGATCTTCTCGTCGCGCCCCCCGACAGCTTGCACTGCGATGGTGTAGACGCTGAGAAACTCCGAGGGGTGCGTCTTGCCGTCGTACTTCTCCGGTACGTCGGGCTTGAAATTCTTCATGCTGGGCCACTGGACGCGCCGCAGCTCGCGGGTAAACGCAGGGCAGCCTGCCGCGTACGGCAAGTCGCCTGGCTCACCGGGCGCGTGCGCGTCGACAGTGTTCCCAGCTCTCTTGTCTGATTGTCGCCGAGCTTCTCGGCGGCGCTCGATTGTGGTCCGAGCGTCTTCATCTCGCCGGTCGTCGAGGACTTGGCGCTGGTCCCGACGGGCCCGCGGGTCCGACGAGGCTGTGGAGCCGTCGTCGGGGTTGTTCCGGCGGGGCGGCGTCTTCTGCTTCTGCGGCGGGGAATGCACGCTTGTCGCACCCCCGGCAGTCTTGTTGCCGTCAGCCTTCGTCTTCTCAGCTTGCCGCGGCCGTGAGGTCGACGGCTGCTGTGGAGAATCGTTGTTGGCGAAGTCTATCAGGCTTCGTATAGTGGCCCTCCATTCTTCGGCCTTGTCGGCCGCTGGAGGAAAGTCGAGGAGCAGTTGCGCCCTTGCGAGCGCTTCTGCTGGAGTGGAAGGGAACGCGGGCGAGCGGTGCGAGGAGCGGGATACGCTCGGACTTCTAACCACGTTAGAAGGAGCGGGGTCCCGCGCCGGCGCCTTCGCCTTGCTTGTGCCCGGACGGGGGTCCGGGGCGTCCCGCGAGCCTCCGGTTTGGCCTGGCCCCAGCAAGCGGAGACCACCTCCCGTGGTATGGCGCTGCTGCGTCGTCGTGTGCTGAGATGGACGCGGCGCGTCCACGGAGACCGAGGTTCGGTCGTCCGTTCTGTTCTTGGATCTGGTGGCGCCGTGAGTGTCCTCACCGGCGGCCACCCTTCCGACGGCATCTCCCCCGCCCACCGTTGGCTCTGGTGGCGGCGGGTGAGACGCAGACGGGCCTCCGACCTCCGAAGCCTTCTTCTTCGGGGCCATGGAGTTGTCGCTGATGAGGTTGGAGAGGTTGATGAAGATTGCGCCCGCGCGAACGCCGGATCAGGTTCGCACAACCTCGACGCCCCCTACCTGGCGCGCCAAAGATGTCGGGGGAAACTGTCCGCCACGAACACCTATGGGACGGGAGCCCCTTGTCTGTGTGGTACGAGGGCGGAGGGAGCACGAAGAGCAGATCGTAGCGAGCACGCGGGCAATTTTACCCAGGTTCGGGCCGCGGTAGACGCGTAAAACCCTACTCCTGCTTGGTGATGTATTGAGTTTGAGCGCTCGGGAGCTTGAAGAAGCAGCTACACCCAGCGCGAGAGTGATCTAGGTTCCGAACCCCCTCCACGTTGTGCATGGGCCTCCTTTTATAGTGCAAGGGGTCACCGACAGGTGTCAACGTAGTAGAAAGGGGTAAAAATGTAAAAGAGGTGGTAGTTGTAACAGTGCGGGAACGGTGGAGCTACAGTACAGAACAGTGGTCTATACCTACTCTAACAGTGGGGGACAAGGGCATTTAATGCCCGTCGCCGTCGACCCCAAAAGCTCCCGCCTTAGCGTCTCCGTCTGCCACGGCGATGGATCCATCACCGTGGAGTGCCACCGTGTACCCCAGGCTGCACAGCCATCTGCCACGCGTCCCTGGATAGGCCCCAGGGCGACGCGTGGGCCGATGAGCTGGAGCGTGGGCACACAGCGCAGCCTTCCCGGCAAGCACCTTGCCGGGGCTTTGATCTTGCCGGGCCCGGGAGCTTGCCGCTCCCCGGGCCCTTGCCGGGGCACATATAGCGCCGAGGCGTTGTCTTCTAGTCTTCCTGGCAAGCTCCTCTTGCCAGGGTC
This sequence comes from Secale cereale, assembly GCA_902687465.1. Lineage (NCBI taxonomy): Eukaryota > Viridiplantae > Streptophyta > Magnoliopsida > Poales > Poaceae > Secale > Secale cereale. The sequence goes on from LR738711.1 coordinate 950,652,086, forward strand.
TTGTGTTAGCGGGGCAGTCTTGAGCCTGGTACGGCCTTCCCGGCAAGCTCCTCTTGCCGGGGTCTCGATCTCATGTCTTGTATACTTTGTTTTTGAATGGTTTAATAGGGAGCAGGAAAGGTCTCCGGCGAGCACGCGGTAAACCCTGCCGCGGGAAGCTGCAACTGTCCGTGCACAAGTTGGGGTACTAAGGTACCCCTACCTTAGTACACCGACAATTGGGTGTGTTAGGGACACAAGAGACTCTTTGTTATTTGGTTGCAGGTTTGTTTGAGAGAGACCATCTTCATCCTATGCCTCCCACGGATTGATAAACCTTAGGTCATCCACTTGAGGGAAATTTGCTACTGTCCTACAAACCTCTACACTTGGAGGCCCAATAACGTCTACAAGAAGAAGGTTGTGTAGTAGACATCACCTGCTTATAAGCAAAAACAAGAGCCTTCTTGTTGCGACTATGGTGGATAACAGTGCCAAAATCATCATGAGGAGTGGGAAAGAAGGTATACCCAGTGATAGTGGCCAAGTCAGACTTAGAGCCATGAAGAGTAGAACCAACGGACCGTCAAATAAATGCACGATCAGAGCCAACCTCGAAGTAGATGGTGGCATAAAACTACATAATGAGATCCTCATTGTATGCCTTGTTGAAACGTAGAAACGGGAGCAATCCCATCTTGTCAAGAGCCTCAAACACACCAGGGAGTAGATCATCGTGAGAATGGAGGTACTCAACATCCACACGGCGATGAGGAGCCACCTTATACTTATTGATCTTCGGGATCTCATCAAAAGTGCGACTTTGAAACTCGTTCCATAACTTCCCTTCAATACCATCATCACGGCCATGAGCATAAGGATTCTCATCACAAACTTGCTGATACTTAGCCTTGGAAAGCTTGTTGAGATCATCTTGTGATAAGGGATCAACTTCTTACTCTTCCTCGAGAGCATCACCATCATCATCTTGAGCATTAGCAAAATTGGCCACAAACTGCTCTTCTTCATCGTCGTCACTGCTAGATGCCTCAATGATGGAATTGCGAGCAGCCTTACGGTGAGCATAACCCGGTGGAGAAACCTTGGAACACTTCCTAGTGCATTCCTTAGGAACAAAGTTGCCTTTAGCTGTAAGAACTTTCTTATTCTTAGCGTGATGAGCACCAACAACCCCACATGATGAGTCTAAAAGCAAAGAAAAGATATAGAGGAGGGATAAGTGCAAGAGTTCATGCATCAAAACTAAAAAGAAAGAAAGAAATAAACTAAATAAAAGATACAGTCAGGCACCCAAGGGTAAGTCCGGGCACTCGGCCACAAGGGACCATGCACCCGGGGTGGGGGCGAGTGCTACTTCTTGAGCTTGCATTGGTTTTTCCCTTGAAGAGGAAAGGGTGATGCAGCAGAGTAGAGATAAGTATTTGCGTCAGTTTGAGAACCAAGGTATAAATCCATTAGGAGAAGAATGCACAAATCACCAATACCTGCACAAACAATCAAACAACTTTCACCCAACGCGATAAAGGGGTTGTCAATCCCTTCACGGTCACTTGCAAAAGTGAGATATGATAGAGATAGATAAACAAAAGGTAAAATATTTTTGGGTTTTTTGGTTTATAAAACTAAAAGTAAAAGATTGCAAAATAGTAGATCGGAAACTAGTATGATGGAAAATAGACCCGGGGGCCATAGGTTTCACTAGAGGCTTCTCTCTCGGAGGCAAATAATATGGTGGATGAACAAATTACTGTCAAGCAATTGATAGAAAAGCGCAAAGTTATGACGATATCCAAGGCAATGATTATGCAATATAGGCATCACGTCCATGTCAAGTAGACCGAAATGATTCTGCATCTACTACTATTACTCCACACATCGGCCGACTCCTGCCTGCATCTAGAGTATTAAGTTCATGATGAACATAGTAACGCTTTAAGTAAGATGAGATGATGTAGAGGAATTAACTCAAGCAATATGATGAAAACCCCATCATTTTATCCTCGATAGCAACAATACAATACGTGCCTCGCTACCCCTACTTTGTCACGGGTTGAGGACACCGCAAGATTGAACCCAAAGCAAAGCACCTCTCCCATTGCAAGAAAAATGTATCTAGTTGGCCAAACCAAACCGATAATTCGAAGAGAAATACTAAGATATACCAAATCATGCGTATAAAGAATTCAAAGGAGATTCAAATAATATTCATAGATAAGCTGATCATAAATCCACAATTCATCGGATCCCGACAAACACACTGCAAAAGAAGATTACATCGGAACATCGAGGAGAACATGGTATTGAGAATCAAAGAGAGAGAAGAAGCCATCTAGCTACTAGATATGGACCCGTAGGTCTGTGGTAAACTACTCACACTTCATCGAAAGGGAATGGTGTTGATGTAGAAGCCCTCCATGGTTGAACCCCCCTCCGGCAAAGTACGAGAAAAGGCCTTAAGATGGGATCTCACGAGGTTAGAAACCTGCGGCGGCGGAAAAGTGTTTTAGTGGCTTGTGATACGTCTCCAATGTATCTATAATTTTTTATTGTTCCATGCTATTATATATTCTGTTTTGGATGTTTAATGGGCTTTATTATACACTTTTATATTATTTTTGGGACTAACCTACTAACCCAAGGCCCAGTGCAGATTGCTGTTTTTTTGCCTATTTCAGGTTTTCGCAGAAAAGGAATATCAAACGGAGTCCAAACGAAATGAAACCTTCACGAGAGTGATTTTTGGAACCGTATCTACCCAGAAGACTTGGAGTACACGCGAGGGAACGAAGGAGGTGGCCACGAGGGTCCAGGGGTGCGCCCCCACCCTCGTGGCCCCCCTCGGGCTCCCCCGATGCCCTCCTTCCTCCTATATATATATCCATGTACCCTGAAAACATCGAGGCAACACAGAAAACCCTAATTCCACCGCCGCAACCTTCTGTTCCCGTGAGATCCCATCTTGGGGCTTTGTCGGTGTACTAAGGTAGGGGTACCTCAGTACCCCAACTTGTGCACGGGCAGTTGCAGCTTCCCGCGGCAAGGTTTACTGCTGGCTCGCCGGAGACCTTCCTGCTCCTTATCTAACCATTCAAAGACAAAGTATACAAGACAGAAGACCAAGACCCCGGCAAGAGGAGCTTGCCGGGAAGGCCATTCCAGGCTCAAGATTGCTTAACTAGCACGAGGCCCTGGCAAGAGGAGCTTGTCAGGACGAACAGAAGATTTTATCTTAGAAGACCCAGCAAGGGCTCGGGGAGCGGCAAGCTTCCGGGCCCGGCAAGGTCGAGATCCCCGGCAAGGTGCTTGCCGGGGGAGGTGCGCTGTGTGCCCGCGCTCCAGCTCATCAGCCCACGCGTCGCCCTGGGGCCACTCCAGGGACGCGTGGCGGATGGCTGTGCAGCCTGGGGGACACGGTGGCACTCCACGGCAGTGGATCCATCGCCGTGGCAGACGGAGACGCAACGGCGGGAGCTTTTGGGGTCGACGGCGACGGGCATTAAATGCCCTTGTCCCCCACTGTCAAAGTAGGTATAGACCACTGTTCTGCACTGTAGCTCCACTGTTCCCGCACTGTTCCAACTACCACATCTTTTACATTTTTACCCCTTTCTCCTACGTTGACACCTGTCGGTGACCCCTTGCACTATAAAAGGAGGCCCATGCACAACGTGGAGAGGGTTCGAAACGTAGATCATTCTCACGCTCGGGTAGCTGCTTCTTCAAGCTCCGAGCGCCCAACTCAATACACAACCAAGCAGGAGTAGGGTTTTACGCATCCGTGCGGCCCGAACCTGGGTAAAACTGCCCGTGCGTCTGCCTCGATCTGCTCTTCGTGCTCCCTCCGCCCTCGTACCGCACAGACAAGGGGCTCCGGTCCCATAGGTGTTCGTGGCGGACAGTTTCCCCCGACATCTTTGGCGCGCCAGGTAGGGGGCGTCGAGGTTGTGCGAACCTGATCCGGCGTTCGCGCGGGCGCAATCTTCATCAACCTCTCCAGCTTCATCAGCAACTTCATCAGCGACAACTCCATGGCCCCGAAGAAGAAGCCTTCGGAGGTCGGAGGCCCGTCCGCGTCTCACCCGCCGCCACCAGAGCCAACGGTGGGCGGGGGAGACGCCGTCGGAAGGGTGGTTGCCGGCGAGGACACTCACGGTGCCACCAGATCCAAGAACAGGACGGACGACCGGACCTCGGTCTCCGTGGACGCGCCACATCCATCGCAACATACGACGACCCCGCAGCGCCATACCACGGGAGGTGGTATCCGCTTGCTGGGACAAGGCCATACTGGAGGTTCGCGGGACGCCCCGGACCCCCGTCCGGGCACAAGCAAAGCGAAGGCGCCGGCGCGGGACCCCGCTCCTTCTAACGTCGTTAGAAGTCCGAGCGTATCCCGCTCCTCGCACCGCTCGCCCGCGTTCCCCACTACTCCGGCAGAAGCGCTCGCAAGGGCGCAGCTGCTCCTCGATTTTCCTCCAGCGGCCGACAAGGCCGAGGAATGGAGGGCCACTATCCGGAGCCTGATAGACTTCGCCAACAACGACTCTCCGCAGCAGCCGTCGGCCTCGCGGCCGCGGCAGGCCGAGAAGACGAAGGCTATCGGCGACAAGACTGCCGGGGGTGCGACAAGCGTGCACTCCCCGCCGCAGAAGCAGAAGACGCCGCCCCGCCGGAACAACCCCGACGACGGCTCCACAGCCTCGTCGGACCCGCGGGCCCGTCGGGACCAGCGCCAGGTCCTCGACGACCGGCGAGACGAAGACGCTCGGACCACGATCGAGCGCCGCCGAGAAGCTCGGCGACAATCCGACAAGAGGGCTGGAAACACTGTCGACGCACCCGCGCCCGGTGAACCAGGCGACTTGCCGTACGCGGCAGGCTGCCCTGCGTTCACCCGCGAGCTGCGGCGCGTCCAGTGGCCCAGCATGAAGAACTTTAAGCCCGACGTACCGGAGAAGTACGACGGCAAGACGCACCCCTCGGAGTTTCTCAGCGTCTACACCATAGCAGTGCAAGCTGCCGGGGGGCGCGACGAGAAGATCCTAGCCAACTACTTCCCGCTCGTGCTGAAGCCGAACGTCCGTTCGTGGCTCATGCACTTGCCGGAAGGCTCTATCTCTTCTTGGGCCGACCTCTGCCATCAGTTTGTTGGCGCCTTCACCGGCGGCCACAAACCCCATGGCCAGGAGAGCGATCTCCACATTTTGGCCCAGAAGGAAGGCGAACCCCTGCGCAAGTATATCCAACGTTTCAGCCGGGTACAGCACAACATCCCCGACGTTCACCCTGCTGCGGTTATCAGCGCGTTCCATCAGAACGTGCGTAACCGCCGCCTGCGTGAGGAGATGGCGATGACCAAGATCAGGGACGTCAGCGAGCTCTACGCTCTTGCCGACAAGTGCGCCCGTGCAGAAGAGGGGAGGAAACTCCCCGGGGAGGATGCTGGCGCAGGGGGAAGCGACAGCGACGACGCCGCCCCGGCAAAGAAGAGCCGGCGGCGGAACAACAGGAAGAAGGGCAAGAAGGAAGTGCTTGCCGTCGAGAAGTCCGGCAAGGAGGCCCCCGCCAAGCAAGCGCAGGCTGGCGGCTCCGGCAAGGAGCCTGCCCCTGCGGCGGCGGCCGACAAGCCGGGTAGCTCCGACAAGCAATACTGCAAGATTCACCGCACCAAGGGTCACGACCTCTCCAACTGCAAGCGCGTCGAGTACCTCGTCGAGCAGCAAAAAGCTGAGTACGAGAGGCGCGACAAGGAGAAGGCCCAAGGTGGCGGAGAAGAGCCCAGCAAGAAGCGGCCATTCAATGGCCGGGGAGGGCGCCGCGGCAAGGCCAAGCAGCGGCAAGGAGATCGACCTCCCCGGGGCCGCGACAACGACGAAGACGACGATGAAGACATGGAGGACGACGAGAACAGCGAGCAGGAGTTCCAGAAGGCCACGGAGGTCCTGTGCGTCGACGGTGGCGCCTCCCTGCACACCTCCCACCGCCAGCTGAAACAGTGGGTGCGTGAGGTGAATGCAGCGGAGCCGCCCGTGGAGTCGCGCAGGCTCCTCAAATGGTCCAGCACGCCCATCATTTTTGACCTTGAGGATCACCCTGACCGCACCACGGCGGTCGGGCACTTGCCGATGCTGGTTTCCCCCACCATCCGCAACCTCAAGGTCACCAAAATGTTGGTTGACGGCGGGGCCGGGCTGAACTTGATCTCCTCTGCTGTGATCAAGAAACTCCAGATTCAAGACGGCGAGCTCGAAGAGACCGGTTCATTCCAAGGAATCAACCCGGGAAGGAGCAAGCCCAAGGGAAAGATTACTCTGCCGGTGACCTTTGGCGGGGAGCTCAACTTCAGGACTGAGCGCATCACCTTTGACGTTGCTGATATTCCATTGCCCTACAATGGAATACTCGGCCGTCCCGCCCTCGCCAAGTTCATGGCAGCTTCCCACTATGCTTACAACGTGCTGAAGATGCCGGGGCCGATAAGCGTCATCACTGTCCATAGCGACAAGAAAGATGCGCTTATTTGCGCCGACAAGATCTACCGGGATGCGGCAGCTGCGGCCGAGAAGGATACTCTTGCCGCTGAAGCTCCCGGGGGGAAGAAGACGAAGACCAAGTCCGGCAAGTGCTCTGGGATCCACTCCGGCAACCGCACCTCTTCGGAGTGCTGCGCTGCCGTCGAGGACGTTCCATCGAGCTCCACCGGCAAGAGCAAGAAAGGAATGGCTGCTCCTCCGGCAACCAAGAAGGTGTCCGCAAGGGAGGATGGCACTGGTGGTACCTTCACCATCAGCGCCGCCCTTGACAGCAAATAGGAAAGCGCGCTCGTCGCCTTCCTGCGGGCGAATGTCGATGTGTTTGCTTGGCAACCATCTGACATCCCCGGTGTTCCCAGGAAGGTGATTGAGCACAAGCTTGCTGTCTGCCCTCATGCGCGGCCCATCAAGCAAAAAGTAAGGAAGCAAGCCGTGGAGCGCCAAGAGTTTATCAATGAAGAGATCAAGAAGCTAGAGGCAGCAGGCCTAGTTAGAGGTGTGATCCATCCGACGTGGTTGGCAAACCCAGTCGTCGTGCGCAAAGCCAACGGGAAGTGGAGGCTGTGTATAGACTTCACTGATGTCAATAAAGCATGTCCCAAGGATCCCTTCCCTTTGCCGCGCATTGACCAGATCGTTGACTCCACTGCCGGATGTGAGCTACTCTGTTTTCTTGATGCATACTCAGGCTATCACCAGATTTTCATGGCTAAGGAAGATGAGGAGAAGACTGCATTTATCACTCCATGTGGCACTTACTGCTTTATCCGCATGCCATTTGGACTGAAGAATGCAGGCTCAACTTTTGCAAGGGTAGTGTACACTGCTTTTGAGCCACAGATCCACAGGAATGTAGAAGCCTACATGGATGATATCGTGGTGAAGAGCAAAAGCAAAGAAACACTGATTCAAGACTTAGAAGAAACATTTCAGAACCTGCGCGGGATACAGCTCAAGTTGAACCCCGAGAAGTGCGTCTTTGGAGTCCCCTCCGGCAAGCTTCTCGGGTTCTTTGTTTCGCAGAGAGGGATTGAAGCCAACCCCGACAAGATCAAAGCCATCGAGCAGATAGAAGCCCCGAAGCGCGTCAAGGATGTCAGAAGACTTGCAGGTTGCGTTGCTGCTCTCAGTAGGTTCATTTCAAAATCCGCGGAACGCGCCCTACCTTTCTTCAAAATCTTGAAGAAGGCAGGTCCCATGAAGTGGACTCCGGAAGCGGAGGCGGCGTTGCAGGATTTGAAACGGTACCTGTCCTCCACTCCTATACTTGTCGCACCTAAACCACAGGAAAAGTTGTTGCTATACTTAGCGGCAACCAACCAGGTGGTTAGTGCTGCGTTAGTAGCGGAGAGGGAGTCCGACGAGGAGTCAGCATCGCCGGCAAGCGAATCTAGCGACAAGCAGGGGGCTGTCCCGACAAGCTCTGGCCCCGACAAGGAAGACTCTGCGCAGGGACAAGGAGAGGTGCGGAGGAAGATGGTGCAGCGCCCAGTGTATTTTGTAAGTTCCCTTCTCCAGGGGGCTAGATCAAGGTACTCTGGTGTGCAAAAGTTGCTTTTCGGCCTTCTCATGGCCTCGAGGAAGCTGCGCCACTACTTCCAAGCCCATGAGATAACGGTGGTCACTCGCTTTCCGTTGAAGAGGATATTACACAATCCAGAGGCAACAGGCAGGATCGTCGAGTGGGCACTGGAACTGTCAAGCTTCGGACTCAAATTTGAAAGTACTTCAACCATTCAGAGCCGAGCTTTGGCAGAGTTCATTGCTGAGTGGACCCCAACGCCAGAAGAAGAAGTTCAAGAAACAAGTGTACCCGTGCAAGAAGCGACAAGTGAATGGGTAATGTATTTTGACGGTGCCTTCTCGCTGCAAGGCGCCGGTGCTGGCGTAGTACTCATTGCGCCCACCGGAGAACACCTCAAGTATATTATCCAGATGCACTTCCCAAGAGAGCAAGCGACAAACAATACTGCAGAGTATGAAGGCTTGCTCGCCGGCCTCAGAATTGCGGCTGAACTTGGGATCAGAAAGCTGATTGTACGTGGAGATTCTCAGTTGGTGGTCCGGCAAGTCAACAAGAGCTACCAGAGCCCTTTGATGGAAGCTTATGTAGATGAAGTGAGGAAGCTTGAAGAGCACTTTGAAGGTCTGCAGATGGAGCATGTCCCGAGAGCTCAGAATGAAATTGCAGATGGCCTTTCAAAGTGTGCTGCGATGAAGTTACCTGTGGAACCAGGGACCTTCCTGCTCAAGCTAACTCAACCATCAGTTACACCATCAATTGGGCAGTCCAAGAAGAGAAAGTTGGTCTCCGGCGACTACTTGCCGGCGGATCTTCCTGAACCCGCCGCCAAAGTTCCCAAGATCAACGACAACGCTGAGGAACAGTTTGCTCCTGCAAGCCCTCGGGCTTGTGCAGTTGAAGCAAGTGTTCCCGACAAGCCTCGCCCCGGCGAGCTTGCCGGGGGACCGTCAGCTCCGACAGGACCAGAGGTCTTTGCCGTAGAAGCTGGGGTTCCCGCAGCGGCCCTCGAGCCTTTAGTCCTTGCCGTCGAGCCCCGGGCTCCGGCATGGGCACAGCAGATCGTCCGGTTTCTGCAAACTGGAGAACTTCCCGACGACCCTCAAGAGATAGAGAAGATAACCAGGCAGTCAAGTATGTATCAGTTTGTGGATAACGAGCTGTACAGAAGAAGACTCAATGGTGTCAGGTTGAAGTGCATCTCCAGGGAAGATGGACAGAAGCTGTTGGCGGAAATACACGGAGGCATATGCGGCCACCACATTGGCGCAAGGGCACTTGCCGGGAAAGCTTTCCGGCAAGGGTTCTTTTGGCAGGAAGCCCTCCAAGATGCAACTGCACTAGTAACCAAATGTGAAGCGTGCCAGTTCCATGCAAAGCAAATTCATCAGCCAGCTCAAGCTCTCCAAACAATCCCTTTGTCCTGGCCCTTCTCGGTCTGGGGGCTCGATATCCTCGGCCCTTTCCCTAGCGCTGTCGGGGGCTTTGAGTACTTGTACGTTGCAATCGACAAGTTCACAAAGTGGCCGGAAGTGGAGCCAGTGAGAAAGGTGACAGCACAGTCAGCAGTCAGGTTCTTCAGGTCGATTGTTTGCCGTTTCGGGATCCCTAACAGGATCATCACCGACAACGGTACGCAGTTCACTAGTCGCACCTTCATGCAATACGTCCAAGACCTTGGCGCCAAGGTCTGTTTCGCTTCTGTTGCTCACCCGAGGAGCAACGGTCAAGCGGAGAGGGCAAATGCTGAAGTGCTGCGCGGACTCAAGACAAGGACCTTTGACAGGCTGCGCAAGTGCGGAAGGAATTGGATAGAGGAGCTCCCGGCGGCTCTTTGGTCAATCAGAACGACACCAAGTCGAGCCACCGGACAGACACCCTTTGCTCTAGTCTATGGAGCAGAAGCAGTTATCCCCACGGAACTCGTATACGGATCTCCTCGAGTGCTCGCTTATGATGAGCTCGAGCAAGAGCAACTGCGGCAAGATGACGCATTGCTCCTTGAGGAGGGACGTCTCCAGGCTGCTGTACGAGCTGCTCGATACCAGCAAGCTTTGCGCCGCTACCATAGCCGCAAAGTCAAGGCCAGGAGTCTCGAGGAAGGCGACCTTGTTCTTCGGCGTGTTCAGTCCGCCAAGAATTCCAACAAGTTGACGCCGAAGTGGGAAGGCCCTTATCGGGTGAGACAAGTTACGAGGCCCGGCGCTGTCCGCCTCGAGACCGAAGAAGGCTTACCGGTGAGCAACTCCTGGAACATAGAGCATCTTCGCAAGTTTCACCCCTAAGGCGCGGTTGCCGTGATCCGCTCCGGCAACCACCTTTTGTACAAGCCTTGCCGCTGTTGCATGTAACCCTTTGTACAAAGCCGGGCGCAGACCCCGTGCATCAGTAAAGATTTCGTGTTTTCGCATCGATTGCCTTTCGCATGCTTCTCTTTGCTATTTGCGTGTTTTATTTGGCATTTGATGCAACACTTAGATACTCGGTAAGCACTATTACGCCGAAAGGCGATATGCTTGTTTCCCTCTCCTTTTCCTTTTTCTCTTAAGCAGGAGGAACGTTCCTCGCGCACAAGTTTGCCGGGGGGGAAGGAGATGGAGGAGGAACTAAGTGCCGTTCAAGAAAGAAGAGCCTTACCGGAAAGCAAACAACATGAGCAAGCAGCTTATGAAAGATAAGTTGTTAGAATTTGACCAGTTCAAATTTTAAATTTTGGTTGTCTTCCTTGAACGATCACACTTTGTATGGAAAACCTGTGCGCGGAGGAACCTACCCGTGGCTTGCCGCACCCTTATCTTGTTTTCGAGTTCACTCAACGATTTAAGTGAGCTGCGACAAGTGTCGCGCCCTTACCTCGTTTCCGAGTACACTCAGCAAGCTAAGTGCGTTGCGACCTGCTGCGGCAAGGTTGCTTGCCGGCGAGGACCTTGGCCAGCAGGCTGCTCAGAGTCCAGCACTCAGCGCTCGCGGCAAGGGCCCCTTGCCGGCAAGCTCCCCGGGAGCGTAGGGTGAAAAACATACAAAGTCAAAGATTGGAACAAGGAAGATAACATTGCACTGATTGATTGAAGTAAAGCAAATATCTTACAAGGATAACTTGTAGCAATGGACTAATGAGTTCATAACATAACGTGCAGCAACAAAAAGATAAAGATAGATGGGGCCCTAGTCTACGCGGTCGCCCTCCTTCCTGCCAAGCTTTGCCACCTTGGCGATGATGTGGCTGACCTGCTCCTTCAGGGCCTCCGTGTTCGCATCCTCCGGCAAGCTGCGAAGAACGTTCGTGAGGTTGATCCCCGGGTTGCGGAACACGATCTTCGTCAAGACCCGCTCCAGAGTTCCCGCGCAGAGACGGCGCGACTCCTCGGCCAGCTGCGCGGGGATGCGGTTCCGGAGACCTGCAAGGGCCGGAGCGACGCCTCTGAAGAAGAGGCTGAGCTTGGCGCTGTGCGGGAGATCTGGATCCGGCGAGTAGATAAGATGCTCGGCCTTCAAAGCAAGCAACTCCTGGTCAATGTTGGACGCAGAAGAAGCCAGCTCTTCGGTCCACGCCTCGATGGTCTGCCGGAATAGCTCAGACGCCTTGTTGACACTATCCACCAAAGTCCGCTCCTTCCGGAGCTCCTCCTTCAGCTTGTCTTCTCGGAGCTTGGCGGCGTCAATTGAATCCCTCAGAGTTGAGACCTTCAGCTCCAAGTCTTCGATGGAATCCTTGGCGGCCTTCAACTCGTCGCCCTTCTTTGATAAGCTTACTTGGAGCTCCGCGTTGGTGTGGGCGTCCTTCTCGCGCTCAGTAATGAGCGCGGCAACCTTCTCGGCGCTCACCTTCATCGCCTTCTCCAACTGGATGACCTTGGCGGCGAGCTCCTTCTTGGCGTCTTCCGCGGCAGCAGCAGCGGCTTTCGCCTCCTTCAGCTCCCCGCCAAGAGCAGCCTCGCGAGCGGCAAGGTCCTCCTCGTGGGAGTCGAGATCCACCTTCCGCTGCGCGAGCTCTCCCTCTCGCCGGGACATCTCCACCCCGGCGAGCCGTTGCTGTTCCTCAGCCTCGGCCTTCTCCAGCACCCATTCTTCATATTCGCCGGCAAGGCGCTCGCGCGCCTCCGCCACCTCGCGGAGGCCCGCCTTGTGGGCAGCGCTAAGCTCCGCCGCACGCTTCTCCATTTCAGCGGCGGCCTGGGCAGCAAGGGCTTCTCGGGAGGCAAGCTTCGCCTGCCTGGCCCGGTAAAGGGCCAGGAGTCGGTGGAGAAGCTTCTCCTCCTCAGGCCCATCTCCTTCGCCGGGCGCTTCGACGACTGTCAGACCCGCGGAGGCGAGGACTTCCCCGTCAAACGCCTCGCCCTCCGCGGGAGCTCTTGATGAAGACCCCCAAGGCACTTGGATAAAGATGCCATTGGGGGCACGAAGATAATAACCGGCTGGCTCCTCGCCGGCGGAGGGACCGGCGGCCGGTGCAGCATCTGATGCTCCCGCCACCTCCGGGTTGGCGGTGCGGTCGCCGTCCCCCTCCCCGGCCGCTGCATCGGCAGCCGGAGCGGTCTCCTGCACGGCCGGCTCGGTGGTTTCGGCCGTCTCCGCGGTGGCCTCGGCCATCTCCACGACGACGGGAGCGTCATCGCCGCCGCCCTGCGCGCCCTCCTCATCCTCGATATTGATGACCTCGGTCTCCATCGGTGCGGGAGGAGGAGGAGGAAGATCTAAGAGAAGAAGAAAAAGAAGTTCAAAATCAAGCAAAGATCCAAAAAGAAGCAAAGTCAAGAAAACCAAGTACAGAACGTACCTTGGCGGACGTCCTCTGCGGCGGGCTCCCTTGCCGGGGAGCTCGGCCCTGGCGGAGTGGCCGTCCTCGCCGGGCTGCTCGCCCTTGGCGGGGTACTCTGCCTTGGCGGAGTACCCGCCCTTGGCGGAGCGCTCTCCCTCGCCGGAGAGTTTTGCCTTGCCGGGGACGGCGGGGCCTGCGGCTCCTCGGTAACGGCCTCCGGGCGCTCTTCCCGCTGCGGCTCCACCTCTGCACAAGAGAATATAGAAGAACCAAGACATTCAGAGATCAAAGCCCTAAGCGCGCCCCGACGAGCAAAAACAGTAAACCTCTAACTTACGCTGGGGGCTGCGCTGGGGGCTGCTCCCCGGAGCGGCACTCGGGTCCGGCAAGATCGGCTCCGCCGCGATCCCTGCTTCCGCGACGGGTGGGTCTTCCACGACCTCAACTGTGGGCACCTTGACCCTCTTCGCGCGCTGCTCCAAGGTCCTGCAATCACAAGCAACAAACAAAATCAAGCGTCAGCAACAATCGAGATATAAAAATCAAGAAGGAGTAAGGTCTCGGGTCCTTACTCTTGGTCCTCCTCGTCGTCCTCGCTCAGCGCGGAGAAGTCGAACTCCACGGTGGGCGCGTCGGCGCGAGGAGCGGAGGATGAAGGTTCCCTCGCGCGTTTCGGAGCCACCGGGGCTGGGGGCTGCGTAGGCCCAGCCCCTGTGGTGGCCGGCGCCCGAGAAGGGGGCGGAGCAGCTGCTCCGCTCCGAGAAGATCCTTGCCGGCTCGGTGCCGGCCTGCGGGACGCCTCTGCCGTGGCCGGCACGCCGGCCGCCCTTGGCACGGCTTGGCTCGGCCGGGGAGCTGCCCGGCGAGCTGGCTGTTGCCGGGGCGCTCGCGTCTGCTCTCCCGTCGCCGCCTTGCGGAGACGCTTCAACGGGGACTGCTTCGGGCTTGCCGGGGGCGGGGAGCTCTCCGACGAGGAGAGGTCGTCGGCGTACAACTCTGTCGATCCGCCGGAGCCTTCGGCCTCCTCCTCCTCCTCCTCCTCTGCCTCGGCCGGCTCGCTGGGCCCAGCATCTGACGATGCGGCCCTCTTCCCCTTGGCGCCTCCGCCCCTCGCGGCGCCTCTGCTTCCTCCGGCGGTGCCCTCCATTGCCGCGGCCTCCGTCGCGATCCCACTGATCCCAGAGTGCCTCAGCGAGGGGATCACGGCGAGCGCGTCGGGAGGGAGCTCTAGCAGCTTGCGAATCTCCTCATTGTCCGCCTGGCTGGCGGCATCCGCGGCTTCCGCCTCCGCGGGTGTGTATCCAAAGTTTCCCGCCGCCGAGGCTGCGGCGACTTCTTCAGCGCGAGAAGCTATGTAAGCAATCTCTTGGTCGGTGGTGGCCCGCGTGTGCAGCTTGAGATCGTCCTTCTTCTCCAACACCTCCACAAGGCGGTCGTAGAACTCGAGGACGTCGATGGGCTTGGGCGCAATCCACGTGCGCTCCACTCCATGAGAGTCGCACGCGGGCATCATAGCGACAAGGCGATCCCGGGCGCTGCTGGCGCAGAGCGGCACCACTCCCCGGGGAGCGCGGAAGTACTCGGGGTGTGCCGGGTCGAACTTGAAAAGTTCCCTGACCATACCCCGCAGCTCGAGTGTTGTGAAGTTAAAATTGAGGCCGGGGCGCAGCCTCATGATGTCTGCCGGGCCGCCATATTGCCACGCCGGCCTTTTCCGGTCTTGGAGGGGGGCGATCCGGCGACGAAGAAAGTCCGCGCCCACTTCAGCGACAGACAGCGGCGCCATCCGAAGACGAAGGATTCTGACGAGAGCGATATCCAGCTTGGCATCGTCGGAATCAAAATTACTCCAATCCCTGCCGCGCACGATGGGCGATGTGCGCGGCGCGGTGAAGTGTTGCGGCCGCTCCTCGACGACCCAGCACCACTCCGCGCGCCACTCTTCCCACTTGCCGCGGAGCTCCCCCGGCAAGTAAGATAATTTCTTATTCAGCCTAAACACCCAAGAGATTCCTCCGGAGAGGGGGGCGTCGGCCTCTACTCTGGGGATGAAAAAGTGCCTAAAGAGAGCTACGTTGGGCTGGATCCCTACGAAGTTTTCGCACATGTGTGCGAAAACGGACATGGTGAGGATGGCGTTGGGAGTGAAATCGAGGAGGTGGAGGCCATAAGTATTCATGATATCGCAGAAAAAGTTTGAGAAGGGAGGGCACAGACCGCAGTGGAAGAAGGCTGCGAAAAAGTAATACCCGCCGGGGTAGTGATCCTTGGCGACGGCCGGGTAGACGCGCGTGCGGGGGTGCGCTGGGGTCTCCTTGGCCCAGAACAAATAATATTTGTTCCAAAGCTCCCGCACGCCGAGCTTCGGCGCAAAGACGATGTGCTCCTTCCGGAACGCAACGAGCTTCGCCGCCTGATCTGACTTCTCCCGCTTGGACTTCTCCGACTTCGCCTTGTCGGTCTTTGGGGCCATGGCGGACGCGGTGGAAGGAAGGGGACGAAGAGCTTGGTGATGGCGGAGGAGTAGAGGCAAAGAGCAGAGGAATCTGAGGAAGAAGACGATGGCAATGAGTGCGCAGGGAGGGGAACCGCGCCGCTCTCTCTGCTTTTATGGGAGAGTGGGGGGCGTTTCGCCCTTCCCATTAAAGAAATCGTGGGCACGTCCCATCCCACGGCGCCGCAATCGACGCGTGCCGTTGCCGTGGGATGCGGCGGATATGGAAGTGGATTCGGCGCGCCGCGGGCCGCGGGTGCCCGTGCACTGTTTTGGGCCTGGCCCAACAGCGCTCGGCACCGTGTGTGGCCCAGGCCCGGGGGCTCCTGTCGGTGTACTAAGGTAGGGGTACCCTAGTACCCCAACTTGTGCACGGGCAGCGGCAGCTCCCCGCGGCAGGGTTCACCACGCGCTTGCCGGAGACCTTCCTGACCCTTATCTAGCCATTCAAAAACAAAGTATACAAGACAGAAGACCAAGACCCCGGCAAGAGGAGCTTGCCGGGAAGGCCGTCCCAGGCTCGAGATTGCTTAACTAGCACGAGGCCCTGGCAAGAGGAGCTTGTCAGGACGAATAGAAGATTTCATCTTAGAAGACCCGGCAAGGGCTCGGGGAGCGGCAAGCTTCCGGGCCCGGCAAGGTCGAGATCCCCGGCAAGGTGCTTGCCGGGGAGGTGCGCTGTGTGCCCGCGCTCCAGCTCATCGGCCCACGCGTCGCCCTGGGGCCACTCCAGGGACGCGTGGCGGATGGCTGTGCAGCCTGGGGGACACGGTGGCACTCCACGGCAGAGGATCCATCGCCGTGGCAGACGGAGACGCAACGGCGGGAGCTTTTGGGGTCGACGGCGACGGGCATTAAATGCCCTTGTCCCCCACTGTTAAAGTAGGTATAGACCACTGTTCTGTACTGTAGCTCCACTGTTCCCGCACTGTTACAACTACCACCTATTTTACATTTTTACCCCTTTCTCCTACGTTGACACCTGTCGGTGACCCCTTGCACTATAAAAGGAGGCCCATGCACAACGTGGAGGGGTTCGGTTCGGTTGGAAACCTAGATCATTCTCACGCTCGTGTAGCTGCTTCTTCAAGCTCCGAGCGCCCAAACTCAATACACAACCAAGCAGGAGTAGGGTTTTACGCATCCGTGCGGCCCGAACCTGGGTAAAAACTGCCCGCGCGTCTGCCTCGATCTGCTCTTCGTGCTCCCTCCGCCCTCGTACCGCACAGACAAGGGGCTCCGGTCCCATAGGTGTTCGTGGTGGACAGTTTCCCCCGACAGACTTGAACACCAAAGTGATATGCCGGCTCATCAAAATTTGAGCTGTAATTGCGATAACTTTCATTTTTTCCAATCCTGCAGGCCATTTTTGAGGGCCAAGACGACCCTTTTTGGTCTCAAAATTTTCCGCGCACATGATCCTGTGTGTGCACGTATGTAAAATCCTCCAGATCGTAAACACTAGAAGTCCTATCACCTCAATTCCCCAATAGCTTTCCAACGCCTATGAAAACGACGAAATCGGTGCTTGTTCTCACTTGCTTTGAGAGTCTCGATCAATTCGGACTCTAGGTTGATTTTTGTATTTTCTTTGATCACCGTTTCTTCGCGAGAGTTCGCCTAACACCCTATTGTATCCACACATGGGTGGGGCGCCAAGGACCTGAACACCAAAGTGATATGCCGGCTCGTCAAAATTTGAGCTGTAATTGCGATAACTTTCATTTTTTCCAATCCCGCAGGCCATTTTTTAGGGCCAAGACGACCCTTTTTGGTCTCAAAATTTTCCGCGCACGTGATCCTGTGTGTGCACGTATGTAAAATCCTCCAGATCGTAAACACTAGAAGTCCTATCACCTCAATTCCCCAATAGCTTTCCAACGCCTATGAAAACGACGAAATCGGTGCTTGTTCTCACTTGCTTTGAGAGTCTCGATCAATTCGGACTCTAGGTTGATTTTTGTATTTTTTTTTATCACCGTTTCTTCTCGAGAGTTGGCCTAACACCCTATTGTATCCATACATGGGTGGGGCTCCAAGGACCTGAACACCAAAGTGATATGCCGGCTCATCTAAATTTGAGCTGTAATTGCGATAACTTTCATTTTTTCCAATCCTGCAGGCCATTTTTGAGGGCCAAGACGACCCTTTTTGGTCTCAAAATTTTCCGCGCACGTGATCCTGTGTGTGCACGTATGTAAAATCCTCCAGATCGTAAAAACTAGAAGTCCTATCACCTCAATTCCCCAATAGCTTTCCAACGCCTATGAAAACGACGAAATCGGTGCTTGTTCTCACTTGCTTTGAGAGTCTCGATCAATTCGGACTCTAGGTTGATTTTTGTATTTTCTTTGATCACCGTTTCTTCGCGAGAGTTGGCCTAACACCCTATTGTATCCATACATGGGTGGGGCGCCAAGGACCTTGTCGGTGTACTAAGGTAGGGGTGCCTCAGTACCCCAACTTGTGCACGGGCAGTTGCAGCCTCCCGCGGCAAGGTTTACTGCTGGCTCGCCGGAGACCTTCCTGCTCCTTATCTAACCATTCAAAAACAAAGTATACAAGACAGAAGACCAAGACCCCGGCAAGAGGAGCTTGCCGGGAAGGCCGTCCCAGGCTCAAGATTGCTTAACTAGCACGAGGCCCTGGCAAGAGGAGCTTGTCAGGACGAACAGAAGATTTTATCTTAGAAGACCCAGCAAGGGCTCGGGGAGCGGCAAGCTTCCGGGCCCGGCAAGGTCGAGATCCCCGGCAAGGTGCTTGCCGGGGGAGGTGCGCTGTGTGCCCGCGCTCCAGCTCATCAGCCCACGCGTCGCCCTGGGGCCACTCCAGGGACGCGTGGCGGATGGCTGTGCAGCCTGGGGGACACGGTGGCACTCCACGGCAGTGGATCCATCGCCGTGGCAGACGGAGACGCAACGGCGGGAGCTTTTGGGGTCGACGGCGACGGGCATTAAATGCCCTTGTCCCCCACTGTCAAAGTAGGTATAGACCACTGTTCTGCACTGTAGCTCCACTGTTCCCGCACTGTTCCAACTACCACATCTTTTACATTTTTACCCCTTTCTCCTACGTTGACACCTGTCGGTGACCCCTTGCACTATAAAAGGAGGCCCATGCACAACGTGGAGAGGGTTCGAAACGTAGATCATTCTCACGCTCGGGTAGCTGCTTCTTCAAGCTCCGAGCGCCCAACTCAATACACAACCAAGCAGGAGTAGGGTTTTACGCATCCGTGCGGCCCGAACCTGGGTAAAACTGCCCGTGCGTCTGCCTCGATCTGCTCTTCGTGCTCCCTCCGCCCTCGTACCGCACAGACAAGGGGCTCCGGTCCCATAGGTGTTCGTGGCGGACAGTTTCCCCCGACAGGCTTGTTCCGGAGCTCCGCCGGAGGGGGGATCTACCACGGAGTGCTTCTACATCAACACCACAGCCTCACCAATGAGTTGTGAGTAGTTTACCACAGACCTTCGGGTCCATAGTTATTAGCTAGATGGCTTCTTCACTCTTTTTAGATCTCAATACAAAGTTCTCCTCGATCTTCGAGGAGATCTATTCGATGTAATCTTTTTTGCGGTGTGTTTGTCGAGATTCGATGAATTGTGGGTTTATGATCAAGATTATCTATGAGAAATATTTGATTCTTTTGTAAAATCTTTTATGTATGATTATAATATCCTTGCAAGTCTCTTCGAATTATTGATTTGGTTTGGCCTACTAGATCTATAGTTATTGCAATGGGAGAAGTGCTTGGCTTTGGGTTCAATCCTGCAGTGTCCTTTCCCAGTGACAGAAGGGGCAACAAGGCACGTATTGTATTGTTTCCATCGAGGATAAAAAGATGGGGTTTATATCATATTGCTTGAGTTTATCCCTCTACATCATGTCATCTTGCTTAAAGCATTACTCTGTTCTTATGAACTTAATACTCTAGATGCATGCTGGATAGCGGTCGATGTGTGGAGTAATTGTAGTAGATGCAGAATCGTTTCGGTATACTTTTCACGGACGTGATGCCTATATATAATGATCATGCCTAGATATTCTCATAACTATGCGCTTTTCTATCAATTGCTCGACAGTAATTTGTTCACCCACCGTAGAATTCTACTATCATGAGAGAAGCCACTAGTGAAACCTATGGCCCCCGGGTCTATTCTCAACATATTAATCTTCCATCTACTTTACTTTGCTTTATTTACTTTCTGTTCTTATATCCAAAAATACCCAAAACATTATACTATCTTTATACTATCTTATCTATCAGATCTCACTTTTGTAAGTGACCGTAAAGGGATTGACAACCCCTTATCGCGTTGGCTGCGAAGTTCTTATTTGTTTGTGCAGGTGCGAGGGACTTGCGCGTGGTCTCCTACTGGATTGATACTTTGGTTCTCAAAAACTGAGGTAAATACTTACGCTACTGTGCTGCATCACCCCTTCCTCATCGAGGGAATACAACGCAAGCTCGAGAAGTAGCAGCTTGTTCTTAGGGTTTTGGAATATTTGAGCATATATAGGAGGAAGAGGTAGGTTAGGAGAGTCATGAGGGGCCCACAAGGGTGGGGGCGCCCCCTACCCCCTGGGCGCGCCCTCCACCCTTGTCGCCGCCTCGCGGATCTTCTGACTTGAACTCCATGTCTCCTGGGTGTCTTCTGGTCCAAGAAAAATCATCGTAAAGTTTTATTCCGTTTAGTATTCCTTTTCCGCGAAACTCAAAAATAAGGAAAAAAAGATCTGGCACTGGGCCCTAGGTTAATAGGTTAGTCCCAAAATAATATAAAATAGCATGTTAATGCATATAAAACATCCAAACAGATAATATAATAGCATGGAACAATAAAAAATTATAGATACATTGGAGACGTATCAAGCATCCCCAAGCTTAATTCCTACTCGTCCTCGAGTAGGTAAATGATAAAAATAGAATTTTTGATGTGGAATGCTACCTATCATATTTATCCATGTATTTTCTTTATTGTGGCATGAATATTCAGATCCGTATGATTCAAAACCAAAGTTTAATATTTTACATAAAAACTATAATACTTCAAGCATACTAATAAAGCAATCGTGTCTTCTCAAAATAACATGGCCAAAGAAAGTTATCCCTACAAAATCATATAGTCTGGCTATGCTCCATCTTCATCACACAAAGTATTAAATCATGCACAACCCCGGTATCAGTCAAGCAATTGTTTCACACTTTGGTATTCTCAAACCTTTTCAACTTTCACACAATACATGAGTGTGAGCCATTGACATAACACTATAGGTGGA
The DNA here is from genome assembly GCA_902687465.1 of Secale cereale. Lineage (NCBI taxonomy): Eukaryota > Viridiplantae > Streptophyta > Magnoliopsida > Poales > Poaceae > Secale > Secale cereale. Next base: position 950,672,674 of record LR738711.1, read on the forward strand.
ATAGAATATGGTGGTTGTGGAGAAGACAAAAAGAAGGAGATAGTCTCACATCAACTAGGCGTATCAATGGGCTATGAAGATTCCCATCAATATATATCAATGTGAGTGAGTAGGGATTGCCATGCAAGAGATGCACTAGAGCTATAAGTTTATGAAAGCTCAGAAATATACTAAGTGGGTGCGCATCCAACTTGCTCGCTCACGAAGACCTAGGGCAATTTCAGGAAGCTCATCATTGTAATATACAAACCAAGTTATATAATGAAAAATTCCCACTAGTATATGAAAGTGATAACATAGGAGACTCTCTATCATGAAGAACATGGTGCTACTTTGAAGCACAAGTGTGGAAAAGGATAGTAACATTGTCCCTTCTCTTTTTTTTTCTCTTTTTCTTCTTCTTTTTGGTGGGCTTCTTTGGCCTCTTTTTTTTTTTGGGG
>LR738711.1:950673172-950691483 GCA_902687465.1 Secale cereale
GGGGGGGGGTCTTCTTTGGCCTCTTTTATTTTGATAACCTCACATGGGACAATGTTCTAATAATGATGTTCACCACACTTTTATTTACTTACAACTCAAGGTAAAAACTCATAATGACGGAACGGTGGAAGTTGCATGGCAATATATCTCTGAATGGCTATGAAAATACCATAATAGGTAGGTATGGTGGCTGTTTTGAGGAAGGGTAAATGGTGGGCTTAATGCATCGGCGAAAGTTGCGCGGTACTAGAGAGGCTAGCAATTGTGGAAGGGTGGGAGTGCGTATAATCCATGGACTCAACAATAGTCATAAAGACCTCACATACTTATTGCAAAAATTTATTAGCTATCGAAACAAAGCACTAGACGCATGCCCCTAGGGGAAGGGTTGGTAGGAGTTAACCATCGCGCGATCCCGACCTCCACACAAAGGATGACAATCAATAAATAAATCATGCTCCGACTTCATCACATAACGGTTCACTAGACCTGAATTCTACGGGAATCACAAACTTTAACACAAGTATTTCTATCAATCCACTAATCACTAGCATGACTCTAATATCACCATCTTCATATCTCAAAACAATCATAAGGAATCAAACTTCTCATAGTATTCAATGCTCTATATATGTAAGTTTTTATTATATCTCCCTTGGATGCCCGTCATATTAGGACTAAATTCATAACCTAAACAAATTACCATGCTGTTTAGAGAGACTCTCAAAATAATGTAAATGAAGCAAGAGAGTTCAACAATTTCTATAAAATAAGGCCACTGCCGTGCTCTAAAAAGATATAAGTGAAGCACTAGAGCATAATTGCCTAGCTCAAAGGATATAAGTGAAGTACATAGAGTATTCTAATAAATCATGATTCATGTGTGTCTCTCAAAAATATGTATTCAGAAATGATGATTGTGGCAAACTAAAAAGCAAAGACTCAAATCATACAAGACGCTCCAAGCAAAACACAGATCATATTGTGAATAAAAAATATAGGCTCAAGTAAAGTTACCGAGAGACGAAGACGAAAGAGGGGATGCCTTCCAGGGCATCCCCAAGCTTAGGCTCTTAGTTTTCCTTGAATATTACCTTGGGGTGCCTTGGGCATTCCCGAGCTTAGGCTCTTGCCACTCCTTATTTCATAGTCCATCAAATCTTTACCCAAAACTTGAAAACTTCACAACACAAAACTCAACAGAAAACTCGTGAGATCCGTTAGTAAAACAAAATCCAATCCTTCCAAGTAGGTAATCTTGTGAACTCATTCTTATTTTATATTGGTGTAATATCTACTGTATTCCAATCTTTCCATGGTTCATACCCCCCGATACTAGCCATAGATGCATCAAAATAAGCAAACAACACAAGAAAACAGAATATGTCTTAAATAGGGTAGTCTGTAAAGATGTGAATTGATGTAAAAACTTTGTATCTCTAAAAATTCAGAAACATTAGGAAAACTTGGGCAATTTGCAGGTCAGAGATGTGTAAAAAATTCAAGAATTTATCGCATTCCAGTAATCAGAAAAAATCCTAACACTGGGCGCAAAAGTTTCTGTTTTTCAGCAAAACCAATCTACTATCTTCCAAATAATCCCAAATGTCTTACCTGGCACAAACACTAATAAAAACTTTAAAAACTTCTCTAACCAGAGGCTATATGAAAAACTTATTGCAAAACAGAACCAAAAAAAACAAGAACAAAAATAAAATTGGGTTGCCTCCCAAAAAGCGCTATTATTTAACGCCCTTAGCTAGGCATAAAACATAGATCTAGGTATTGCCATCTTCTCCCTTTTGGTAGTAAAGAGAGAAATTCTTATCTAGAGCATTTATCTTTCTATTTTGTGAAAGCACGTGGCCATTAATAGTAGAAGAAAGATTAAGCACACTTCGAAAGTTTGCATCTAAACTAGCCTTTATCTCCTTGATTATTTCATTTTGATAAAAGCACATTAGAGTAGTTGATTCGACATTTTCACCTTTGGAGTGCCCAAATACGGTTTTCATCTTTTCATAGGTATCAAAGGCATCTCCTCCAGGAAAACCACTTTCAAATATAGAATCCAAAATTTGTTTAAGAGAAAGAGGCAAACCCACATAAAAGCTTTTCAAGTATAACTCTATATGATGTTGAGGCACATGACTAGCTTAAATCCTCAATAATATATCCCAAGCATCTTTCAAAGATTCATCGAGCGAATAATGAAAGAATCCGGAATCTTCTTTATAATTTTTTTTAAAATTTTCATTGATAACCTCGGAAGGTCTTTCCGCAGTATCATTATTTATGAGCTTAGAAAGGACAGAGGGGCTATCCAAAGTATTAAAACTCGGGAGAAAACCCTTAGCCCTTTTAAAGTCGGCCATAGCTTTAAAAAGATGGATTTAAACGAAGAAGAAAACAGCGAGAGAGAAAAGCAAAAAAATCAAAAATAGTTTTAGAAGTGGAGGGGGGGGGACGAGAGGCAAATGGCAAATAATGTAAAGTAAGAGATGAGAGTTTTATGATGGGTACTTGATATGTCTTGGCTTGGCGTAGATCTCCCTGGCAACGCAGCCAGAAATTATTCCTGCTACTTGTTGAGCTTGCGTTAGTTTTTCCCTTGAAGAGGAAAGGTGATGTAGGAAAGTAGAGATAAGTATTTCCCTCAGTTTTAGAACCAAGGTATCAATCCAGTAGGAGAAGAACGCACAAATTAGCAATACCCGCACAAACAATCAAACAACTTGCACCCAACACGATAAAGGGGTTGTCAATCCCTTCACTGTCACCTGCAAAAGTGAGATCTGATATAGATAGATAAACAAAAGGTAAAATGTTTTTGGGTTTTTGGTTTATAGAATAGAAAGTAAAAGATTGCAAAATAGTAGATCAGAAACTAGTATGATGGAAAATAGACCCGGGGGCCATATATTTCACTAGAGGCTTCTCTCTCGAAGGCAAATAATATGGTGGGTGAACAATTACTGTCGAGCAATTGATAGAAAAGCACAAAGTTATGACGATATACAAGGCAATGATTATGCAATATAGGCATCATGTCCGTGTCAAGTAGAACAAAACGATTCTGCATCTACTACTATTACTCCAGACATCGACCGACTCCTGCTGAGGGAGTCCTGGATTATGGGGTCCTTGGGCGTCTGGGCTATGTGACGTGGGCGAGACTGATGGGCCGTGAAGATACAAGACAGAAGACTTTCTCCAGTGTCCGGATGGGACTCTGCTTGACGTAGAAGGCAAGCTAAGAGTGTGGATATGAAGATTCCTTCCTCTGTAAACCGAATTTGTACAACCCTAGCCTCCTTCGGTGTCTATATAAACCGGATGGTTTAGTCCATAGGGCAATCATAATCATACAGACTGGACATCTAGGGTTTAGTCATCTCGATCTTGAGGTAGATCAACTCTTGTAATCCCTATACTCACCAAAGTCAATCAAGCAGGAATTAGGGTATTACCTCCATCAAGAGGGCCCAAACCTGGGTAAACAAAGTGTCCCCTGCCTCCTGTTACCTTCGATCCTAAGACGCACAGTTCGGGACCCCATAGCCGAGATCTGCTGGTTTTGACACCGACATTGGTACTTTCATTGAGAGTTCCATTGTGTCGTCGTCGAAAGGCTCGATGGATCGCCTTGTCATCAATGACAGTATCACTTCCGGCAGAGCCCTAGTTTCAGGGCAAACCCTCCGGCTTGGTGGCTTCACCATGGGTGCCCGTTTGGCCATTAAGCCAAAAGCAAACCCTATAGTTGCCGAAAACCCTCTTCGTATCAGCCCTGAATACTCCGACAATATGGATCCGGTAGATCTATCGTATTTGAACGAGCTGCTAGATTGCATCACTGCCTTGGGGTCTCAACTGACTATGATCGGATCGGGCTTAAACCCGACCAGAGAGATTAAAACTCCACCGATCACCCATCAGGTAGCGGTTGTGGAGGAGCAAGCTGGAAATATCTCTTCTCCAACGTTAAGAACAAATTATGCTTGGATTTCCAAACCCGGAAAGCCGGATACTCGTCTTTGGGAGGACACTCCTTGTCCCTCGGACAAAAAATCGGACATCAAGCTTGAGAATCCGCCAGACACTCTGGAACCTGGGTTGGTAAACCGGCAAATCCCTCAAACTCCGGATTCCACTATGGGTCGGGGCACGAATTTAATCCCGCCCACCCACCACAAGGAATATTCTCTAAGAAATTTCGGCCCTCCGGACATATGCGACCTAATGTATGTGCGGCAGCAGCCTCAGGAGATAGTCCACCACTTTTGGGCCAAATTCCTCGTTAAAAACAAGATAAAAGACTGTTGCGACGATGACGCAATTTCGGTATTTTGTAACAACTGTACGGATGAAGGGATCCTTAACGCCCTCAATCACCGTCACATACTGCACTTTGAAGATTTGGCAAACGTAGTACAGAAGTACCGAGCAATGGAAAGCACTTGGAAAAGCCAGACGGCCCACTGGGAACCTCAGGCCTTTAAGCCATCTCCCGGGCGGGCAAAAAGGATGCATCCTCGTGGGGCAACCGATGATCATCCCGCGGCCAAGAAAACTAGGCCCTTTACGGGACATAGAACTGTCTTCGAAGAATGGCTCGATAGGCCCTATCAAATACACTCAACACCGGATACCAAACCAACGCATAGCCTACGGGCATGTTGGATACTCCAACAGGTGGCCAAGAGCAGCGAGGGTATCCTCACCAACAATACTCCAAAAAGATACTCTTCGGAGGACGATGATTTCAAAGTATTCACGATCTTCGAGACCTTCTCATCAAATAATCGGCACAAAAGGGTGCTTCGCGACCTCGCCGAAGTCTGCCAAATAGTAGCAATAAACCCTTGGAACGATACGACAATCACTTTCAACGCCGATGACGAACCAAGGTTCCGCTCTGTCCGGGCACCTGCCGCAATGGTCCTAAACCCAATCGTGGACGATTTTGGCTCACTAAAGTGCTAATGGATGGTGGCAGCAGACTGAACCTCATCTACGAGGACACGCTCAATAAAATGCAAACGGACATGAGTCGCATTGAGCAGAGCAATACATCCTTCAGAGGGATCATCCCCAGCAGGGAAGTAAGGTGATCAGGGAAAATTAAACTGGATATGGTATTCGGCACACCAGAAAATTATAGGTCCGAAGAGATAATCTTCCAGGTGGCCCCTTTCAACATCGGATATCATGCCCTGTTAGGGTGAGATGCATTCACACGCTTTCAAGATGTACCTCATTACGGGTACATGAAGCTCAAAATGACCGGGCCCAGTGGTGTTATTACTATCTCTAGTGATCCAGACATAGCACTCTGCACCGAAAATAAATCCTCATCCCTGGCCCTTGAAGCACTGTCCGAAGCCTTAGCGGCCAAGGAACTCACCGCTCTACATTCCATAGTAGATAGGGACGACGTAATCCTCGATAAAAGGCCTAAATTTACCTCCTTCAAACCAGCAGACGAAATAGTCAAATTTCAAGTCCACCCGACGGATCCCAAGAAAATAGCTTCTATCGGGGCAGAGTTGGAACCCACAGTCGACACTGCATTACGAGCGTTCTTACACGAGAACTCAGATATATTTGCCTGGCACCCCTCGGATATGCCAGGAATCCCACGGGCGCTGACCGAACATAGTCTCAATATACTGAAGGGATACAAGCCGGTCAAGCAAACACTCCGACGATTTTCCAAACCCAAGCGACAGGCTATGGGGGAGGAGCTAGCCAAGCTACTCGAAGCCGAGTTCAGCAGAGAGATCAAACATCCGGACTGGCTAGCAAACCTGGTCATGGTACTAAAGAAGGATAAGTCCTGGTGCCTGCGTGTCAATTTCAAAGACTTTAACAAAGCCTGCCCTAAGGACCCCGTCCCACTACCTCACATTGATCAAATTATTGATGCAACCGTGGGACACGATTCACTGTGTTTCCTCGACGCATACTCCGGATACCATAAAATTAATATGAAGGAATCTGACCAAGCCGCGACAACTTTAATCACACCATACGGGCGTTTTTGCTTCAACACTATGCCTTTTGGGCTCAAGAACGCCGGCGCCACCTACCAACGCATGATTCAAACATGTCTGGAAAAGCAAATCGACAAAACTGTGGAGGCATATGTACACGATGTATTCATCAAAACCAAGCATGTTGAATCATTGGTGGACGACTTACGCCTTACATTCGACAACCTCCGAAGATATGATATAAAGCTCAATCCAGAAAAGTGCGTTTTCGGTGTCCCCGCCAGCAAACTACTCGAGTTTATTTTTCTAATAGAGGAATTGAAGCGAACCCAGCCAAAATCTGGGCCCTATCACAATTGGCAACACCAACTGACCTCAAGCATATCCAAAAACTAGCTGGGTGCATGGCAGCTTTGAGCCGCTTTATCTCCGGAGTGGGAGAAAAAGCACTGCCATTGTATCGCCTGCTACGACACACCGACCACTTTGTGTGGACGGATGCTGCAACAGCCGGACTGGAGGAAATAAAAACTTTGCTAGCAAGCAACCCCATCCTGGCCGCACCAAACGTCGGTGAACCAATGTTGCTCTACATATCGGCAACTCACCAGGTGATGAGCGCAGTACTCGTCGTTGAACGAGAAGAGGAGGTGCATAAATTCCTAACTCAAAAACCGGTATACTACGTATCGACGGTCCTCACACCATGCAAATCCCGATACCCGCATTATCATAAGATAGAATATGCCGTATTTATGGCATCATGCAAGCCGCGGCACTACTTTCAAGAGTGCCCGATCACAGTGGCTTCAGAGGTACCACTTAATGATATTAAAAACAACCGGGACGCCACTAGTCGGATCGCCAAATGGGCTATTGCTACTTCTCGAGCTTGCGTTGTATTCCCTCGAAGAGGAAAGGGTGATGCAGCACAATAGCGTAAGTATTTCCCTCAGTTTTTGAGAACCAAGGTATCAATCCAGTAGGAGACCACGCGCGAGTGCCTCGCACCTACACAAACAAATAAGAACTTCACAGCCAACGCGACAAGGGGTTGTCAATCCCTTTACGGTCACTTACGAAAGTGAGATCTGATAGATAGGATAGTTTGATATTTTTGGTATTTTTGGATATAAGAACAGGAAGTAAAAACAGCAAAGTAAAGTAGATTGTAGATTGATATGTTGAGAATAGACCCGGGGGCCATAGGTTTCACTAGTGGCTTCTCTCATGATAGCAGATTTCTACAGTCGGTGAACGAATTACTGTCGAGCAATTGATAGAAAAGCGAATAATTATGAGAATATCTAGGCATGATCATTATATATAGGCATCACGTCCGTGACAAGTAGACCGAAACGATTATGCATCTACTACTATTACTCCACACATCGACCGCTATCCAGCATGCATCTAGAGTATTAAGTTCATAAGAACAAAGTAATGCTTTAAGCAAGATGACACGATGTAGAGGGATAAACTCAAGCAATATGATATAAACCTCATCTTTTTATCCTCGATGGCAACAATACAATACATGCCTTGCTGCCCCTGCTAGCACTGGGAAAGGACACCGCAAGATTGAACCCAAAGCCAAGCACTTCTCCCATTGCAAGAACTATAGATCTAGTAGGCCAAACCAAACCGGTAATTCGAAAAGACAGGGGGCGAGCCCAGGGGGAGGGGGCACGCCCCCACCCTCGTGGACACCCCGTATGTCCTCTGCCTTGGTGCTCAAGTCTCTCATGAAGATATCGTTCCAAAAATAACTCTCCCGAAGGTTTCATTCCGTTTGGACTCCGATTGATATTCCTTTTTTGCGAAACCCTGAAATAGGCAAAAAACATCAATCTGGACCGGACCTTTGGGTTAATAGGTTAGTCCCAAAAATAATATAAAAGTGTATAATAAAGCCCATTAAACATCTAAATCATCATATATAATAGCATGGAACAATAACAAATTATAGATAAGTTGGAGACGTATCAGCTATTGAGCTCCTACCATTTGAAATAACGGACAAACCACACCGAGCAATTAAATCTCAGGTGTTGGCCGACTTCGTCGCTGAATGGATAGAGGCTGAACTCCCTAAAGAGTACGTCAACTAATCGGACTTCCAACTGGGTGATGCACTTCGACGGCTCTAAAATGCTAGCCGGACTTGGGGCTGGTGTCGTCTTGACATCGCCCACAGGAGACACAGTCCATTATGTGATGCAAATAATGTATTCAGACTCCAACAATGCAGCCGAATACAAGGCCCTGTTGCATGGTCTCTGAATGGCTGTCTCCATGGGCATACAATGCCTCGAGGTGCGCATGGAATCAAACCTCCCAATATCCTAGATAAATGGCGAATTCGAGGCAAAAGACCCGAAGATGGCGGCTTATCACAATGCCGTACTCAAAATATCAGCTCCGTTCGAGGGGCTCAAGTTTCATCACGTGGCTCGAGAGAGTAATCAGGCCGCAGACATCCTTGCTCCCATGGGCGCTAAATGAGACCCAGGCCCACCAAACACCTTTGGGGAGAGGCTCTTCAAGCCATCCGTGGTGTGGCAGGACGAGAGCGGCAACACTAGTCCGGAGCCGATCCCCCCCCTCCGATTCCGAACACAGTTCCGATATTATCGGAGGCTCGGGTACCGAAATAACGCCACCGGCCCACGAAATCATGGCAATAATTGCCCCGTGGACCGAGCCTTTCCTCGCCTACCTTACTAGGAACGAACTCCCGGAGGATCAGACCACGGCCCGTCGCATTGTCCGACGCTCGAAGGCCTACAATGTTTACGAAGGGGAACAGTACAAGAAAAGTACTACTGGAGTCCTTCAAAGATGTATCTCCGAAGAAAAGGGACGACAGCTCTTGGCTGAAATACACGCTGGTCTCGGCGGCCACCATGCCGCGGCTCGGGCCCTTGTAAGTAAGGCCTTCCGCGCGGGCTTCTTTTGGCCCACGGCTCGGGCGGATGCACATGACTTCGTACAACACTGTGTGGGATGCCAGCTTTTCGCTAATCAAATCCATATGTCACCCACCGCCCTAAGAACAATCTCCATCACTTGGCCCTTTGCGGTCTGGGGGCTCGATATGGTCGGACCCCTTAAAGGGAGAAGCCATAAGAGGAAATATTTATTCGTTATGGTCGATAAGTTAACTAAGTGGATAGATGCCAAGCCAGTCAAAATAGCTGAAGCTGGACCGGTGATCGACTTCATATCCGGCGTAGTACACCGTTACGGTGTCCCGGCACAGTATTATTACTGACAACGGCTCTAATTTACTGCCGATGAGGTGAAAACTTGGTGCGCCAATTTGGGCATCAAAGTCGATTACGCCTCCGTATATCACCCTCAGACAAAAGGTCAAGTCGAACGGGCTAACGGCATGATAATGAGCAGCATCAAACCCAGACTAGTGCGATCTCTGCAAAGATCAGACAAACACTGGGTCGAGGAACTCGATTCCGTACTCTGGAGGCTGCGGACCACGCCCAATCAGTCGACTGGATACACACCTTTTTTTCATGGTGTACGGCGCGGAGGCAGTCTTGCCTTGCGACATTATTCACGACGCACCTCGAGTGCGCATGTATGAAGAGAGAGAAGCCGAGCTCAATCGGCAGGACGACCTGGACGGCCTGGAGGAGGAGCGCGATGTCACGAAGACCCGTTCCGCATTCTATCCACTGCAGGCTCGGCGGTACAAACGCCGAGAAGTATGGGCAATGACTTACAATGTCGGGGAACTCGTTGTACGCCTAACAGAGAAGAAAAAGGACAAGCTCAAGCCCAAATGGGAGGGCCCCTTTACTATAGATGAAGTTCTCACTGGAGGAGCCTATCGTCTTCGCAATGCTTCGGACAATTGCTTTGAGCCAAACCCATGGAACGCGGCAAGGCTTCGAAGGTTCTATGCCTAAAAGTTTGCACATGTACCTTTTTTCTCCTCGCTCCTTCTTTTTCTCATTTTCGCTATTTTCTCGTTTCTATACGACTGTTTTCAGCATGTGTTCGGATAAACCGCAAACTTGAGGGGTATTCATCCTTAAATGTACGCACCCCAAAATACACGGGGGCTTCTTTTTACAAGAATCTTATTATAAATATTGTTTGAGAATCAAGCTCACCCTATATATGTGTCGTCTACCCACATATGTCTTTTTCCCACCATTATATGCACCTTTATGACTTATGGTTTTGCCAAGCTGGGTTGCCTAGCTCATGTGCTTATGCCCTACGTTCCCCTTTGTTCGGCTAGGGCATAAAGGGAGCACCTCTGCGATTGTTACAGCCGGGTTATCTGGACGTGTACCTCAGACGGGTGAAGCCGAAAGCTAGCATTCTTAAGGGAATGATCGATCGGTGAGCAAAAGAGGAACTTCCCTTGTTGCAATACAAAACCCCAGATTACAATTTGTTCTGTGATCTTTTAGCGTCACAACTTCGGTATACATAAAATTCCGCATACTGGCCCAGGGAAAGGAACCCTTAACGGAACTATTCTCTCTGGAAGATGTTGTTGGGGAACGTAGCATAAATCAAAAAATTTCTACGTCTTCACCAAGATCCAAGTATGGAGACATCTAGCAACGAGCAACTAAGAGTGCATCTACATACCGTTATGTAGATTGCGTGCGGAAGCTTTCAACGAAGCAAGGATGAAGTAGTCGTACTCTTCACGTTCTTCGTCACCGATGATCTAGCGCCGAACGGACGACACCTCCGCGTTCAACACACGTACGGTGCAGCAACGTCACCTCCTTCTTGATCCAGCAAGGGGGGAGGAGAAGTCGTCAGAGATCCGGCAGCACGACGGCGTGATGACGGATGCAGTGGAGATCGCAGCAGGGCTTCGCCGGGCTGCCCTGCAAAGGAGTTGGGAGGTGTGACGGGAGGGGGAGAGGCGCCAGGGCTGAGGTGCGGCTGCCCTCTCCCCCCCACATATATATAGGGGGGCCAGGGGGGCGCCAGCCCCTTGCAGATCCAATCTGCAAGGGGGGGCGGCGGCCAGGGAGGAGTCCCCCTCCCCCAAGGCAAGTGGTGGCCCCCCCTCCCCTTAGGGTTTTATCCCTATGCGCATGGGGAGGTGGGCCCCCCTTGTGGTGCGCCAGCCTAGGGGGCTGCACACATCCCCTTGCGGCCTGGGGGCCCCACCGGGAGGGGTGGCCCCACCCGGTGGACCCCGGGGCCCCTCCGGTGGTCCCGGGACGCTCCCGGTGACCCCCGGAGATCACCCGTTGGCCGAAACTGGACTTCCCATATATCAATCTTTACCTCCGGATCATTTCGGAACTCCTCGTGACGTCCGGGATCTCATCCGGGACTCTGAACAACTTTCGGGTTTCCACGTGCATTAATCTCTACGACCCTAGCGTTACCGAACCTTAAGTGTGTAGACCCTACGGGTTCGGGAGACACGTAGACATGACCGAGACCACTCTCCGGTCAATAACCAACAGCGGGATCTGGATACTCATGTTGGTTCCCACGTGTTCCTCGATGATCTTCATCGGATGAACCACCGTGTCAAGGATTCACTCAATCCCGTATGTTATTCCCTTTGTCCATCGGTACGGTACTTGCCCGAGATTCGATCGTCGGTATTCCCAATACCTTGTTCAATCTCGTTATGGCAAGTCTCTTTACTCGATCCGTAATCCATCATCCCGTGACTAACTACTTAGTCACATTGAGCTCATTATGATGATGTCTTACCGAGTGAGCCCAGAGGTACCTCTCCGTCATACGGAGTGACAACATCCCAGTCTCGGTTCGTACCAACTCAACAGACACTTTCGGAGATACCCGATGCGTACCTTTATAGCCACCCAGTTACGTTGTGACGGTTGGCACACCCAAAGCACTCCTACGGTATCCGGGAGTCGTACAACCTCATGGTCTAAGGAATAAATACTTGACAACAAAAAGCTTATGCATTACGAACTATACGATCTCGTGTTATGCTCAAGTTTGGGTCTTGTCCATCACATCATTCTCCTAATGATGTGATCCCGTTATCACTGACATCTCATGTCCATGGTCAGGAAACCGTGACCATCTGTTGATCAACGAGCTGGTTACTAGAGGCTTACCAGGGACTCATTGTGGTCTATGTATTCACACATGTATTGCTGTTTCCGTACAATACAATTCAAGCATGAATAACAGACAATTATCTTGAACAAGGAGATATAATAATAATGCTTTTATTATTGCCTCTAGGGCATATCTCCAATAGTCTCCCACTTGCACTAGAGTCAATAATCTAGTTACATTGTGATGAATCGAACACCCATAGAGTTCTGGTGTTGATCATGTTTTGCTCGTGAAAGAGGTTTAGTCAACGGGTCTGCGACATTCAGATCCGTATGCACTTTACAAATATCTATGTCTCCATCCTAAACATAATTCCGGATGGAGTTGAAACGACGCTTGATGTGCTTGGTCTTCTTGTGAAACCTGGGCTCCTTGGTAATAGCAATAGCACCAGTGTTGTCACAGAAGAGAGTCATCGGGCTTGACGCGCTTGGAATGACTCCTAGGTCGGTGATGAACTCCTTCATCCAGACTCCTTCCTGCGCTGCTTCCGAAGCAGCTATGTACTCCGCTTCACATGTAGATGCTGCCACCACGCTTTGCTTGCAACTGCACCAGCTGACTGCCCCTCCATTCAAAATATACACGTATCCGGTTTGTGACTTAGAGTCATCCAGATCTGTGTCGAAGCTAGCATTGACGTAACCCTTTACGACGAGCTCTTCGTCACCTCCATAAACGAGAAACATATCCTTAGTCCTTTTCAGGTACTTCAGGATGTTCTTGACCGCTGTCCAGTGTTCCGTACCGGGATCACTTTAGTACCTCCCTACCAAACTTATGGCAAGGTTCACATCAGGTCTGGTACACAGCATGGCATACATGATAGAACCTATTGCCGAGGCATAGGGAATGACACTCATCTTTTCTCTATCTTCTGCGTGGTCGGCGACTGAGTCTTACTCAATCTCATACCTTGCAAAACAGGCAAAAATCCTTTCTTTGACTGATCCATATTGAACTTCTTCAATATTTTGTCAAGGTATGTACTTTGTGAAAGACCAATGAGGCGTCTCGATCTATCTCTATAGATTTTGATGCCTAATATGTAAGCAGCTTCTCCAAGGTCCTTCATTGAAAAACTTTTATTCAAATAGGCCTTTACATTTTCCAAGAATTCTATATCATTTCCCATCAGCAATATGTCATCCACATATAATATGAGAAATGCTACAGAGCTCCCACTCACTTTCTTGTAAATACAGGCTTCTCCATAAGTCTGTATAAAGCCAAACGCTTTGATCACCTCATCAAAGTGAATATTCCAACTCCGAGATGCTTGCACCAGCCCGTAAATCGAGCGCTGGAGCTTGCATACCTTGTTAGCGTTCTCTGGATCGACAAAACCTTCCGGTTGCATCATATACAACTCTTCCTTGAGGAAGCCATTAAGGAATGCTGTTTTGACGTCCATTTGCCATGTCTCATAATCATAGAATGCGGCAATAGCTAACATTATTCTGACTGACTTCAGCATCGCTACGGGAGAGAAAGTCTCGTCGTAGTCAATCCCTTGAACTTGTCGATAACCCTTAGCGACAAGCCGAGCCTTATAGATGGTCACATTACCATCCGCGTCTGTCTTCTTCTTAAATATCCATTTATTTTCTATGGCGTGCCTATCATCAGGCAAGTCCACCAAAGTCCATACTTTGTTTTCATACATGGATTCTATCTCGGATTTCATGGCTCCTAGCCATTTATTGGAATCTGGGCCCGCCATCGCTTCTTCATAGTTCGAAGGTTCACCGTTGTCTAACAACATGATTTCCAGTACAGGGTTGCCGTACCACTCTGGTGCGGAACGTACCCTTGTGGACCTTCGAAGTTCAGTAGTAACTTGATCTGTACCTTCATGATCATTATCATTATCTTCCTCCCTTGTCGGTGCAGGCACCTCAGGAACAGTTTCCTGCGCTGTGCTACTTTTCGGTACAGGAGTGGTGACTATCACCTCATCAAGTTCTACTTTCCTCCCACTTACTTCTTTCGAGAGAAACTCTTTCTCCAGAAAGTATCCATTCTTGGCAACAAAGACGTTGCCTTCGGATCTATGGTAGAAGGTGTACCCAATAGTTTCCTTTGGGTATCCTATGAAGACGCATTTCTCCGATTTGGGTTCGAGCTTTTTAGGTTGAAGTTTCTTGACATAAGCATCGCAACCCCAAACTTTCAGAAACGACAGCTTCGGTTTCTTGCCAAACCAAAGTTCATATGGAGTCGTCTCAACGGATTTTGACGGAGCCCTATTTAAAGTGAATGCGGCAGTCTCTAAAGCATAACCCCAAAAAGATAGCGGTAAATCGGTGAGGGACATCATAGATCGCACCATGTCCAACAGAGTACGATTTCGATGTTCGGACACACCGTTACGTTGAGGTGTTCCGGGCGGTGTCAATTGTGAAACAATTCCACAGCTTCTAAGGTGTGTGCCAAATTCATGACTCAAATATTCACCCCCACGATCCGATCGCAAGAACTTTATTTTTCTGTCACGTTGATTCTCAACCTCATTCTGAAATTCCTTGAACTTTTCAAAGGTCTCAGACTTATGTTTCATCAAATAGATATACCCATATCTACTCAAGTCATCCGTGAGGGTGAGAACATAACGGTAGCCTCCGCGAGCCTCAACACTCATTGGACCGCACACATCGGTATGTATGATTTCCAGCAAGTTGGTTGCTCGCTCCATTGTTCCGGAGAACGGAGTCTTGGTCATCTTGCCCAAGAGGCATGGTTCGCACGTGTCAAATGATTCATAATCAAGAGACTCTAGAAGTCCATCCGAATGGAGCTTCTTCATACGTTTGACACCAATATGACCAAGGCGGCAATGCCACAAGTATGTGGGACTATCATTATCAACTTTACATCTTTTGGCATCTACACTATGAATATGTGTATCACTACGTTCAAGATTCATCAAAAATAAACCATTGACCAGCGGGGCATGACCATAAAACATATCTCTCAAATAAATAGAACAACCATTATTCTCCGATTTGAAAGAATATCCATCTCGCATAAGACGAGATCCAGAAACAATGTTCATGCTCAAAGCTGGTACTAAATAACAATTATTCAGGTTCAAAACTAATCCCGAGGGTAGATGTAGAGGTAGCGTGCCGACGGCG
Organism: Secale cereale; assembly: GCA_902687465.1. Lineage (NCBI taxonomy): Eukaryota > Viridiplantae > Streptophyta > Magnoliopsida > Poales > Poaceae > Secale > Secale cereale. The sequence continues at coordinate 950,688,411 of LR738711.1, forward strand.
ATCACATCGACCTTGGAACCATTCCCGACGCGCATCGTCACCTCATCCTTCGCCAGTCTCCGTTTATTCCGCAGCTCCTGTTTTGAGTTACAAATGTGAGCAACTGCACCGGTATCGAATACCCAGGAGCTACTACGAGTGCTGGTAAGGTACACATCAATAACATGTATATCATATATACCTTTGACATTGCCGGCCTTCTTGTCTGCTAAGTATTTGGGGCAGTTCCGCTTCCAGTGACCCGTTCCCTTGCAATAAAAGCACTCAGTCTCTGGCTTGGGTCCATACTTTGGCTTCTTCCCCGCAACAGGCTTGCCAGGCGCGGCAACTTGCTTGCCGTCCTTCTTGAAGTTCTTCTTTCCCTTGCCTTTCTTGAACTTAGTGGTTTTATTGACCATCAACACTTGATGTTCTTTCTTGATGTCTACCTCCGCTGATTTCAGCATTGAATACACCTCGGGAATGGACTTCTCCATCCCCTGCATATTGAAGTTCAGCACGAAGCTCTTGAAGCTTGGTGGGAGCGACTGGAGGATTCTGTCAACGACCGCTTCATCTGGGAGATTCATTCCCAGCTGAGACAAGCGGTTGTGCAATCCTGAAATCTTGAGGATGTGCTCACTGACAGAACTGTTCTCCTCCATCTTACAGCTGTAGAATGCATCGGAGACATCATATCTCTCGACTCGGGCATGAGCTTGGAAAACCATTTTCAGCTCTTCGAACATCTCATATGCTCCATGGTGCTCAAAATGCTTTTGGAGCCCCGATTCTAAACTGTAAAGCATGCCGCACTGAACCAGGGAGTAATCATCACTACGCGACTGCCAGGCGTTCAAAACGTCTTGGGTCGCCGGGAGAGCGGGTGCATCACCTAGCGGTGCTTCTAGGACATAAGTTCTCTTGGCAGCTATGAGGATAATCCTCAGGTTACGGACCCAATCCGTATAGTTGCTACCATCGTCTTTCAGCTTGGTTTTCTCTAGGAACGCGTTGAAGTTGAGGGAAACTGGAGCGTGGGCCATTTGATCTACAAGAGATATTGTAAAGAATTTAGACTAAGTTCATGATAATTAAGTTCATCTTAATTAAATTTTAATGAACTCCCACTCAGAATGACATCTCTCAAGTCATCCAAGTGATACACGATCCGAGTCGAGTAGTCCGTGTCCGATCATCACGTGAGACGGACTAGTCAAAAACGGTGAACATCTTCATGTTGATCGTATCTTCTATACGACTCGTGTTCGACCTTTCGGTCTTCCGTGTTCCGAGGCCATGTCTGTACATGCTAGGCTCGTCAAGTGAACCCTAAGTGTATCGCGTGTGTAAATCTGTCTTACACCCGTTGTATGTGAACGTTAGAACCTATCACACCCGATCATCACGTGGTGCTTCGGAACAACGAGCTTTAGCAACGGTGCACAGTTAGGGGAAACACATTACTTGAAATTTTAGTGAGAGATCATCTTATTTACTACCGTCGTTCTAAGTAAACAAGATCCAAAAACATGATAAACATCACATGCAATCAATTATAGTGACATGATATGGCCAATATCATCTTGCTCCTTGGATCTCCATCTTCGGGGCACCATGATCATCTTGTCACCGGCTCGACACCATGATATTCATCATCATGATCTCCATCATCGTGTCTTGAAGAAGTCGTCACGCCAACTATTACTTCTACTACTATAGCTAACGTTTAGCAACGAAGTAAAGTAATTACATGGCGTTATTCAGTGACACGCAGGTCATACAATAATAAAGACAACTCCTATGGCTCCTGCCGGTTGTCAAGTTCATCGACATGCAAGTCGTGATTCCGTATTACAAAAACATGATCAATCTCATACATCACATATATCATTCATCACATCTTCGTTCTTGGCCATACCTGTTGGAAATATGCCCTAGAGGCAATAATAAAAGAGTTATTATTATATTTCCTCGTTCATGATAATCGTTTATTATCCATGCTATAATTGTATTGATTGGAAACTCAAATACATGTGTGGATGAATAGACAGACTTTGTGTCCCTAGTGAGCCTCTACAGGACTAGCTCGTTGATCAAAGATGACCGCGGTTTCCAGGTCATAGACATGAGTTGTCATTTGATAACGGGATCACATCATTAGGAGAATGATGTGATGGACGAGACCCAAACGTTAAACATAGCTTTTGATCGTGTCAGTTATCGCTATAGTTTTCTGCATGTCAAGTATAAGTTTCTATGACCATGAGATCATGTAACTCACTGACACCGTAGGAGTGCTTTGTGTGTGCCAAACGTCGCAACGTAACTGGGTGACTATAAAGGTACTCTACAGGTATCTCCGAGGGTGTCTGTTGAGTTGACATGGATCGAGACTGGGATTTGTCACTCCGTGTGACGGACAGGTATCTCCGGGCCCACTCGGTAATACGTCATCTCAATGAGCTCAAAGTGACTAAGTAGTTGGTCACGGGATTATGTATTACGGTAACGAGTAAAGAGACTTGCCGGTAACGAGATTGAACTAGGTATAGAGATACCGACGATCGAATCTCGGTCAAGTAACATACCGACGAGACAAAGGGAATTGTATACGGGATTGCCTGAATCCTTGACATCGTGGTTCATCCGATGAGATCATCGAGAAACATGTGGGAACCAATATGGGTATCCAGATCCCGCTATTGGTTATTGACCTGGGAGTGTCTCGGTCATGTCTACATGGTTTCCGAACCCGCAGGGTCTACACACTTAAGGTTCGGTGACGCTAGGGTTGTTAGTGAGAAAAGTGCATGGTTACCGAAGGTTGTTCGGAGTCCCGGATGAGATCCCGGACATGACGAGGGTCTCCGGAATGGTCCGGAGACGAAGATTGATATATAGGATGAAAGGTTTCGGAGTCCGGAAGTGTTCCGGGGAGTATCGGGAAATCGGCGGATAACCGAAAGGGGTTTCGGGGGTCCCGGAAGGGGTTTCGGGCCTATTGGGCCACAAGGGGGGACACAACAGCCCTCATAGGGCTGTGCGCCCCCCCTGGGCCCTCTCCTCATGCGCAAGGGGAGGTGGCCCCCCC
>LR738711.1:950699529-950717003 GCA_902687465.1 Secale cereale
TTTGTGGCGTTGATGTTTAAATTGCTGCCCTCCTTAGTCTTTCTTGATTCAGCGGTATTATGGGATGAAGCGGCCCGGACCAACTTTACATGTCCACGTACATGAGACCGGTTCCATCGACAGACATGTGACTTTTGTTGCATAAGATGGCTGGCGGGTGTCTGTCTCTCCTATCTTAGTTGAATCGGAATAGAACAAGGCGGTCCTTGTAGAAGGTTAAATAGCAACTTGAATATCACCGTTGTGGTTTTGCGTAGGTAAGAAGCGTTCTTGCTAGATACCCATAGCAGCCACGTAAAACATGCAACAACAAATTAGAGGACGTCTAACTTGTTTTTGCAGGGTATGTATGTGATATGATATGGCCAATGACATGATGAGTTATATTTGATGTATGAGATGATCATGTTGTAATAGTTAATATCGACTTGCATGTCGATGCATACGGCAACCGGCAGGAGCCATAGGGTTGTCTTTAATTTTTGAATGACCTGCGTGTCAATCATTAAGCGCTTTGTAATGCTTTACTTTATCGCTAAACGGTAGCAATAGTAGTAAGAGCATGGTGGGCGCCGACAACCCCGATGGCGACACGATGATGGAGATCATGATGATGGGGATCATGGTGTGGCGCCGGTGACGATGGAGATCATGCCGGTGCTTTGGAGATGGAGATCAAAAGCACGAGTTGATGGCCATATCATGTCACTTATGATTTGCATGTGATGTTAATCCTTTTATGCATCTTATTTTGCTTAGGACGACGGTAGCATTATAAGATGATCCTTCACTAAAATTTCAAGATAAAATTGTGTTCCCCCCGAGTGTGCGCCGTTGCGAAGGTTCGTCGTTTCGAAGCACCACGTGATGATCGGGTGTGATAGACTCTACGTTCGCATACAACGGGTGCAAGCCAGTTTTGCACATGTAGAACACTCGGGTTAGACTTGACGAGCCTAGCATGTACAGACATGGCCTCGGAACACGGAGGACCGAAAGGTCGAGCATGAGTCATATAGTAGATATGATCAACATGTTGATGTTCACCATTGACACCACCTCATCTCACGTGATGATCGGACTTGGGTTGGTGAATTTGGATCATGTCACGCTCGAATGACCGGAGGGATGTCAATTTGAGTGGGAGTTATAAATAATTTGATTAGGTAATAACTCACTTATCATGAACAATAGTCTAAAATGTCTTTGCAAATTTTTGGTTGTAGATGGCTCGCGCAGTAGCTCCCCTGAATTTTAATGCGTTCCTAGAGAAAGCTAAACTGAAAGATGACGGGAGCAACTTTGTGGACTGGCTCCGCAATCTGAGGATCATCCTCACAGCTGCCCAAAAGGTTTATGTCCTAAATGCACCGCTAGGTGACCCCCCGCTCCTACAGCGCCTGCAGACGTTTTGAACGTCTGGCAGACACGTTCGGATGACTATTCGATAGTGCAGTGTGCCATGTTGTACGGCTTGGAAGGAGGACTTCAAAGGCGTTTTGAACGTCATGGTGCATATGAGATGTACCAGGAGTTGAAGTTCATCTTTGAGAAGAATGCTAAGATCGAGAGGTATGAGACCACCGATAAATTCTTCGCTTGCAAGATGGAGGAGAATTCGTCTGTCAGTGAGCACTTACTGAAGATGTCTGGGTACTATACCCGCATAGCTGATCTGGGACTTGTGTTCCCGGATGAGGCTATCATTGACAGAATTCTCCAGTCACTCCCTCCAAGCTACAAGAGCTTCGTGCAGCAGTAAGGGCAAGAAGGGTAACTCTAAGAAGGGTGGCAAAGCAGTTGCTAATCCAGTGAAGAAACCCAAGGCTGGGCCCAAGCCAGAGACTGAGTGTTTCTATTGCAAGGGGAACGGCCACTGGAAGCGGAACTGCCCCAAGTATCTGGCGGACAAGAAGGGGGCCAACAACAACAAAGGTATATGTGATATACATGTTATTGATGTGTACCTTACCAACTCTCGTTGTAGTGCCTGGGTATTTGATACCGGTTCGGTTGCTCACATTTGCAACTCTAAACAGGAACTGCGGAATAAACGGAGGCTGGCGAAGGACGAAGTGACGATGCGCGTGGGAAATGGTTCCAAGGTTGATGTGATCGCCGTCGGCACGCTCGCTCTTCGATTACCATCGGGATTAGTTATGAACCTGAATAATTGTTATTTAGTGCCTGCGTTAAGCATGAACATTATATCTGGATCTTGTTTATTGCGAGACGGTTACTCATTTAAATCAGAGAATAATGGTTGTTCTATTTATATGAGTAATATCTTTTATGGTCATGCACCCGAAGTTAGGGGTTTATTCTTATTGATAGTGATGATACACATGTTCATAACATTGATGCCAAAAGATGTAGAGTTGATAATGATAATACCACTTTCTTGTGGCACTGCCGTCTGGGTCATATTGGCGTGAAACGCATGAGGAAGCTCCATGCTGATGGACTTTTGGAGTCTCTTGATTTTGAATCACTTGACACGTGCGAGCCGTGCCTCATGGGCAAGATGACAAGGACCCCGTTTTCAGGGACAATGGAACGGGCAAGTGACTTATTAGAAATCATACATACTGATGTGTGCGGTCCGATGAGTGTAACGGCGCGCGGTGGATATCGTTATTTTCTCACCTTCACTGACGACTTAAGTAGATATGGGTATATTTACTTGATGAAGCATAAGTCTGAAACTTTTGAAAAGTTCAAGCAATTTTAGAGTGAAGTTGAAAATCATCGTAACAAGAAGATCAAGTTCCTACGATCTGATCGAGGGGGAGAATATCTGAGTTATGAGTTTGGTGATCACTTAAGAAAATGTGGAATTGTTTCACAGTTGACGCCACCTGGAACACCACAGCGTAATGGTGTGTCCGAACGTCGTAATCGAACCCTATTAGATATGGTACGTTCTATGATGTCTCTTGCCGACTTGCCACTATCGTTTTGGGGATATGCGTTAGAGACAGCTGCATTCACTTTAAATAGGGCTCCATCTAAGTCCGTTGAGACAACACCGTATGAACTATGGTTTAGTAAGAAACCGAAGTTGTCTTTTCTCAAGGTTTGGGGTTGCGATGCTTATGTCAAAAGGCTTCAGCCAGAAAAGCTCGAACCCAAAGCGGACAAATGTGTCTTCATAGGATACCCAAAAGAAACAGTTGGGTACACCTTCTATCTCAGATCCGAGGGCAAAGTGTTTGTCGCTAAGAACGGGTCCTTTCTCGAGAAAGAGTTTCTCTCGAAAGAATTGAGTGGGAGGAAGGTAGAACTTGATGAGGTTATTGAACCTCTGCTTCAACCAGAGAGTAGCGCAGCGCAGAAAGATGTTTTTGTGGAGCCTGCAGAGGTTGAAGCGGAAGCCAATGATGATGATCAAGGAGCTTCTGATCAAGTTACTACCGGACCTCGTAGGTCGACAAGGGTACGCACTGCACCTGAGTGGTATGGTAACCCTGTCTTGGAGGTCATGTTGTTAGACAACGGTGAACCTACGAGCTATGGAGAAGCGATGGTGGGCCCGAATTCCGACAAATGGTTAGAGGCCATGAAATCCGAGATGGGATCCATGTATGAAAACAAAGTATGGACTTTGGAAGTATTACCTGAAGGGCGGAAGGCCATTCAGAATAAATGGATTTTTAAGAGGAAGACGGACGCTGACGGTAATGTCACCGTGTATAAAGCTCGACTTGTGGCAAAGGGTTTTTCACAAGTTCAAGGGATTGACTACGATGAGACTTTCTCACCCGTAGCGATGCTTAAATCCGTCCGAATCATGTTAGCAATAGCTGCATATTTCGATTATGAAATTTGGCAGATGGATGTCAAAACAGCGTTCCTTAACGGTTTTCTTAAGGAAGAGTTGTATATGATGCAACCAGAAGGTTTTGTCGATCCAGAGAATGCTGACAAAGTATGCAGACTCCAGCGTTCCATTTATGGGCTGGTGCAAGCATCTCGGAGTTGGAATCTCCGCTTTGATGAGGTGATCAAAGCGTTTGGGTTTATACAAGTTTACAATGAAGCTTGTATTTGCAAGAAAGTGAGTGGGAGCTCTATAGCGTTTCTAATATTATATGTGGATGACATATTGTTGATTGGAAACAATATAGAATTTTTGGATAGCGTGAAGGGGTATTTGAACAAGAGTTTTTCGATGAAGGATCTCGGTGAAGCTGCTTTCATATTGGGCATCAAGATCTATCGAGATAGATCAAGACGCTTGATAGGACTTTCACAAAGTACATACCTTGATAAAGTTTTGAAGAAGTTCAAAATGGATCAATCCAAGAAGGGGTTCTTGCCGGTATTGCAAGGTACAAAGTTGAGTAAGACTCAATGCCCAGTGACTGCGGAAGATAGAGAAAAGATGAGTGTCGTCCCCTATGCTTCAGCCATAGGCTCTATCATGTATGCAATGCTGTGCACAAGACCAGATGTCAGCCTTGCCATAAGTATGGCCGGAAGGTTTCAAAGTAATCCTGGTATGGATCACTGCACAGCGGTCAAGAATATCCTAAAGTACCTGAAAAGGACTAAGGATATGTTTCTCGTCTATGGAGGTGATCAAGAGCTCGTCGTAAAGGGTTACGTCGATGCAAGCTTTGACACTGATCCGGATGACTCTAAGTCTCAAACCGGATACGTATATATTCTCAACGGGGGAGCGGTAAGCTGGTGCAGTTCCAAGAAGAGCGTGGTAGCTGATTCTACATGTGAAGCGGAGTATATAGCTGCCTCGGAGGCGGCAAAGGAAGGTGTCTGGATGAAGGAGTTCATGACAGATCTTGGAGTTGTGCCTAGTGCACTGAACCCAATGACTCTGTTCTGTGACAACACTGGTGCCATTGCTCTAGCCAAGGAACCAAGGTTTCACAAGAGGACCAGACACATAAAGCGACGCTTCAATTCCATCCGCGATTCGGTCAAGGAGGAGGACATAAACATTTGCAAAGTACACACGGATTTGAATGTTGCAGATCCCTTGACTAAGCCTCTTCCACGGGCTAAGCACGATCAACACCAAGACTCTATGGGTGTTAGATTCATTACCTTGTAATGCCAGATTATTGACTCTAGTGCAAGTGGGAGACTGTTGGAAATATGCCCTAGAGGCAATAATAAAAGAGTTATTATTATATTTCCTTGTTCATGATAATCGTTTATTATCCATGCTATAATTGTATTGATTGGAAACTCAAATACATGTGTGGATGAATAGACAGACTTTGTGTCCCTAGTGAGCCTCTACAGGACTAGCTCGTTGATCAAAGATGACCGCGGTTTCCAGGTCATAGACATGAGTTGTCATTTGATAACGGGATCACATCATTAGGAGAATGATGTGATGGACGAGACCGAAACGTTAAACATAGCTTTTGATCGTGTCAGTTATCGCTATAGTTTTCTGCATGTCAAGTATAAGTTTCTATGACCATGAGATCATGTAACTCACTGACACCGTAGGAGTGCTTTGTGTGTGCCAAACGTCACAACGTAACTGGGTGACTATAAAGGTACTCTACAGGTATCTCCGAGGGTGTCTGTTGAGTTGACATGGATCGAGACTGGGATTTGTCACTCCGTGTGACGGAGAGGTATCTCCGGGCCCACTCGGTAATACGTCATCTCAATGAGCTCAAAGTGACTAAGTAGTTGGTCACGGGATTATGTATTACGGTAACGAGTAAAGAGACTTGCCGGTAACGAGATTGAACTAGGTATAGAGATACCGACGATCGAATCTCGGGCAAGTAACATACCGACGAGACAAAGGGAATTGTATACGGGATTGCCTGAATCCTTGACATCGTGGTTCATCCGATGAGATCATCGAGAAACATGTGGGAACCAATATGGGTATCCAGATCCCGCTATTGGTTATTGACCTGGGAGTGTCTCGGTCATGTCTACATGGTTTCCGAACCCGCAGGGTCTACACACTTAAGGTTCGGTGACGCTAGGGTTGTTAATGAGAAAAGTGCATGGTTACCGAAGGTTGTTCGGAGTCCCGGATGAGATCCCGGACATGACGAGGGTCTCCGGAATGGTCCGGAGACGAAGATTGATATATAGGATGAAAGGTTTCGGAGTCCGGAAGTGTTCCGGGGAGTATCGGGAAATCGGCGGATAACCGAAAGGGGTTTCGGGGGTCCCGGAAGGGGTTTCGGGCCTATTGGGCCACAAGGGGGGACACAACAGCCCTCATAGGGCTGTGCGCCCCCCCTGGGCCCTCTCCTCATGCGCAAGGGGAGGTGGCCCCCCCTAGGGCTGCCGCACCCCTATGGAGTAGGGGGCAAGGCACTTGGGGGGGGGGGAACCCTAGCCCCAGGGGGCGCCGCCCCCTTCCCCCTTGCCCTGGCCACCGCCCCTAGGGGAAACCCTAGGGCGCCCCTCCCCTCTCCACCCCCCTATATATAGTGAGGCAAAGGGAGGGCAGCCAACACAAGTTCGTGCCTCGGTGCTGCCCTCCCTCTCCCATAACATCTTCTTCTCCCGCGGTGCTTAGGCGAAGCCCTGCTGGAATTCTTCTACACCATCACCACCACGCCGTCGTGCTGCCGGTTCTCCATCAACCTCTCCTCCACCCCTTGCTGGATCAAGAAGGAGGAGACGTCCCCGAGCCGTACGTGTGAAGAACGCGGAGGCACCGTTGCTTCGGTGCTTGGATCTTCAGCGATCTGAATCGCGGCGAGTACGACTCCATCAACCGCGTTCTTAACGCTTCCGCATAGCGATCTACAAGGGTATGTGGATCCTACTCTCCCCTCGTAGTTGCATCTACTAGATTGATCTTGGTGAACGTAGAGAAAATTTTTTGTTTTCCATGCAACGTTCCCCAACAATACCACGTCACAAAACACATGCTGCAAAAACAAGTTAGACGTCCTCTAATTGTTGTTGCAAGTTTTACGTGGCTTCTATAGGATTTCTAGCAAGAACGTTTCTTACCTACGCCAAAACCACAACGTGATTTGTCAACTTCTATTTACCCTTCATAAGGACCCTTTTCATCGAATCCGATCCGACTAAAGTAGGAGAGACAGACACCCGCCAGCCACCTTATGCATCTAGTGCATGTCTGTCGGTGGAACCAGTCTCACGTAAGCGTACGTGTAAGGTCGGTCCGGGCCGCTTCATCCCACAATACCGCCGAATCAAGATTGACTAGTAACGGTAAGAAAGTTGAACAAGATCATACGCCCACAACTGCTTTGTGTTCTACTCGTGCCAAGATGCTACGCATAAAACCTAGGCTCAGATGCCACTGTTGGGGAACGTAGCATAAATCAAAAATTTTCTACGTCTTCACCAAGATCCAAGTATGGAGACATCTAGCAACGAGCAACTAAGAGTGCATCTACATACCGTTATGTAGATTGCGTGCGGAAGCTTTTAACGAAGCAAGGATGAAGTAGTCGTACTCTTCACGTTCTTCGTCACCGATGATCTAGCGCCGAACGGACGGCACCTCCGCGTTCAACACACGTACGGTGCAGCAACGTCACCTCCTTCTTGATCCAGCAAGGGGGGAGGAGAAGTCGTCAGAGATCCGGCAGCACGACGGCGTGATGACGGATGCAGTGGAGATCGCAGCAGGGCTTCGCCGGGCTGCCCTGCAAAGGAGTTGGGAGGTGTGACGGGAGGGGGAGAGGCGCCAGGGCTGAGGTGCGGCTGCCCTCTCCCCCCCACATATATATAGGGGGGCCAGGGGGGGCGCCAGCCCCTTGCAGATCCAATCTGCAAGGGGGGGCGGCGGCCAGGGAGGAGTCCCCCTCCCCCAAGGCAAGTGGTGGCCCCCCCTCCCCTTAGGGTTTTATCCCTATGCACATGGGGAGGTGGGCCCCCCTTGTGGTGCGCCAGCCCAGGGGGCTGCACACATCCCCTTGCGGCCTGGGGGCCCCACCGGGAGGGGTGGCCCCACCCGGTGGACCCCCGGGGCCCCTCCGGTGGTCCCGGGACGCTCCCGGTGACCCCCGGAGATCACCCGTTGGCCGAAACTGGACTTCCCATATATCAATCTTTACTTCCGGACCATTCCGGAACTCCTCGTGACGTCCGGGATCTCATCCGGGACTCCGAACAACTTTCGGGTTTCCACGTGCATTAATCTCTACGACCCTAGCGTTACCGAACCTTAAGTGTGTAGACCCTACGGATTCGGGAGACACGTAGACATGACCGAGACCACTCTCCGGTCAATAACCAACAGCGGGATCTGGATACCCATGTTGGTTCCCACGTGTTCCTCGATGATCTTCATCGGATGAACCACCGTGTCAAGGATTCACTCAATCCCGTATGTTATTCCCTTTGTCCATCGGTACGGTACTTGCCCGAGATTCGATCGTCGGTATTCCCAATACCTTGTTCAATCTCGTTATGGCAAGTCTCTTTACTCGATCCGTAATCCATCATCTCGTGACTAACTACTTAGTCACATTGAGCTCATTATGATGATGTCTTACCGAGTGGGCCCAGAGGTACCTCTCCGTCATACGGAGTGACAACATCCCAGTCTCGGTTCGTACCAACTCAACAGACACTTTCGGAGATACCCGATGCGTACCTTTATAGCCACCCAGTTACGTTGTGACGGTTGGCACACCCAAAGCACTCCTACGGTATCCGAGAGTCGTACAACCTCATGGTCTAAGGAATAAATACTTGACACCGAAAAGCTTATGCATTACGAACTATACGATCTCGTGTTATGCTCAAGTTTGGGTCTTGTCCATCACATCATTCTCCTAATGATGTGATCCCGTTATCACTGACATCTCATGTCCATGGTCAGGAAACCATGACCATCTGTTGATCAACGAGCTGGTTACTAGAGGCTTACCAGGGACTCATTGTGGTCTATGTATTCACACATGTATTGCTGTTTCCGTACAATACAATTCAAGCATGAATAACAGACAATTATCATGAACAAGGAGATATAATAATAATGCTTTTATTATTGCCTCTAGGGCATATCTCCAACAGATGTTTCTTACAATCAAATGTAATATAACATAACTCCCCGAATACAACTTGTCTGTTCAAGCAACTATGACTGGATTGCCTGGTTTCTGAACATACTAGGGTGTTTACCCAACGTACAATATTCGGAAACACTCCGAACCTAGGGTTTCCGGAAATTGAAGCAGAAAGTCTGCCATGACAATCGTTTTACAAAATCGGCTGGAGACAAGTTTATTGACAAAAGTACATTACTACTTAGACTCAAAAACTTCTTCTTCCTCTAGACCTCCTGATACGTCTCCAACATATCTATAATTTTTTATTGTTTCATGCTATTATATATGATGTTCTGGATGTTTAATGGGCTTTATCATACACTTTTATATTATTTTTGGGACTAACCTATTAACCCAAAGGCCCAGTGCAGATTGCTGTTTTTTTTGCCTATATCAGGGTTTCGCATAAAAGGAATATCAAACAGAGTCCAAACAGAATGAAACCTTCGCGGGAGTTGTTTTTGGAACGATATCAACACAGAAGACTTGGAGTACACACGATGGAACGAAGGAGGCGGCCACGAGTGTCCAGGGCGCGTCCCCTCCTACAGGGCACGCCCTCCACCCTCGTGGGCCCCCTCTGGCTCCCCCGATGCCCTCCTTCCTCTTATATATACCCATATACCCTGAAAACATCGGGGCAACAGAGAAAACCCTAATTCCACCGCCGCAACCTTCTGTTCCCGTGAGATCCCATCTTGGGGCCTGTTCCGGAGCTCCGCCGAAGGGGGATCTTCCACGGAGTGCTTCTACATCAACACCATTGCCTCACCATGAGTTGTGAGTATTTTACTACAGACCTTCGGGTCCATAGTTATTAGCTAGATGGCTTCTTCTCTCTTTTTGGATCTCAATACCAAGGTCTCCTCGGTCTTTGAGGAGATCTATGATATGTAATATTTTTGCGGTGTGTTTGTCGAGATCCGATGAATTGTGGGTTTATGATCAAGATTATCTATAAGAAATATTTGGTTCTTTTCTGAATTCTTTTATGTATGATTATAATATCCTTGCAAGTCTCTTGGAATTATCGGTTTGGTTTGGCCTACTAGATCCATAGTTCTTGCAATGGGGGAAGTGCTTGGCTTTGGGTTCAATCTTGCGGTGGCCTTTCCCAGTGACAGCAGGGGCATCAAGGCACGTATTGTATTGTTGCCATCGAGGATAAAAAAGATGGGGTTTATATCATATTTCTTGAGTTTATCCCTCTACATCATGTCATCTTTCTTAAAGCATTACTCTGTTCTTATGAACTTAATACTCTAGATGCATGCTGGATTGCGATCGATGTGTGGAGTAATAGTGGTAGATGCAGAATCGTTTCAGTCTACTTGTCACAGACGTGATGCCTATATATAATGATCATGCCTAGATATTCTCATAATTATTCGCTTTTCTATCAATTGCTCGACAGTAATTTGTTCACCCACCGTAAAATTCTGCTATCATGAGAGAGGCCACTAGTGAAACCTATGGCCCCCGGATCTTTTCTCAACATATTAATCTACAATGTACTTTACTTTGCTATTTTTACTTTCTGTTCTTATATCCAAAAATACCGAAAATATCAAACTATCCTATCTATCAGATCTCACTTTCGTAAGTGACCATAAAGGGATTGACAACCCCTTATCGTGTTGGCTGCGAAGTTCTTATTTGTTTGTGCAGGTGCAAGGGACTCGCGCGTGGTCTCCTACTGGATTGATACCTTGGTTCTCAAAAACTGAGGGACATACTTACGCTACTGTGCTGCATCACCCTTTCATCTTCAAGGGAATACTACGCAAGCTCGAGAAGTAGCAAGAAGAATTTTGGCACCGTTGCCGGGGAGACTTATGCAAAAGTCATATAGTTCGGTGGATGCTCTTCCTAAATTATGGCGTAGTAGAAAACTTCATAGTTCAATATGTTTGCTATAGGGCATATTGAAAACCTTACCTTTTCGATGAAGGTAGGGGCTGGGAGGTGTCACCGTCTGCCTTTCTTTTCAAAGGTCCGCCTTGTGTTGACATCTCCTTCCTAAGGGACGATCCCGATGTAGTGTGTCAAGACGAGCGCCGCCCCTTTGATGCACGAGATAGTGTAATGGGTGATGCGCGATGGGAGAACTATCTTGGAGGAGATGCTCCCTAGGCACTTACATGGGTAGTGGGGAGAAGACTAGGGTAATCGGCTACAATGGCCACTTATGTGCCGTCGTAGCTCGCCTGATAGAAGACCCCCTCCTTGAGCTCCACGAATATATCCGGATCCTCTTCAAAACCGGGATCTAGGTCTAGAATATGGTCCTCCGGCTGTGGAGCAGGACTATGGATCGCCGCAGTGACCTTCCTCCATTCCTATTAAAAACGGCCGAGTTAAATCCAACTGGTTGCAGCTCAGAAAGAGGATTGAGTAAAGTTCTGGATTAAAAGATTACCCAACTAGGAGGGTTGTACATGGAAAAAACTTCTCGGCACTTGAGGCGAGTGAATTCCTCTTTCTCTCCTTTATAAAGATTGGCCAACATGGTGGACAGGGCGTCGAAATTGTCCGGACCCTTGCGACCGCAGTGGGATGCATCATCCTCCCCGTTATAATTCCACATGAGAAGTCCCCTGGATTGGATTGGCTGAACACTCCGCGTTATGGAAATCACGATAACCTCAACTATGGACGGTCCGGATTGGGCGAGGACTTTTATCCTATCCATTAGCATCTTAACATCCACACTATCCACCTCCTTGGGGCTTCGGGGACGCCAGTTGTGGCACTTCTTTAACAGAGTATTGGAAAATTCAGGAAGGCCTCGTCGGATGGGGTCCAAGAGAACGACGTCTTCAATATAAAACCACTTCGAGGGCCACTCTTCCGATGGCTTCTTCGGAGTACCGGATAGGTATCCTGTCCCGGCTATGCGCCATACTTCGGCACCGCCCACCTCGAATATGGATCCCTTTTGGGAGCGAGGGACGAGGCAGAAGAGTTTCTTCCATAGCTCGAAATGGGCCTCGCAGCCTAGGAACAACTCACAGAGAGCGACGAAGCCCGCGGTATGCAAGATGGAGCCCGGCATCAGATTGTGCAGTTGGAGGCCATAGTACTCTAGGAGGCCTCGGAGGAAGGGATGGATTGGAAATCCAACACCTCTCAAGAGAAATGAAACAAAGCACACCCGCTCTCCCGCTGAAGGGTTCGGGAAATTCTCCACCAAGACTTCACCAGTAAAGGAAGTTAATCTCGCCCGAATGGGGACTAGATCCTCAGGGGGAAGTAGCCCTGCGCCTAGAGCTTGGTCAGTTGGGCCTGAGATATGGAGCAGCTCTCCCAATCGCCTTTTTGAGGCCAGTGCGGCGGGAGGAAGAAATAGGGGCGCTGGCCATGGTTGCGTGGTTTCTCGAGGCAAGCTCAAAGGATATTTTTTGGTATGGAATGGCATCTGAGATCTAATCTCCTTAAATAGACATCTTATGTACGTTGTCGAGGGGTTATCTGTAAAAGTGTTTGGACCCTTCGTATTCGTTTGCCATGTGTAAGCTGAGGCGACGGAAGCACAGAAGCCAAAGGGCATGACATTTAATATGAAAACCGAGCTGTCCGAAGAAATTGCTTGGCCAAGACCGAAGATGTAAGGGCCAAATATAGCCCTTCGGTTCAGGCACTTTGAACTATTCGGAGGAGGAACCCGCCTTGCAATGTCAAAGACAATCTGCGCACCGGACACATCGTCATTGAAGCCTGGTTCGGGGGCTACTGAGGGAGTCCTGGATTATGGGGTCCTCGGGCATCCGGGCTATGTGACGTGGGCCGGACTGATGGGTCGTGAAGATATAAGACAGAAGACTTTCTCCCATGTCCGGATGGGACTCTCCTTGATTTAGAAGGCAAGCTAGGTGTGCGGATATGAAGATTCCTTCCTCTATAAACTGACTTTGTACAACCCTAGCCTCCTCCGGTGTCTATATAAACTAGAGGATTTAGTCCGTAGGGCAATCATAATCATATAGACTAGACATCTAGGGTTTAGTCATCTCGATCTCGAGGTAGATCAACTCTTGTAACCCCTATACTCATCAAAGTCAATCTACTAGGAAGTAGGGTATTACCTCCATCAAGAGGGCCCGTACCTGGGTAAACAAAGTGTCCCCTGCCTCCTGTTACCTAGATCAAATCCGACCTAAACAAGAGGAACAAGAGGGATTTTATCAAGAAAATAGGGCAAACACGAAAGACCCCTAACATCAGGGGCTGACCACTAAGCTCACTCCGGCCCCGCTGGGCGGGCCAGAGTGGGTGTGATCTGGAATTGGAGAGAAGATGAGACTACCATAGGAGGCCACCGAGGCAAGGGGAGGAACTCCGGGTCGGGAGCTCCACGCGCCCGGGGAAGCTCCAGCGGTGACCGGAGGCGGCTGCGAGCATGAGGAAAAAATATGGGGAGAACCCTTAGCCCCCCCCTCGATTTACAGGAGCCGGCCGGCCCAATCTAGTCTGGGTGCCCGGGGTCCCAGGTGTCCGGACGTGCAAAAAGTGGGGTGCCCGGGGAGTCCAGAGAGGGTCCGGTCAAGAGAGAAAACTTGGGTTTTTTTAAAGAGAAATCCCAAGAGTTATCAACAAGACCTAGGACTCTTTGGACGCTCCTCTAAAAGAAACCAACAAAGAGAGCATGGTCAAACGGGACTTTTGCAAGGATGAAATCATGTCTTAGGGAAGAGAGAGGCTTGGGATGGATCGCAAACAAAGTCGTAAAGCAAACAAATACACTCATAAGTGCAAGAGCCAAACAAACAAATCCACAAATGAGTGCAAAGAATACAAGAGAAATAAAATATAAATAGGCAAAAAAAACCAATGAGAACCAACTCTAGTAGCTACCTCTCAACAAGAGAGCGGTGGCCGAAGCAACCTATATATGTTTGAGTCAATTGGTATGGCACCATGAAGATTTTAACCTTGGGCCCGTGAACAAACTCATGTTTGAAGCACAAGTACCATCAAAAATGGCTAATGTGAAAGACTTGATCAATTTATGCATAATGGGGGGAGGGAGAGTTCATTGAGAGAACAACACTCCCCCTATGTCCATGCCTACATCTAGAACAAGATAATATGATAAATGTGATGGGATGTGCCTAGATTCAAGCCACGTTGCCCGAATCAATGATATTTAGCTCATTCCTTAACTCGCAAAGTCTTGTTTCATCCAAAGGCTTCGTGAAGATATTCGCTAGTTTCTCTTGAGTGTTGACGTAGATAATTTCAATCTCTCCATTCTTGATATGATCCTGGATGAAATGATGGTGAATCTCAATGTACTTCGTCTTGCTATGTTGCACCAGGTTGTGGGAAATCTTGATTACACTTTCATTGTCACATAGAAGAGGCACTTTGTCACAAGTGACACTGTAATCCTTTAAAGTTTGCCTCATCCATAGCAATTATGCACAACAACCTACGGCGGCTACATACTCAGCATCGGTGTATGAGAGAGACACACAATTTTGCTTCTTTGAAAATCAACTCACCAAAGAGCGACCAAGAAACTGGGGCCCTCCAGAAGTTGACTTGCTATCTAGAACATCTCCTGCCCAATCCGAGTCCAAATAACCAACGAGATCAAATCTTGCTCCTTTGGGGTACCATAGGCCAAAGTTTGGGGTATGAGCCAAACATCGAAAGATTCGTTTGACCGCCACATAGTGACGTTCCTTAGGTGCAGCTTGGAACCTTACACACGTTCCCACACTCAACATAATATCTGGTCTAGATGCACAAAGGTAAAGCAAGGCTCCAATCATGGAGCGATATACCTTGTGATCCACCTCTTTACCGTTGGGATCACTGTCAAGCTTGCATTTGGTAGGCATGGGAAACTTGATCGGCTTGACATAATTAAGCTTGAATCTCTTGAGCATGTCTTGGGTATATTTGGCTTGGTTGATGAAGGTTGCTTGTCTTCTTTTCTTGACTTCAAACCCAAGAAAGAACTTCCACCACTGCAGGATGGTCCAAACGCGATAGTCCAATCAGAGACCCTTCGACGAAACTGTGTGCGATGCATTAATCACAAATGGTGATGTAATAAAACAATAGAAAAGATACAAAATGTTTTGTGATGGCGGAGACATCAAACACGATTCTGATTAGAGTTGCGTATGTGATGCGTGGCATACGGTTCACTTCAATAAACTATTTGCGATGAGGCGGAACAACAGAAATGGGTAGCTAGATAAAGGTGTGTGCGATATACAACATACAGTTCACTCAGATGAACTGTTTGTGATTAGGCAACACAACAGAAACAGTTATCCAGATCGAAGGTGTGTGAGATATACGGCATACAGTTCACTCGGATGAACTGTTTGCATACAGCCAATAGAATAGAAATGGTTAAACTTAACAAGATGTGTGTGGTACGTGGCAAACAAGTCCGTAATCAGAAATGTGTGCGAAGATTGATAATAAAACAGACGATTGCTACTAATAAGTCGTGTGTCTTGTCGGCAAACACGTCTTGGGATAAATAGAACGACATTCTTTACTATGAATAGTGTGCTCTGTTGGGCACACAAGTATATGGATCATTGCCTTTGGCAAGTAATGTGCCTGGACGCGTCGTGCTAGCTCGATGTTCCTTGTATGCTAAGTTTCCATTAATTGATGGCGTTTCATGAACACACCACTGTTTCCCACCATTTCCTCACCGGTTTCTCGCCGCCACCCAGCGACATTGCACATAAACCTAGGAGGCACGCGACGCACCGAGGCAACAAGCGTAGCCTGTAGCACATCCACCTATTCCAAGCATGCCAACCCACCAAAGCGCCGCCTCTGCAATCAACCTCCTCAACAAGGAAAACGAGAAGGCGCCACGGCCCGTCGAGGCAGATGCGCTCGCCGACAATGCGATAGATGACGTTGTGTTGTGTATCATCGCCAGGGTTGAGCAGACCCTTGGTGCATGGCGTTTATCAAGATAGGCATGTCAGCACCGAGAGTCTACAGCTTGCCGCACAACATGATCGATGGTGCACCGCAGAGCAAGCTAGGCATGTCCGCGCCGATAGGATGTGGCTCACCGCGCAGCGAGACTGTTGGAGCGGCGCAGAGCGAGAGGCGCGGCGCGCCGCACTGCAAGAACGGGTCCATTGGCTCTTGCCTATTGTCGACATGGAATCGCAGCTGGGTACATGTCCCATTAGTACCCCCATTTCTCGCCAGGAGTGGACAGACACCGTCTGTGACGTACTTGCACTGGAGGCCGACCGCGCCGTACTTGCACAAGACGCCCGTCGTGCCATTCGCATTATCCGCGGCCTGCTCAATGCCAATGTGTTGGTCGCTAGGCTCGACCGCCTCCTTGGCCCAGGTGTCCACCTGGGTGCAGTAGAGGAACATGGCTATCGCATCCTCGATCTGGTGATCTCCGATGAAATAGCCAACTTGGAGCTCGAGATCGCGTCCCAGATGTACCACGAGTGTGTTGACCGCTTGGACAAACGCCTGCACGAGTTTTGGCAGAGCCAACTGCTACCGTAGGCAAGGACCACTTTTCAAGGACGCGTTTGATTTTGTTGAGTCGTTTCAATGTGGATCGCTATGTTTTCACAACAATCATAATATTGCTTTGTTTATTGCTCCGTTTCAATGTGTGTACTCTGTTTTTCGTTCTTATATGTTCTGTTTCAATGTGTGTATATTTATACTTTCCATTCTATATATGTGGATGATAACAGCTAGATAAAAATTAATATACGAAAACATATAGAAAAATGGAATTCCTAATATATATGAATTATTCATTAGTTCATCACAAAATATATATAATACCATCACTTATACGTGATGATATTTAACTACTATGTACAATGCAGAAAATTCAAAATGAATAACTCTAAAACTAATAATCCCTCCTCGGGGTAGTATTCCGGCAACTTCTTGCCAGTTGCTCCCTGGTGCGCAGCGCCTTCTCAGCGCGGAGGCAGTACTCAGCCTCCTCCGCCTTGCAGCGCTTGACGTACCGATCTGCCTCTTATTGGCGATGAGCGCGAATGATCTTGCCATTTGGTTGGGCGCCCACCAGAGCTCCTCGTTGATAGCACTCTAGAGCTTATCGGCCCACCTCCACGCAGCAATAAGGCGCCTAGCTCCTTTGACGTGCCTCGCGAAGTACCCGTATTTGTACACCTCCTCCGCCCAACGACGCGCCCACCCCCAAAGCTTTGTCGCCTCCTTTTTCCAGGCGGCCTCACGGGCTTCACATGATGCCTGGTACCTGGCTTCCTCCTCTGCCATCTCCTTGAACGCCACTTGCCTGGCTTTCTCAGCCGCGGCAACGACTTCCACAGACGAAGATTATACTGGCCCCAAAACCACTCCAAAGTTGGGGGGTCCGACGCAACCTTGTCCGACGGCCCGTAGGGATCCTCCTCGTCACTGCTCTTTGACTGAACA
>LR738711.1:950720526-950790900 GCA_902687465.1 Secale cereale
GGGGTAATTAAGGGGACGGTAGAATCTAGTGGAGAAGCCGAAGAGGGAGTCAGAAATTTATTGGTCTCCTTTACAAAAAATATAGTGGAGGAGATGAAGAGGATGTACATTTGGTGGAGATTAAGAGATCAAAGGAAATCTGTAGACGGGGAAGTAATTGAGGGGACGATAGGTTTGCCATGAGGATGAGAGAAACAAAACGCTCGCGTTAAGCAGGAAGAAAGAGGCCAACCAGCGGTTCGACATAAATTAACAAAGCGACTTATAAATCACATGATTAGTTTCGTGGAATGTTTTTTTTGCTGAGGTGGCAGATTTGCTGAAAGTGAATGGCTGCATGTATATTGATGATGTGGATAGCTTGCATGTCAAGAGAAATGGCATAGTGGGGATGAACTATTTAGGTATTATAGATATGATTTTCAAACTGTAATGTTTAGTTGTTGCATGTACATTTGGTGCAAATTTGAATTATTGTCATTAAATGGCAAGAAAATCACTTGAATGTCTTAAAACGATCAAATGACCCCTGGAATTTTCCAAATTTTGACATGACAGCTGTATTAGTGCACATTAACTGTAGAAGTTTTTTGAAGGCCATAAGAGGAAGCTATCACCGGTTCGTCATCAAACATGCATTCTGCCCTCTCAGAACCACGAGCCTTCTGGTGAGTTGCTTCGGTCTGTGAGGGGTGTGTGTCCAAACCTTCGTCAAATAGGCCAATTTTCTCACCACACCATCTTGATGCCATGCAATTATGTCAAGCAAGGTTTCATGTATTTCTGATCATTTTTTATTTTTCTAAAATTTAAATGCCATGGCACTCGATGCTTTCTGTCCAAGCCATCACACCAATATGTTTGAAAATTCCTTCCAAATGACTGCACAAGGAATTAACTCGCACACAAGTACACAAATATATTTTTGCAAACCATTATGGTTAGCTATTACATGTACATGTAGTTCAAATTTGAAGTATTGTGATTAAATGGCTAGAAAATCACTTAAATGTCTTTTAAAAGGTCAAATGACACCTGGAATTTTCCAAATTTTGACACGACAGTTGTATTAGTGCACGGTAAATGTGGAAAACAATTGAAGGCCCTAAGAGGAAGTTATCACCGGTTTGTCATCAAACATGTATTTTGCCCTCTCGGAACCACGAGCCTTCTGGTGAGTTGCTCCGGTTTGTGAGGGGTGTGTATCCAAACTTTCGTCAAACAAGCCAATTTTTTACCACAGAATCTTGGTGGCATGCCATTACGTCAAGCATGGTTTCATGTATTTCTGATATTCTTTTAATTTTTTGGATTTTTAAATGCCATGGCACTCCATTTTTGTGTCCAAGCCATGACACCAATCTTTTTGAAAATTCATTCCAATTTACTGCACATGGAATTAAATCACGCACAAGTACAGAAATATGATTTTTCAAACCGCTATGGTTAGCTGTTGCATCTACATTTAATTCAAATTTGAATTACTGTCAGGAAATCACTTAAATATCTTTAAAAGGTCAAATGAACCCTGCAATTTTCCAAATTTTGAATGACTATTGTATTAGTGCACGTTAACTATAGAAATTTTTTGAAGGCCATAAGAGGAAGTTATCGCTGGTTCGTCATCAAACATGCATTGTGCCCCCTTGGAACCACGAGCCTTCTGGTGAGTTGCTCTGGTTTGTGAGGGATGTGTGTCCAAACTTTAGTCAAAAACGACAATTTTTTCACCACACCATCTTGGTGCCATGCCATTATGTCAAACTAGGTTTCATGTGTTTCTTATCATTTTTTTTGGAATTTAAATGTCATGTCACTCGATGCTTTGTGTCCAAGTTGTGCCACCAATATGTTTGAAAATTCCTTCTAAATTACTGCACGTGGAATTAACTCACACACAAGTACACAAATACTCCCTTCGTTCCAAAATAGATGACCCAACTTTGTATTAAATTTAGTACAAAGTTGGGTCATCTATTTTGGAACGGAGGGAGTATGATTTTTCAAACCATTATGGTTAGCTATTGCATGTACATGTAGTTAAAATTTGAATTATTGTCATTAAATGGCTATAAAAACACTTAAATGTCTTTAAAAGGTCAAATGACCCCTGGATTTTTTCAAATTTTGACATGACATTTGTATTAGTGCACGTGACATGTAAATTTTTTTGAAGGCCATAAGAAGAAGCTATCGCCGGTCCATCATCAAACATGCTTTGTGTCACCTCGGAACCACGAGCCTTTTGGTGAGTTGCTCCGGTTTGTGAGGGGTGTGTCCAAACTTTCATCAAATAGGCCAAAATTTTCACCACACCATCTTGGTGCCATGCCATTACGCCAAGCAATGTTTCATGTGTTTTTGGTCATTTTTTTTTATTTTTTTGGAATTTAAAAGCCGTGGCACTCAATGCTTTGCGTCCAAGCCGTGACACCAATATGTTTGAATATTCCGTCCAATTTACTGCACATGGAATTAACTCGCACACAAGTATACAAATATGGTTTTTCAAAATGTTATGGTTAGCTATTGCATGTACATGTTGTTCTAATTTGAATTACAGTAATTAGATGGCTAGAAAATCACTTAAATGTCTTAAAAAGGTCAACTGACCCCTGAAATTTTCCAAAATTTGACATGACAGTTGTATTAGTACTCCAAATTTTCTCGTACATTTGAAACACCATCCGTTGCCACTGTACTCCAAATTCGTCTTTCACAGTACAAAATATCTATAACATCACACAGAGTTTGTTGTAGGAATTGTTTGCGATGAAAATTTGTGGGTCTATTTATGTCTTCCTCCATAAGCTTCGCCGACTTCGTCTGCTCTAGTGTCCGTCACCCCCGAATTCACGAATCCCCGATCCCAATTCCCGCAACCCCTTCTTGCAAAGAATGACGTCATGGAAATGCTTCATGAGGACCCGGACGGTTGCCACGCCCTTCCCGAGTGCCGCCGCCTGCACTGAGAGCGTGGCCGCATCCGCCGCGAGCGCCACCGCCTCCATCGAGAGGGCGTGTGCGGCAGCCGATAGGGCAGCTGCAGCAGCCAAGATGGCTGCAGCAGCTGCTGCGACGGCGGTTGCAAACGCCAAGAGCGCTCGAGCTGCCATCCGCACTGTGATGAACCATAGGAATAGGGTATCTATAGTAGTCCTTTCGATAAGTAAGAGTGTCGAACCCAACAAGGAGCAGAAGGAAATGACAAGCGGTTTTCAGCAAGGTATTTTCTACAAGCACTGAAATTCTCGGTAATAGATAGCTTTGGGATATGATAATTCATAATGGGTAACAAGTAACAAGTGTAACAAGCGTGGAGCAAGGTGTCTCAATCCTTTTTATAGCAAAGGATAAGCCTGGATGGACTCTTATATAAAGCAAAGTGCTCCCGACGACACATGGAAATTATTGTCCAGTTAGTTTTTATCATGCTCAAATGAGTCGCGTTCGCTACTTTGATAATTTGATATGTGGGTGGACCGGTGCTTGGATGCTGACATTACTTGGACAAACCTCCCACTTATGATTAACCCCTCTCACAAGAATCTGCAACTACGAAAGAAGAATCAAGATAAATCTAACCATAGCATGAAACATATGGATCCAAAACTGCCCGTTACGAAGCAACGCATAAACCAGGGTTTAAGCTTCTGTCACTCTAGCAACCCATCATCTACTTATTACTTCCCATGCCCCAATAATAGTGAAGTGTCATGTAGTCGACGTTCACATAACACCACTAGAGGAAAGACAACATACATCTCATCAAAATATCGAACGAATACCAAATTCACATGATTACTTATAACAAGACTTCTACCATGTCACCAGGAACAAACATAAATATTCACAAAGCATATTCATGTTCATAATCGGAGGAGTATTTAATAGCATCAAGGATCTGAACATATGATCTTCCACCCAATAAACCAACTAGCATCAACTACAATGAGTAATCAATACTACTTGCAACCCACAGGTACCAATTTGAGATTTTGAGACAAAGATTGAATACAAGAGATGAACTAGGGTTTGATAGGAGATGGTGCTGGTGAAGATGTTGACTAAGATTGACCCTACCTCAATGAGAGGATCGTTGGTGGTGATGGTGGCTTCGATTTCCCCCTCCCGGAGGGAAGTTTCCCCGATAGAGCAGCTTCGCTGGAGCCCTAGATTGCTTCTGCCCAGGTTCTGCCTCGAGACGGCGGCTCTTCGTCCCGAAAGCTTCCTTATGATCTTTTTTCTCGGTCAAAACCCTCCATATAGCAAAAGATGGGCGTCAGATGATGGCCAGGGGGTTACAAGCCATGGGGGCGTGCCCCCCAGGCTTGTGGCCACCTGGTGGGTCCCCCTCTGGAGTTTCTTCGCCCAATATTTTATATTCCAAAATAATTCTCTATAGAATTTCAGGACATTTGGAGTTTTGTAGAATAGGTATCTCAGATTTGCTCCTTTCCTATCCAGAATTCCGGCTGCCGGTATTCTCCCTCTTCATGTAAATCTTGTAAAATAAGAGAGAAAAGGCATAAGTATTGTACCATAATGTGAAATAACAGTACATAATGCAATAAATATCAATATAAAAGTATGATGCAAAATGGACGTATCACGCCACCGATGTCGCCCTGGCCCGAGGTGAAGCCATCATCGCCAAGATTGAGGACGAACATGCGAAGATATTCCAGGGCACCTCGGAATCCAGCATGCAACCCACGTCCAAAAAGGCGGCGGGGGCCATGGAGCACCTGCTTCCTCATGAGATCACCGAGCGGGAGCTGGAGATGCGGGAGGCGGTGCTACTTCTTGAGCTTTCGTTGATTTTTTCCTTGAAGAGGAAAGAGTGATGCAGCAAAGTAGAGATAAGTATTTCCCTCAGTTGAGAACCAAGGTATCAATCTAGTAGGAGGCACAAGCAAGTCTTCAATATATGTACCTACACAAACTAACAAATACTTGCACACAACGTGAAAAAGGGGTTCTCAATCCCTTCACAGCCACGAACAAGAGTGAGATCTAATAGAGAGATAATACACAAATTAAAGTAAATAAAATCAGCGAGGTATTTTTGTATTTTTTTATTATATAGATCTGAATAAATATGATGGAAAATAGACCCGGGGGCCATAGGGTTCACTAGAGGCTTCTATCTCGAAGAAAGCATACTGTGGGTAAAAAGAATATTGTCGAGCAATTGATAGAAAAGCGCAAAGTTATGACGATATCTAAGGCAATGATAATGAATATAGGCATCACGTCCGTGACAAGTAGACCGACTCCTGCCTGCATCTACTACTATTACTCCACTCATCGACCGCTATCCAACATGCATCTAGAGTATTAAGTTAAAAACAGAGTAACGCCTTAAGCAAGATGACATGATGTAGATGGATAAACTCATGCAACATGATATAAACCCCATCTTTTATTCTTAATGGCAATAATACAATATGTGCCTCGCTACCCCTTTTGTCACTGGGTGAGGACACCGCAAGATTGAACCCATCACAAAGCACCCCTCCCATTGCAAGAAAAACCAACCAAATCGATAAATCGAAGAGAAATACAAAGATATAAAATCATGCATATAAGAATTTAGAGAAGACTCAAATAATATTCATAGATAATGTGATCATAAATTCACAATTCATCGGATCTCGACAAACACACCGCAAAAGAAGATTACATTGAATAGATCTACAAAAACATCAAGGAGAACATTGTATTGAAGATCATAGAGAGAGAAGAAGACATTTAGCTACTAGCTATGGACCTGTAGGTCTGAGGTAAACTACTCACGCATCATTAGAGGGGCAGCAAGGTTGATGCAGAAACCCTCCATGATCGAATCCCGCTCCGGCAGAATACTGGAAAAGGCCTCCAGATGGGATCTCACATGGTCAGAGACCCGCGGCGGTGGAAAAGTGTTTTCGTGGATGCCTCTAGGGTTTGGGGAATATATGTGAATTTATAGGCCAAGGAACGCGGTCAAGGGGCCACAAGCCCAGGGGCACCCCCCTTGGGCGTGCCCCTGTGGCTTGTTGCCTCCTCGTGGATCTTCTGACTTGGACTCCAAGTCCTCTGGGTGTTTTCTGGTCCAAGAAAAATCTTCGCGAAAGTTTTATTCCATTTGGACTCCGTTTGATATCCCTTTCCTGTGGAGCTCAAAAACAGGGGAAAAACAAAAACTGGCACTGAGCTCTAGGCTAATAAATTAGTCCCAAAATAATATAAAATAGTATATTAATGCATATAAAGCATCCAAAGTTTGTAATATAATAGCATGGAACCAAAAAAATTATAGATATGTTGGAGACATAACAGGCGGCAGAGATCGAGGAGCGCTATGAGGAGGAGTTGCGTGTGGCTGAGGACGAGGTAGAGAAGAGCCTGTCCGTCAGAATCAGCGGTGGAGTACCAACGTGAGCTCTAGATCAGCAACTACTACGAGTACTACAACCTTGAGGGCAGCGCCGAGGACGAGCATGATGACGCGGTCGAGTTCAGCCGGGGGACGTGGAGTCCTCCAATGGAGGCATGTCGCTAGGACAAGTCATTGACAACCCATCTTACACCGGCGAGGCATAGGGTGGCGCAGCGGCGGCTTTGTTAAAAATATGCGTACATAGCCTTTGTTTATATCGACGGTCTGTTGTTAGAGCAATGTTTAGGTTAACTCGCTCTATTTAATTACTAAAATTGCTCGATTCAGTAAGTGTGGTCTGTGTGTTGTAGGCTCTTTTTTGTGCCCAAATTACCAAACGATGTTCAATTATGCAATGATGTGGATGAGGACAGTACCCAGGGAAATTTCCACCAAAATTTAAATGATCAAACTCATCGCATACGCGTAAAGCAGAAGAATCATTTGCGATGACACATTCGTTCAAAGTGAAATGGTGTCCCGCGGCACCGCACGCAAAGTTTCCTTCCACCTTTTGAAATTTTTTGGCTACCACCGAAATATCTAACTTCCCCTCCCCACCCACTTTTCTCCCTGACTACAAGTCACATTTCCCATGTTTCATCCTTCCTTCCTTCCCAAGCTATAGTCGCTTCCTCACTTGCTTCCTCGTTCTCGTCGTCTCGCATCTGACCGCCGTGGTCGTCATGGTCTTCTTCAAAGATCTTTCCAGCGGTTCATCCTCCTCTGATGACTCTTTCACCACCCGGGTATGCCTCTCTTCTCTCTCTCGGGTTATGATTTGGAATGAAGGATTTTAACCCGACAGTCGATTTGAGTCATTTGTTCCTCTTGTAGCTCCCTAGGACCATCAGTTGCAATGAATGGAGCGGGGTTGCTGAAGGTTTGTCTGCTCGTTGCCACCATCCATCTCCATGCGTGAAGTTAGTTGCGGTTGAATCTATGGACAACAGGAGGAAGTTTCTGGCATGTGCAGAGGTTAGCCCCACTTTCGTTGTTACATATCATTTGTTAGATGTGATTCAGACGTTGTCATTGTGCTATGTTATTCTGGATATGATTAAGACAGCCTCACAGTTGTTACCTAGTATCTAAAAAATCCATCTCATCAGCGGTGCCATTAGAAAATTATTTGGCACCGCTTCAGCAGTTTGTGCAACCAACATTGGTCCACACATCCGAGCAGTCAAGTAGTAAAATACTAAAACTTTATGGCATGAAGGAACTTGGCATCGGAGAAACTAGGTGCTCCTTTGTCCGGTTCCCTGATTTTTTTTCTCTGCATCGGCTCGCCAGTGCATGGCACTGGTGCCAAATGTCGCAATAGTTGTATTAACAGCGGGCTTCGCATACATAGTGGACGGCCTTAGTGTCGTTAGTTCTATGTTACTAAATTTGTGCATGTACACAGCTGTTAGTATCAATTTGTTGTCATCCAAACACGGTCACTATGTTGTTGCGGTTATATTTAGCTTCCTCATAAAATTTTCAATTTGTTATTTATAGTACATGACTAAGAACTTGTAGCGTTGTTGAAGTTAATTATAGCTTCTGATGTTTATGAATTTGGTTGTTGTCTCAGTAGCAATTATTTCATTTGCACATTGATCTTTTTGAGAAGATATGTCATAATTAACCTATTTCTTTAGTTTTTCAGAATATGTATTTGGTGATTTTCTATGTTGCTAGAAACACATTTTCCGTACAATTGTTAATGATTTAGTTTTAAATATTATAGGACGAAGGGAAGTGTTCTTAATTGGAGTGGGTTGATCAAGAGTGGCCACAGTTTTTGAAGATCTGCCTAGCAAATCTCTGGAGTATGTATGAGGAAGAGAACATAGATAGGCTTAGAGAAAGTGTTGTCAACACTGAAGAATATTTCAAAATGCGGGTAAAAAAGTGGAATATGAACAATGAGCTCAGATTTTTAAAAATTAGACTTTACCAAGATGGTGTTGGCGAAGGAGGAGGCACTTTCCTAGTTGGTCAATGCAAAACAGGTGCTTACTGAACTGAAAGTACAGGTGGAGAAGACGAACCTGGCTGATCATGCATCAGTCGATTAGGAAAATGAATATATTGTTCTAATATTGTTCTCATGAAGGTGCACTAGCTATATGATGACTATGATGTTTTCAGGTAGCTATCATATTGTGATGTTAAAATATATTTATGTGCCTGATGTGGAATTGGCAAACAAGTGTTAGATCTGAAATATGAACTTGCGTAATACTTGAATTATTAATTGTAAACTAATAAACCTGCTAAATGGGTCATGGAACTTTGCAAACGGTTCTAGGAGTAAAAGCGGTTGTGATGGATAGCCCAATGCCATACAGTTTTCTTCATCAAACCGTGTGTGATATAGTTGAATAAAGCAAATTGTTAATAGAGGATGAACGTGTGTGATCATTACACCTATCACACAAGAGGGTATACATCAAACTGTGTGGGGTGTATATACGAACAGAAACGTTCGTCTGGGATTCAATATGTGGGATGTGTAGACGAACGGAAACATTTCCCTGGGATTCACTATGTGGGATATGCAGACAAACGGAAACGTTTCTCATGGATTGACTGTGTGGGTTGTGCAGATGAAGGGAAATGTTTCTCTGCGAATCACTGTGTGGGATGTACCTACGAACGGAAATGATTGGGCATGTATAATTGTATGTAATTGCTAGCCTGATCGCACACGATCTCATTTTGCGCAGCGTGTGTGACCGGAGGGCCTATGCCCGACGCTATCTGCGTCATGTGGGAAGGACCCCCTATCGCCCACACTCACTAGGCGATGGTTTAAAATATCATCGCGGAAAGGGGTAAACACCGTTTGTATAGCAGCTCGTTGTACCACTGTTCAACTCTCCCATCATGGACATCTTGAACTTCTCGGCCATTAGTGCGGCACACTCATCATTGAAAGATCTGTTAGGAGAACCAAATATGATAGAATCAACATATAGTTGGCATATGAACAAATCCCGTTTAACCCTCTTAGTAAAAAGAGTGGGATCAATTTTCCAAATTTCAAACCCACGATCTTGCAACAACTTGGTAAGGTGCTCATACCATGCACGTGGGGCTTGTTTCAGGCCATAGAGTGCCTTGATGAGTTTATATACATAATTGGGGAGCTTAGGATCCTCGAATCCCGGGGGTTGTTTGACATATACCAACTCATTCAATGGACCATTAAGAAATGCACTCTTCACATCCATTTGTTGCAATTTAAAATCATGAGGAGATGCATATGCAAGAACCATACGAATAGAATCAAGAAGAGCAACGAGGGCAAAGGTTTCACCATAGTCGATACCCTTGACATGGGAGTAGCCTTGTGCCACCAATCTTGCCTTGTTTCGAACAACCACACCATTCGCATCTTGCTTTGTTCTTGAAGAACCATTTGGTTCCAATGACATTCTGGTCCTCCATAGGCCTTGGCACTAATTCCCAAACTTTGTTCCGCTCGAAGTTGTTGAGTTCGTTGTGCATGGCTGATACGTCTCCAATGTATCTATAATTTTGTATTGTTCCATGATGTTATATTATCATTCTTGGATGTTTTACAATCATTTTATAGTCATTTTATATCATTTTTTTGGTACTAACCTATTGACATAGTGCCAAGTGCCAGTTGCTGTTTTCTGCATGTTTTTTACATCGCAGGAAATCAATACCAAACGGAGTCCAAACACAGCGAAATTTTTTGGGAATTTTTTCGGACCAAAAGACATCCAGTGGGCCGGAGAAGCACTAGGTATGCTTCGAGGGGAGCACAACCCACCAGGGCGCGCCAGGAGGCCCAGTCGCACCCTGGTGGGTTGTGCCCACCTCGGGTGCCCCCGGACCGCCTCTTTGCTCTATAAATACCCAAATATTCTAGAAACCCTAGTGGAGTCGATGAAAATCAATTCCAGCCGCCGCAGAGTCCAGAACCACCAGATCCAATATAGACACCATCACAGAGGGGTTCACCACTTCCATTGGTGCCTCTCCGATGATGCGTGAGTAGTTCCTTGTAGACCTAGGGGTCCGTAGTTAGTACCTAGATGGCTTCCACTCTCTCATTTCATTACCAATACAATGGTCTCTTCGAGATCCATATGATGTAACTCTTTTTGTGGTGTGTTTGTTGGGATCCGATGAACTTTGAGTTTATGATCAGATCTATCTTTTTATCCATGAAAGTTATTTGAGTCATATTTGATCTCTTATATGAATGATTTATTATAGCCTCGTATTTCTTCTCCGATAATTGGGTTTTGTTTGGCCAACTTGATCTATTTATCTTGCAATGGGAAGAGGTGCTTTGTAGTGGGTTCGATCTTACGGTGCTTGATCCCAGTGACAGAAAGGGAACCGACACGTATGTATCGTTGCTACTAAGGATAAAACGATGTGGTCTATTTCTACATAAATAGATCTTGTCTATATCATGTCATCGTTCTTATTGCATTACTCCATTTTCCCATGAACTTAATACACTAGATGCATGCTGGATAGCGGTCGATGTGTGGAGTAATAGTAGTACGTAGATGCAGGCAGGAGTCGGTCTACTAATCTTGGATGTGATGCCTATATAAAGATCATTGCCTGGATATCGTCATGATTATTTGAAGTTCAATCAATTGCCCACCAGTAATTTGTTCACCCACCGTTTGTTATTTTCTTGAGAGAAGCCACTAGTGAAATCTACGGCCCCCGGGTCTCTTCTTTATATTATTTGCCTTTGCGATCTATTTTCCTTCGCTTTTATTTTCAGATCTATTAAACCAAAAACCCAAAAATACCTTGCTGCTATTTATCTTATTTGGCGTTTGATCTATCAATATTTACAACTCTATCACGTTCGTTACCCGAAAGGGATTGACAACCCCTTTTACATGTCGAGTTGCGAGTATTTGTTATTTGTGTGCAGGCACTGTTTAGGTTGTG
Source organism: Secale cereale (assembly GCA_902687465.1). Classification (NCBI taxonomy): domain Eukaryota; kingdom Viridiplantae; phylum Streptophyta; class Magnoliopsida; order Poales; family Poaceae; genus Secale; species Secale cereale. The sequence continues at coordinate 950,731,898 of LR738711.1, forward strand.
TTGCTTGATTCTCCTACTGGTTCGATAACCTTGGTCTCATAACTGAGGGAAATACCTACCGCTGCTATACGGCATCATCCCTTCCTCTTTGGGGAAATACCGATGTAGTTCTAGCAAACATCAACAGGAATTTCTGGCGCCGTTGCCGGGGATGATCTTCAACATATACCAGATCCCTAATCACAAATCTCATCTCCTCGCAATTTACATTTTTTGCCATTTGCCTCTCATTTTCATCTCCCCCATTTCACAAAAAATTGCCGTTTTTATTTCACCCTCTTTTTCGTTTGCCGTTTTCTCGTCAGATATGTTTTCGTTTGCCCTTATGTTTTACTTGGTTACTTTGCTTGGTTGTGTGGTATAATTGGGTGTTTTATTGGAAATCGTAAGGAAAACGTTTATGGATCCTCATCCACTTGCCAATCGTTTTAAAATATCCAATTATGTTGAACCAATTGCTAGTGAATTGAGTGCACTATATTATATTTATGAAGTTTTGCTTGAGATTCATGAATCTGAAAATTGTGATGAAGTGATAAAAGAAGAAATTTATGAAGTGATTCATGATATCTCTTTGAATGAAAAGAATGATTGCAATGGTGTTATAATAAATTCTATTAATGTCAATTATGCTAGTAATATGAAAAACCCCATGCATGGGGATGCTAATTTTGATATGTCCTCTACTTATTGCAATGATCATGATTGGGGTGATTCTTATTATGACCTTGAAAATTTATTTATGCCTCATGATGAATATGTTATTGATAATAATGATTGCAATAATATCGAAAGTGGATTTGGAGAGGTCATGATTTACTTGGTATTAATCCCACTATCTTGGAAGATTATAAGACTTACATGCATGTGGATCATGAAGAGAAAATTTTATGTGGTAGCTATATTGTTGAATTTGAGTATGATCCTACGTGTAATTATTATGAGAGAGGAAAATATGGTTGTAGAATTTTTCATGTTACTGTATTACCTCTCATTATGATGAGATTGCTTTCGTTTCTTTGCTCTTCCTTGCATATGCTAGTTTTTGCTTGCCTTGATAATTTGTTTGCTTATAAAATGCCTATGCATAGGTAGTATGTTAGACTTAGATGTGTTTGTCACGTGTTTTATGATGCTCTTTTTGTGCTTAAATTCTTGTCTTTCATGTGAGCATCATTGAAATCTTAAGCCTATCTTAATGGCTATAAAAAAAGAGCTTGTTGGGAGGCAACCCAATGAATAAAATCAATTTTTGCTTTTTATTTTCTGTTCTTGTGTGAATACCCTTTAATACCTCTATTTATATGTGTTTTTGTGGTTTGAATAAAGGTTTGTGCCAAGCAAAGCCTTAGGATCATGTTGGGTGTTAGTAGATTTGATCTTGCTGAAAAATAGAAACTTTTACGCTCGCAAGAAAATTCTCATTTCTTACAAAAGAGTGCTTTTGAGTTGATTCCTTTTGCAGAAGATTAATATACAAATTTCCCACGTGGCTCTTGTTTTTTCAAGATTTTTAGAGTTACAGAAGTATTCTAAATTTCCAGATTGCTACTAACTATTCTATTTTTGACAGATTCTGTTTTCTTTGCGTTGTGTGCTTGTTTTGATGATTTTATGGTGAATTTTTGCCATAGAAAAGTTGGAATATAGTAGATATAATGCAATAATAAAATATGAATTGGTTTGCTACAGTACTTATAGTAGGTTTTCTTATACTAATGGATCTCATGAAAGTTTTGTTGAGTTTATGTGATTGAAGTTTTCAAGTGTTGGGTTATCTTACGATGGATGAAGGAATAAGGAGTAAGAAGAGCCTAAGCTTGGGGATGCCCATGGCATCCCAAGCTATTATCCAAAGAAAAGCAAGCAACTAAGCTTCAGGATGCCCCCGAGTAGCATCCCCTCTTTCTTCTAACAACCATCGATATTTTACTCGAAGCTATATTTTTATTTGGCACATACTATGTGTTTTGCTTGGAGCGTCTTGTATGATATGAGTCTTTGCTTCTTTTGTTTTGCTTTTTAAGTCTTCAAACCTTGTTTTACATACCTATTAGAGAGAGCCAAAATTATGCCACGACTTGTTAGAATAGCTCTCTTTGCATCACTTAAATTTGTATGAGCTATGGATTTTCTCTAGTGCTTCACTTATATCTTTTTGAGCATGGTGTGCTGTAACATTTTTGAAGAAATTATACTCTCTTGCTTCACTAAGATTTGTTTGAGAGTTAGTAAAATTTTCAAGAAATTCTCTCTTGCTTCACGTAAATTATTTTGAGAGAAAGAAAAAAATTATGCTCATGATCTTCACTTATAATTGTATGAGCTTGTCAAAAGCAACACATGAAAACTAGTCCCAAAGTGATAGATATCCAAGAGGATATAATAAATACTTTCATGAAGATCATTGGACAAAATAAACTTGATTCCTTGTAATATTTTTGAGATATGATGATGTGATATGTGAGACATGTTAATGAGTAATTATGCTTTAGTAAGAATATTGATGTTAAGGTTTCTGATTCCCTATGCAAGCACAAAAGTCAATAGTCATGCAATGAAATTACATCCTACTTGTGGTGCATTATTCGGTGTTAATTATGCTTAATGTTCGCTTATGAGATTGGTTGCTTCATGGTTGGTCGCTTCCCAATCTTTTGCTAGCCTTCATTTTGCACTAAGTATGATCACTATTTGTGCATCCAAAATCCTTTGACCCAGTTTTGCCACGTGTGTCCACCATACCTACATATATGCGGTATTCCCTTGCCGTTCTAAGAAAATTTGTATATGTGCCATCTCTAATTTTCAAAATAAATTTCCCTTTTGTGTGCTCGTATCGCTCGTGAGTTGGTGAGGGTGGCTAATTGCTACCTCTTGAGCTTGCGTTGTATTCCCTCGAAGAGGAAAGGGAGATGCAGCACAGTAGCGTAAGTATTTCCCTCAGTTTTTGAGAACCAAGGTATCAATCCAGTAGGAGACCACGCGCCAGTCCCTCGCACCTGCACAAACAAATAAGAACTTCGCAGCCAACGCGATAAGGGGTTTTCAAACCCTTTATGGTCACTTACGATAGTGAGATCTGATAGAGATGATAGTTATATTTTTGGTATTTTTTAGTTTAATAAAACAACAAATAAACAACGGCAAAAGAAATTAACGGGAAAGTAATATGATAAAGATATACCGGGGGGCCATAGTTTTCTCTAGTGGCTTCTCTCATGATAGCGATATTCTACGGCGGGTAAACAAATTACTGTCGAGCAATTGATAGAAAAGCGAATAATTATGAGACTATCTAGGCATGATCATTGTATATAGGCATCACGTCCGAGACAAATAGACCGACTCCTGCCTGCATCTACTACTATTACTCCACACATCGACCGCTATCCAGCATGCATCTAGTGTATTGAGTTCATACGAACAGAGTAACGCCTTAAGCAAGATGACATGATGTAGAGGGATAAACTCAGGCAATATGATGAAAACCCCATATTTTTATCCTCGATGGCAATAATACAATACGTGCCTTGCTGCCCCTACTGTCACTGGGAAAGGACACCGCAAGATTGAACCCAAAGCCAAGCAGTTCTTCCATTGCAAGAACTATAGATCTAGTAGGACAAACCAAACCAATAATTCGAAGAGACTTGCAAGGATATTATGAGCACACATAAAAAGTTCAGAGAAGAACCAAATATCTTTCATAGATAACTTTGATCATAAACTCACAATTCATCGGATCTCGACAAACACACTGCAAAAAGAGATTACATCGAATAGATCTCCTCGAAGACCGAGGAGAACATTGTATTGAGATCTAGAGAGAGAGAGAAGAAGCCATCTAGATACTAGCTATGGACCCGAAGGTCTGTGGTAAACTACTCACGACTCATGGTGAGGGCGATGATGATGATGATGATGAAGGCCTCCGTGATGGATCCCCCTCCCGGAACAGGCTCCAAGATGGGATCTCCACAAGAACAGCAGCTACGGCGGTGGAATTAGGGTTTTCTCTCTGCGTGTGGAGTTTCCGTGGTACGTAGGTATATATATAGGAAGAAGAGGGGCACCGGGGGCCACAGGGGCTGCCCTCGAGGCAGGGGGCGCGCCCTGGGAAGGGGGGCGCGCCCCCACCCTTGAGGGTGGCCCTTCTGTCTTTTGGCTTGGCCCCGAAGTCTATCATGCGTGATTTCCTCCAAAAATATCTCCTGCGAAGGTTTCATTATGTTTGGACTCCGTTTGATATTCCTTTTCTACAAAACCCTGAAATAGGCAAAAAACAGCAATCTGGACTGGGCCTTTGGGTTAGTAGGTTAGTCCCAAAAATGATATAAAAGTGAATGATAAAGCCCATTAAACATCCAAGACTTCATAAATAATAGCATGGAACAATCAAAAATTATAGATACGTTGGAGACATATCACTAATATTTTCCATGCTAGATGTGTTATTCTCACGATGAGTGTTTATTCACTTGTCATTGCACGAGAGTAAGGCATATTAGGGATGCCTAGTCCCGAAATGAAAAATAAATTTACTTTATGTTGTCAAATAATAAATTCCTTTGAAAGTGTTGATATGGAAGGCAATCGTAGATTCGGCTAGCCATGGCTTATGAAAGTTTGGTGGAAAAAAATAAACTTTATTTTATGTTTGGGAACCGCCAATGATATATCTAGCATGGAAAGTGTTGGGAACCTTAAGTCATTTTCGTTGGTGGGAAAAGTGTGCCTCCCAAAATAATTTTATCTCTCAATTTAAGCTTTGTGCTCTAGCACCTCTACAAATCCCTACTTCCCTCTACGAAGTGCCTTTATTTTACTTTATGCAAAAAAAAAATGAATTTCAGTCTCCATCTTCTCTTATAAAGCACCAACTAGGAAGCACTATGATCGTACTTGAGCATTGGGTGTAACTAATATGTGAGTGTGTTTCATGAATGGATCAATGGTTGAGCATGATGGGCAAGGGATAACTTATTTTAGCATTGATATTTTGAAAGACATGATTGCTTGTTGATATGCTTGAGTATTTGAATCTCATATCAAGACTAGACTATTGCTTTGAACCATATAAAAGTCCAAATATCCATGCTATAAAGAAAAGATTATGATATGACATGATATGCAGCATTCCACATAAAAAATTATGTTTTTATCATTTACCTACTCGAGGACGAGGAGGAATTAAGCTTGGGAATGCTGAGACGTCTCCAACGTATCTGTCGGGGAAACTGATCCACGAGCACCTATGGGACCGGCGGACCGAGCCCCTTTCGGTTCGGCGGGGGGCGGGGGGGGGGGGAGATCGCATGAAGAGCGGATCGAGGCGAAACACACGAGCAGTTTACCCAGGTTCGGGCCGCACGGATGCGTAAAACCCTACTCCTGCTTTGTGGTTTGTATTGAGTTCTTGCTCGGGAGCGCTGAGTGCTACATTACACTCCAGCAGCTAACGAGACCGAGCGTGAATGTTCTCTCTTTCCCTCTCTCCCCCCCCTACGTTGCGCATGGGCCTCCTTTTATATGCTCAAGGGGTCACCGACAGGTGGCAACGTAGACAAGAGTAAAAATGGAAAGGTGTTCTGGTTGGTACAACTACCTGCTACAGTGCATCATACCTAACTCTGACGGCAGGGACAAGGGCATTGAATGCCCATCGGTGTCGCCCAAACAGTGCAAAAAGGGACCGTCAGGGACGCCACCGCTCGCCACGATGGCAATCTTGTCAGCACCGCTTGCCACCGCGCACCGCTGGCTGCACAGCCTCCCGCCACGTACGCCTGGAAGGGTCCTAGAGCGACACGTTGGTGGATGTGCTGGAGCGCGGGTACAAAGTGGTAGCTTGCCGCGGCAAGCGCCTTGCCGCGGTCGTTGTCTTGTCGCGTCCGGGAGATTGTCGCTCACCGGGCCTTGCCGGGACGCGTGGCGCGTCGCGGCAAGTTCCTTGAGATGCCTTGGTTCGCCTTCCCGGCAAGCTCCTCTTGCCGGGGTCTTATGCCTTGGGTGGCCTTCCCGACAAGCTCCTCTTGCCGGGGCCTTGTCTCCTTGGCTTGAATACTTTGTTCTTGAATGGCTCCAAAGGAACCACGGAGGACCTTGGCGGTCACCCGGCAAGCCTTGCCGCGGGATGCCGCGACTGCCCGTGCACAAGTTCGGGATACTAGGGTACCCCTACTCTAGTACACCGACAGGAGCCCCCGGGCCTGGGCCATACATGGTGTCGAGCGTTGTTGGGCCAGGCCCAAAACAGGGCACGGGCACGCGTGGCCTGGGTTACGCCGTATCTCTCTCCGTATCCACCGCGCCCTCCCCGAACGGCACGCGTTGAATGCGGCGTCGTGGGAGAGATCGTGGGTGGTTTCTTTACTCGGAAAGGCGGAACGTCCGCCCCCTCCCTCCTTATAAGCAGGGGAAACAGGGGCAGTTCGCCCATTCTTCGGTTGCTACTCCAATCTCGGAAACCTCCGCTGCTCCCCCTTCTTCCCAAAGCTCAAGGAGAGCAGCGCCCTGCACCCCATCGCCACCAGCACCACCAACACCGTCGACCTCCCCCACCACTTCCGCCATGGCTCCGAAAACCGACAAGGGGAAGGTGGTGAAGTCGACCGAGGCGCAGCGGCTCGCGGCACTGCGAAAGGAGCGGGCAATCTCCCCCCCCCAAGCTCGCCGCGAGGGAGCTGAGGGAGTATTACTACCTCTTCTGGTCGACGGAGTCGCGGGCGCATCCGCGCACGATTGTACTTCCAGCCGTCGCTTCGGGAATGGCTCCAAATGGATATCCCTTCTTCGCTTTGTTCTTCTACTGCGGGCTCTGCCCGCCTTTCTCTGAGTTCTTCTGTGATCTTATGAACACCTACGGGTTCCGCCTCCTTGACTTCACCCCCAATGTTATTCTGACCATGGCAGTTTTCGCACATCTCTGCGAAAACTTTGTCGGAGTCTATCCAAACGTAGCCTTTTTTCGCCACTTCTTTATGCCCCGAGTTGAGAGAGGAGAGCCTTTATCCAGCGGAATCGCCTGGATCTCGAGAGGCGGCAATAAGGACACTTATCAGGAGGGAGAGTTCCGCGGCAAGTGGGAGGAATGGAGGGCAGACTCGTGCTGGATTGTCGAGGAGGACCCGCAGCCGTTTACCACCCAGCGCCAAACCCCAGTAGCGCACGGCAACGATTGGAGCAACGTGGCCCCGGAAGACGATAGGCTGAAGATTGCCGTCGCCCGGATCCAACGCCTTAGGCTTGCCGGGCTCACTGTAGGTGCGGTTGGCGCAGATTTTCTTCGCCGCCGCATCGCCCCCCTGCAGGAGCGGAGGAGACCCGCCTGGGAATTCAAGAATGCGGCGGACATCATGAGGCTGCGCCCGTGCCTCAACTTCAACTTCACTGTTCTGGAACTTAACGCGTTTCTCCAGGAGCTGTTCAAGTACGACCCTCAACATCCCAAAGTGTTCAGGTTGCCGAAGGGTGTCGTTCCGCTGTGCAACAACTCCGCGCTCGACCGCATCCGTGCAATGATGCCGCTGTGCGATTCGCATGGAATTGTCCCAACTTCGCAAGAGCCTGAAGACGTCGTCGTGCAGGAGTTCTTCGACGGCTTGGTAGAAGTGCCGGTCCGCTCCGACGAAAAGAAAAGCCTCACTCGCGACACCACCGATGCGGAGATGAAACACATTGCCACTAGGTTGGAAGAGGCGGCGGCAGCCGCAGCCGCGGGCGAGTTTGGGTTCACCGTGGAGGAGGCAGAGGCAGTAGAAGTGGTAAGCCGTGCCGAGCGAGAGGAGCTTGCCGGCGAGGAAGAGCTTGCCGGGCATGACGTCGAGCCGAGCGAGCCCGCCGAGGATACGAGCGGCTCGTTGGAGATCAACTCCTCTTCCTCCTCATCTTCAGACAGCTCGCCGCAAGCAGAGCCCCCAGCTCCACCAAGAAGGCGTCTCTGCAAGGCCGGGGACGTAGCGGAGCGGCAGGCGAGTCGACAGCCGCTGCGCCGCGCGACACGCTCCACCGTGGCTAGCACTGTTGCCGCGGGAGCACCTCACGCTGCTGCGGCGCCTGGAGCGGGGTCCTCCCGGACCACCGCCTCTGCTCCTGCCGCTGCTCACGCCGCGGCAGCAGCCGGAGCGGGGTCGTCTCGGACCACCGCCACTGCTCCCACCAAGCGGCCAAGGGAACCTACTCCTCCGCCTCCTCGCGCTGGAGGCGAGTCGGGCTTCGACTTCTCCGCGCTCAGCTCCGACGAGGAAGAAGAAGAGTAAGATTCCTCGCTGTACTTATAGTTCTTCAATTCTTGCTGTTTTGTCTTGTATCTCATTTGCTTTACTCCGAACTTATTCCTTTTCAGGACTCTGGCCCAGAGAGCGGCGAAGAGAGCCAAGGTCCCGGTGATTATCATCGAGGACGAACCCACCGCGACAGCAGGGGGTGCGTCCGAGACAACCTTGCCGGACCCGGCAACTGTTCTCCAGAGCAGCCCCCAGCGCAGCCCCCAGCGTAAGTATATGGTTCACTTTCCGCTGTTAGGCGCGCATGGATGCTCTTTCTTTGCTGACATCTGATTGTTGGTTTGTGTAGGAGCAGAGCAGCCCCACCAGGAGCGCCCGGAGGCCACCCCCGACATGCCATCTGCTTCGACTACGCCACCAAGGGAGAGTTCTGCGGCAAGGGAGAGTTCTGCGGCAAGGGAGAGTTCTCCGGCAAGGGACAACACCAGCGGCCCCCCGGCGGCGGAGACTACGACTGCAGAACCTGTTACAGGTAATCCTCTTGCTTCAAAACTTCCCTTGGGTTCTTCTTTTTTTGATCTTCTTTTTGGATATTTGCTTGACTTTTCTCCCTTTTCCGGCCGTCAGACCCATCTGCTGCGGAGCCGATGGAGACCGAGGTTGCTGCCGATGACGCCGCTGCCACTGAAGAAGCAGCCGGCGCTGATGATCCCACCGGCAATGAGGCCGTCAAAGCTGTCGCCGCAGAAGCTGGCGAGGGGTCTGGCGATCGTATTGACAGCCCTGAGGCCGCAGGAGCGCCAAGCGCTACACCGACCGCCGACCCTTCCGCCGCTGCCGCAGCGTCAGGCTCCGAAGAGCCCCAGCCAAGCGTCTACTTGAAGGCCGGTGATGGCGTCTTCATAAACCTCCCCTGGGCGTCGCTCTCCAGGGCGATGGTCGAGGGAGAAAGCTTCGATGGAGAGGTGCTCGCCTCCGCTGGGCTGACGCTAGTTGACGCGCCAAGCAGTAGCAGCGGCGAGCCTGAGGAGGAGCGGCTGCTGCGGAAGCTGGTGTCGCTCTACCGCGCTCGGCAGGCCAAGCTGGACTCCCGAGAGGCGCTTGTTGCGAAGGCGGGAGCGGACATCGAGAAGCGCGCGGAGGAGTTCCGGGGTCTTAACCAGGAAGCTCTCCGGTCCCTGGCAGAGGAGCGGGAGCAACTCGCCGAGGAGCAGAAGTTCTTCTTCCTCGAGAAGGCTAAAGTTGAAGAGCAACAGCGGCTTGCCGCTGAGAAGCTGTCTGCGCAGGAGGGCGAGCTGGCGCAGCGGAAGATTAACCTCGACAGCCACGAGGAGGAGCTTACTGCGCGCGAACAAACACTCGGCGGAGGCCTCAAGCAAGCCGAGGATGCTGCCGCAGCTGCCGAGGCCGCCAAGAAGGAGCTAGAGACGAAGGTGGCGCGGCTGGAGGCCGATCTTAAGGCGAGCGGTGAGGAGCTTGCCGAGCTCAAGCGTGAGCGGGAGAAGGACGCCTACAGCAACTCAGAGCTGCAGGTTCGTCTCGCCGAGAAGGGCAAGGAACTTGCCGCCGCCAAGGATTCCAACGCAGATCTTGAGTTGAAGCTGACTACTTTGACCAAGACGCTGGAAGGCGCCAGGGAGCAGGAGGTGGCCTTGAAGGATGAGATCAAGGCCGATAAGGCGCTGCTGGCGAGCGCTGCTGCCGCCCAGAACACTTTTAGGGAGAATGTGGAGCACTGGATGGAGGGTCTCGTGAATGCTGCCGCAGACATTGACAGGGAGCTGGCGCAGCTGGCGATGGAGGATATCGGGTATCCCTCCAATGAGAACCTCCAACCCAGCGCCAAGCTCACCTTGTTCTTCAAAGGCGTGGCGACGGCCCTCCAGCGACTCCGGGAGAAAATCCCAAAGCAGCTGGCCGACGAGTCGCGCAAGATCTGCGCGGGAGCTCTTCAAAAGGTGTTGGTGAAGGTGGCCTTCCGTAACCCGGGCCTCAACCTCACCAACGTCCTCAAGACCCTGCCGCCGGATGCTGATCTGGAAGCGCTCAAGACCCTTGTCGCACCCATTGTGGACAAGGTGAGCGGGATCAAGAGGATTGAGGGCGATCGCGTAGACTAGGCCGCCCGTATTCTTCTTTTCTTGTCGCTGCTGGTCATTTTATGAGAACAATCTGTTAGAGCCGCGACAAGCTACCTTGTAATATAACTCTATTTTGGGTAATGTTTGCAATGTTATTTCCTTTACTTGATTCCTTCCTTTGTATGTTTTTGCCCTACGCTTTTAGGGAACTTGCCGGCGCAGGCACCTTAGCCGCGAGCGCTGAGTGCGGAACGTTAGCAGCCTGCTAGCGGTGCCGCTACCGACAAGAAACCTTGTCGCAACTAGTCGCATCACGCTTAAGTTGTTGAGCGGACTTGAAACAAAGTAAGGGCGCAACTAGCTACGAGTTGGTTCCTCCGCGCACAGGTTTTCCATACAAAGTGCGGTCGTTCAAGGAAGATAACTTAAAAAAATTAAAAATCTGATTGCTCAAACTTTGGCAACTTAGCTTTTCTGTTGTTTGCTTCCCGGTAAGGCGAAACTTTCTTGAACAACGCCTGGTCCATACTATTATCTTCTCCTTCCCCCCCGGTAAACTTGTGGGCGAGGGTACCTTCCTTTCCTTGAGAAAAAGAAAGAAGAGAAAATAAAGATATGGAGCCTTACGGCTCGTTATTGCTTACCGGGGGTAGGTGCTGCACAAAGTGTCAGATAACACATGCAAAAAATAGAAAGCATGAAATTGACAAGATGTGCGAAGAACATGAGCTTTGCTTATGCACAGGGTCTGCGCCTGGCTTTGTACAAAGGATTTCATGCAACAGCGGCAAGACTTGTACAAAAGGTGGTTGCCGTAACAGGTTCCGGCAACCGCGCCTTACGGGTAAAACTTACGAAGATGCTCAATGTTCCAGGAGTTGCTCACCGGAATGCCATCTTCGGTCTCAAGGCGGACAGCGCCAGGCCTAGTGACTCGTTTCACCCGGTAAGGGCCTTCCCACTTCGGCGTCAACTTGTTGGAATTCTTGGCGGACTGAACACGCCGAAGAACAAGGTCGCCTTCCTCGAGACTTCTGGCGTTAACTTTGCGGCTATGGTAGCGGCGCAAATCTTGCTGGTAGCGAGCAACTCGTAGAGCAGCCTGAAGACGGTCTTCCTCAAGGAGCAACGCGTCATCTTGTCGCAGCTGCTCTTGCTCAAGCTCATCATAAGCGAGCACTCGAGGTGACCCGTATACGAGTTCCGTGGGGAGAACTGCCTCTGCTCCATAGACTAGAGCGAAAGGTGTCTGGCCAGTGTCTCGATTTGGCGTCGTCCTGATCGACCAAAGAACCACCGACAGCTCCTCAATCTAGTTTCTTCCGCACTTGCGCAGCCTGTCGAAAGTCCTGGTCTTGAGCCCACGCAGCACTTCAGCATTTGCCCTCTCCGCTTGACCGTTGCTTCTTGGGTGAGCAACAGAAGCGAAGCAGACCTTGGCGCCAAGATCTTGGATGTACTGCATGAAGGTGCGGCTCGTGAATTGCGTACCGTTGTCGGTGATGATCCTGTTAGGGATCCCGAAGCGGCAAACAATCAACCTGAAGAACTTGACTGCTGACTGTGCTGTCACCTTCCTCACTGCTTCCACTTCCGCCACTTTGTGAACTTGTCGATTGCAACGTACAAGTACTCAAAGCCCCCGATTGCTCGGGGAAAGGGGCCGAGGATGTCGAGCCCCCAAACCGAAAATGGCCAGGATAAAGGGATCGTCTGGAGAGCTTGAGCTGGCTGGTGTATCTGCTTGGAATGGAACTGGCACGCTTCACACTTGGTTACTTGTGCAGTTGCATCTTGGAGGGCTGTCGGCCAAAAGAAACCTTGCCTGAATGCTTTGCCGGCAAGTGCTCTTGCGCCAATGTGGTGACCACATATGCCTCCATGTATCTCTGCCAACAGCTTTTGTCCGCCATCTCGGTGAATACACTTCAATTTCACACCGTTGAGTCTTCTTCTGTACAGTGTGTTGTTGACAAACTGGTACATACTTGACTGCCGGGCTACTCTTTCCGCTTCTTCTTGTTCTTCGGGAAGTTCTCCTATCTGAAGGAAACGGACAATCTGCTGTGCCCATGCTGGAGCCGGTGGCTCGACAACAAGGACTAAAGGCACATCTGCTGCTGTGGGAACATCCGCTTCTACGGCGAGAACCTGCGGCTCAGCCGGAGCTTGACGTTCCCCGGCAAGCTTGCCGGAGCAAAACTTGTCGGGAGCCTCTGCTTCAACGGAACAAACCCTAGGGCTTGCCGGAGCAGACTGCTCCTCAGCACTCTTGGTGTCGATCTTGGGGACCTTCTTGGCGGCGGCTTCGGGAAGCTCTGCCGGAAAATAGTCACCAGAAATCAACTTCCTCTTCTTGCTCTATCCAATTGATGGCGTTACAGATGGTTGAGTCACCTTGAGCACAAAGATCCCTGGTTCCACAGGTAACTTAAGTGCGGCGCACTTCGACAGGCCATCGGCAATGTCGTTCTGAGCTCTTGGAACATGCTCCATCTGTAGGCCGTCAAAGTGCTCCTCTAACTTTCTCACTTCATCAACGTAGGCTTCCATCAACGGACTCTGATAACTCTTGTTCACTTGGCGGACGACAAGCTGCGAGTCACCCCTGACAATGAGCTTCTTGATCCCAAGGTCTGCCGCGATCCTGAGACCGGCAAGCAAACCTTCATACTATGCGGTATTGTTTGTCGCTTGCTCCTTGGGAAAGTGCATCTGGACTACGTACTTGAGGTGCTCTCCAGTGGGTGTAACAAGCAGCACGCCAGCACCGGCGCCTTGCAGCGAGAAGGCACCATCAAAGTACATCAGCCACTCTTTGCTTGCTTCCTTGACGGGGATGCTCGTTTCTGGAATTTCTTCATCTGGTGTTGGTGTCCACTCTGCTATGAATTCTGCCAATTCTTTGCGTTGGATAGTTGAAGTGCTCTCAAACTTGAGGCCAAAGCTTGACAGTTCCAGTGCTCACTCAACAATCCTGCATGTAGCTTCTGGATTCTGCAGTATCCTCTTCAGCGGAAAACGAGTGACAACTGTGATCTCATGTGCTTGGAAGTAATGGAGCAGCTTTCTCGAGGCCATGAGAAGGCCGAAAAGCAATTTCTGCACACCAGAGTACCTTGACCTAACCCCCTGCAGAAGGGAACTGACAAAGTAAACTGGGCGCTGCACCATTCTCTTCTGTATCTCCTCGCGCACCTGTGCAGATCCATCTTTGTCGGGACCAGAGCTTGTCGACGAAGCCCCCTGCTTGTCGCTGGATGCGCCTGTCGTGGTTGCTGGCTCATCATCTTCCTCCCTCTCCGCTACTAACGCAGCACTAACCACTTGATTGGTTGCTGCTATATACAGCAGCAACTTCTCTTGTGGCTTAGGTGCGACAAGTATAGGAGTGGAGGACAGGTATCTCTTCAAGTCTTGCAGCGCAGCCTCCGCTTCCAGAGTCCATTTCATTGGACCTGCCTTTTTCAATATTTTGAAAAACGGCAGGGCGCGCTCAACAGACTTAGAGATAAACCTGCTGAGAGCAGCCACGCAACCGGCAAGTCTTCGTACATCCTTGACGCGCTTTGGTGCTTCAATCTGCTCAATGGCCTTGATCTTGTCGGGATTGGCTTCAATTCCCCGCTGAGACACGAAGAACCCGAGAAGCTTGCCGGAAGGGACTCCAAACACACACTTCTCGGGGTTGAGCTTGAGGCTGATCTTGCGCAGATTTGCAAAGGTCTCGTCTAAATCTTGAACCAGAGTTGCCTTGTCCTTGCTCTTGACCACTATGTCATCCATGTAAGCTTCCACATTTCTGTGTATTTGTGGCTCAAAAGCGACATGGACTACCCTTGCAAATGTTGAACTAGCATTCTTTAAACCGAAAGGCATCCGTTTGAAACAGTACGTGCCACATGGAGTGATGAATGCGGCCTTCTCCTCATCCTCTTCTGCCATGAAGATCTGATGGTATCCTCAGAATGCGTTAAGAAATGAAATCAAGTCACATCCGGCCGTGGAGTCAACAATCTGGTCAATGCACGGCAAGGGAAATGGGTCTTTGGGACAAGCTTTATTGACATCGGTAAAGTCGATACAAAGCCTCCATTTCCCGTTTGCCTTGCGCACGACTACAGGATTGGCCAACCACGTAGGATGGAGCACTCCTCTGACAAGGCCTGCTGCTTCCAACTTCATGATCTCTTCTGCGATGAATTCTTGGCGCTCTACCGCTTGCTTCCTGACCTTCTGCTTGACGGGCCGCGCATGAGGACAGACGGCAAGATGGTGCTCAATTACTTTCCTGGGAACACCGGGGATGTCAGACGGTTACCATGCAAACACGTCGACATTCGCCCGTAGGAAAGCAATGAGCGCGCTTTCCTATTTAGGGTCAAGAGTGGCACTCATGGTGAAGGTACCACCAGTGTCGTCCTCCTTGGCGGACACCTTCTTGGTATCTGGCGGAGCTGCCATTGTCTTCTTACACTTGCCGGTGGAGCTCGATGGTGCGTCCTCGACGGTAGCGCAGCACTCCGAAGAGGTGCGCTTGCCGGAGTGGGCATCAGAACTCTTGCCGGACTTGGTCTTCTAGATGTCGGGGAAACTGATCCACGAGCACCTATGGGACCGGCGGACCGAGCCCCTTTCGGTTCGGCAGGGGCGGAGATCGCACGAAGAGCGGATCGAGGCGAAACACACGAGCAGTTTACCCAGGTTCGGGCCGCACGGATGCGTAAAACCCTACTCCTGCTTTGTGGTTTGTATTGAGTTCTTGCTCGGGAGCGCTGAGTGCTACAGTACACTCTAGCAGCTAACGAGACCGAGCGTGAATGTTCTCTCTTTCCCTCTCCCCCCCCTACGTTGCGCATGGGCCTCCTTTTATATGCTCAAGGGGTCACCGACAGGTGGCAACGTAGACAAGGGTAAAATGGAAAGGTGTTGTGGTTGGTACAACTACCTGGTACAGTGCATCATACCTAACTCTGATGGCAGGGGACAAGGGCATTGAATGCCCATCGGCGTCGCCCAAACAGTGCAAAAAGGGACCGTCAGGGACGCCACCACTCACCACGATGGCAATCTTGTCAGCACCGCTTGCCACCGCGCACCGCTGGCTGCATAGCCTCCCGCCACGTACGCCTGGAAGGGTCCTAGAGCGACACGTTGGTGGATGTGCTGGAGCGCGGGTACAGAGTGGTAGCTTGCCGCGGCAAGCGCCTTGCCGTGGTCGTAGTCTTGTCGCGTCCGGGAGCTTGTCGCTCACCGGGCCTTGCCGGGAAGCGTGGCGCGTCGCGGCAAGTTCCTTGAGATGCCTTGGTTGGCCTTCCCGGCAAGCTCCTCTTGCCGGGGTCCTGTGCCTTGAGTGGCCTTCCCGGCAAGCTCCTCTTGCCGGGGCCTTGTCTCCTTGGTTTGAATACTTTGTTCTTGAATGGCTCCAAAGGAACCACGGAGGACCTTGGCGGTCACCCGGCAAGCCTTGCCGCGGGATGCTGCGACTGCCCGTGCACAAGTTCGGGATACTAGGGTACCCCTACTCTAGTACACCGACAGTATCTATAATTTTTATTGTTCCATGCTGTTATATTATCATTCTTGTATGTTTTACAATCATTTTATAGTCATTTTATATCATTTTTTGGTACTATCCTATTGACATAGTGTCAATTGCCAGTTGTTGTTTTCTGCATGTTTTTACATCGCAAGAAATCTATACTAAATGGAATCCAAACACAGCGAAACTTTTTGAGGATTTTTTTGGACCAGAAGACATCCAGTGGGCCAGAGAAGCACCTGGGGGTGCTCCGAGGGGAGCACAACCCACCAGGCCGCGCCAGGAGGCCCAGGCGCGCCCTCGTGTGTTGTGCCCACCTCGGGTGCTCCCCGGACCACCTCTTTGCTCTATAAATACCCCAATATTCCAAAAACCCTAGGGGAGTCGACGAAAATCAATTCCAGCCGCCGTAGAGTCCAGAACCACTAGATCCAATCTAGATACCATCACGGAGGGGTTCACCTTTTCCATTGGTGCCTCTCCGATGATGCGTGAGTAGCTCCTTGTAGAGCTACGGGTCCATAGTTAGTAGCTAGATGGCTTCCTCTCTCTCATTTGATTATCAATACAATGGTCTCTTGGAGATCCATATGATGTAACTCTTTTTGCGGTGTGTTTGTTGGGATCTGATGAACTTTGAGTTTATGATTAGATCTATCTTTTTATCCATGAAAGTTATTTGAGTCTTCTTTGATCTCTTATATGCATGATTTCTTATAGCCTTGTATTTCTTCTCCGATATTTGGGTTTTGTTCAGCCAACTTGATCTATTTATCTTGGAATGGGAAGAGGTGCTTGAGGGAGTCCTGGATCGAGGGGTCCTCAGGAGGCTAGATAACTCTTGGTAGGCCGGACTGGTGGGCCGTGAAGATCATAGTCGAAGATCATCTCTCGTATCCGGATAGGACTCCTGTATTCGTATAATGGCAAGTTGTAGGTTCGGGTGTAATCTTTCCTTCCTCTGCAAGATGGTATGTACCAACCCTAGGCCCCTCCAGTGTCTATATAAACTAGAGGGTTTAGTCCGTAGAGGCTAATAGAGAAACACAAATCTTCATAGGCTAGACTCTAGGGTTTAGCCAATACGATCTCGAGGTAGATCAACTCTTGTATTCATATTCATCCATATTAATATAGCAGGAAGTAGGGTTTTACCTCGATCGAGAGGGCCTGAACCTGGGTAAACATCGTGTCCCTAGCCTCCTATTACCGTCAATCCTCAGACGCATAGTTCGGGACCCCCTACCCGAGATCCGCCGGTTTTAACACCGACAGTGCTTTGTAGTGGGTTCGATCTTACGGTGCTTGATCCCAGTGACAGAAACTGAACCGACATGTATGTATCGTTGCTACTAAAGATAAAATGATGGGGTCTATTTCTACATAAATAGATCTTGTCTACATCATGTCATCGTTCTTATTGCATTGCTCCATTTTCCCATGAACTTAATACACTAGATGCATGCTGGATAGCGGTCGATGTGTGGAGTAATAGTAGTAGATGCAGGCAGGAGTCGGTCTACTAATCTTGGACGTGATGCCTATATAAAGATCAATGCCTGGATATCGTCATGATTATTTGAAGTTCAATCAATTTCCCAACAGTAATTTGTTCACCCACCGTTTGCTATTTTCTTGAGAGAAGCCACTAGTGAAAACTACGGCCCCCGGGTCTCTTCTTTATATTATTTGCCTTTGCGATCTATTTTCCTTCGCTTTTATTTTCAGATCTATTAAACCAAAAACCCAAATATACCTTGCTAAAATTTATCTTATTTGGCGTTCGATCTATCAATATTTACAATTCTATCACGTTCGTTACCCGAAAGGGATTGACAACCCCTTTTACACGTCGAGTTGCGAGTATTTGTTACTCGTGTACAGGTGATGTTTATGTTGTGTTGCTTGATTCTCCTACTGGTTCGATAACCTTGGTCTCATCACCGAGGGAAATACCTACCGTTGATATACTGCATCATCTCTTCCTCTTTGGGGAAATACCGACGTAGTTCTAGCAGAATCAATGGCTTCGGTCCAATCCACATCATAGAGTGCATCATGTACCTTTTGGGGTTCAACACACGAAACAAACGTGTGATGCTCACAAATGTTTGACATTTTTTACGAGTAGTTACCCCTTTTATCAAGCTTCCAAGCACATTCTCCATGACATTGGTGGCATAGTGCTCCAAAAGTTCCTCAATACGCATTTGAAGGGAGTCATCTTGATCATCTTGAGCACCGTCATGAGCTTTCTCTTGATCTTGAGCTTGCTCGAGGTCATGAACTTGATCATGGACACCTTTTGGTGCATCACCATCACTAGTGCAGAATGGTCCAAACGCGACAGTCCAATCAGAGACCCTTCGACGAAACTATGTGTGATGCATTAATAACAAACGGTGATGTAATAAAATCGTCAAAAAGGATACAAAACGTTTGCAATCGTGGTGACATTAAACACGGTTCATATTAGAGTTGCATGTGCGATACATGGCAAAAGGTTAATCCAGAAGAACTATTTGTGATGCGGCAGAACAACACAAACGGGCAGCCAAATGAGGGTGTGTGTGATATATGGCATACAGTTCACTAGGATAAACTGTGTGTGATTAGGCAACACAATAGAAACGGTTAGCCCGATCAAAGTGTGTGCGCTGGAGGGCATACAGTTCACTCGGACGAACTGTTTGCGATGAGCCAAGAAAACAGAAACAGTTCAACTGAACAAGATGCATGTGATACGCGGCAAACATGTTCGTAATCAAAAATGTGTGCAAAGAGCAATAATAACACAGACGATTACTGCTAATAAGTTGTGTGATTTTCTCTGTCTATGGAAGAATAACATATATATATAGGGTGACTATACAGATCATTTGCACACACCTCAGTAAACAATTGCATGCATTCTAAACTAGGAGAAATGGTCGTCTAGTCATCTACTTTTTATGACGCTCCCGCCACTATTATGTGGCTCTATCCCTCGTCTGGGGCAGGAAGAAGACACTTCCTCATGTAAACAATCCGCATGTACATCTCGTAGCTTGTGTATGCGTCCTTGGCCGCGTACTTGACGTGTTGTTTGTCCAATCTGTGATGCCAGACACTGTGCTAGGCGTTCTTGTCCTTCTTGCTCTCATCCTTCATCTTCATGTAGTAGGGGTCGATGATGGCCGAGGCGAGGTCAACCAGGGAGTTCTGTTTGTTGTTGTCGTTGCCCCAGACCTTGTAGCTATCATGGATATTGACAAGATTCTTGCATTTCAAGCCCGAAACCTTGAGCGCTTTTAGATCGTTGGTGGTGTCCACTGTAGGGAAACTTTAGTCGGAGTTGTTGATAAACCTGGAGAAACACTCACAAGGCCTTGAGGCCAGGTGGTTGTGGTAGACAAGGACGTCATATCGCATGCACTACTGGGCAATGACAACCTTCTGATCATGCCCGGCACGGCCGCTGGTGTACTCGAGGTCGAAGTCGACCACTTGGTACTTGTCCTCAGCGAGCAACTGCTCCATAGTTTGGATGGAGCTCTCCACCAAGACTGGCTCGTTCGTGTACACCACCGAGAGGGCCTTCCCCCTCACGGGGGTGTCCACTATGTGATGTGTGGTGAGCTACCCCCCATTGTCATCGGCGGCCGCTCGAAGCGCCATTGTAGCCACGGGGAGCGTCGTTGGAACCGTTGGATGTCCTCTCTGTATGTGTCGTCGTCGGTGTTCTTATTGGATCATGTGGCGCGAGAGGTACAGGTAAATGGCCCCAGGAATACCTCGAGGTCAGGTTGCCTGGATTCTCGGCGCATCCGCATGGCAGTTTTTGCAACGGGTAACTGCATCGTGGCGCCACGCCCGGCACAACCGCATGCATAATGGCAGCATGAATGTACGTGATCATGCGTTAGCCCCAAACATTGGTAGCGCGCGTGGAGGGACGAGGGTAGAGCGCCAGGAGGGACGCGAGAGCAGAGCGCGCGTTGTGGGACGCGAGCAGAGCACGTCGCGGCCGCCTCAACCGCGAGCAACCACAACCATAGAGCAGTTGAACACGTAGGGAATGGTCGTCTACAAGCTGGCCGGTAGTTGCGTTGCTACGTAGAGAGCGGCCGTGTGCTAATACCTCCATCTTGGTCTATTAGTCCCCTCTATATTTCGTGCCTTATTTTGACCTTAAATTAAACCAACAAAATGTTAATGCATGTTACAAAAATTATATTATTGGAAACTATGTTCAAATACGAACCTAACGATATAATCTTTGGCGACATGCACTCGTAGTTTATTAGTTAAATCTCTAGTCAAAATTTGGCACAAAAATACATAGACGACGGGGGTAGTAGGTAATTAGACTGCAAATGCTTTTTTATTAACCGTATGTGTACATGTCCTTTCGTCCTCATCTCGCACGTCTTGCCACCCCGCTACCGTAGACGGCTTCGAGCGCAAGCTTGAGCAGCACGCGGGGTTGTTATTTTGGCCAAACGATGGTGAGCTCGTTCCCATGCAAACGCGCAGGTTCCCTCACAAGCTTCCTGCCAGACTTGGTGAACTCCCCCAAAATCCTAATGCTTACCGGCCTGCTATATAAACCCTCACGGCCGGTGAGTTCTGCGTGGCATTTTCCCCTCCCTCCCTGTAGCTCATCTCGTCTTCTTCTCTCACAATCGCCAATGGCACAGGTCCGTTGTCGTCGCTCAGCCACTCTGCCATCATCACAGGACAGCAGCTGGGAGGCTACACCGCGGCAACGGCAGAGTCCCCGACATAGTGTGGAGCATGTGGCGTCCCTGTTGGGTGCGCGCGGAACACCCACCAGACACTTTGCCGCCCCTGCCCGCCGGCAGCTGCTGCCGCCACCCCATTTTCTGTCATCGTGGCGGCCACACCACCATCGAAAGCCAGGGCCATTGCCTGCTCCGCCACAGCGGCTCGAAGGCGGGAGATGGCTGTCGTGGCCGCCACCCCACTGCCGGCCACTATGGCCATCACCTGCTCTGCCACGGCGGCTCGAAAGCGAGATGTGGTGGTCGTGGCTGCCACCCCATCGTCAGCCGCCGTGGCCGCCAGCCCACCATCGACCACCGGGGTCATCACCCTCTCCGCCACCGCCGCTTGAAGGCAGGGGCGGGGATGGAGGCCTGCACGAGCGTTAGCGAACCTACGTGCTACATTGTGTTCCTGCGGGAGGAGGAGGAGCACCTCGTCAAGAGGGGTTGTCTGGAGCGGCAGAGGGCGTTCGAGCTAAGCGTCGCTGAAGGTGCAGTGGCTGAAGGCACCGTATTGCAGTTGTCCAGCTCATCGGTAGGCTCCTCCTTCTCTGCCTCTTGCTGAGAGCGCTCGGCAGAGGAGAGGCTGCCGGAAGTAGTACAAAGCCCCTCCGTAGTAGTAGTATTTAGGGGTTATTTTGTTCAGTTCATCTGACTATAGATGTGGTGGAACTGTACAACGTACTTAAAATTTGCTAGTATATATAATTGAACTAGCTATTTCAGTACATGGTCGGCAACAATTGGGGAAAAGTTTGGTCGGTTCAGCTGTTGAGTTTAACTATTTGTATAAAGAATGACTGGTTAATCTATGAATGAAATCTATGCTTAATTACTAAATTTTAGTTGTAAAAATTAGATAGTGCTAGTGATTTTTAGCTGCATATTTTGACAAATAGCAGTGTTACAAGGTTGACAAATGGCAATGTTACTAGATAAACAAATGTCAATCTTTCGAGTTTGACAAATGGCAATATACTCAATATGACAGATGCAAGTCTTACCAAATTGTAAGTACGTGGTTGCGCACGGGTCATCCAAAACAAAAGTTTGCGTTGAAGGGATGTACAAATCTTGCGTGCCAGATTTTCTCTTGGCTTAGCACCGAAGTCCCGCTTTGCATACTTAGTCAATCTGAACCGTTTTCGTTGAAGAGATGCACAAATTCTGTGCGGCGAATTGTCCCTTGGCTTATTGGGGAAGACCATAGCTCTCACTTTGCATACGGGTGTTCTATCTAAAATGTTTGCGATGAAGAGTTGCACAAATCCTGCTCGGCACATTTTCCCTTGGCTTACTGGGGAAGTTGTCAGTTTACATACGGATGTTCTGTCTAAAATGTTTGCGATCAAGAGCTGACAAATCCTGCTCGGCACATTTTCTCTTTGCATATGGGTGTTCGAAATAAAACATTTGCGATGAGTGTTTTATATTTAAAAACCATTGATGGTTTTTAAATCGTTTGATAAGTCTGTACATTCAGATAGAAAAACGCAGGTTCGTTCAAACCATATATTTCATTCAGTCACACTGCGAATTTACATTCATATGATCGAGATACAATACTAAACCCAAAAAAACTAATTCCGGCGGCGGCGGAGGCAGCATCCCGCGGCGGCGGCGGCGGAGGCGGCGGCCCGCTCCGGCTTGTCGTTGTCGTCCTCCGAGATGCCATTATTGAAGTCTTCAAGGCAACACAGATTTTTCTTCACTTGGAAATCAAACATCATGTCGTCGTGCGATCGACGGGCGGGGCACGGGAGGATGGCAACTCGCGGCGCTGCGAGGTAGCGGTCGACGGCGGCGTCCCATGCCGCTGAGGGGGGGCGCGTGCACGGGCACGGGCACGACAGGTGCAGGCAAACACACGGGGATCGGTGCCGCGGTGGGTGCAAGGGCGCGCACGGGCACGGGCGTTGGCGTTGACATGTACACGAGCTCGTGCGGGTCCGCGGAGACCTCGCTGACGCCCATGGTTTCCAGCTTTGCGATAGTGCTCGGCAACCAGCCCGTCAATGCTACAGGGATGGTCGTTGGCGCGGGTGCGGGATGGGAGCTGGGACGGACGCGGGGGCAGCAACGGCCACGGCCAGCTCGATTAGGGCCATGTCCATGAGGCCCCATTCCTCCTTATTTTCTATCTCCTCCGGCTCGGAGTTGACTTCACCAAACTGGAAGACTAGTGGCAAATGATCCTTCTGCGTCATGGCGTTGCTGGAGGTCTGCGGGAGGGACGGAAATGGGAGGCGAACAGTAAGGCCGCCCATATTAAATAGTAGCTCAGGCGCCATTAATGGAGAGGATGTGAGCAAGGCGGGCGGCCATGGAAGTCAAAGGGCTCGCTTCTTAATGAATTTGCACAGCGTACAGCTTGCACGCTTCCCGGTGAACCCGCGCATTGGAGGACAGATTGCACGCCTCTCGATCAGCCTGCGCAGCAGACTACGCTCGCACGCCTCTGTTTAGTCAAGTAGCTATCCGCACGGCACCTCCTAGCCGATAAAAGAGAGACACGTGGCGTCACATGAATGGTTAACCGAACGCACACGATTTAAAATATACGAACGTTTGAGATGTTAAAGTGGCGGCTATTTGTTTCAAAATGCCTTTGTTAGCTGCTATTCGAGTGCGCCTTCTCTCAAAATGGACACGAAAATACCACAGCATGTTGGGTGCCATTCCATGATAGCATGCCAAGTTTCATGAATTTCAGACGAGTTTTGGATTTACTAGAATTTAAGAACAAAGTATATCAACGTTTTGCTAGCAATCAACAGTGCCCTGGTGTTTCAAATTCATTCCCATTTCTTGCATGGGATCTAAGCATGCACCCAAGGACACACATTTGATATGTCAACCCATTTTTCTGCACTGGAGCATGTGCATGTAGTTCAAATTTGAATTATGCACATAAAATTCCTAGAAAACCCAGTTAATGTATAAAAATGTCCAAGTGAACCCCGAAAAATCCCAAAAAAATGACACAGCACTCCTGTTGTTCTATGTTGACACTTGAAAATTTTTAAAAGCAACAAGAGGCAATGGATATCATTTTGTCCCCAAAGGTGGCACGTTCCCTACCAAAGAGATGCTATGGTTTGCAAGAAGCTTATACCCAAACCTGCCCCAAATGGGACAAAAAATTACCATGGCATGTTGATGCCGCTCCATAATAGCATGTCAAGTTTCATGCATTTCAGACGAGTTATGGATTTACTAGAATTTAAAAACCATGTATCTCAATGTTTATGGCCGAGCCACGGTGGTAGGTGTTTGACATTCATTCTCATTTCTTGCATGGGACCTAAGCATGCAACCAAGGACACAGATTGGATTTTTCAACCAATTTACATGCACTAGAGCATGTGCATGTGGTTCAAATTTGAATTATGCACATAAATGCATAGAAAACTCAATTAATGTATAAAAATGTCCAACTGAACCCTGAAAAATTTCTAAATTTAACACAACACTCCTGTTGTTCTATGTTGACACTAGAAAAAAATTGAAAGCAACAAGAGGCAACGAATATCGTTTCGTCCCCAAAGGTGGCATGTTCCCTACCAAAACCATCTGGCTTGTTGTGAGAAGCTCTGATTTGCGAGAATCTTATAACCAAACCTGCCCCAAATGGGACAAAAAATTTACCACAACATGTTGATGCCGGTCCATGATAGCATGTCAAGTTTCATGAATTTCAGAAGAGTTTTTGGATTTACTAGAGTTTAAAAACCATGCATCTCAATGTTTGCAGCCAAGCAATGGTGGCAAGGTGTTTGACATTCATTCCCATTTCTTGGAGACATAGATTAGATTTTTCAACCAAATTACATGCACTGGAGCATGTGCATGTAGTTCAAATTTGAATTAAGCACATAAATGCATAGAAAACTTAGTTAATGTATAAAAATGTCCAAACAAACCCTGAAAAAATCCTAAATTTAACACAACACTTTTGTTGTTCTATGTTGACACTAGAAAAAAATTGAAATCAAGAAGAGGCAATGGATATCGTTTCGTCCAGAAAGGTAAAACATTTCTTACCATAACCATGAGGCTTGTTGTAAGAAGATCTGGTTTGTGAGAAGCTTATACCCCAACCTGCCCCAAATGGGACAATAAACACGTCATGTTGATGCCGTTCCATGCTAGCATGTCAAGTTTCATAAATTCCAGACATGTTCTCGATTTACTAGAATTTAAAAACCATGTATCTCACTGTTAGCGGCCGAGCAACGATGGCAAGGTGTTTGACATTCATTCCCATTTCTTGCATGGGACTTAAGCATGCAACCAAGGACACACATTTCAATTTTGAACCCATTTATATGCACTAGAGCATGCGCATGTAGTTAAAATTTGAATTATGCACATAAATGCATAGAAAACTCAGTTAATGTATAAAAATGTCCAAGCGAACCCCGAAAAATCCCAAAAATTGACAGAACACTCCTATTGTTCTGTGTTGATACGAGAAAAATTGAAAGCATGAAAAGGCAACCGATATCGTTTCGTCCCCAATGGTGGCACGTTCCCTACCGAAACCATCAGGCTTGTTGTGAGAAGCCCTGGTTTGCGAGAAGCTTATACCATAAATGCCTATAAAATACAGTTAACATATAAAAAATTTCAAACGACCCCCGAAAAATTCCAAAATTTAACACGACACTCCTGTTGTTCTATGTTAAAATTGAAAGCAAGAAGAGGCGACGAATATTGTTTTGTACACAAAGGTGACATGTTTCCCTACCTGAACCATGAGGCTTCTTCTGAGAAGCTCTGGTTTGTGAGAAGTTTATACCATAACCTGCCCTAAATGGGACAATATTTTTTACCCAGGCATGTTGATGCCATTCCATCATAGCATGGCAAGGCTCATGAATTTCATACGAGTTTTGGATTTACTAGAATTACAAAAGAAGGTACCTCAATGTTTGCCGAAGAGCCACGATGCCGTGGTGTTTAAACTTCCTCCCCATTTCTTGCATAGGACATAAGCATCAATCCATGGACACATAATATGACTTTACAACCTATTTTCGTGCACCGGTGCATGTGCATGTAGTTTAATTTTGAATTGTGCACCTGAAATGCCTAGAAAACCAAGTTAATGTATAAAAATGTCCAAATGAACCCTGAATAATTCCAATTTTTTTGTATGACACACCTATACTTGCATGCTCACTGCAGATAAAAGTTCTAGCAATTCAAACACCCTCCTTTGCCGATGTGACCCCATTATGTAATTCAATCCAAGATGAAAAATCAAGTGGATCGCACACAGTTTATTATCACTAATGGTGTGAGATGCAGCACAAAATATCTTGGATCACCGTCAGAGTATAGTGCGCATATGGCTTACGCGAGAAGGTGCGTCGGCTACAGTCCACAGCCGGCGTTTCAAGCACACTAGCTCGCTCCCCAAATATCATTTCACTGTTTAATCGTCGCCGGTAAAAGATGGGGACGTGGACCCGTGTCGTGAGGCCAACTTCGGCGGACCACTCCGGTGAGAGCGCGGCCGCAGCCGCCATGCGCGTGCTAACAAGCTACCTGAGCACAGCCTCAATCTGCGACCGGGCAGCCAAGGCAGCCCAAACATTCATTGTTGCTTCTCAGGTGGCGGCAGCAACATGTGCCTCGGGGATAGCAACTTGCGAGAGCGGCACAGCAGCTGTCTGATCCGCAGTGGTGAACTTAGCCCTGATGGAGGCTGCCCATGACCATGTCGACGCCGCCCACGCCTAGCTCCTGGCAATCACCGCACAAATCGAACGAAGCTTCTCCGACAACGGTCGTCAACCCATGACCGACGAGTTGGCAATTACCGAGAGCGTTCGAGCAGCTGTCCATTCCTTCGCGACATACCTTGGCACGATGAAGCCCGCCCAGGCCCAGACCGCGGCCGCCCACGCCCAGCTTGTGGCGACCTATTCCAAAGAGATGGCGGACGCGGATGGCGAGATGCTTGCCAACTATGGTGTGATGGATGACGTGGAGCCCCTTCCCCAGGAGATCGTCGGTCACGAGCTGGACATAGAGGAGGCGGCGGAGATCAACGAGCGCCAGCCGGAGTAGTACTCTTTGTTTTGTTTAATTAAAAGTGGCTGTCTTTAATTTGTTAGAGTAATGTTTAGGTCAGCTAGCTTTATTTAATTGTCGAACTTCCTCGATTAAGAAGTGTGGGTGTGTTGTAGTCTCCTTTGCGTACCCAAATTATGTAATGACGTGGATGACCACTGTGACCATGGAAATTCGGACCAAAATTTGCATGCCCAAAGTCATCACACATGGGGTAAGCTATATGAATCGTTTGTGATGTTCACATATCGTACACAATGCTGAATAAGGGACCGTGTGTGATGACACTTCGCGCGCCAGTTTTTTCGCTGCGCCGATCCAAAATTTTTGCCTTCCGCGGAAATATCTACCTCCCCGCCCTCTCCCCCTAAACAAAATACGCATTTCCCATGTTTTCGCCTTCCTTTCCAAGTTGAAACTTTCACTCCTTACTTGCAGCGCCGCCTCCTCACCGGCGACCCTCCTTCACGTTGCTCGGCCTCGTTGATCCAGGCAGGTAATCCACACCCGACCCCCATCCTCCTACTCCTTCCACATCCCACATGCCCCGACCACCGGCGTGATACCTTCGACCCAAATAAGTGCCGCCCTAAGCCATGGTGCACGTAGTATAGCCAGGAGCTCAAGAAGCATTTGGCAGCGGAGAAGCAAATCGCGGCCGCACGTGCGGATGAGATCGTGATGGCTGCCATTTGTGCCGACCCCAGATCTTGGAGGAGCACCTCGTCATCGAGACCATCGTTGACGCCTCGCACGCCGACGCCGCGACGCGGTTGGCTGCTTTAAACGACAGTTCGTGGCGTTTTCTCGAGGCTACCGTCGGTGTCTTCGACAAAGACTATGATGTGTTTTCTCAGCGTGCCCGTGCTTACCTCAACTCGAGAGCCGCTGGTTGGTGCCCGGAGCAGCTCAGACAACTCACCACTATGATGAGGGCACCCATGATGTGGAGGCTTCGTGCTCTTCCATGTCAAAGGAGCCAATCATCATTGATATCTTCGACGATGAGGAGTAGGTTGTCTTATTAGCTCACTATAAGGACCTATGTTCAGTTTGCTAGCTACGCAGGTTAAGCATGCTCGGTTTACCCATGCATGTGTTGCTCCTGCCTTTCCTCAACATATTCTAGTGAATTTTCCTATCTACTTTTACCATGCAATCTGTTGCCCTAGTGTATATGTTCTATATGCCGTGCAATGTGGTGCTCACTTATTAACTCTTTGGTTAATTACTTGTTGTGGCAGTTAACTGTTTGGTTCAATTCTGCAAATGTGATGTCAATTCTTTGGCGTGCAATTTTGTATTGTCTTCCATGTGAGAAATAATTCGAATTTATCTTTAAAAAATACATGAGAAACAAATACAATTAATATAATTCCAGGTTCTCAAGCATGCTTGGTTTGGTTAACTGTCTGATCTTCTAGTTTCTTATACATTGTGCGATGTGGTGCTCAGTTAACGTTTGGTTCATTTGTTGTGGTGTTTAGTTAACTGTTTGGTTCAATTCTACAAGGTGATGTTTAGTTGATGTGGATGCATTCTCTTATTGTATACCATGTGAGAAATAAATCAAATTTGGTTGTACTAAATACAAGAGAAACAAATTCAATTGCTATATTTCCAAGTTGTTAAGCATGCTTTGTTTGGTTAACTGTCTAATCTTCTATTAGGATTATGTTATATTATGCAATTTGGTGCTTAGTTAATGTTTGGCTCATTTGTTGTGGTGTTTAGTTAACCGCTTGGTTCAATTCAGCAATGTGATGTCCAATTGTCGTTGGTCGAATTTTGTATTGTTGTGCATGTGAGGAATAAATCAAATTTGGCTGCACTTAATACATGATAAAAATATTCAATTGCTATATTTCCTACTCCCTCCATCCCAAAATAAGTGTCTCAACTTTGTACTAACTCTAGTACAAAGTTGTACTAAGGTTGAGACAATTATTTTGGGACGGAGGGAGTATTTCTTAATCATGATTGGCTTGGATAAATGGGTTTTTCATGTGGCTTGAATTAATCTAATGAATCTGCAATGTGCTTATTTTTCATCAACATATTTTACTAATAGCATGCGAACCCTCACTTAAGCTGATCACTAACTACCTATATGTGTTGCAGGTAAACAATGGGAAGCACTGAGGTTTACAATCGAGGTTTGCGCATGCATGGTCCTTTGTCAAATAGCACATTATTTTGCAATTGCAGGAACCATTCTGATATTTAGGTTTATAACAATTTGGTCTTGCACATATAGGTCCTGTTGTCAGATGTTTTGACCCACTATTTGACCCTTTTTACTTATGGGGAAATGAGTTGTCCATGAATATCAGTCAAGTCAAGAAACTCAGAAAGATTGTTGGGATAAAGAAATTAGTGACAAAGAACAACAAGATATTTCTCTGCACAATGAAGAATACATCAATTCACTACAAGATGGTACTAACTATTATACCTTGCTTTTTTTGTTCCTTTGCCCCATTTCCATTATAGAGAAGATATTTATGCACATCCTTGTTTTCAGGCCTTTCCAAAGCAGTTCACTGATGATTACCTCTCAAACTGAAGGAAATATGCCCTAGAGGCAATAATAAAGTTGTTATTTGTATTTCCTTATATCATGATAAATGTTTATTATTCATGCTAGAATTTTATTATCCGGAAACTTAGTCATGTGTGAATACATAGACAAAACAGAGTGTCCCTAGTATGCCTCTACTAGACTAGCTCATTGATCAAAGATGGTTATTTTTCCTGACCATAGACATGAGGTGTCATTTGATCAACGGGATCACATCATTAGGAGAATGATGTGATGGACAAGACCCATCCTTTAGCTTAGCAACTTGATCGTTTAGTTTTACTGATATTGCTTTCTTCATGACTTATACATGTTCCTATGACTATGAGATTATGCAACTCCCGAATACCGGAGGAACACCTTGTGTGCTATCAAACGTCACAACGTAATTGGGTGATTATAAAGATGCTCTAGAGGTGTCTCTGAAGGTGTTTGTGGTGTTGGCATTGATCGAGAATAGGATTTATCACTCCGAGTGTCGGAGAGGTATCTCTGGGCCCTCTCGGTAATACAAATCATAATAAGCCTTGCAACAAATGACTAATGAGTTAGTCACGAGATGATGTATTACGGAATGAGTAAATAGACTTGCCGGTAACGATATTGAACTAGGTATGACGATACCGACGATCGAATCTCAGGCAAGTAACATACCGATGACAAAGGGAACAACGTATGTTGTTATGCTGCTTGACTGATAAAGATCTTTGTAGAATATATAGGAACCAATATGAGCATCCAGGTTCCTCTATTGGATATTGACCGGAGGTGAGTCTCGGTCAAGTCTACATAATTCTCGAACCCGTAGGGTCCGCACGCTTAACGTTCGATGACGATCGGTATTATGAGCTTATGTGTTTTGATGCACCGAAGGTAGTTCGGAGTCCTGGATATGAACAAGGACATGACGATGAGTCTTGAAATGCTCGAGACATAAAGATTGATATATTGGACGGCTATATTCGGACACCGGAAGTGTTCCTGGTGATTTCGGAGAAAACTGGAGTGCCGGAGGGTTACGGGAACCCCCCGGGAGAACTAATGGGCCACATGGGCCTTAGTGGAGAGAGAGGGCCGGCCAGGGCAGGCCGCGCGCGCCCTCACCCTCTGGTCCGAATTGGACTAGGGAAGGGGGGCGACGCCCCCTTTCCTTCTCCCTCTCCTCCTTCCTTTCCCCCTCCTAGTACGAGTAGGAAAGGGGAATCCTACTCCTACTAGGAGGAGGACTCCTCCTCTCCCCGCGCGCCACAAGGGCCAGCCGGCCTCTCCCTTGCTCCTTTATATACGGGGGCAGGGGCACCCTAGAACACACAAGTAAACATCAGTTTTAGCCGTGTGCGGTGCCCCCCTCCACAGATACACACCTCGGTCATATCATTGCAGTGCTTAGGCGAAGCCCTATGTCGGTAGCTTCATCATCATCGTCACCACGCCATCGTGCTGAAGAAACTCTCCCGTGACGCTCAACTACATCAAGAGCTCGTGGGACGTCATTGAGCTGAACGTGTGCTGAACGCGGAGGTGACATACGTTCGGTGCTTGGATCGGTTGGATCGCGAAGATGTTTGACTACATCAACCGCGTCACTAGCTTTCGTTCTAGACACACTCTCCCTGATCGTTGCTATGCTTCTCCTAGATAGATCTTGCATGATCGTAGGATTTTTGTTTTTTTTAAATACTACATTCCCCAACAGTGGCATCATGAGCCAGGTCTATGCATAGATGATATGCACGAGTAGAACACAATGAGTTGTGGGCGATAATAGACATACTGCTTACCAGCATGTCATACTTTGATTTGGCGGTATTGTGAGATGAAGCGGCCCGGACCAACATTATGCGTACGCTTACGCAAGACTGGTTTCACCGTTACGAGCACTCATTGCTTAAAGGTGACCGGCAGGTGTCTGTCTCTCTCACTTTAGTTCGCGTGTGGCTACGCCCGGTCCTTGTGAAGGTTAAAATAGCAAACTTGACGAAAAATCATTGTGGTTTTTTGTATGCGTATGTAAGAACGGTTCTTGCTAAGCCCGTAGCAGCCACGTAAAACTTGCAACAACAAAGTAGAGGACGTCTAACTTGTTTTTGCAGGGCATGTTGTGACGTGATATGGTCAAGACGTGATGAGTTATACGTTGTTGTATGAGATGGTCATGTTTTTTAAATTATCGGCAACCGGCAGGAGCCTTATGGTTGTCTCTTTATTGTATGAATTGTGAAGGCCATGTAATTGCTTTACTTCATCACTATGAGTTAGCGATAGTAGTAGTAGCAATAGTTGGCGAGACGACCACGACACTACGATGAAGATCATGGTGTCTAGCCGGTGACGATGGAGATCATGACGATGCTTTGGAGATGGAGATCAAAAGCACAAGATGATGATGGCCATATCATGTCACATATTTTGATTGCATGTGATGTTTATCTTATTATGCTTCTTATTTTGCTTAGTACGGCGGTAGCATTATAAGATGATCCCTTACAAAATTTCAAGGTACACGTGTTCTCCCTGAGTATGCAGCGTTGCGAAAGTTCATCATGCCGAGACACCCACATGATGATCGGGTGTGATAAGCTTGACGTTCAAATACAATGGGTGTAAGACAGTTTTGCACATGTAGAATACTCAGGTTAAACATGACGAGCCTAGCATGTACAAACATGGCCTCGGAACACTAGAGACCGAAAGGTCGAGAGTGAATCATATACTAGATATGATCAACATAAGATGTTCACCATTGAAAACTACTCCATCTCACGTGATGGTCAGACATAGTTTAGTTGATTTGGATCACGTGGTCATTTAGATGACTAGAGGGATGTCTATCTAAATGGGAGTTCTTTAGTAATATGATTAATTGAACTTTAATTTATCATGAACTTTGTCCTGATAGTTTTTGCATATCTATGTTGTTGTAGATCAATGGCACGTGCTACCGTTCCCTTGAATTTTAATGCGTTCCTAGAGAAAGCTAAGTTGAAAGATGATGGTAGCAACTACACGGACTGGGTCCGTAACTTGAGGATTATCCTCATTGCTGCATAGAAGAATTATGTCCTGGAAGCACCGCTAGGTGACAGGCCTACCGCACGAGAAATTCCAGACGTTATGAACGTCTGGCCAGATCGTTCTGATGACTACTCGAGAGTTCAGTGTGCCATGCTTTATGGCTTAGAATCGGGACTTCAAAGACGTTCTGAATGTCATGGAGCATATGAGATGTTCCAAGAGTTGAAGTTAATATTTCAAGCAAATCCCCGAATTGAGAGATATGAAGTCTCCAATAAGTTCTATAGGTGCAAGATGGAGGAGAACAGTTCTTTCATTGAACACTTGCTCAAAATGTCTGGTTACTACAATCATATGACTCAACTTGGTTGCAAAGTTGACGAAGATAGTGTTATTGATAGAGTTCTTCAATCACTGCCACCAAGCTATAAAGGCTTCGTGATGAACTATAATATGCAATGGATGCAGAAGACAATTCCCGAGCTCTTCGCTATGCTCAAAGCTGCGGAGGTAGAAATCAAAAAGGAGCATCAAGTGTTGATGGTTAACAAGATCACTAGTTTCAAGAAAAAGGACAAGGGAAATAAGGGGAACTTCAACAAGAATAGCAAAACAGTTGCTACTCCCGCGAAGAAGCCCAAGTCTGGAGCCAAGCCTGAAACTGAGTGCTTCTACTGCAAAGGGACTGGACACTGGAAGCGGAACTGCCCCAAGTATTTGGCGGATAAGAAGGATGGCAAAGTGAACAAAGGTGTATTTGATATACATGTTATTGATGTCTACCTTACTAATGCTCGTAGTAGCACCTGGGTATTTGATACTGGTTCGGTTGCTAATATTTGTAACTCGAAACAGGGGCTACAGATTAAACGAAGATTAGCTAAGGATGAGGTGACGATGCACATGGGAAATGGTTCCAAAGTCGGTGTGATCGCCGTCGGCACGCTACCGCTACATCTACCTTTGGGATGAGTTTTAGACATGAATAATTGTTATTTGGTGCCAGCGTTGAGCATGAACATTATATCTGGATCTTGTTTGTTGTGAGACGGTTGTTCATTTAAATCAGAGAATAATGGTTGTTCTATTTTTATGAGAAATATCTTTTATGGTCATGCACCCTTGAAGAGTGGTCTATTGTTGTTGGATCTCGATCGTAGTGATACACACATTCATAATATGGAAGCCAAAAGATGCAAGGTTGATAATGATAGTGCATCTTATTTGTGGCACAGCCGTTTAGTTCATATTGGTGTAAAGCGCATGAATTAACTCCATGCTGATGGACTTTTGGAATCACTTGATTATGAATCACTTGGTGCTTGCGAACCATGCCTCATGGGCAAGATGACTAAAACTCCGTTTCCGGAACAATGGAGCGAGCAACTGATTTGTTGGAAATCATACATATTGATGTATGTGGACCGATGAGTGTCGAGGCTCGCGGCGGGTATCGTTATTTTCTGACCTTCACTGATGATTTGAGCATATATGGGTATATCTACTTGATGAAGAACAAGTCTGAAACTTTTGAAAAGTTCAAAGAATTTCAGAGTGAAGTAGGGAATCATCATAACAAGAAAATAAAGTTTCTACGATCTGATCGTGGAGGCAAATATTTGAGTTGCGAGTTTGGTCTTCATTTGAAACAATGTGGAATAGTTTCACAACTCACGCCACCCGGAACACCACAGCGTAATGGTGTGTCCGAACGTCGTAACCGTACTTTATTAGATATGGTGCGATCTATGATGTCTCCTACCGATTTACCACTATCGTTTCGGGGTTATGCTTTAGAGACAACTGCATTCACGTTAAATAGGGTACCATCTAAATCCGTTGAGACGACGCCATATGAATTGTGGTTTGGCAAGAAACCAAAGTTGTCATTTCTTAAAGTTTGGGGCTGCGATGCTTATGTGAAAAAGCTTCAACCTGATAAGCTCGAACTCAAGTCGGAGAAATGTGTCTTCATAGGATACCCAAAGGAAAATGTTGGGTACACCTTCTATCACAGATCCGAAGGCAAGATATTCGTTGCTAAGAATGGATCCTTTCTAGAGAAGGAGTTTCTATCGAAAGAAGTGAGTGGGAGGAAAGTAAAACTTGATGAGGTAATTGTACATTCTCCCGAATTGGAAAGTAGTAAATCACAGAAACTAGTTCTAGTGATTCCTACACCAATTAACGAGGAAGCTAATGATGATGATCATGAAACTTCAGATCAAGTTACTACTGAACCTCGTAGGTCAACCAGAGAACGTTCCGCACCAGAGTGGTACGGTAACCCGGTTCTGGAAGTCATGTTACTAGACCATGATGAACCTACGAACTATGAGGAAGCGAAGATGAGCCCAGATTCCGCAAAATGGCTTGAAGCCATGAAATCTGAGATGGGATCCATGTATGAGAACAAAGTGTGGACTTTGGTTGACTTTCCCAATGATCGGCAAGCCATTGAAAATAAATGGATCTTCAAGAGGAAGACAGACGCCGATGGTAATGTTATTGTCTACAAAGCTCAGCTTGTTGCGAAAGGATTTCGACAAGTTCAAAGAGTTGACTACGATGAGACTTTCTCACCCGTGGTGATGCTTAAGTTTGTTCGAATCATGTTAGCAATTGCCGCATTTTATGATTATGAAATTTGGCAAATGGATGTCAAAACTACATT
This sequence comes from Secale cereale, assembly GCA_902687465.1. Taxonomy (NCBI): domain Eukaryota; kingdom Viridiplantae; phylum Streptophyta; class Magnoliopsida; order Poales; family Poaceae; genus Secale; species Secale cereale. Next base: position 950,766,866 of record LR738711.1, read on the forward strand.
CCTTAATGGATATTTGAAAGAGGAGTTGTATATGATGCAACCAAAAGGTTTTGTCGATCCTAAAGGTGCTAACAAAGTGTGCAAGCTCCAACGATCCATCTATGGACTGGTGCAAGCATCTCAGAGTTGGAATATACGCTTTGATGAGGTGATCAAAGCATATGGTTTTATACAGACTTTTGGAGAAGCCTGTATTTATAAGAAAGTGAGTGGGAGCTCTGTAGCATTTCTAATATTATATGTGGATGACATATTGTTGATTGGAAATGATATAGATTTTCTGGATGGCATAAAAGGATACTTGAATAAGAATTTTTCGATGAAAGACCTCGGTGAAGCTGCTTATATATTAGGCATCAAGATCTATAGAGATATATCAAGACGCTTGATTGGACTTTCACAAAGCACATACCTTGATAAAGTGTTGAAGAAGTTCAAAATGGATCAGTCAAAGAAAGGGTTCTTGCCTGTGTTACAAGGTGTGAAGTTGAGTAAGACTCAATGCCCGACCACTGCAGAAGATAGAGAGAAAATGGAAGTCATTCCCTATGCCTCAGCCATAGGATCTATCATGTATGCAATGATGTGTACCAGACCTGATGTGTGCCTTGCTATAAGTTTAACAGGGAGGTAGCAAAGTAATCTAGGAGTGGATCACTGGACAGCGGTCAAGAACATCCTGAAGTACCTCAAAAGGACAAAGGATATGTTTCTCGTTTATGGAGGTGACAAAGAGCTCGTCGTAAACGGTTACGTCGATTCCAGCTTTAACACTGATCTGGATGACCCTAAGTCACAGACCGGATATGTATTTTTATTGAACGGTGGAGCTGTCAGTTGGTGCAGTTCCAAGCTGAACATCGTGGCGGGATCTATGTGTGAAGCGGAGTACATAGCTGCTTCGGAAGCAGCAAATGAAGGAGTCTGGATGAAGGAGTTCATATCCGATCTAGGTGTAATACCTAGTGCATCGGGTCCAATGAAAATCTTTTGTGACAACTCTGGAGCAATAGCCTTTGCAAAGGAATCCAGGTTTCACAAGAGAACCAAGCACATCAAGAGACGCTTCAATTCCATCCGCGATCAAGTCAAGGTGGGAGACATAGAAATTTTCAAGATACATACGGATCTAAATGTCGCGGACCCATTAACTAAGCCTCTTCCACGAGGAAAACATGATCAGCACCAAGACTCCATGGGTGTTAGAATCATTACTATGTAATCTAGATTATTGACTCTAGTTCAAGTGGGAGACTGAAGGAAATATGTCCTAGAGGCAATAATAAAGTTGTTATTTGTATTTCTTTATATCATCATAAATGTTTATTATGCATGCTAGAATTGTATTAACCAGAAACTTAGTACATGTGTGAATACATAGACAAAACAGAGTGTCCCTAGTATGCCTCTACTAGACTAGCTCATTAATTAAAGATGGTTATGTTTCCTGACCATAGACATGAGGTGTCATTTGATCAACGGGATCACATCATTAGGAGAATGATGTGATGGACAAGACCCATCCGTTAGCTTAGCAACTTGATCGTTTAGTTTTACTGCTATTGCTTTCTTCATGACTTATACATGCTCCTATGACTATAAGATTATGCAACTTCCGAATACCGAAGGAACACCTTGTGTGCTATCAAATGTCACAATGTAACTGGGTGATTATAAAGATGCTCTACAGGTGTATCCGAAGGTGTTTGTGGTGTTGGCATAGATCGAGAATAGGATTTGTCACTCCGAGTGTCGAAGAGGTATCTCTGGGCCCTCTCGGTAATACACATCATAATAAACCTTGCAAGCAAATGACTAATGAGTTAGTCACGAGATGATGTATTACAGAATGAGTAAAGAGACTTGCCGGTAACGAGATTGAACTAGGTATGATGATACCAACGATCGAATCTCGGGAAAGTAACATACCGATGACAAAGGGAACAACATATGTTGTTATGTGGTTTGATCGATAAAGATCTTCGTAGAATATGTAGGAACCAATATGAGCATCCAGGTTCCACTATTGGTTATTGACCGGAGATGAGTCTCGGTCATGTCTACATAGTTCTTGAACCCGTATGGTCCGCACGCTTAACGTTCGATGACGATCGGTATTATGGGCTTATGTGTTTTGATGCACCGAAGGTAGTTCGGAGTCCCGGATATGATCACGGACATGACTATGAGTCTCGAAATGGTCGAGACATAAAGATTGATATATTGGACAGCTATATTCGGACACCGAAAGTGTTCCTGGTGATTTCGGAGAAAACCGGAGTGCCGGAGGGTTACCGGAACCCCCGGGGAGAAGTAATGGGCCACATGGGCCTTAGTGGAGAGAGAGAGAGGGCCAGCCAGGGCAGGCCGCGCGCCCCCTCCCCCTCTGGTCTGAATTGGACTAGGGAAGGGGGGCGGCGCCCCCCTTTCCTTCTCCCTCTCCTCCTTCTTTTCCCCCTCCTAGTAGGAGTAGGAAAGGGGAGTCCTACTCCTACTAGGAGGAGGACTCCTCCTCTCCCCGAGCTGAACGTGTGCTAAACGCGGAGGTGTCATACGTTCGGTGGTTGGATCGGTTGGATCACGAAGAAGTTCGACTACATCAACCGCGTCACTAACGCTTCCGCTTTCGGTCTACGAGGGTACGTAGACACACTCTCCCCGTTATTTGCTATGCTTCTACTAGATAGATCTTGCGTGATCGTAGGAATTTTTTTGAAATACTACGTTCCCCAACACAAACCACATGTATGGTCAGGAGGCGAGGAAGGTATTCATACAACACCCATGGTTCAATATTGAAGTGTTCCTGAACAGGACGAAGTACGAATGGTTAATCATCCATAGGCAATGGCCTAAAGTTGCAAAGACCTTCAACATCAATGAAGGCTCAATATTTTCCTTTTGCTTCAGCAGTTTTCCGGGTGAGATCCATCTATCTATGTAGCATCTATGATGCTAATTTCGAAAGGTTATAGATGTTGCATGTGAAACTTGGTGCTGGTCAGTTGTGTAATGGGGTAGCTGAGTGCTGAAGCTATATGATGTTGTACTCTGATGTATTTCCATTATGAAATCATGCTTCCTTAATATGAAAATGAAATATATTGTGTAATTAATATGAAATGTCAATTAGATTAATGAATAGATTATTAATAATAGGACAGTTAGCTTGCTAATGGCCAAATAGCCTGCTAATTGGGATTTTTCTATTGCAAACGGTTATTGAGTAAACACCGTGGGCGATGACCTCAGGCAACACACACAGTTTTTAGGAATAAATTGTGTTGGATCAATGAACAATCACACACGACATCCTCTTGAAAACTGTTTGCGTTAGGCCACCTTGCGCAAATTTTTACCACATAAAATGTGTGTGTGCTGGACAACCTTTGCCACACAGTTTCTTCTACACACCGTGTGTGGTGCATTCAATAACGCATACGATAAAATTGTTCATATCGTCTGCAATGGAAACGCTATCACAGGAAAATTGTGTGTGATGTACCTGCGAACAGAAACGTTTTCCTTGGAGTGACTGTGTGGGATGTATATACGAACGGAAACGTACTTCTTGGATTAATTGTGTGGGATGTACATACTAACGGAAACGTATTCCTTGGATTGACTGTGTGGGATGTACATACGAACGGAAACGTTTAGCCAGGACTGGCTGTGTGGCATGTACTTACGACCGAAAATGATTTGGCGTGTATAATTGTTTTTTTAGCACTACTGTACATACAACCATATTTGATCGCCCGCCAGTCGCACACGACGTCATTTTGCCGAGCATGTGTGCCAGGAGGGCATATCCTCGACAATTTTTGGGTCGTGTGGGAAGGACCCCCCTATCACAGTCACTCACTAGGCGACGGTTTCAAACGCCGTTGCGGAAAGGGGTTAAGAACTGTTTGTATAGCACCTCGCTCTATCAGTGCATCTTCATGAGGTTGATCTTGTCCTTGATCTTGTTCATAAGGTTGAGGGCCTTCACTTTGTTCTTCGAAAGTGTGTGGGTCTAGCGTCGGTGATGGCTCCACGTGAGTAGAGCATTGTCCTTCTCCTTCGGCCATAAGGGGTTCATCAATGGGGAGTATTTGAACAATCCCCATTCTTTTTATGGCTTGAGGAGGAATTTCATCGCCTACATCACAAAGACCACTTTTCTGTGCTTGTGAGCCATTATTTTCATCAAACTCCATGTTACACGTCACCTCAATGAGCTCGGTGGACTTGTTGAGAACACGGTAAGCATGAGAGTTTGTAGCATAACCAACAAATATGCCCTCTTGAGCTCTAGGTTCAAATTTAGACAAAGAAACACCTTTCTTGAGAATAAAACACTTACACCCCAACACCTGAAAGTACTTGAGGTTGGGCTTGTTACCGGTAAGTATCTCATAAGGAGTCTTGTTCAAACCTTTATGGAGGTAGAGCCGATTCGATGCATGACATGTGGTGTCGATGGCTTTGGCCCAAGAGTTATACGGAGACTTGAATTCCGCCATGATGGTCCTTGCCACATCCATCAACATCCGGTTCTTCCTTTCCGCAACACCATTTTGTTGAGGGGTATAAGGTGCGGTATATTGATGCTTGATCCCCTCATCACTAAGAAACTCATCTAAGGTGTAGTTCTTGAACTCGGTGTTGTTGTCACTTATAATCATCATCTTTGCTTCATGTTGACGTTGAGCTTCATTAGGAAATTCAACGACGGTTTGTTGTGTCTCACTCTTCCTCTTGAAGAAATATACCCATGTATATCTTCAGTAATCATCCACAGTCACCAAGCAATATTTTCTTCCCCCAATACTATCAAAGGATGGAGGTCCAAAGAGATCCATGTGAAGGAGCTCCAAGGGCCTCTTCAAGTAGATGATAGTCGTGGGTCGGTGAGCCATCTGATGAAACTTGCCTTCGATACAAGCACTGCAAGCACGGTCTTTTGCAAAACTCACATTTGTTAGTCCACGAACGTGATCCCCTTTGAGGAGACTTTGCAAAGATCTCATAATGACATGGGCCAGTTGGCGATGCCAAAGCCAACCCACATCAACTTTAGCCTTTAAGCACGTCACGGTCTTAGTGGGTTGCTCCGAGAAGTTAACCACATAGAGACCATTCTTGACATGCCCAACAAATGCTACTTAAAGAGTCTTGCTCCACAAATGGGCCACGGTATCAAGATCAAAAAATGTTGCAAAGCCCATGAGTGCAAGTTGACGAACAGAAAGCAAATTGTATGCAAGGGACTCAACAAGCATGACCTTCTCAATAGATAAATCTTGTGAGATGACCAGCTTGCCAAGACCCAATACCTTAGAAGTTGACGCATCACTGAATTGGACATGAGTGGGCATCGATGGGATTTCTTGCACGTCCACCACCAAGTCCTTGCTCCCAGTCATATGATTTGTTGCTCCACTATCAAGCAACCATGACAATCCACGAGAAGCAAACACCTACAAGAGATTAATGCTTGGATTTAGGTACCCATTTTTGAATGGGTCTTTTGATATTAGTAACAAGGGTCTTACGAACCCAAATAGACCATTCAATGTACTCATAATAAGAACCAACAAATTTGGCATAAACATGTCCATCACTAGCACATCATAAAACATATGAGGGGTTAAAGTCGCCGGCTTTGTTGGAAGGGATGGTCTTGCCCTTGTTGGCATTACCACCCACTTCCTTGTCCTTCTTCTTCTCATGATCCCCTTCTCTCGCCTTAGCAAAAGCTTCCTTAAGAGGGAGAGATTGCTTGGCCATTTTCTTCTACTTATTCTTTGACTTGGGTACAAACCCAAGTCCTTCCTTTCCCACAACTTCCTTTTGATTGCTCAAAAGATCATTTAGTTTCTTCTCGCCTTGTATGCACAACACAAGGCCCTTCTCATGTTGCTCTTTCAACTTGGCATTCTCCTCCACAAGATGCACTGGTAACCCACAAGTGTAGGGGATCGCAACAGTTTTCGAGGGTAAAGTATTCAACCCAAATTTATTGATTCGACACAAGGGGAGCCAAAGAATACTCTTAAGTATTAGCAGTTGAGTTGTAAATTCAACCACACCTAGGAACTTAGTATCTGCAGCAAGATAGTTTAGTAGCAAAGTAATATGATAGTGGCAGTAGCAGCAATAAAAGTAACGGTAGTGTTTTTGTAGTTTTTGTAACAGCAACGGAAAAGTAAATAAGCAACAAGCAATATGTGAAAAGCTCATAGGCATTGGATCGGTGATGGGAAATTATGTCGGATGCAATTCATCATGTAGAAGTTATAACCTAGGGTGACACAGAACTAGCTCCAGTTCATCAATGCAATGTAGGCATGTATTCCGAATATAGTCATACATGCTTATGGAAAAGAACTCGCATGACATATTTTGTCCTACCCTCCCGAGGCAGCGGGGTCCTATTGGAAACTAAGGGATATTAAGACCTCCTTTTAATAGAGTACCGGACCAAAGCATTAAAACATAGTGAATACATGAACTCCTCAAACTATGGTCATCATCGGGAGTGGTCCTGATTATTGTCACTTCGGGGTTGCCGGATCATAACACATAGTAGGTGACTATAGACTTGCAAGATAGGATCAAGAACACACATATATTCATGAGAACATAATAGGTTCAGATCTGAAATCATGGCACTCGGGCCCTAGTGACAAGCATTAAGCATAGCAAAGTCATAGCAACATCAATCTCAGAACATAGTGGATACTAGGGATCAAACCCTAACAAAACTAACTTGATTACATGATAGATCACATCCAACCCATCACCATCCAGCAAGCTTACGATGGAATTACTCACGCACGGCGGTGAGCATCATGGAACTGGTGATGGAGGAAGGTTGATGATGATGATGGCGACGATCTCCACTCTCCGGAGCCCCGAACGGACTCCAGATCAGCCCTCCCGAGAGAGATTAGGGCTTGGCGGCGGCTCCGTATCGTAAAACGCGATAATTCTTTCTCCTTGATTTTTTTCTCCCCGAAAGTGAATATAAAGGATCTGGGGATACGTCGGTGGAGCACCAGGGGGCCCACGAGGTAGGGGGCACGCCCTAGGGGGGCGCCCCCCACCCTCGTGGACAGGGTGTGGGCCTCCTGGTCTGGATCTTCTTGCAGATATTTTTTATATTTTCCAAAATAAATCTCCGTGGAGTTTTAGGTCATTCCGAGAACTTTTTATTTTTGCACAAAAACAACACCATGGCAATTCTGCTGAAAACAGCATCAGTCCGGGTTAGTTCATTCAAATCATGCAAGTTACAATCCATAACAAGGGCAAAAGTGTTTGGAAAAGTAGATACGTTGGAGACGTATCATGCACATGCTCACAACAAGGGTTAGTAGCATGGGAATTATCAATTAAAACGAAAGGAGGACATGTGGAAATCTCCTTGGTTAGCTTCACTTGGAGTTGATCCTGAAACTCCTTGAGAGAGGCATGAACACCCTTGATGACCTTGTGGGCCTTGTCAAGTGTGTCAAACTCTTCCTCGAGTCTATCATGGCCAACCCCAAGTGCAACCTTCTCGGATTTAAGCACACGGGTAAGAATAATAGCATGATCAAGATATTTTTGAAGTTTAACAAGATCAATGTTGTGTGACTCCTCAAAAGCCAAACGAAGACCTCGCTCTTCCTCAAGAGCAATGGAAAGATCCGCAATATGATTGGCATAGTCACGACTATGCCCCTCCAACTTGGAGATAGTATCCTCGTGAGACTCAATGATAGCATTGGCCTCACCAGGTTGTTCCAAGAGAGCAACAAAGTGCTTCTTGCGTTCACCCTTGATCTTACTCAAGAGTTTGTTAAACTCATTCTCATCGACATTCACCACCTCACTATCATCTACACAATCTAACAATAAAGGAGTAGTAGTGATGGTGGTTTTGATCTTGGAGGTTACCTTATTGATACCTTTGGCCATGAGACAGTTGGCAATGAGGTTGTCGTTGAGTGTGCCAAAGAGAGACACCTTGAGGGGGAAGAGGTACCAATGGCCAAGGTTGGCATTCCTTCACCACTTGTATCTTCATCATCATCATTGGATATTTACTCTTCTTGTGCTACCAATCCCTTTGGAGGTATTTTCTTGGTGAAGTTGTTCTTGTTTGGGAAGGACTTGGCTTTGTCTTTGTGAATGAGTTTCCCACCATTGTCTTCCCTCTTCTCATAAGGACAATCCACCACAAAGTGACTCACATTGCCGCAATTGTAGCAAGTCCTCACTCATTGGTTGTTCTTTGAACCACTTGAGTTGTTATTGGTGAAGTTGGGCCTTGAGTTCCTCTTGTTGCCCCAAAATTGCCTTGACGCAAGAGCCATGTGCTCGTGGTAAGCATATTTGGTGTCTTCGGGGCAACTCTCCTCTTCTTCATCCTCTTCTTCTTCCAGAATGGCGTTGACCTTCAAGGCAAGAGCGGGTGAGCTTTTCTTTGACCGGACACGAGCTAGAGCATTGTCGATGGTCTTGGCGGGATCCAAGCAGAACATCGTGGCGGGATCTACGTGTGAAGCGGAGTACATAGCTGCTTCGGAAGCAGCAAATGAAGGAGTCTGGATGAAGGAGTTCATATCCGATCTAGGTGTAATACCTAGTGCATCGGGTCCAATGAAAATATTTTGTGACAACACTGGAGCAATAGCCTTGGCGAAGGACTCCAGGTTTCACAAGAGAACCAAGCACATCAAGAGACGCTTCAATTCCATCCGCGATCAAGTCAAGGTGGGAGACATAGAAATTTTTAAGATACATACGGATCTGAATCTCGCGGACCCGTTGACTAAGCCTCTACCATGAAGAAAACATGATCAGCACCAAGACTCCATGGGTGTTAGAATCATTACTATGTAATCTAGATTATTGACTCTAGTTCAAGTTGGAGACTGAAGGAAATATGCCCTAGAGGCAATAATAAAGTTGTTATTTGTATTTCCTTATATCATAAATGTTTATTATTCATGCTAGAATTGTATTAACCGGAAACTTAGTACATGTGTGAATACATAGACAAAACAGAGTGTCCCTAGTATGCCACTACTAGACTAGCTCATTAACTAAAGATGGTTATGTTTCCTGACCATAGACATGAGGTGTCATTTGATCAAAGGGATCACATCATTAGGAGAATGATGTGATGGACAAGACCCATCCTTTAGCTTAGCAACTTGATCGTTTAGTTTTACTGCTATTGCTTTCTTCATGACTTATACATGTTCCTATGACTATGAGATTATGCAACTCCTGAATACCGGAGGAACACCTTGTGTGCTATCAAACGTCACAACGTAACTGGGTGATTATAAAGATTCTGTACAGGTGTCTCTGAAGGTGTTTGTGGTGTTGGCATAGATCGAGAATAGGATTTGTCACTCCGAATGTCGGAGAGGTATCTCTGGGCCCTCTCGGTAATACACATCATAATAAGCCTTGCAAGCAAATGACTAATGAGTTAGTCACGAGATGATGTATTACGGAATGAGTAAAGAGACTTGCCGGTAACGAGATTGAACTAGGTATGACGATACCGACGATCGAATCTCGGGCAAGTAACATACCGATGACAAAGGGAACAACGTATGTTGTTATGTTGTTTGACCGATAAAGATCTTTGTAGATTTTGTAGGAACCAATATGAGCATCCAGGTTCCTCTGTTGGTTATTGACTGGAGATGAGTCTCGGTCATGTCTACATAGTTCTTGAACCCGTAGGGTCCGCACGCTTAACGTTTGATGACGATCGGTATTATGAGCTTATGTGTTTTGATGCACCAAAGGTAGTTCGCAGTCCCGGATATGAACACGGACATGACGATGAGTCTCGAAATGGTCGAGACATAAAGATTGATATATTGGATGGCTATATTCGGACGCCGGAAGTGTTCCTGGTGATTTCGGAGAAAACTGGAGTGCCAGAGGGTTATGGGAACCCCCGGGAGAACTAATGGGCCACATGGGCCTTAGTGGAGAGAGAGAGGGCCGGCCATGGCAGGCCGCGCGCCCCCTCACTCTATGGTCCGAATTGGACTAGGGAAGGGGGGTGGAGCCCCCCTTTCCTTCTCCCTCTCCTCCTTCCTTTCCCCCTCCTAGTAGGAGTATGAAAGGGGAGTCCTACTCCTACTAGGAGGAGGACTCCTCCTTTCCCCGCGCGCCACATATGCCGGCCGGCCTCTCCCTTGCTCCTTTATATACAGGGGCAGGGGGCACACTAGAACACACAAGTAAACATCAGTTTTAGCCGTGTGCGGAGCCCCCCTTCACAGATACACACCTCGGTCATATCATTGCAGTCCTTAGGCGAAGCCCTACGCCGGTAGCTTCATCATCATCGTCACCATGCCATCGTGCTGTAGAAACTCTCCCGTGACGCTCAACTACATCAAGAGCTCGTGGGACGTCATTGAGCTGAACGTGTGCTGAACGCGGAGGTGACATACGTTCGGTGCTTGGATCGGTTGGATCGCGAAGATGTTTGACTACATCAACCGCGTCACTAGCTTTCGGTCTAGACACACTCTCCTTGCTCGTTGCTATGCTTTTCCTAGAAAGATCTTGCGTGATCGTAGGATTTTTTTTAAATACTACATTCCCCAACAGTGGCATCATGAGCCAGGTCTATGCATAGATGATATGCATGAGTAGAACACAATGAGTTGTGGGCGATAATAGTCATACTGCTTACCAGCATGTCATACTTTGATTTGGCGGTATTGTGAGATGAAGCGGCCCAGACCGACATTATGCGTACGTACGCGAGACTGGTTTCACCGTTATGAGCACTCATTGCTTAAAGGTGACCGACAGGTGTCTGTCTCTCTCACTTTAGTTCGAGTGTGGCTACGCCCGGTCCTTGTGAAGGTTAAAATAGAAAACTTGACGAAAAATCATTGTGGTTTTTTGTATGCGTATGTAAGAACGGTTCTTGCTAAGCCCGTAGCAGCCACGTAAAACTTGCAACAACAAAGTAGAGGACGTCTAACTTGTTTTTGCAGGGCATGTTGTGACGTGATATGGTCAAGACGTGATGAGTTATACGTTGTTGTATGAGATGGTCATGTTTTGTAAATTATCAGCAACCGGCAGGAGCCTTATGGTTGTCTCTTTATTGTATGAATTTTGAAGGCCATGTAATTGCTTTACTTCATCACTATGAGTTAGCGATAGTAGTAGTAGCAATAGTTGGCGAGACGACCACGACACTACGATGAAGATCATGGTGTCTAGCCGGTGACGATGGAGATCATGATGATGCTTTGGAGATGGAGATCAAAAGCACAAGATGATGATGGCCATATCATGTCACATATTTTGATTGCATGTGATGTTTATCTTATTATGCTTCTTATTTTGCTTAGTACGGCGGTAGCATTATAAGATGATCCCTTACAAAATTTCAAGGTACACGTGTTCTCCCTGAGTATGCACCGTTGTGAAAGTTCATCGTGCCGAGACACCCACGTGATGATCGGGTGTGATAAGCTTGACGTTCAAATACAATGGGTGTAAGACAGTTTTGCACATGCAGAATACTCGGGTTAAACTTGACGAGCCTAGCATGTACAAACATGGCCTCGGAACACTAGAGACCGAAAGGTCGAGCGTGAATCATATACTAGATATGATCAACATAAGATGTTCACCATTGAAAACTACTCCATCTCACGTGATGATCGGACATAGTTTAGTTGATTTGGATCACGTGATCATTTAGATGACTAGAGGGATGTCTATCTAAATGGGAGTTCTTTAGTAATATGATTAATTGAACTTTAATTTATCATGAACTTTGTCCAGATAGTTTTTGCATATCTATGTTGTTGTAGATCAATGGCACGTGCTACCGTTCCCTTGAATTTTAATGCGTTCCTAGAGAAAGCTAAGTTGAAAGATGATGGTAGCAACTACATGGACTGGGTCCATAACTTGAGGATTATCCTCATTGCTACATAGAAGAATTATGTCCTGGAAGCACCGCTAGGTGACAGGCCTACCGCAGGAGAAATTCCAGACGTTATGAACGTCTGGCAAGATCGTTCTGATGACTACTCGAAAGTTCAGTGTGTGCCATGCTTTATGGTTTAGAACCGGGACTTCAAAGACATTTTGAATGTCATGGAGCATATGAGATGTTCCAAGAGTTGAAGTTAATATTTCAAGCAAATCCCCGAATTGAGAGATATGAAGTCTCCAATAAGTTCTATAGGTGCAAGATGGAGGAGGACAGTTCTATCATTGAACACTTGCTCAAAATGTCTGGGTACTACAATCATATGACTCAACTTGGTTGCAAAGTTGACGAAGATAGTGTTATTGATAGAGTTCTTCAATCACTGCCACCAAGCTATAAAGGCTTCGTGATGAACTATAATATGCAAGGGATGCAGAAGACAATTCCCGAGCTCTTCGCTATGCTCAAAGCTGCGGAGGTAGAAATCAAAAAGGAGCATCAAGTGTTGATGGTTAACAAGACCACTAGTTTCAAGAAAAAGGACAAGGGAAATAAGCGGAACTTCAACAAGAATAGCAAAACAGTTTCTACTCCCGCGAAGAAGCCCAAGTCTGGAGCCAAGCCTGAAATTGAGTGCTTCTACTGCAAAGGGACTGGACACTGGAAGCAGAACTACCCCAAGTATTTGGCGGATAAGAAGGATGGCAAAGTGAACAAAGGTGTATTTGATATACATGTTATTGATGTCTACCTTACTAATGCTCGTAGTAGCACCTGGGTATTTGATACCGGTTTGGTTGCTAATATTTGTAACTCGAAACAGGGGCTACAGATTAAACGAAGATTAGCTAAGGACGAGGTGACGATGCGCATGGGAAATGGTTCCAAAGTTGATGTGATCGTCGTCGGCACGCTACCGCTACATCTACCTTTGGGATAAGTTTTAGACATGAATAATTGTTATTTGGTGCCAGCGTTGAGCATGAACATTATATCTGGATCTTGTTTGTTGTGAGATGGTTGTTCATTTAAATCAGAGAATAATGGTTGTTCTATTTTTATGAGAAATATCTTTTATGGTCATGCACCCTTGAAGAGTGGTCTATTGTTGTTGGATCTCGATCGTAGTGATACACATATTCATAATATGGAAGCCAAAAGATGCAAGGTTGATAATGATAGTGCATCTTATTTGTGGCACAACCGTTTAGTTCATATTGGTGTAAAGCGCATGAAGAAACTCCATGCTGATGGACTTTTGGAATCACTTGATTATGAATCACTTGGTGCTTGCGAACCATGCCTCATGGGCAACATGACTAAAACTCCGTTCTCTGGAACAATGGAGCGAGCAACTGATTTGTTGGAAATCATACATACTGATGTATGTGGACCGATGAGTGTTGAGGCTCGCGGCGGGTATCGTTATTTTCTGACCTTCACTAATGATTTGAGCATATATGGGTATATCTACTTGATGAAGCACAAGTCTGAAACTTTTGAAAAGTTCAAAGAATTTCAGAGTGAAGTAGGGAATCATCGTAACAAGAAAATAAAGTTTCTACGATCTGATCGTGGAGGCAAATATTTGAGTTACGAGTTTGGTCTTCATTTGAAACAATGTGGAATAGTTTCACAACTCACGCCACCCGGAACACCACAGCGTAATGGTGTGTCTGAACGTCCTAACCGTACTTTATTAGATATGGTGCGATCTATGATGTCTCTTACCGATTTACCACTATCGTTTCGGGGTTATGCTTTAGAGACAGCTGCATTCACGTTAAATAGGGCACCATCTAAATCCGTTGAGACGACGCCATATGAATTGTGGTTTGGCAAGAAACCAAAGTTGTCGTTTCTTAAAGTTTGGGGATGCGATGCTTATGTGAAAAAGCTTCAACCTGATAAGCTCGAACTCAAGTCGGAGAAATGTGTCTTCATAGGATACCCAAAGGAAACTGTTGGGTACACCTTCTATCACAGATCCGAAGGCAAGATATTCGTTGCTAAGAATGGATCCTTTCTAGAGAAGGAGTTTCTGTCGAAAGAAGTGAGAGGGAGGAAAGTAAAACTTGATGAGGTAATTGTACATTCTCCCGAATTGGAAAGTAGTACATCACAGAAACTAGTTCTAGTGATTCCTACACCAATTAACGAGGAAGCTAATGATGATGATCATGAAACTTCAGATCAAGTTACTACTGAACCTCGTAGGTCAACCAGAGAACGTTCCGCACCAGAGTGGTACGGTAACCCGGTTCTGGAAGTCATGTTACTAGACCATGATGAACCTACGAACTATGAGGAAGCGAAGATGAGCCCAGATTCCACAAAATGGCTTGAAGCCATGAAATCTGAGATGGGATCCATGTATGAGAACAAAGTGTGGACTTTGGTTGACTTTCCCAATGATCGGCAAGCCATTGAAAATAAATGGATCTTCAAGAGGAAGACAGACGCCGATGGTAATGTTACTGTCTACAAAGCTCGACTTGTTGCGAAAGGTTTTCGACAAGTTCAAAGAGTTGACTAGGATGAGACTTTCTCACCCGTAGTGATGCTTAAGTTTGTTCGAATCATGTTAGCAATTGCCGCATTTTATGATTATGAAATCTGGCAAATGGATGTTAAAACTACATTCCTTAATGGATATTTGAAAGAGGAGTTGTATATGATGCAACCAAAAGGTTTTGTCGATCCTAAAGGTGCTAACAAAGTGTGCAAGCTCCAACGATCCATCTATGGACTGGTGCAAGCATCTCAGAGTTGGAATATACGCTTTGATGAGGTGATCAAAGCATATGGTTTTATACAGACTTTTGGAGAAGCCTGTATTTATAAGAAAGTGAGTGGGAGCTCTGTAGCATTTCTAATATTATATGTGGATGACATATTGTTGATTGGAAATGATATAGAATTTCTGGATGGCATAAAAGGATACTTGAATAAGAATTTTTCAATGAAAGACCTCGGTGAAGCTGCTTATATATTAGGCATCAAGATCTATAGAGATATATCAAGACGCTTAATTGGACTTTCACAAAGCACACACCTTGATAAAGTGTTGAAGAAGTTCAAAATGGATCAGTCAAAGAAAGGGTTATTGCCTGTGTTACAAGGTGTGAAGTTGAGTAAGACTCAATGCCCGACCACTTCAGAAGATAGAGAGAAAATGGAAGTCATTCCCTATGCCTCAGCCATAGGATCTATCATGTATGCAGTGCTGTGTACCAGACCTGATGTGTGCCTTGCTATAAGTTTAGCAGGGAGGTACCAAAGTAAACTAGGAGTGGATCACTGGACAGCGGTCAAGAACATCCTGAAGTACCTCAAAAGGACAAAGGATATCTTTCTCGTTTATGGAGGTGACAAAGACCTCGTTGTAAACGGTTACGTCGATTCCAGCTTTAACACTGATCTGGATGACTCTAAGTCATATATCGGATATGTATTTTTATTGAACGGTGGAGCTGTCAGTTGGTGCAATTCCAAGCTGAACATCGTGGCGGGATCTACGTGTGAAGCGAAGTACATAGCTGCTTCGGAAGCAGCAAATGAAGGAGTCTGGATGAAGGAGTTCATATCCGATCTAGGTGTAATACCTAGTGCATCGGGTCCAATGAAAATCTTTTGTGACAACTCTGGAGCAATAGCCTTTGCGAAGGAATCCAGGTTTCACAAGAGAACCAAGCACATCAAGAGACGCTTCAATTCCATCCGCGATCAAGTCAAGGTGGGAGACATAGAAATTTTCAAGATACATATGGATCTGAATGTCGCGGACCCATTGACTAAGCCTCTTCCACGAGTAAAACATGATCAGCACCAAGACTCCATGGGTGTTAGAATCATTACTATGTAATCTAGATTATTGACTCTAGTTCAAGTGGGAGACTGAAGGAAATATGCCCTAGAGGCAATAATAAAGTTGTTATTTGTATTTCTTTATATCATCATAAATGTTTATTATTCATGCTAGAATTGTATTAACCGGAAACTTAGTACATGTGTGAATACATAGACAAAACAGAGTGTCCCTAGTATGCCTCTACTAGACTAGCTCATTAATTAAAGATGGTTATGTTTCCTCACCATAGACATGAGGTGTCATTTGATCAACGGGATCACATCATTAGGAGAATGATGTGATGGACAAGACCCATCCGTTAGCTTAGCAACTTGATCGTTTAGTTTTACTGCTATTGCTTTCTTCATGACTTATACATGATCCTATGACTATGAGATTTTGCAACTTCCGAATACCGAAGGAACACCTTGTGTGCTATCAAATGTCACAATGTAACTGGGTGATTATAATTTGATTGGCATAGTCACAACTATGCCCCTCCAACTTGGAGATAGTATCCTCGTGAGACTCAATGATATCATTGGCCTCGCCAGGTTGTTCCAAGAGAGCAACAAAGTGCTTCTTGCGTTCACCCTTGATCTTACTCAAGAGTTTGTTAAACTCATTCTCATCGACATGCACCACCTCAAGAGAGCAACAAAGTGCTTCTTGCGTTCACCCTTGATCTTACTCAAGAGTTTGTTAAACTCATTCTCATCGACATTCACCACCTCAATATCATCTACACAATCTAACAATGAAGGAGTAGTAGTGATGGTGGTTTTGATCTTGGAGGTTACCTTATTGATACCTTTGGCCATGAGACAGTTGGAAATGAGGTTGTCGTTGGGTGTGCCAAAGAGAGACACCTTGAGGGGGAAGAGGTGCCAATGTCCAAGGTTGGCATTCCTTCACCACTTGTATCTTCATCATCATCATTGGATATTTACTCTTCTTGTGCTACCAAGCCCTTTGGAGGTATCTTCTTGGTGAAGTTGTTCTTGTTTGGGAAGGACTTGGCTTTGTCTTTGTGAATGAGTTTCCCACCGTTGTCCTCCCTCTTCTCATAAGGACAATCCACCACAAAGTGACTCACATTGCCGCAATTGTAGCAAGTCCTCACTCGTTGGTTGTTCTTTGAACCACTTGAGTTGTTATTGGTGAAGTTGGGCCTTGAGTTCCTCTTGTTGCCCCAAAATTGCCTTGACGCAAGAGCCATGTGCTCGTGGTAAGCATATTTGGTGTCTTCGGGGCAACTCGCCTCTTCTTCATCCTCTTCTTCTTCCGGAATGTCATTGACCTTCAAGGCAAGAGTGGGTGAGCTTTTCTTTAACCGGACACGAGCTAGAGCATTGTCGGTGGTCTTGGTCATGATGTTCATGGCAATAAACTCGTCCAACACTTCACTTGAGGACAAGGTTTGGAATTACAGTCTTTGACAAATCACGGAGGACATGGCCTTGTTGAATGGCATGATGGCCTTGATAAATTTTCGCTTGATCCAATTGTCATATGTATCCTTGCTCCCATGGTCCTGTAGAGCAACCACAAGAGTTGTCACTCTTCGGTAGAGATCGCGAGGATCCTCATCTTCTAGCATCACAAATTCATTGGCATCATCAAGGACCACTTCAAAGTTGGACCGTTGGATGCTTGAGCTCCCCTTATACAAAGATATGATATGTTCTGAAAAATTCTTTGCATGAGTGAAGGGGCTCAAGTGAGATAGATCTTCGGGAGGAACCGCGACTTGAAGGATGAACAAAGCGGAGTGGATATATCGATTGTCTGTCTCTTCTCTTGGGGTGAAATTGTTTGGGTCATGCGGGTAGAAGCCTTGCTCGATGATTCTCCAAAGATTTGTTCAGCTGTTATTCAAATGAGACTTGATGCGAAAAAACAATTAGCAAAATCACCCTTTACAAGCTTAGGAGGAGGACCAAGGTGGTTAATTTGCGGTGTAGGGACCGGTCCATCATAGACCAGGGGAGGAAGAACCGAAGCAAAGGTTCCCATCCCATTCTTGTTTTGAGGAGGGGAGGTTTGAGTACCTTTAGTCGCTTCCTTGCCAGAGTTGGCCTTCGATACTGATGTTGTGGGATTAACCACAAGCAACGGATCGGGGGAAGTTTTCAACCCCTCAAGTAATTCTTTAAAGACGGATTTGACATCGGTCATCATAGACGTCTTAAGTGAACCCATATCTTCATTTAAGTCATCCCGACTGATCGAGTTCAACTCCACAACTTTGCGCACTTCATCCCCACTACCACCATCGTCAATCATACTCTTCGGGTGGTGAAACCCTTAATAAAGAAACATGGCTCTGGTACCAATTGAAAGGATCGATATGGTTGACTAGAGGGGGGTGAATAGGAAACTACTGAATTTTAGCTTCTCTTAACAAATTAGGTTTAGCAACAAATAGGTTGTCTAGACATGAAACTAGGTGACCAATCTAAATGATGCTAGCAATAACAACAACACAAGCAAGCAAGAGATACAACACAAGTAAAGCTTGCACAAAGTAAAGGTAAGAAGTAACCACAAGTGAAGCCGGTGGAGACGAGGATGTGTTACGAATTTCCTTCCCTTTGAAAGGGAAGTATGTCTACGTTGGAGCGGTGTGGAGGCACAATGGTCCCCAAGAAGCCACTAGGGCCACCGTATTCTCCTCACGCCCTCGCACAATGCAAGATGTCGTGATTCCACTAATGGTGCCCTTGAAGGCGGCAACCAAACCTTTACAAACAAGGTTGGGGCTCTCTCCACAACTCAATTGGAGGCTCCCAACATAACCATGGAGTTGCACCACAATGGATTGTGGCTCCGACAAGACCTCTTCCGTCTAGGGTGCCCAAACACCCAAGAGTAACAAGTTGATGATGATGCAGATGTCGGGGAACACAAATTGTTTTGGTGGAAGAGTAGATCGGGGGAATCTCCTCCTATCCTCGAACTATTGTGAAGTTTGGGTGGTTGAGGAGGGAGATGTCAAGGTTTTGGTGGTTTGGCAAATGAAGTAGAAAAGCTTGGTCAAAGGTTAGGGTTGAGAGGAGGAAGAAGGGGGTTACAAATATCCCCACGGAGCAAATGCCCGTTGAGCAGCCCTCGCCCCGGGTACCGAGACAAAACGGGTCCGGGCATCCGGAAAAAAACATAGGAAAATAGAGAGGTCCAGGCACCCTGGGGTCAAGGACCCGGGCACCTGGAGCGGGCAGGGGAGGCGCAAGGACCGCGACCGGGCACCCGAGGGCGCAAGCCCAGGGCACCCGGAGCAGCCAAAGAGGGGCGATGGGGCGGCTGGGAGGGGCTGGGAACACGGGGTCTCAAACCCTGGGCACCCCCACCGGGCAGGGAGGAGGCAAGGTGGTGGGGAAGGGGTCGGGCACCTGCTGGCCTCAAACCCCGGGCATGCGCACTAGGCAGGGTGGTGGCGAGGTGGTGGCAGGTGGGGTCCGGATAGCCGGGGGGCCCAAACCCCAGGCACCCGCACCAGGCAAGGGGGAGGCGAGATGGTGGCGGGGAGGGGCCGAGCACCCGGGGGCCCAAACTCCGGGCAACCGCACCAGGTAGAGAGGAGGAACAAGGAGGTGGCGGCCCCTACATAGAGCAGAGAAAGAACTCTAGGTAAAACCTGAACCGGATGAAAGGAAAGGAAATGAGAGATTTGAGTTCCCCAACTCCGAGATCATAGCAACCTCTCTTAATAGTACGGATGTTCCTATGACTCAAAACGAAACCTAAAAACTACTTTGAGTTGTCGACAAACACCATCTTTTCCCTTTTTACCTTCATAGGGTTACCAACGCCCGTAGACGCACAAGAGACGTCAATTTCCTGAAATAAACTTAACAACCGACATTAGTCCTCGCAAATCATATTGTGATCAAACATCAAAATTGTAATTGAGTGACAATTACTCTTTCACTAGTGTTCTCTCCCAAGGATGCAGATGATAGGAGAGAGGCGGTTCAATGACCTCGCGGTGTGGTGTGCATTGCTACTTGTGATAGGCATTGGGATTTCCCCGAGGAGGAAGGGTGATGTGGTATAGTAGGAGAAAGTATTTCCCTTGGTAGAAAACCAAGGTTTATCGAACCAGTAGGAGATTCACACAAACAACTTTCAACAGTACTTGCACACACGCAAACAAATAATTGCACCCAATGCGAGCAAGAGTGTTGTCAATCCCCTTTTACTCGTTAATTGCATGGATTAATTATGATAGTGATAGATAGAAAATTTTCAAAATAAAATAAAAGATAATAAAATGCGACAAGGTATTTAGGGTTTTAGTAATATGAAGTGAATGGACCCCGGGACCAAAGCTTTCACTAGAGGCATCTCTCTCATGAACATACCAATGGTGGTTACACAAATTACTGTTGATCAATTAGTAGAAAAGCGCATAGTTATGATGTTGTTCATGGCATCATCAGTACATAGGCATTACGTCCATAACATGTAGACCGAAACGATTCTGCATCTACTATTATTACTCCACTTCAAGAGCGCTTCTATGCTTGTCTCTCTAGGTATTAAGTTCATAACAAACAGAGTAATGCTTTAAGCATGATAACATAATGCAGACAAAATAAGACCAACTAATATGATCGAACCCCGTCGTTTTACGCTAGTAGCAACAATACAAATATGTGCCTCACTACCCCTTCTGTCATGAGGTGAGGACACCGCAAGATTGAACTTACTACTATGCACCACTTCCACTGAAGACCACTCATCAACTTGGCCAAAGAAAACTCATAGATCAGAAAGCATTACATAGTTATAACAATCACACATAATAAAGTTCAGAAAAGATTCAATTACTTTCAATGAATAATTTGACCATAAACCCACAATTCATCGGATCCCAACAAACGCACCGCAAAAAAGATTTCATTGGATCGATCTCCGAAGAAAAAATTGTATTGAAGATCAAAAAGAGAGAAAGAGAGCCATCTAGCTACTGCTATGGACCCATAGGTCTTGTGGGGAACTACTCAGGCAACATCGGAGAGGCAACAACGGTGATGTAGAGTCCCTCCATGATCCATTCCCCCTCCGATAGAGTACCAGCGGAGGCATCTAGATGGGATCACGGAAGAACATAGGCTTGTAGTGGTGGAATAATTGCTTCGGGTCTCGCTCTGGGGGTTTCTGAATATATATGAATTTATAGGCCAAGAATTAGGCCAATCGGACCAGCAAGGGGGCATAAGGGGCAGGGCGTGCACCGTGTTGTCGTCATCTCATCTGGCTTTTGGACTTCCCCCGAAGCTTCCAGGGTATCTTTTGATCATGAAAAATCATCAAAAAGTTTCATCGTGTTTGGACTCAGTTTGGTATGGATTTTTTTTTAAACCAAAAACATTCAGAAAATAGCAACTGACACTGGGCACATAGTTAATATGTTAGTTACAAAAAATGATATATAATAGAATGAAATAATCAAAAATTATAGACACATTGGAAACGTATCATGCAACCTAACGGCCGCGAACTCGGGTGAGAGGTCAAGGATCTGTCCGGGTCTGAGTCCAACCACCATACCCACATCCGGTGAGGTAGTTAAATGGGCTCTTCGATAGGCCAAATCTCTTATTCCAGAGCAAGCGGCCCGCTGGTCCCTATTCCTTCCACCCATTCTTCATTCATGTAGTATGTGCGAGTACTATTAAAACACTATATGTCGAACATCGCCCGGCACTCATTTGACCCCTAAACTACTTGTCAAACTATTAATTATGTAATGAACGACATATGTGCTTGTTAATGTAATGCACTTGTTATATTTGCTTTAGTACATACTACTTTTAATTAACCTGACATCATTGTAATGTGGTGTGTGTGTGTGTGTTTATGCGTGCTTGTGGATCAATGTTTAAACTATAATTTATGTATCTCATGCAATCTATTGATCTGATCTAGGTGCAATATGCTGTAATAGCATGAATTCGGCATGGATTAGTACGAGTGGCGAGCAGAAATATGGCCAGCCATTGCTACATCAAAATGTTGTGGCGGGCGATACACAATGACGACCATTGCTACATCAAAACTCTGTGGCGGGTGCTGACTAGTGCCCGCCACTACTGTGTGCTACCAGTGGCTAGCGAGCGCCCACCACTGTTGCAATGTTAGCAGTGGTGGAAGGTCAGTGTTGGGTTCCCCTGAGAGCCTTGCCTGTCACTGCTAGGCTTTTTGCACCATCCCCACTGCCAGGAATTCCTGCAGTAGTCCAAGTAGCATAAATGCATAATAATAAAAGCAAGAACGAAGAGGATTTAATATGCAGGGTCGATTGAAACACATGATACAGGGAGGCACCTTCATGCAGTGAAGTCAGTGCCTTGAAGAGCATGAATGGATTTGGACGGAATTTCTTTACCATGGGCTCCTATTGAACGCAGCAAGAGTAATGTATGGTTAGGATAAGGTTATCCCATATTACTAGTCCAACTATGATCAAGCAAAGTTTATCATCCCATCATGTGTATCCCTTTAAAACCTTCTCCTTCTCTTGGATTTGTTACTGTTTGAAATGAGTTAGTGGAAACTTCTTAAATAATTTATTTGTGATACGATCCAAGTCTTCGGCCATTCATCTATTTTGACTTCTATAAATGTGGTTGTTGTGGTCAAGCAATATATCTAGCTATAAGACCTCGCTCATATCACTAGTGTAGAAAACGCCAGTTCTGGCATGCCAAAAGACCTTCGTAGTGTGTTGACCCCACACCACCAATATGCCGCGCCTAATAAAATATAGTGATGGCATGTAAGCCCCCACACCACCAGTAATCGATATACTGATGGTGTGCCATGTGTATGGGCTAACACCACCAGTAATAGTCATCACCGGTGACATGCCATGTTGGTACCACGTCGCCAATTTAAATTTTAAATATAGAAGACTAGAAAATAACATTTCCCAACCAAATGACAACATATTTCAGTTTACAGCAACAGTAAAATCATATAACACTTAAGTTTGACATTATTGAATAGAGGCAAAATGACAACATTTAAGTTCAACAAAGTAATAATTAACATAGTATGACTAGTAGCAAGCATATAACACATGTTAACGGAAGTTCACCGGAATAATAGCATATTATGAGTAGATACATGCCTACTAACTAGACTTTTCAACGGTTGGAGAATCTGGGCCGTAGTCTAGAGTATTGGAGCTAGAGGAGCTAGCAGACCCATAGGACACCATGATCTCCTCACGATCATAATAAAGGTGGAACGTGAGCCTCTCCCCAGGTTCCATCCCATAGGCATAGACAAGGTCTCTCCAACCAGTGCAAGCGAAAAAGGTTCGGTGTGTCTGGTTGATGACGCAAAAAAATGAACTTCTCGTTCGTCTCCATCTTCATGAGGGTGCACCGGAATCTAGTAACTTCATCAAGCCCAATATTGAACTTCTCAAGGAAGTCACACCTTGCCCCACAAGGGATGATCTGAGTAAAATTAAAAGAAAGCAACAATTAGACAATTTTGGGTGCAACTATGAAACTCAACCAAAACATGTTGAACTAAAAAATACCATCATAAGAAGAAAATAAACATACAGGTGATACACGGGGGATCCATTAGCTACATTCATGTTGAGAAAATAAACATACATCATAATAATAAAATGATGAACTCCGGCTCTTCATATACAACATAGATGATACCACTATACCTCATTATTATTTTTAATATACCTCATTAATTATTACTAGATACCTCAAAGTGAATTTTGTAAAAAAAAATCCATTTGGGTGCATGTATTTTATTCACACATCAACTGTTATTTTTGTACGTACAAATGGCATATTACGTAAACTATGAGCCTTGATGATACTTTTTCATAAAATTTGTATTGAGGTATCTTAGAATAATTGATAAGGTATATTGAGAACGAATAAGAGGTATAAAACATTTGATTATAAGGTATATTGAACGTGGGAGTATATATATCCAATGAACCTATATATATATATATATATATATATATATATATATATATATATATATATATATATAGGGTGGGTCTATTCTCATAACACCCCTTAAGACCTTATTCTCCTAACAACAGACTTATTCTCCTAACAACACTCCTCGTCCACTCAACGCCTCCTAGCGCCAGAGGCCCGACGCCCGCATCCTCCCCCACCCCTCCCCGCCTCCTAGCGCGGGAGCGCCCCGGCGGCCGGC
>LR738711.1:950800186-950846051 GCA_902687465.1 Secale cereale
GGAGGAGAGAGTAGGAGAGTGAGGAGGAAAGGAGGAGGGGCCGCCGGAGAGGGAGGAGGAGGAGAGGGCCGCCGGCGGAGAGGGAGGAGAGAGGAGGGCTGTGGGAGGAGGGAGAGAGGAGGGCGGCGAGAGGAGGAGGAGGGAGGGAGGCAGATACCTTGGGGGCGACGGCGGCCGGGCGACAATGGCGACGGCAGGCGATGTGCGGCGACGGCTGCGAGTGAGAGTGTGTGAGGGAGAGTGAGGGACGAGCGTGGCCGGGTATGGATAAGCTACACCTAGTAGTGGTGCTGGAACGCAAAACGTGCTACTGCTAATGTACATAGCAGTAGCGCTCCTCTGAAATAAGCGCTATTGCTATGTACATTAGCAGTAGTGTTTTTGTGGAACAAGCGCTACTACTGTGGCTAAAAAGTATCAAATTTAAAAATGCGTTGATCATCATTGATCTTTTTGCGTAGAATTTAAATTGTCAATAGGAGTCCTATTCGGTTTAGGAACCAGCGAGGAGTCCTATTGCAGCCACAAATCCTACACATAGAGTTCAATGAAGACCAATTAGTTGTGATAGTTTGGGAATCATCATATTTAAGGTGGTAAAAATTCTGTTGGCGGAGCGAGGTGGGACTAAACTTTGGTCATATGTAAGAGGGGGCTGAATTTAGCAGTAGCGCTGGTTGTAGGAGCGTGTTTTATAACTACATTCGCTACTAGTAAGAGCATAGTAGTAGCGCTTTCTACGGCCAAATTCTACTGATAAGTGTTAGATTGATCTCTCCACCAATGGGCCCAACGGCTCATTGGGCCCTTGACCCGCGCCCTGATCGGGGGCGTCCAGCCCAAGCAAGGCTGGTGGGCCCCTGTCGCGCAGTGCTATAAAGAGGAGGTGGGGACCAGGGGCACAGAGTACGAGGTTCGTCACCGCCACTGTCCCCACTCCTAACCCTAGTCCGATCGAGAGGGTGGCGCTGAAGCGATGGGAAGCTCCACTGCCGCCACTCACACACACACGCCCACACCGCCGCCATCCACCATGGTCACCGGCGGGAGCACCTCAAGTGCAGGAGAAGGTAATACCTACCACCACTGTTGCCGGGATCCTAGCCCACACGATCCCATGAATCTATCAATGGTATCAGAGCGGAGATTGGTTTAGGATTTTCGGTACAGAAAAGAAAAGGAAATCCCCACCCAACAGATACCCTAACCCTAACAGAGAAAAGACGGGAAAGGGAGAAGAAAAAGAACAGCTCACCGGAGTTGTGCGCCGCCTCTGAGCCGCGCCGGTTCCTCTCGATCCGAACGGGCATCGGCAAGCCGAGCCGCTCGGACGAAGAACAACCCCGCGAGGGGCAAAGTACACCGCAGCCAAACCGCTCGACGGCGGCGCGCTCACCGCAAGGCGGGCGCGCAGCCGGCGAGGGGGATGGCCACGGCGCCGCCGCATCCCGCCGTCTTGTGCTCCGCCGTCGTCAAGATCGGAAAAAGGGTGCGGGTGGTGGAGAAACAGAGCAACAAGGAAGGGGAAGAAGAGATGGGAGGAGCCCAGGCTCGTGCGCCGCGCGGTAGCTACTGCCGCCGGTGGCCGGCGTGGCTCTAACCCGCCGCATAGAATAGCCTCGTGGTAGTTTTCAGGGGAGCAGAGGAGGGCGCATGCACGAATCTCTCTCTCTGCCACAGGAGCTGAACTGGAGGAAAGGAAGGGAAGGGAAGCAGAGAAGGCCGCGAGCGACGCGGTGCTTTCCATGCCGTCGCCGGCGGCCGGACTTAGCCGCGCCGGGGGCCAAGGCCGCCGCCCACGCGAGAGAGACAGGGAGAGGCGTGGGGAGGGGAATGCGCTAGGGTCCGATCGGGTCGCTTGGTTTTGATCCAGCGAGATGCGCGCTGGACCGTCGGATCGCCACGGACGGCCGTGATCCAAACCCTAACCCGCAGCTGGGCCACTAGGCCGAAAGTGGAGAGCGACGCCCTGGGCCGAGGCCTGCAGCCGCGCGCGCTGGGCCGAGGTTGCAGCTGCGTTTGGGCTAGGCCGAGTCAAAGAGGATCTCTGTTAATTTATAGTACAGTTTTTTTTTAATGAACTTCTACACAGTTTTAGAGTATTTCTGCAAAGAGTATAGAAATATTTTCTGCAAAGAATAATAGAAAAGTTTCTGAAAATAAAAAAAAGAAAATTTTCAGAAAAAGAAAAGTTCATGAATTTTATAAAAGAAAATAATAAAGTTCATGAATTTTTATTTTGTAAAAGAAAAGTTTCTGTAAACAGTAAAAAGTTCATGAATTTTTTATTCATGTTTTCCGCTGCAAAGTAAAAGTTTTATCTTCAATTAAATTGGAACCAACGGGAAAATTTAATTGGAAGAAATGTTCTTAGCCATGTTTTACCCCTGTGGGTGAAATAAGATTCAGATAGTTTCCGCTGTGACAAAGAGAAAGATATTTGTTTTAAAGTTAAATATGGTATTGTTATTTTCTGACCAACGTTGATGATAATAGTACTATATTTGTATGAGTCTTAAGTTCAAAGCTTAAATCTCTGATAAATTTTGTATAAAAGTGATCAATTTTCAGAGAACAGTTAAAGATGAAGAAATGCTCTTGAACTAGAGAAATGTTTATTTCTTGTTTCCGCTGCAATAAAGTTGATGATGATGATGATTTCTTAGCAAAGTTGTTTAATAGAAATATTATCATCACATGTTTATGAGTTATATGCATTATTTCTATTTCCGCCCAACGGTGATATGGAATTAATGTAGAAGGATGATGTTTTATTCTAATTCTACCACAACGATGATTTAGAGTATACAAAGAAAGTTTTAAAAGGTTTAATCTGCATATTTTTTAACCAGACCAACGTAGGGTTATTTTTATGCTCATTATTGTTGATTATTGGTTAAGTTTTTCTCAGACTAAAAGTTTTACATGCTTTCATTCGTGAAAGCGAATGGCTGGGTACTAGTGACCCGAAAGATGACCAAGAAAGGTCATAACGTGAGGGAGTATGTTCTCTCTAAAGAATGGCTTCAAAAGAAAAGAATTCCTGGATATTAATCCAAGAAAATAAAAGAGATAGGTCATTGAGAGTCTTGGTTGACGAATGTCTTTCATGTACTCTCTATGAAGAAGATTTTTCAGTCAACATGATTTAAAATGAAACAAGCAACATGTGTGTTTAATTTGACCAACGTCAGATCAAGCATGTGTGTCAAAGAGCATTCGGATTTATTCTGAATTTGATGATTGCATATGCAGTCAAAAGAGCCAATCCTGGCATTTATGTCCCTTATAGGGAATTACCCGCATAGCGGGAAAAGATGATTATGATAAAACCCGCATGGCAGGGAAAAGTCTGGGAAAATACCTGCATAACTGGGTAAAGTTGACATAGTATTATGTCAAAAATCCTGTATGGCAGGAGAAATTTTTGCAAAGGACTTATCCTGTATGACAGGAGAAAGATATGATGACTCATGTGTGTTTAATGTGTCCCACTTTGGGAGAAAAGTATGGAGTAGCTATTATGCTTTCCTAGTATCGGTCGTACACCTTATGTGTAACGGTCATTAAGGACTCAATAAATCCAAAAAGAATAAAAGTTAGAGACGAACCTAAAGATAAGATTGATATGCAAGTGTGACTTGCAAAAGTACTAATGATAAAGAACTCTGTTGAGTTTCTAAAATGGAATGAGGAAAAAGTACTCCCATACCAGTTAACAGATAACTTCATTTCGCATGAAGTAATCAGATGAATGAAATAGATAATTGAAGTTTCCTCAATTCACAAAAGTTATGAATGGTTTTCGAAATTGTGGCAGAAAATTTCTTGCCACATTTCGAGGGGGAGAAAGAAATATTAGATAACTTGAGAATGTTGAAACTCCCCTATACCTTAGATAATGTGATGCACATTATCCATTAAAGAATGTGATCGTCTGGGGGAGTACGACGGTCATAATAATACCCCTAAAGAAAAGAAATCGTTGTATTCCTGGGTCTTTTACAGTTTCGACTGCAGACTAAGGAATACTAAGATGGTGCTTAAAAGTGCCATAAAGAAGAAAGTTTTACCAGAATAAACCCAAATAATAAAGTTTAAAGATACCCCATTTTAGTGAAGATGGAGTAATCTGGGGGAGCATGGTATGAAAATACCAAAGACTATAGAATTTATTTGCCTCTTGGCAAAGACAGAGAAACAACAGCCCCATATGAAAGAAGTGCTAGTACCTCAGACACAGATGGTCTTAAGGAATGAGATAATCAGATATTTCTGATTACTACAAAGTCCATGTTAGTGAAATTCAAATGGAGGTTGATCCCACCTCATTTAAAGTGTTCAACCGAGCCTTGAGACTCATAAGTAATTTCCAATGGAGCCAAAACAGTAGGCTGTAAAGGGTCTACAAGGTCAATGTGACTCCAAAGGAAATATATTACAATGAGTGTTAAGTGCCACATCATGATCTGAGTTACATCAGATGAAAGTAAAGAACACAAGGGATACTGCTTCAAGAAGTGCTTTTATGGACTAGAGCAAGTCTCTAGAAAGTGACATTTAAAGTTAAAAGAATCATATGCAATTTTGGGTTAAAGAAAATGTGAGGACAATTGTATTCGTGCAAAGTTATAGAATGGGAAATTCATTTCCTTATTCTGTGCATGTGGATGACATCCTACTTGCCAGTGGTGATGTCAATCTACTGCAGGAGGAGAAAAGAAGTTGTCCTCAAAGTTCAAAAGAATGCTCTCGGTAGAGTGTCTCTCGTTATAAGAATCGAGATTCACGAAGAAAAGAATAAAAGGGGTAATGGAATGTCGCATGGACATGCTTAGAGAGGTCTCTAAAGTATGCATGCGAGAAAACCTACGCATGTTCTTATAGTTAGGGGTAATGGAACTGGAAACTATGGTGTTCCAAAAGATTCAAAACGGATATGGTACCATATGCTTCAGTTGTTGGAAGCTCAATATATTACCCTAACACAGTTCACATATCCGGGTTGTTTTGGCAATGTCCACTCCATATATAGATAACTGGAATGGAGTCAAAGATATCGGCCTCATGCTTAAAGAAATAAGTGCTCTCAAAAGATTGTGAGTACAAAGACAGGACTTGTGAAATGTATAGCGAAATCCACAATTGTCGCTAACTTTCATACTTGGAGGTTTTTGTGTGGAAAAGCTCCAAAGAATGAGACAATTATCATCAATGTGATGCAAAGATATTTTATAGCTTGATATGAGGCTGAGGGACAGGCAAAATGGTTAAGAAGACCTGTACCCGGAGTTGATAATGGTTGACAACAACGATAACCATTTTAAAGTTTTGCTCCTATGACAACGAGTCAAGTGTTGATGCCAAACACACTGACACAGAGTTATGCGTTGTAAAGGAGAAAGTCCGGAGTTATGTAGAAATGCTTGAAGCATAAAAACAACAGATAAGTGTTTGCAGATCTGCTTATTAAAGGCTTACCGCCCAGTGTGTTCGGAGAACATGCAGTCGACATGGGTTTTGTGGTGTAGTCTAACACTTCCGGACAATAAAAGGGCCCAAGGTTAAAGAAACTGTTTCAAAACAGAGGAGTGTGTTGTAGGTGTTGATTCTATCGGGATAGACCGTGATGATGAGACATGCTCTACGTGCAAATCTGTGATGGAACGAGTACTTTGAAAAGAGTTATTTCAAAGTATAAAGTTAAAAGTATATGATGAGATCAAGGGGGAGAATGTTAGATTGATCTCTCCACCAATGGGCCCAACGGCTCATTGGGCCCTTGACCCGCGCCCTGATCGGGGGCGTCCAGCCCAAGCAAGGCTGGTGGGCCCCTGTCGCGCAGTGCTATAAAGAGGAGGTGGGGACCAGGGGCACAGAGTACGAGGTTCGTCACCGCCACTGTCCCCACTCCTAACCCTAGTCCGATCGAGAGGGTGGCGCTGAAGCGATGGGAAGCTCCACTGCCGCCACTCACACACACACGCCCACACCGCCGCCATCCACCATGGTCACCGGCGGGAGCACCTCAAGTGCAGGAGAAGGTAATACCTACCACCACTGTTGCCGGGATCCTAGCCCACACGATCCCATGAATCTATCAATAAGTAGTAGTAGCGGTTCCTTTTGAAAAGCGCTACTAGTAAGCTTCTGTGCATAAGGTTTTCCCTAATAGTGCTTGTTACCATCGTGTCCGATCGTCTAGCTCGGCGTCCCCTACCCGAGATATGTCGGATTTAGCTCCGTCATTGGTAACCTATAGAGGTCCTGCTAGCCTGCTAGGTGATCGCCACAACGCGGTGGAAGTTCATATCGCTTCTAGTGCGATCTACGCGTTGGAAATGGATTTTCGTCTTCGGCATCGCCGACTCGACTCGTCATCTCAACCAAGTTGAGGACTACGCCTGAGATCGAATCATCAATATCGGATGTGCGTCTTCATCAACATCATCTTCGATCACAATTGGGATCATGGAAAAATTCATCCATGGAGCTTGAGGGCTCAACATCAACATTGCCCTCACGCGACCGTGCAGAATTATCTGGACATCAGAATTGTTTTCGTAGGCGCTGTTTCCTCGAGCATCTTTTCGACGATCCCTTTAGTGGGATTGTGCGGAACTGAGTCCACAGCAACCCTACAAAATTTCATCACAATCTTATGGTGGCATCTCCGGTAATATCCGAAGTACCAAGACCGTGTCGGATCAGGACAGAAATCCACATGAGTA
Organism: Secale cereale; assembly: GCA_902687465.1. Taxonomy (NCBI): domain Eukaryota; kingdom Viridiplantae; phylum Streptophyta; class Magnoliopsida; order Poales; family Poaceae; genus Secale; species Secale cereale. Next base: position 950,806,918 of record LR738711.1, read on the forward strand.
CGGACAAAGGTGTCTAGCGATTAACTCTAACATCCTTTGAAAGATCCAGTCATGTCAACAACCTTTCAAAATTTGACGTTGATACGATGCTTTGAACTCCAAGAGGAGCCCGAGGAGTGCATTAATTTTCAAATCAGTTTTCCGCGCAAAAACAAATCTGGTCTATGTTCATCTTTTTCATAGACGAGCTATCAAACATCCTTTAATTGAGGAAACTTTTTGTAGGGTATTGTTTTTGCTCTCAAACACGCACATGCAAACATTGAACCTTTTATGAGGTGCTCTTCATCATCGCCCTGGTGTCGATGTCAAACCGGATCCTGAAGCCGCTTCCTTGTGTCCCGACATTAGGTCGGGCCAAGGAAACTTCTCACATGCTTCCTCCGTCCGGAAATACTTGTCATCCAAATGAATAAAAGAAGATGTATCTAGATGTATTTTAGTTCTAGATACATCCATTTTTGTCCATTTTGATAACAAATATTTTCGGACGGAGGGAGTACATGATTTTAGATCGGACCCATGACTCACAGAGGTCGTCTCTCCCAATATCGATGTCAAATCCGATCCTAGAGATGTCCGATGAAGTCAAAAAAAAAATTTGCCCACCCGCCACTCCGACCTGTTCCGTCGTATCGGTTGGCCCGGGGGCTTCGGCATCACCACGCCATAGCTTCATCAAGCCGCCATCGACCCCGCAGCCTTGCTCCGACACGTTGGCTGGCCCGGGGGCTTTGCCTCACCATGCCGCATCATCACCTCATCGGTCCGACCTGCTCCGGCGCGTCAGTTGGCCCAGGAGCTTTGCGCCGCATCTGTCAACCTACTATGGGCACTCTGCATCACTGCGTTGACCTCAAAGGCGGATCTACAGGATGGCCAGGGTGGCCGCGGCCCATCCTGGGATTTTAGGTCAGACTATATAGCTATAGGTTTCTAACTGGGCTAGGCAAAAAAAAGGGCCCAAATAACACATTCCCATAACAGCCACGCCAGGTCCACATCGAGCAGAGACCTCGTGGCCTCCTTCCCGTACAGCACTGCCCCGACCCCGACTCCCAGCCGCCAGGCCTCACCGTTCCTCGCGCCTCGCGGCCTCGCCTTCGGTCGCCGGCCAGATCCCGAAGCCCAGCCGACCACGACGCTTGCTCCTAGTCACACTGATGGCTAGTAGTGATGCATTCGGTTGCTACGTCCATCGCCTGAACAAATCTGATGTTATTTCTCCTACTCCCTCTGTCCGAAAATACTTGTCAGCAAAATAAATACAAAGGATTGTATTTAGATATATTTTCGTTCTAGATACATTTATTTTTGTCCACTTTGATGACAAGTATTGTCGGAAGGAGGGTATATTATTTTTGTACTCCCTCCGTCCGGAAATACTTGTCATCAAAATAAATAAAAGGGGATGTATCTAGATGTATTTTAGTTCTAGATACACCACTTTTTGTCAATTTTGATGACAAGTATTTTCGGACGGAGGGAGTACTACGTATATAGGTTATTTGTGCCAACATGTCTTGTGTACGCAGATGTTCTCTCCTACCGGTTTGCAATCCAATTTCCGTTATTGCCACCGTCCCAGGGTGATCCGAGCCGTGCCAGCATGGCTACCTACGCGATGGTCTGGTCAGTTCCTGTCCGCGGTGTGACGAACATCGCATTCGCGATCCAACCTGCCCTGCAAAGTTGGACTTCGTCGCACCATCACCTCGTCAAGGCGCTGAGAGCATACAACCGGATTGAACAAATTTAATCCCTCAAACACCCACAGACATCCCGGTCAGCATCCAGACGTGTCGGCTTTGACTCCTTATTTTCCCGTTCACACAGTCATGTCCTTATTTTTTTTTATATGTTCGGTCACATACACGTGATTGGTGGGGAAGAAGAGAGAGAACAAGAAAAAAATCAAGAAAGAAAAAAGATGCTCTATGGCGGGCCCAATCCTATGTGACGGACATAGAACCATTGACCGGGCACGTCCGGGCACTCCTCATACACATTACATATATGAGATAAATATGATGGCTGCCACACAGGCCGGACATTTAAGGAGGCTTTGAGGGGTCCGGTTGGGTCAATTTTTTGCTATTTTTTTACTCCTCTCTCTTGTCCAGTCAGTGATCCCCACGCCCATCCGGTCAGTTTGAGGAGTCTGGCCGTAGATGCTCTGACGCCGTCGTTCCATGAATTCCGACCGGCGTCGACATCTCTGCACCGCCACTCAGTCGATCTAATTTTGCCACCCAGGTCATATCCCTCAGATTATTTATTTTTACATAAATTAATTATGCAAAAGAAATAGTATTATTATTTCTGACTTGCACTACTTTATGCATGCAGGTAATCGACTTCTGCCCAAGTCTGGCCGCACCTCTGCTCACCAGTTTCAAGACCGCCGATGACAGATGAAGAGTTGTTCAAATGAGCAAAGGTGCGGCCAGACTTGAAGACTGGTTCGGGGACTACTGATGTGTCCCGACTATGGGGGCTCTCACCATGCTGACTGTCGGCCTGGTGGGCCGGGCTAAGGACCCCTAGGTCGGTTCCATATTGGGCCACTTTGGCGGCCCAAGGCGATCTATAAGAAGCCTTGACATAAAAGGTAAGGACTCCGTATTCGTGGAGGACTCCTCTCCATAATCGTAGCCGAGTAGGACTCCTGTAATCCTAATTGCTCCTCGATGGACACAATCGGCGTGCTCTCCAATAGGTGCTCTCGTTTAATATGATATGAGATTGACCTAAAAATCTTAGGTTTCATTTGAAACTCAACCCTAGACCAACTCTCATGCCCTTTCTGCTTTAGTGGTTATTGTTATTGTATTTATTTTGTTTCTTATTGGATATACTAGTGATGGATCCTAGGAGGGATATGCAACAGAAACAACTAAAGTATAAAGGGTTATAACCGCATGGTTTGGTGCACTTATTTAAGTACAACTATGGTGGTGCTCGAGCCATGCAACAATCAGGCAATTTATCTAAAACTTTTGCTTGATGAATACGCAAACTACCATCTTAAAAAGAAAATTCATCCTAAGGAACATGACTCTAATCAAGGGTAACATAAAGTTTTATGGGGACTCGAATCAGGTCAAAAACACTCTCAAACCATATATAATTGCAGCTTGGATGAACTAGCAACACATTCAACATCATGTGGATCATGGCTCAAACACAAAAAGCCAATAGCTCAAACACATATACAATTGCATCTAGTAAGAACCAACAGGTAGTAAGAACCACCACATCATGATAGTGTCACATACCTCTCTTGCTTCGTCAATGGCCGACAAACCGAAAGGCACCCAACCAATCGCAAGTGTCCTACAAGCAAAAACAACAACATATGGTGAACAGACTATAAACGAAAATTAAAGGAAGAGGAGGAATAGCAAAGCAAGAATATAAGGAATCACATGCACCGAGCTTTTTCTATGTGGCACACTGAAAGAGTAGATAAATTTATACATTTCTAATAAACATAACTATTATTTTGTTCCAAGCATCTAAAAAACCGCAATATTGCTAGAAATATTGATGAAATCTCATAGTACAATTCATGTTGATTTGTGTAACTAAAAAGAATTAAAGAACCCACAACCAACCTCCTGATAATAAAAATAGCACCCTACCTAGTGGACGACATAGCTAGACTGCCAAAACTGGAAAACATGAGAAGACATTCCGAATACGCTACATGTTACCATATAAACTGCAACCATGTATCAGAACCATGACAACTACAGGTCACCCAAGTTACATTTCCTAATTTATGTCATAAGGAGAAGAATAAAAGAGTGTATAAGAAATGGTTTGTACATGATTATGTGAATGAACTTCCTGAAGGGAATAGTTAGCTAAAACTTCCACATTTTTAGTGTACCAAATGCATAACCTATGCGCCAGACCACAGACCACGGTGTATTGACATTAACAATAGAGATCATGGTAAAGTCTAAAAAAATCAGCAAGCAAACATTGTTCACAGATCCAGAAATATGTTTATGCACATAGGTGATTGATATTGGTGGGAATGCTATGATAGGAGGAGGTGGCGCTGACAGTCCTAGATCTGGACCCTAAAAAAAAGACATTCCTAGATCTGGACCAACAAGTTCAAGTTCAAGTTCATCGGCGCAAGGATGGCGAAGGCATGAAGTGAAGAAAAATATATGAGGTTGAAGAGGGGAGAGGGAAGAGGGGAGAGGGCTAACCAAGTGGAGGAGGCAAAAGTCACGGTCGTCGAAGGGGGGCAAAGCTTCGATGCGGAGGGGTTATCCGGGGAAGGAAGATGGCGACAACCGCGGCCTGTCGCCTCCGCTAGAGGGGCGGAGCGTGGATCCTGAGAACTGGAAGGAGGGGGTCAGGGGCGTCGCTTTGGTCGTCGGCGGAGGGGGTCGGGCGCGCCGCTTCCGTCGCCGATAGAGGAGATCGGCGGCGGAGGAGGCGGGGTGCTTGATCTAGATTGGCGACGCTTGTCGCACTCCTCTCTCTTGAGTCTGGCTTTTCTCCCCGACCTATGTGGTCCCGGCTTCTTTCCCTATGAAAACGGCGTGGGTCGGGGCAGGGTTCCCCCAGATCTGGCCCAACCAAATGTCTCGGGCCAGTCTCCCTAGGCCAACCCAACTCGTGGTTCTTCGACCCGGGGGGAAATAGCGGGGATCCCCTCGGGATCCTCCCTTGCAACCAAACAAAGCCCAAAAGAGCAATAAAGCCTTGAGATATGCAATAACCACACATGGCGAGGGCTATAATTGCAAGTTATCCATGAACAAGTACAAGGGCATGATTGCGAATTAGAGAAGGAAAAATAGCATACGGTGGCTCCTATAACGAAGGGGCAGAATGGTAATCTTCGTTTCCCGCAACAGTACAATGGAATCGATCGATGATCCGCAGCCTCTCCCCCCTCCCTGCCCCCGTGTTCTATAACTGCACGGAATCGCGCTCCACCGCCGGCCGGACACCTCGCGCCGCCGCCGCCGCCTGAGTGCGATCCTTGGACGCCGAGGCCGGCGCCGCCGCCGCCCAACAGCTTCAGGTACGCGCCCCTCCCTCTCGTCTCCCCCGCTCTCACCATTTCTCTCCGCATTGCTCGTTGGCGCTGATTGGACCCGACGCGGACCGGGAGGAGCCCTAAATCAGGGCGCGCTCCCGGTTTCTCCTGCGCCTGGAATGGTTCCGGGGGTCTGTTGCGGAGGTCTGGCGTGGGATCGCGGCTCCTACGGGAGATCTTATGCCTTGGTTCATCCGTCCATCCATCCATTTCGATTTAATTTTTCCCGGGGTTCGCTGCAGCTAGCGTTTTGTTCTTCGTTTTAATCTTTCTCGACTAGATTTGGGTTTGTCATTTTGTTTTTGCTCTGAATGAAATGGTATGGGTTAGTGTTCGCCACCTTTTGCAGAAGCAAATTATTTTGGGTAAGACTTGAAGACTGGTTCGGGGACTACTAATGTGTCCCGACTAGGGGGGCTCTTACCATGCTGACTGTCGGCCTGGTGGGCCGGGCTAAGGACCCCTAAGTCGGTTCCATATTGGGGCACTTTGGCGGCCCAAGGTGATCTATAAGAAGCCTTGACATAAAAGGTAAGGACTCCGTATTCTTGGAGGACTCCTCTCCATAGTCGTAGCCGAGTAGGACTCCTGTAATCCTAATTGCTCCTCGATGGACACAGTCGGCGTGCTCTCCAATAGGTGCTCTCGTTTAATATGATATGAGATTGACCTAAAAATCTCATGTTTCATTTGAAACTCAACCCTAGACCAACTCTCATGCCCTTTCTGCTTTAGTGGTTATTGTTATTGTATTTATTTTGTTTCTTATTGGATATACTAGTGATGGATCCTAGGAGGGATATGCAACAGAAACAACTAAAGTAGAAAGGGTTATAACCGCATGGTTTGGTGCACTTATTTAAGTACAACTATGGTGGGGCTCGAGCCATGCAACACTCAGGCAATTTATCTAAAACTTTTGCTTGATGAATACGCAAACTACCATCTTAAAAAGAAAATTCATCCTAAGGAACATGACTCTAATCAAGGGTAACATAAAGTTTTATGGGGACTCGAATCAGGTAAAAAACACTCTCAAACCATATATAATTGCAGCTTGGATGAACTAGCAACACATTCAACATCATGTGGATCATGGCTCAAACACAAAAGGCCAATAGCTCAAACACATATACAATTGCATCTAGTAAGAACCAACAGGTAGTAAGAACCACCACATCATGATAGTGTCACATACCTCTCTTGCTTCGTCAATGGCCGACAAACCGAAAGGCACCCAACCAATCGCAAGTGTCCTACAAGCAAAAAACAACAACATATGGTGAATAGACTATAAACAAAAATTAAAGGAAGAGGAGGAATAGCAAAGCAAGAATATAAGGAATCACATGCACCGAGCTTTTTCTATGTGGCATACTGAAAGAGTAGATAAATTTATACATTTCTAATAAACATAACTATTATTTTGTTCCAAGCTTCTAAAAAACCGCAATATTGCTAGAAATATTGATGAAATCTCATAGTACAATTCATGTTGATTTGTGTAACTAAAAATAATTAAAGAACCCATAACCAACCTCCTGATAATAAAAATAGCACCCTACCTAGTGGACGACATAGCAAGACTGCCAAAACTGGAAAACATGAGAAGACATTCCGAATACGCTACATGTTACCATATAAACTGCAACCATGTATCAGAACCATGACAACTACAGGTCACCCAAGTTACATTTCCTAATTTATGTCATAAGGAGAAGAATAAAAGAGTGTATAAGAAATGGTTTGTACATGATTACGTGAATGAACTTCCTGAAGGGAATAGTTAGCTAAAACTTCCACATTTTTAGTGTACCAAATGCATAACCTATGCGCCAGACCACAGACCACAGTGTATTGACTAAGATTAACAATAGAGATCATGGGAAAGTCTAAAAAAATCAGCAAGAAAACATTGTTCACAGATCCAGAAATATGTTTATGCTCATAGGTGATTGATATTGGTGGGAATGCTATGATAGGAGGAGGTGGTGCTGACATTCCTAGATCTGGACCCTAAAAAAAAGACATTCCTAGATCTGGACCAACAAGTTCAAGTTCAAGTTCATCGGCGCAAGGATGGTGAAGGCATGAAGTGAAGAAAAATATATGAGGTTGAAGAGGGGAGAGGGCTAACCAAGTGGAGGAGGCAAAAGTCGCGGTCGCCGAAGGGTGGCAAAGCTTCGATGCGGAGGGGTTATCCGGGGAAGGAAGATGGCGACAACCGCGGCCTGTCGCCTCCGCTAGGGGGGCGGAGCGTGGATCCTGAGAACTGGAAGGAGGGGGTCAGGGGCGTCGCTTTGGTCGTCGGCGGAGGGGCCGGGTCAGGCGCGCCGCTTCCGTCGCCGATAGAGGAGATCGGCGGCGGAGGAGGCGGGGTGCTGGATCTAGATTGGCGACGCTTGTCGCACTCCTCTCTCTTGAGTCTGGATTTTCTCCCCGACCTATGTGGTCCCGGCTTCTTTCCCTATGAAAACGGCGTGGGTCGGGGCAGGGTTCCCCCAGATCTGGCCCAACCAAATGTCTCGGGCCAGTCTCCCTAGGCCAACCCAACTCGTGGTTCTTCGACCCGGGGAAAATAGCGGGGATCCCCTCGGGATCCTCCCTTGCAACCAAACAAAGCCCAAAAGAGCAATAAAGCCTTGAGATATGCAATAACCACACAAAGCAAGGGCTATAATTGCAAGTTTTCCATGAACAAGTACAAGGGCATGATTGCGAATCAGAGAAGGAAAAATAGCATACGGTGGCTCCTATAACGAAGGGGCAGAATGGTAATCTTCGTTTCCCGCAACAGTACAATGGAATCGATCGATGATCCGCAGCCTCTCCCCCCTCCCTGCCCCCGTGTTCTATAACTGCACGGAATCGCGCTCCACCGCCGGCCGGACACCTCGCGCCGCCGCCGCCGCCTGAGTGCGATCCATGGACGCCGAGGCCGGCGCCGCCGCCGCCGCCCAGCAGCTTCCGGTACGCGCCCCTCTCTCTCGTCTCCCCCGCTCTCACCATTTCTCTACGCATTGCTCGTTGGCGCCGATTGGACCCGACGCGGACCGGGAGGAGCCCTAAATCAGGGCGCGCTCCCGGTTTCTCCTGCGCCTGGAATGGTTCCGGGGGTCTGATGCGGAGGTCTGGCGTGGGATCGCGGGATCTTATGCCTTGGTTCATCCGTCCATCCATCCATCCATTTCGATTTAATTTTTCCCGGGGTTCGATCGGAATGGGTTCGCTGCAGCTAGCGTTTTGCTCTTTGTTTTAATCTTTCTCGACTAGATTTGGGTTTGTCATTATGTTTTTGCTCTGAATGAAATGGTATGGGGTTAGTGTTCGCCACCTTTTGCAGAAGCAAATTATTTTGGGTAAGATTTGGTTCTCCAAGTGAAGATTTGGGTAAGATTTGGTTCTCCAAGTGTCCGAGCAAGCGTATGGCACCTCCTGTACCACGGCGCTGCTGGCCTTGTACCTCCTGAGAGAGACGTGGCGCGTCCACGGACACCGAGGCTTTGGAATTCGCCCGGTCGTCCGTCTTATCCTTGGATTTGGTGGCGCCGTGAGTTTCCTCGCCGGCGACCACCCTTCCGCCGGCGTCTCCTCCACCAACCGTTGGTTCTGGTGGCGGTGGAATCGACGCAGACGGGACTCCGATCTCCGAAGCCTTCTTCTTCGGAGGCATGTCGTTGTAGCTGATGAAGCTAATGAAGTTGGAGAGGTTGATGAAGAATGCGCCCGCGTGAGCACCGGATCAGGTTCGTACAACCTCGACGCCCCCTACCTGGCGCGCCAAAGATGTCGGGGGAAACTGTCCCCCCACAAGAACCTATTGGACCGGAGCCCCTTCTACGTTGCGGTAAGGGAGCGGAGGGAGCACGAAGAGCAGATCGAGGGACCCACGCGGGCAGTTTACCCAGGTTCGGGCCGCGCGGACGCGTAAAACCCTACTTCTGCCTTAGTTGTATTGAGTTCCTGAGCTCGGGAGCTTGAAGAGCTACAGTACTAGCTACACCGAGCGAGAGAGTTGTCTAGGTTTCGAACCCCTTTCTATGTTGTGCATGGGCCTCCTTTTATAGCTCAAGGGGTCACCGACAGGTGTCAACGTAGAGGAGGGTAAAAGTGTAATTTTGGTGGTAGTTGTATCGGTGCGTGAATAGTGCATGAACAGTGGATGTACAGTGGTCTTCACCTAACTTTGACAGTGGGGGACAAGGGTATTAAATGCCCGTCGCCGTCGACCCCAAAAGTGTCCGTCCATGCTTCTCCATTTTCCACGGTGGTAGCCTCGTCACCATAGCTTGCCACCGCATGCCACAGGCTGCGCAGCCATCTGCCACGTGCCCCTGGAAGGGCCCCAGGGCGACGCGTGGGCCGATGAGCTGGAGCGCGGGCACACAGTGTAGGTCTCCCCGGCAAGCACCTTGCCGGGGTAGTGATCTTGCCGGGCCCGGATGCTTGTCGCTCTCTGGGTCCTGCCGGGGCACATGATGCGCCGAGGCATCCCTTGAGGCATATGTTCCTTGGTCTTCCTGGCAAGCTCCACTTGCCAGGGTCTTGTGTTAAAGTGATAACCTTGAGCCTGGTGCGGCCTTCCCGGCAAGCTCCTCTTGCCGGGGCCTTGATCTTCTGACTTGTATACTTTGTTCTTGAATGGCTTCACAGGGACCAGAAAGGTCCCCGGCGAGCACGTGGTAAACCCTGCCACGGGAAGCTGCTACTGCCCGTGCACAAGTTGGGGTACTTAGTACACCGACAGGAGCCCCCGGGCCTGGGCCACACACGGTGCCGAGCGCTGTTGGGCCAGGCCCAAGACAGTGCACGGGCACGCGCGGCCCACGGCAAGCCGTATCCCTTTCCGTATCCGCCGCATCCCTCCCTAACGGCACGCGTCGATTGCGGCGTCGTGGGAGAGATCGTGACCTGTTCTTTAATGGGAAATGCGGAACGTCCCCCACTTCCCCCTTAAAAGCAGAGGAAGCAGGGGCAGTTCCCTCCATCGTCTTCATTGCGTCTTGATTCTCCAGAAACCTCCGCTGCTTCTTGCCTCCGCCCCTCCTCCGCCGTCTTCCGCATCCGTGGCGCCGTCGAGCTCCTCGCTTCTTCCCTCGCCGCCTCTGCCATGGCTCCGAAGAGCGACAAGGCGAAAAGCGACAAGGCTAAGAATGACAAGGCCAAGAAGGAGAAGTCCGAGCAGGCGACGAAGTTGGCCGCCCTGCGGAAGAGGTGCGTGGTCTTTGCGCCGAGGCTTGGCGCGAGGGAGCTGCGGAACAAATATTATTTGTTCTGGGTGAGGGAGACCAAAGCTCATCCCCGCACCCGAGCCTTCCCCGCCATCGCCAAAGATATGTTCCCCGGCGGGTACTTCTTCTTCGCTGCATTTTTCCACTGTGGTCTGTGCCCTCCGTTCTCGGAGTTCTTTTGTGATATCATGAACACATATGGCCTCCACCTCCTAGATTTCACCCCCAACGCCATCCTTACAATGGCCGTTTTCGTACATCTGTGCGAAAACTATGTTGGGATTCATCCAAACGTAGCCCTTTTCCGCCACTTCTTCATGCCTAGAGTAGAGGCTGGCGCTCCCCTCTCCGGCGGCATCTCCTGGATCTTCAGGCTGAACAAGAAGGACTCGTACCTGAAGGGAGAACTCCGCGGCAAGTGGGAGGAATGGAGGGCCGATTGGTGCTGGGTGGTGGAGGATAAGCCGGAGCCCTTCACCGCGCCGCGCACAACTGCCATAGGGCGCGGCAGGGATTGGAGCGAATTGGCCCCGGAGGACAACAAGCTTAGCATCGCCCTCATCAGGATTATTCGCCTCCGGGTAGCCAATCTGACTATTGGAGAGGTTGGGGCAGATTTCCTCCGCCGCCGCATCGCCCCCTTACAAGAAAGGAAAAGGGCCGCCTGGGAATTCGGCAATGCGGCAGATATCATGAGGCTGCGCCCTGGATTAAACTATAACTTCACTGCCTTGGAGTTGAAGGGGATGGTCCGAGAGCTCTTCAAGCATGACCTCGCCCATCCAGAGTGGTTCAGACCTTCCCGGGGAGTGGTGCCGCTGTGCAACGGCACCGCCTGTGATTACTTGCGCGCGATGATGCCTGCGTGCGACTCCCATGGCGTTTCCCCCACTTGGATAGAGCCTCCGTCGGATACCGTGCTGACCTTCTTTGATAACTTGGTCGAGACGCCCCGCAACGCCGAGGAGAACAGGGGCCTCACCCGGGCCACTACGGCACGGGATATAGCTTACATCGCCTCCAGGATGGAGGAGGCCGCCGCGGCTGCGGCCATAGGCGACTTTGGATACACTGTGGATGAGGCGCAGGCCGCGGACGCGGTGAGCCAAGCAGAGGAGGCGGAAATCCTCAAGCTGCTCAAGCTTCCGCCCGATGAGTTTGTCGGGGTGCCTTCCGTGAGGTTTGCCGGGACGAGCGAGGTTGCCGGAGGAAGCGAGGTTGCCAGGGGAAGCGAGGTTGCCGGAGGAAGCGAGGTTGCCGGGCACGGCGCTGAGTCCAGCGGGCCTGCCCAGGAGGAGGAGGGCGCCGAGGCTGATGAAGACTCTGGTGGATCTCTGAATCTCGATGACGACGCCTCCTCATCCTCAGAGAACTCCCCGCCTCCGGCAAGTCCCACGCAGCAACCGAAGAAGCGCCTCCGCAAGGCAGCTGAGACGGCGAGGCCGCAGGCGCCTCAACGGCAGCCAGCGCGCCGTGCGACGCGCGCCACCAGGACGAGCGAAGTCGTCCAGGAAGCGCCCCGCGCCCGAGCGTCAAGCGAAGGGGGATCCTCCCGGAGCGGAACGGCCGCTCCTTCTGCTCCTCGGCCCTCGGCGACGACGGAGGCTGGGTCTTCGCAGCCCACAGCCCCGGAGACCGCCAAGCGCCCGAGGGAGCCTTCTCCTCCAGCTCCTCGCGCAGGAGCACCCCAGGCGGATTTTGACTTCTCCGCCCTCAGCTCCGACGAAGAGGAAGAGGAGTAAGTGCTTGCAATTCTTTAATTTCTTCGATTCTGTCTTGATTTTCCTTGTTGATTCTGATCTTGTTTTGTTTTGCTTTCAGGACCCTGACCCAGCGGATGGCGAAGAGGGCCAGGATCCCTGTGGTCGAGGTTGAAGACGACTCGCCCGCCGCGGCGACCGGAGACGTGCCAGCGGCAAACTTGCTGGATCAACCTGCTGCTCCGAGGAGCAGCCCCCAGCGCAGGCCCCAGCGTAAGTCTGGTTTTTATGTTTCTGCTTGGCGGGCGCGCTTGAGGTGATCATCTTCATCTGATATCTTGTGGTCTTGTGTAGAGGTGGAGCCGCAGCTGCAGGAGCGCCCGGAGGTCGCCCCCGAAGAGCTACTTGCTCCACCCTCCCCGCCAAGGAGGAGCTCCCCGGCGAGGGAGGATGCTCCGCCAAAGACGGGTACTCCGCCAAGGGCGAGTACCCCGCCAAGGGTGAGCAGCCCGACAAGGGTGAGCACCCCGCCAAGGGAGGGCGCGGGCGGCCCTCCGCCAGCAGGGGCAACCACTCCGCCGCCAAGGGAGAACTCCCCGGCGAGGGACCTGTCGTCGAAGAAGCCCGCGAAGGTAGATCTTGTAATATCTTCTTCTTGAGCTTGTCTTTTTGGATATTTGCTTGACTCTTTCTTTTCTTTTTCTTCTGCTAGATCCTCCTGCACCGGAGCGGATGGAGACGGAGACCACCGGCGAGGAGGGCGTGCACGGCGACGGCGGCAACGCCACTGCCGCTGACGAGCCAGCCGCCGAAGAGACCGCCCCGACCGCCGACGCCGCGGCTGGGGAAGAGGCCGGCGACCACACTGCTGGCCCGAAGGCCGCAGGAGCGTCGGACGCTGCACCGGCCGCCGACCCCTCCGCCTCCATGGAGCGGTCGGGTGTCTATCTTGAGGCCCCCAACGGGGTCTTTATACAAGTCCCGTGGGCGTCCTCGTCTCGAGCACCCGAGGAGGGAGAGACCTTTGACAGAGAGGTCCTCGCCTCCGCGGGGTTGAAGGTTGTTGAAGCGCCTGGCGGCGGCGACGAGTCCGAAGAGGAGAAGCTCCTTCGTCGACTCCTGGCCTTGTACCGGGCCAGGCAGGCGAAGTTGGAGTCTCGGGAGGCTCTTGCCGCCAAGGCTGGAGCTGATCTGGAGAAGCGCGCCGCGGAGCTCCGCGCCGACAACCAGGCGGCCCTCCGCAACTTGGCGGAGGAGCGCGAAGAGCTTGCCGGGGCGCAGCAAGCCTTCCTCCTTGAGAAAGCTGATGCCGAGGAGCAGCAGCGGTTGGTTGGCGAGGAGCTGTCCCGGCGAGAAGGAGCACTCAACCAGCGGAAGGTCGACCTCGACGCCCACGAGGACGACCTCACCGCCCGGGAGCAAGCTATTGGCGGGGCTCTCAAGGAGGCAAGGAGCGCTGCAGCCGCCACAGAGACCGCCAAGAAGGAACTGGAAGCCAAGGTGCAACAGCTGGAGTTGTTCCTGAAGGCGAGCGAGGACAGGGTCACTACGCTCAATGTGGAGCGGGAAAAAGATGCCCACACCAACTCTGAGCTACAGGTACGTCTCTCCGAGAAGGGCACAGAGCTTGCTGCCGCCAAGGATTCCATTGCTGACTTAGAGTTGAAGGTCTCCACTCTTACTGATTCGCTCGACGCCGCCCGGGACCGCGAGACGAAGCTGAAGGACGAGCTCCGCAAGGAGCGGAACTTGGTGGAGAGCGCCGCCGTCTCAGCGAACAACTTCAGCCGGGCGGTGGAGCAATGGACTGACGATCTGGTCACCTCCGCTGCCAATATTGACAAGGAGATGGTGGCGCTGAGGGCGGAGCATCTCGCGTACTCCCCGGACGAGAACCTCCCCCACAGCGCCAAGTTGAGTCTGTTCTTCAGAGGAATCGCGCCGGCGCTCGCGCGGCTGCAGGAGAAGATCCCCGTGCAGCTGGCCGACGAGGCGCGTCGGCTCTGCATGGGCACCTTGGAGCGTGTCTTGACGAAGATCGTCTACCGCAACCCCGGCATCAACCTTGTCAACGTCCTCCGCACCTTGCCGGCCGAAGCTGATCAGGAGGCGTTGAAGGCGCAGGTTGCCCACATCGTTGCCAAGGTGAACAAGATCACGAGGCGTGAAGGCGACCGGGTAGATTAGATTTCTTTCTTTCTGTTTCCCTTGCCGCTGCAAGGCATGTTATGGACAAGAATCTATTAGTATTGCGGCAAGTTATCTTTGTAGTATACAATCTTATTTTGATCAATCAATGTAGTGTTATCTCCCTTGCTTTTGGTCCTCCACTTTGTATGCTTTTTACCCTACGCTTTCAGGGGACTTGTCGGCAAGGGACCCTTGCCGCGAGCGCTGAGTGCTGGACTCTTAGCAGCCTGCTGGCAAAAGACCTTGTCGGCAAGTAACCTTGCCGCAGCTAGTCGCAGCACACTTAAACTGCTGAGCGAACTCGAAAACGAAGTAAGGGTGCGACACTTGTCGCAGCTCACTTAAGCCGTTGAGCGTGCTCGAAACAGAGTAAGGGCGCGGCTAGCCGCGGGTAGGTTCCTTCGCGCACAGGTTTTCCATACAAAGTGTGGTTGTTCAGGAAGACAACTGAAATTCAAAAATTTGAACTGCTCAAACTTTGGTGACTTAGCTTTCATAAATTGCTCGTTCCCCGACAAGGCTTCTCTTTCTTGAACAGCACTTGGTTCATCCTCCACCTCCTTCCCCCCCGGCAAACTTGTGCGCGAGGAATATTCCTTCTGCTTAAGAGGGAAAGAAAAAGAGGAGGAAAAATAAGTATAGGGCCTCTGGGCTTGCTACTGCTTACCGGGATGTGCGTTGCACAAGGTGCCAAGCAATGCATGCAAATAACAAAGAAAAGCATGGAAATGGCAAATAATGCGAAGCACAAAAACTTTACTGATGCACGGGATCTGCGCCCGGCTCTGTACAAAGGTTTACATGCGACAGCGGCAAGACTTGTACAAAAGGTGGTTGCCGGAGCGGATCACGGCAACCGCGCCTTATGGGTGAATCTTGCGAAGATGCTCTATGTTCCAGGAGTTGCTCACCGGTAAGCCTTCTTCGGTCTCAAGGCGGACAGCGCCGGGCCTTGTGACTTGTCTCACCCGATAAGGGCCTTCCCACTTCGGTGTCAACTTGTTGGAATTCTTGGCGGACTGAACACGCCGAAGAACAAGGTCGCCTTCTTCGAGACTCCTGGCCTTGACCTTGCGGCTATGATAGCGACGCAAGGCTTGCTGGTATCGAGCAGCTCGTACAGCAGCCTGGAGACGTTCCTCCTCGAGGAGCAATGCATCATCTTGTCGCAGTTGCTCTTGCTCGAGCTCATCATAAGCGAGCACTCGAGGAGATTCGTATACGAGTTCCGTGGGGAGAACTGCCTCTGCTCCATAGACAAGAGCAAAGGGTGTCTGTTCGGTGGCTCGATTTGGTGTCGTCCTGATTGACCAAAGAGCCGCCGGCAACTCCTCTATCCAGTTTCTTCCGCACCTGCGCAGCCTGTCGAAGGTTCTTGTCTTGAGTCCGCGCAGCACTTCAGCATTGGCCCTCTCCGCTTGACCATTGCTCCTCGGGTGGGCAACAGAAGCGAAACAGACCTTGGCGCCAAGGTCTTGGACGTACTGCATGAAGGTGCGACTTGTGAATTGTGTGCCGTTGTCGGTGATGATCGTGTTAGGGATCCCGAAACGGCAAACAATTGACCTGAAGAACCTGACTGCTGACTGTGCTGTCACCTTTCTCACTGGTTCCACTTCTGGCCACTTTGTGAACTTGTCGATTGCAACGTACAAGTACTCAAAGCCCCCGACTGCGCGGGGAAAGGGGCCGAGGATATCGAGCCCCGAGACCGAGAAGGGCCAGGACAAAGGGATCGTCTGGAGAGCTTGAGCTGGCTGGTGTATTTGCTTGGCATGGAACTGGCACGCTTCACACTTGGTTACTTGTGCAGTTGCATCTTGGAGGGCTTCTGGCCAGAAGAACCCTTGCCGGAACGCCTTCCCGGCAAGTGCCCTTGCGCCAATGTGGTGGCCACATATGCCTCCATGTATTTCTGCCAACAGCTTCTGTCCATCTTCTCTGGAAATGCACTTCAACCTGACACCATTGAGTCTTCTTCTGTACAGTTCATTGTCAATGAACTGGTACATACTTGACTGCCTGGTTATCTTCTCTATTTCTTCTGGCTCGTCGGGAAGTTCTCCAGTTTGTAGAAAACGGACAATTTGCTGCGCCCAAGCTAGAGCCTGAGGCTCAACAACAAGGACTAAAGGCATGAGGGCTGCTGCGGGAACCCCAGCTTCTACGGCGAGAACCTGAGGCTCTGCCGGAGCTGATGGTCCCCCGGCAAACCTGCCGGGGCTAGGCTTGTCGGGAACGCTTGCTTCAACTGTACAGACCCTTGGATCTGCAGGAGCAAACTGTTCCTCAGCATTTTGGCTGTTGATCCTGGGGACCTTGGCGGCGGCTTCGGGAAGATCCGTCGGCAAGTAGTCGCCGGAGACCATATTTCTCTTCTTATTTTGCCCAACTGACGGCGTAATTGATGGCTGAGTTAACTTGAGCAGGAAGGTCCCTGGTTCCACAGGTAACTTCATTGCAGCACACTTTGAGAGGCCATCTGCGATATCATTCTGAGCTCTCGGAACGTGTTCCATTTGTAGACCCTCAAAGTGTTCTTCAAGCTTCCTCACTTCATCAACATAAGCTTCCATCAAAGGGCTCTGGTAACTCTTATTGACTTGTCGGACCACCAATTGTGAATCTCCCCGCACAATCAACTTCTTGATCCCAAGCTCGGCCGCAATTCTGAGGCCGGCAAGCAAACCTTCATATTCAGCAGTATTGTTCGTCGCTTGTTCCTTGGGAAAGTGCATCTGGACAACATACTTGAGGTGCTCTCCGGTGGGCGCTATGAGTACCACGCCGGCACCGGCGCCTTGCAGCGAGAAAGCACCATCATAGTACATTACCCATTCACTGCTCGCTTCTTGGACGGGGACGCTTGTCTCTGGAACTTCCTCATCGGGCGTTCGGGTCCATTCTGCTATGAATTCTGCCAAAGCTCTGCTCTGTATGGTTGAAGTACTCTCAAACTTGAGACCAAATCTTGACAGCTCTAGTGCCCACTCGACGATCCTGCCTGTTGCTTCTGGATTCTGCAATATCCTCTTCAACGGAAAGCGAGTGACCACTGTTATCTCGTGTGCTTGGAAGTAATGGCGCAGCTTCCTTGAGGCCATGAGGAGGCCGAAAAGCAACTTTTGCACCCCAGAGTATCTTGATCTAGCCCCCTGCAAGAGGGAACTTACAAAATACACTGGGTGCTGCACCATCTTCCTTCGCACTTCACCTTGTTCCTGCGCAGACTTGTCCTTGTCGGGGCCAGAGCTTGTCGGGGAAGCCCCCTGCTTGTCGCTGGATTCGCTTGCCGGGGCTGTGGGTTCCTCATCCGCCTCCCTCTCCGCTACTAACGCAGCACTAACCACTTGATTGGTTGCCGCTAGGTACAGCAGCAACTTCTCTTGTGGTCTAGGTGCGACAAGTATTGGAGTAGAGGACATGTATCCTTTCAAGTCTTGCAGCGCTGCCTCCGCTTCCGGAGTCCATTTCATAGGGCCTGCCTTTTTCAAGATTTTGAAGAAAGGCAGGGCGCGTTCTGAAGACTTTGAAATGAACCTGCTGAGGGCAGCCACACAACCAGCAAGTCTTCTGACGTCCTTGACGCGCTTCGGGGCTTCAATCTGCTCGATGGCTTTTATCTTGTCGGGATTGGCTTCAATCCCCCTCTGAGACACAAAGAACCCGAGAAGTTTGCCGGACGGGACTCCGAAGACGCACTTCTCGGGGTTCAACTTGAGTTGGATCTTGCGCAGATTCTCAAAAGTCTCTTCTAGATCTTGTATCAGGGTATCTTTGCTCTTGCTCTTGATCACTATATCATCCATGTAGGCTTCTACATTTCTGTTGATCTGTGGCTCAAAAGCAGTGTGCACCACCCTTGCAAATGTCGAGCCTGCATTCTTCAATCCAAAGGGCATGCGTATGAAGCAATATGTGCCGCATGGAGTAATGAATGCAGTCTTCTCTTCATCTTCCTTGGCCATAAAAATCTGGTGGTAACCTGAGTATGCATCAAGGAAGGAAAGCAGCTCGCATCCGGCGGTGGAGTCAACAATCTGGTCAATACGCGGCAAGGGAAATGGATCCTTGGGACATGCTTTATTCACATCAGTGAAGTCTATACAAAGTCTCCACTTCCCATTAGCCTTGCGCACGACAACCGGATTTGCTAACCACGTAGGATGGATCACGCCTCTAACCAGGCCTGCTGCTTTCAACTTCTTTATCTCTTCGGCGATGAATTCTTGGCGCTCCACGGCTTGCTTCCTGACCTTCTGCTTGACGGGCGGCGCATGAGGACAAACAGCAAGCTTGTGCTCAATTACCTTCCTGGGAACGCCGGGGATGTCAGATGGTTGCCACGCAAACACATCGACATTCGCCCGCAGGAAGGCAACGAGCGCGCTTTCCTATTTGTTGTCGAGTGTAGCACTGATGGTGAAGGTACCACCAGTGTCATTCCTTTCTTGCACTTGCCGGTGGAGCTCGATGGTGCGTCCTCGACGGCAGCGCAGCACTCCGAAGAGGTGCGTTTGCCGGAGTGGGCCCCAGAGCTCTTGCCAGACTTGGTCTTGTTCTTCCCCCCGGGAGCTTCAGCGGCAAGTGTGTTGCTTTCTGCTACGGCTGCTGCATCCCGGTAGATCTTGTCGGCGCAGATAAGCGCGTCCTTCTTGTCGCCGGGGACAGAGATGACGCTTATCGGCCCCGGCATCTTGAGTACGTTGTACGCAAAGTGGGAAGCTGCCATGAACTTGGCGAGGGCAGGACAGCCAAGTATCCCATTATATGGCAATGGGATATCGGCAACGTCAAAGGTTATCCTCTCCGTCCTGAAGTTGAGCTCCCCGCCAAAGGTCATGGGCAGTGTAATCTTCCCCTTCGGCTTGCTCCTTCCCGGGTTGATCCCTTGGAACGACCCGGTTTCCTCGAGCTCGCTGTCGGGGATCTGTAGCTTCTTAATCACAGCTGAGGAGATCAAGTTCAGGCCGGCCCCGCCGTCAACCAACATCTTGGTGACCTTGAGGTTGCGGATAATTGGTGAGACCAACATCGGCAAGCACCCGACCGCAGTTGTGCGGTCAGGGTGGTCCTCAAGGTCAAAGATGATGGGCGTGCTGGACCACTTCAGCAGCCTGCGTGACTCGACGGGCGGCTCAGCTGCATTCACTTCCCGCACCCACTGCTTGAGTTAGCGGTGGGAAGTGTGCAGAGAGGCGCCTCCGTCGACGCACATAACTTTTGTGGCCTTCTGGAACTCCTGCTCGCTGTTATCTCCTTCTTCCATGTCGTCGTCGTCTTCTTCCTCATCCTTGTCGCGGCCCCGGGGAGGTCTGTCACCTTGCCGCTGCTTGGCCTTGCCGCGGCGTCCTCCCCGGCCATTGAATGGCCGCTTCTTGATGGGCTCTCCTCCGCCTCCTTGGGCTTTCTCCTTGTCGCGTCGCTCGTATTCAGCCTTCTGCTGCTCTACGAGGTACTCGACTCGTTTGCAGTTCTGAAGATCGTGGCCCTTGGTGCGGTGGATCTTGCAGTACTGCTTGTCGGAGCCGTCCTGCTTGTCGGCTGCCGCTACAGGGGCGGGCTCCTTGCCGGAACCGCCAGCCTGTGCCTTCTTGGCGGGAGCCTCCTTGCCGGACTGCTCGACAACCACCACCTCCTTGCTCTTCTTCTTTCTGTTGTTCCGCTGTCGGCTCTTCCTTGCCGGGGCGGCATCCTCGCTGTCGCTTCCTCCTGCGCCAGCATCCTCTCCGGGGAGCCTCCTCCCCTCTTCGGCACGCGCGCACTAGTCAGCCAGAGCGTAGAGCTCGCTAACATCCCGGATCTTGGTCATGGTCATCTCTTCCCTCATCAGGCGGTTACGCACCTTCTGATGGAACGCGCTGATAACCGCGGCAGGGTGGACATCGGGAATGTTGTGTTGCACGCGGCTGAACCTCTGGATGTACTTGCGCAGGGATTCTCCCTCCTTCTGGGCTAGGATGTGGAGATCGCTCTCCTGGCCGTGGGGTTTGTGGCCGCCCGTGAAGGCGCCAACAAACTGGTCGCACAGATCCGCCCACGAAGAAATGGAGCTCTCCGGCAAGTGCATAAGCCAAGAGCGGACGTTAGGCTTAAGCACTAGCGGGAAGTAGTTGGCTAGTATCTTCTCGTCACGTCCCCCGGCAGCCTGCACCGCGATGGTGTAGATGCTGAGGAACTCCGAGGGGTGCGTCTTGCCGTCGTACTTCTCGGGTACGTCGGGCTTGAAATTCTTCATGCTGGGCCACTGGACTCGCCGCAGCTCACGGGTGAACGCAGGGCAACCTGACGCGTACGGCAAGCCGCCTGGTTCACCGGGCGCGTGCGTGTCGACAGCGGTCCCAGCGCGCTGATCTGATTGTCGTCGGGCTTCTCGTCGGCGCTCGATGCGCGTCCGAGCGTCTTCTTGCCGCCTGTCGTCGAGGACCTGGCGCTGGTCACGACGAGCCCGCGGATCCGACGACGCCGTGGAGCCGTCGTCGACGTTAATCCGGCGGGGTGGCGTCTTCTGCTTCCGCGGCGGGGAGTGCACGGTGGTTGCACCCCCGGCGGTCTTGTCGCCATCGGCCTTCGCCTGGTCGACTTGCCGTGGCCGCGACGTCGCCGGCTGCTGCGGCGTGTCGTTGTTGGCGAAGGAGATGAGGCTCTGGATCGTCGCCCTCCAGTCTTCGGCCTTGTCTGCCGCTGGAGGGAAATCGAGGAGCAGCTGTGCTCTCGCTAGAGCTTCTGCTGGAGAGGAGGGGAGCGGCGGCGAGCGATGCGAGGAGCAAGATATGCTCGGACTTCTAACAGGGTTAGAAGGAGCAGTTTCTCGCCCCGGCGACCGCGCCTTGCTCGTGCCAGGACGATGCCTTGAGCATCCCGCGATCCTCCGGTTTGTCCTTGTCCCAGCAAGCGTATGGCACCTCCTGTACCATGGCGCTGCTGGCCTTGTACCTCCTGAGAGAGACGTGGCGCGTCCACGGACACCGAGGCTTTGGAATTCGCCCGGTCGTCCGTCTTATCCTTGGATTTGGTGGCGCCGTGAGTTTCCTCGCCGGCGACCACCCTTCCGCCGGTGTCTCCTCCACCAACCGTTGGTTCTGGTGGCGGTGGAATCGACGCAGACGGGCCTCCGATCTCCGAAGCCTTCTTCTTCGGAGGCATGTCGTTGTAGCTGATGAAGCTGATGAAGTTGGAGAGGTTGATGAAGAATGCGCCCGCGTGAGCACCGGATCAGGTTCGTACAACCTCGACGCCCCCTACCTGGCGCGCCAAAGATGTCGGGGGAAACTGTCCTCCCACGAGCACCTATGGGACCGGAGCCCCTTCTACGTTGCGGTAAGGGAGCAGAGGGAGCACGAAGAGCAGATCGAGGGACACACGCGAGCAGTTTACCCAGGTTCGGGCCGCGCGGACGCGTAAAACCCTACTCTTGCCTTAGTTGTATTGAGTTCCTGAGCTCGGGAGCTTGAAGAGCTACAGTACTAGCTACACCGAGCGAGAGAGTTGTCTAGGTTTCGAACCCCTTTCTACGTTGTGCATGGGCCTCCTTTTATAGCTCAAGGGGTCACCGACAGGTGTCAACGTAGAGGAGGGTAAAAGTGTAATTTTGGTGGTAGTTGTATCAGTGCGTGAATAGTGCATGAACAGTGGATGTACAGTGGTCTTCACCTAACTTTGACAGTGGGGGACAAGGGTATTAAATGCCCGTCGCCGTTGACCCCAAAAGTGTTCGTCCATGCTTCTCCATTTGCCACGGTGGTAGCCTCGTCACCATAGCTTGCCACCGCATGCCCCAGGCTGCGCAGCCATCTGCCACGTGCCCCTGGAAGGGCCCCAGGGCGACGCGTGGGCCGATGAGCTGGAGCGCGGGCACACAGTGTAGGTCTCCCCGGCAAGCACCTTGTCGGGGTAGTGATCTCGCCGGGCCCGGATGCTTGTCGCTCTCCGGGTCCTGCCGGGGTGCATGATGCGCTGAGGCATCCCTTGAGGCATATGTTCCTTGGTCTTCCTGGCAAGCTCCACTTGCCAGGGTCTTGTGTTAAAGTGATAACCTTGAGCCTGGTGCGGCCTTCCCGGCAAGCTCCTCTTGTCGGGGCCTTGATCTTCTGACTTGTATACTTTGTTCTTGAATGGCTTCACAGGGACCAGAAAGGTCCCCGGCGAGCACGTGGTAAACCCTGGCACGGGAAGCTGCTACTGCCCGTGCACAAGTTGGGGTACTTAGTACACCGACAATGTATGACTATATTCGGAATACATGCCTACATTGCATTGATGAACTGGAGCTAGTTCTGTGTCACCCTAGGTTATAACTTCTACATGATGAATTGCATCCGACGTAATTTCCCATCACCGATCCAATGCCTACGAGCTTTACCTATATTGCTTGTCGCTTATTTACTTTTCCATTGCTACTATCACAAAAACTACAAAAACATTGTCGTTACTTTTATTGCTGCTACTGTCACTATCATATTACTTTGCTACTAAACTATCTTGCTACAGATACTAAGTTTCCAGGTGTGCTTGAACTGACAACTCAGCTGCTAATACTTAGGAGTATTCTTTGTCTCCCCTTGTGTCGAATCAACAAATTTGGGTTTAATACTTTACCCTCGAAAAAGGTTGCGATCCCCTACACTTGTGGGTTATCAAGACTATTTTCTGGCGCCGTTGCCGGGGAGCATAGCTCTATTCTTTAAGTCACTTGGGATTTATATTTATTTATCACTATGAAGAATTTGAAGGACTCAAAAACCAAGATCTTACCCTCAACTACGAGGGTAGGTAAGGAACTGACATCTAGCTCTACACTTGATTCTCCTTCTGTTATGAGTAAACTTGCAACACCTACTCCTGCTATTGAATCTGATATGTCGTATGTTCTTGATGATGCTACTTCTGCTATGTATGATGAAACTATCTCTATGCCTGATACTGTGCCACTAGGTGAATTTCTAGATGAACAAATTGCTAAGGTTAGGGAGAGTGCAAATGTTGATGATATTTATGAAAGTGGTAATGAAACTACTTCCAATAGATATGAATTGCCTGTTGTGCCTGAGGGCTATGTTATGGATGAAGAAACTGCTAGAAACTTTCTTGCTTGCAATGATAGATATGATCTTAAGAAGTTATTAGCTAAACTGAAAGAAAAGTCCTTGAATGCTAGAATGAAACACGACCCTGCTTTTGCTACTTCACCTATATGTGTCACTGATAAGGATTATGAATTCTCTGTTGATCCTGAGTTAATTACTTTGGTTGAATCTGATCCTTTCCATGGATATGAGTCTGAAACTGTTGTGGCACATCTTACTAAGTTGAATGATATAGCCACCCTGTTTACCAACGATGAAAAGATCCGTTACTATTATATCCTTAAGTTATTTCCGTTCTCGCTAAAGGGTGATGCTAAGACTTGGTTTAATTCTCTTGATCATGGTTGTGTGCGTAGTCCCCAGGATATGATGTATTACTTTTCTGCTAAATATTTTCCCGCTCATAAGAAACAAGCTGCCTTACGGGAAATATATAACTTTGCTCAAAATGAAGAAGAGAGTCTCCCACAAGCTTGGGGGAGGCTTCTCCAGTTACTTAATGCTTTGCCTGATCATCCTCTTGAGATGCATGATATACTTGATATCTTTTATAATGGACTAACCGATGCTTCCAGAGACCACCTGGATAGTTGTGCTGGTTGTGTTTTCAGGGAAAGAACAGTGGAACAAGCTGAATTACTATTGAATAATATGCTAGCCAATGAAAATAATTGGACACTTCCTGAACCAGCCCCTAAGCCAACTCCGAAGAAAAGAGGTGTTCTATTTCTCAGTCCTGAAGATATGCAACAGGCAAAGAAATCCATGAAAGAAAAAGGTATTAAAGCTGAAGATGTTAAGAATTTACCGCATATTGAAGAAATACATGGTCTTGATAACCCGACACGGGTATTAAATGTAAATTCTCTTTATAAATTTGATGAAGGTGATATTCCTCCTTATAAGTCTGCTAGCCAATGCTTAGATGAGTTTGACAATTTTATTGTGAAACAAGAAAACTTCAATGCTTATGTTGGTAGACAATTACAACACAATGCTTATATGATTGAACGCTTGAGTGATTATCTGTCTAGTGCTAAGAGTGAACTGAAACTTATTAGTAAACATGCTTCCATGGTTACCACTCAAGTAGAACAAGTACTTAAGGCTCAGAATGATTTGCTCAATGAATTAAATAGTAAAAATAATGACTATGCTGTTAGAGTTGCAACTAGAGGTGGTAAAATGACTCAGGAACCTTTGTATCCTGAAGGCCACCCTAAGAGAATTGAGAAAGATTCCCAGAGAGCTAATTTAGATGCACCTAGTTCTTCTAAGAAGAAAAAGAAAAATGATAAGACTTTGCATGCTTCTAGTGAACCTGTAGCTGACACACCTGAGAATGCCAATGATATATATGTTTCTGATGCTGAGACACAATCTGGTAATGAACATGAACCTAATGATAATATTAATAATGATGTTCATGATGATGCTCAACCTAGCAATGATAATGATGTAGAGATTGAACCTGCTGTTGATCTTGATAACCCACAATCAAAGAATCAACGTTATGATAAGAGAGACTTTGTTGCTAGGAAGCAAAGTAGGGAAAGAGAACCATGGGTTCAGAAACCCATGCCTTTTCCTCTGAAACAATCCAAGAAAAAGGATGATGAGGATTTTGAGCGCTTCGCTGAAATGATTAGACCTATATTTTTGCGTATGTGTTTGACTGATGTGCTTAAAACAAATCCTTATGACAAGTATATGAAAGACATTATTACCAACAAAAGAAAGACACCTGAAGTAGAAATTTCCACCATGCTTGCCAATTACACTTTTGAGGGTGGAATGCCTAAGAAATTAGGAGATCCAGGAGTACCTACTATACCTTGCTCCATTAAGAGAAACTATGTTAAAACTGCTTTGTGTGATCTCGGAGCAGGTGTTAGTGTTATGCCTCTCTCTTTATATCGTAGACTTGACTTGAGTAAGTTGACACCTACTGAAATATCCTTGCAAATGGCTGATAAATCAACTGCTATACTTGTCGGTATTTGTGAGGATGTGCCTGTTGTAGTTGCAAATGTTACTATTGTAACGGACTTTGTTATACTTGATATTCCCGAGGACGATAGTATGTCTATTATTCTTGGAAGACCTTTTTTGAATACTGCAGGGGCTGTCATTGATTGCAACAAAGGCAATGTCACATTTCATGTCAATGGTAATGAGCATACGGTACACTTTCCGAGGAAACAACCTCAGGTTCATAGTATCAATTATATTGGAAAAACTTCAACTATCAC
Organism: Secale cereale; assembly: GCA_902687465.1. Lineage (NCBI taxonomy): Eukaryota > Viridiplantae > Streptophyta > Magnoliopsida > Poales > Poaceae > Secale > Secale cereale. The sequence continues at coordinate 950,832,445 of LR738711.1, forward strand.
TATTGGAGGTTTTGAGTTTCCTATTCCTACTATCAAGAAGGCATATGACATAAGTATTGTTGGTGACATACATATCCCCATTGAGGTAACCTAGTGTTATTCGAAAATTATCCGGTTTCATGTTACTCGGAAAGAGTTTATTAACAAGACTTGATCAACCTTGTTAATGGATTCCTTTTGATGAACATGGGATAGGTGAATCTAGATGGCACAAACCTTCTGTACCCTCTTTTACATTCTGTTAATTAGGTTAAATAAAACAAAAATAGCGTTGTCTGTCTGATTCGAGACTTATCCGTGCAATAAAAAATTATCCCGAAAATAAAAGTTCTCCAAATGCCATGAAAATGAAATATGATTTTTTCTAGAATATTTAAGAAAATTTGCACTGAACACACAGCGAGGGGAGCCAGCACGTGGCCTCAAGGGCCCAGGGCGCGCCCCCCTGCCGCGAGGGCCCCACGTGGCCCCCCTCCACTTATCCTTTCACCCATGCTCTTCTTCTTCCTCCCAAAAAAAATCCCCAACCAGCTCAAACCCGAGTTCTAGCTCATTTTGCTACCATTTTCGATCTCCTTTCTCAAAGCACCATTCACCAAACTGTTTGGCGGAGATTGTTCCTTGGCATGTGACTCCTCCATTGGTCCAATTAGTTTTTGTTCTAGTGCTTTATTTGTTGCAAATTTATGCTGCTGTGGTGACCTTATTCTTGAGCTTGCATGTCAAATTTTCTTGGTCCTAAGTAGTTCTAATGCATTATATAGCTTCTAGGCACTTATAGGAGTTGTTGCTATCATTCTTGTTGAGTTTGGTTAAATTTTATTGTGAGTTACTAAAAATTTCATAAATTTTCAAAAAAGGAAAATGTTGAAAAGACTATTGAGGGGCTCCTCTAGCAAGAGCTCAGAGGAGAAGAAGAAAGAAGAAAATAAGAATCCCAAGTATAATCTTCCTCGCATGGCGGGAGTTCGACCGTGCGAACCGCCGTGTAATAATTTCATGATGTCCGTCGGTATTTACGAAGACTTTTATTGGTTGGCGAATAATGCAGGCCTCACCGACTTCCTCAACGACCAAAAAGAACAGTATCTCTTACTCACCAATATTTTCACGCAAAGTTTTCATTTTCATTCTAGGAAAACACCACCTACGGTGGAGTTTCACTTATATAATGTGAGTAAGGAGATATCACTTTTAAATTTTTGTGAAATATGCAAAGTACCCTTTGGAGGTAGACTCGATGAACCACGTCATGACGACGTCAAAGGGTTTATTGATATGATAGCCGTAGGTGAAACTAGACAAGTTTCAGGGGCAAGAATCACTAGTATACACTTCCCTGTTCTGAGCTACTTTGCTTTATTTGCTAGTAGGTGTTTAATTGGTCACGGGAACAGTGGGAATCTCAGTGCCCCTGATATTATCAGTTTACGCCGTGCTTTGTTTCATGACACAACTTTTAGCTTGGGCGCCGTCGTTGCCAAACGATTGAGTCTGAACCGCTAAAAGGGGCCCGTCTTTGGAGGCATCTTTGCTTCTCGCCTTGCTGAATATTTTAATATACCTATTAGGCATCATGAGAAGGAAGAAAAATTGCTTGCCCCTGTTTATCTAGACTACAAGAGCATGGTAGCTCATGACTTTATTGTTAAAGACAAAAATATGCAGCTCAATTTTAAATTGAGGTTTGATGAAATATACTGTGAAATTTTTACCTTGCCTGCACCTTCTTTGTTTGATCTATCTACAGGCATATTCCTCATCACCTCAGATGCCTTCTACAAGTACCAAGGCCAGGCACAAGCTTCAGAGCCTGAGCCTGAACCACCACTTGATCCTTCCCGTCAATCTGTTTACGGGTGGGAGATGGACGAGCTCGCCAACCAGTGGCACCCAAAGGACACATCTCAGTACACTGGAGGGAGTGGCTTCGATCCGTGGCCATAAACCAACTTAGGCCAAAAGCCTAAGCTTGGGGGAGTACTGTTTCTCACCAACTTACATTCATGTTCACACTTATTCTAGTTGTCGGTGCTCACACTCTTTCACTGTACCATCCATGCTTAGTTTCAATTTCATTTTCTTAGTCTTTTTCTCGTGTGCTAGAAAAACCCAGAAAAACAAAAAAATATTAGTTGTAGCTTCTAGCTAGTTTATTTTCTTTGCTTGTGGTAGTAGTTAAAAAATGAAAACCCAAAAGATTTCTCGTTCTTCTTTTTGCTTGTTGGGAGCTTTCCCGTGTAAATAGTTTCTATTTTTTTTCTTTAGGGGTTAAGAGTAGAAGACCATGATGAAAATGCTTAGTGGCTCTCATATGCTTTGTTGTTGATTTAACCTTGAGCCATATTACCTTGTCTTCTCTCTTGTATTAAATGCCTGCAGATTCCAGCTTAGTCCAATGCACGTGCACTATTATTATTTTCCACGCCATTCGGTCGTGCGAGTGAAAGGCAATAAGGATGATATATGATGAACTAATTGAGATGAGAAAAACTGGTATGAACTCGACCTCTCTTGTTTTTGTAAATATGATTGCTTATCGTTCTTGATTTAGCTTGTTATGAATGAAACATGCTTGCAATGACAATTAGAGATCATAGCTGCTTATGCCATGCTTAATTAGCTGAGAGTTTATAATGGTCTATCTTGTGTGTCAACATGATATTAAAATGGTTGTGATGTGGTATGATGGGTGGTATCCTCCTTTGAATGATTTAAGTGACTTGACTTGGCACATGTTCACGCATGAAGTTGAAACAAATCAACATAGCCTTCACGATATTTATGTTCATGGTGATTTATATCCTACTCATGCTTGCATTCATTGTTGATTAATTTTAATGCATGTTCATGACCGTTGTTGCTCTCTAGCTGGTCGCTTCCTAGTCTCTTTCTAGCCTTCACCTGTACTAAGCGGGAATATTGCTTGTGCATCCACTTCCATAAACCCCAAAGTTATTCCATATGAGTCCACCATACCTTCCTATATGCGGTATCTACCTGCCATTCCAAGTAAATTTGTATGTGTCAAACTCTAAACCTTCAAATGAAATTCTGTTTTGTATGCTCGAACAGCTCATGTATCAACTAGGGTTGTCTATATCTTCCATGCTAGGTGGGTTATTCTCACGATGAGTGGACTCCGCTCATCATTCATGAGAAAATGGCTAGTAATCGGGATGCCCAGTTCCATGCTCAAAATCATAATAATTAAACAAAACTCCCCCAGGGTTGTTGCTGGTTTGGACGGTACTCGTTGTTTCGGGCTAGCCGTGGAGTGTGCTTGTTGGTGGTTGGGGGAGTATAAACTTTACCATTCTATTTGGGAACCGCCTATAATGTGCGTAGCATGGGAGATATCGAGATTCTTGGTTGTTATGTTGACAATGAAAGTATACCGCTCAAAATATTATTCAATCTCTATTTAAAAATCGAGCTCTGGCACCTCTACAAATCCCTGCTTCCCTCTGCGAAGGGCCTATCTATTTACTTTTATGCAGAGTCATCATCCTCTTATCAAAGAGCACCAGTAGGAGTGCACCTCTGTTGTTGCATGTATTACTATTAATTTGCATTGAGTATGATCATGACTGGATCTCTTTTACCATGAATTACAATGTCTAGTCAGTCCTTGATCTTTAAAGGTGCTCTGCATTTATGTTCTGCGGTCTCAGAAAGGGCTAGCGAGATACCATCTTGTTATATCATATCATGATTGTTTTGAGAAGTGTTGTCATCCGAGGTTTATTATTATTGCTCGCTAGTTGATTACGCCATTGATGTGAGTAGTCTTGAGACCTGAAAGTTATTGTGAATGTGGTTAGTTCATGATCTTGTTGAAAACCTGAATGCTAGCTTACAAATTTACAACAACAAGAGCAAACAGATTTTGTCAAAGTTTTTCTTTATCACTTTCAGTTTATCACCTGAATTTCTTGAGGACAAGCAAAGGTTTAAGCTTGGGGGAGTTGATACGTCTCCAACGTATCTACTTTTCCAAACCCATTTGCCCTTGTTTTGGACTCTAAATTGCATGATTTGAATAGAACTAACCCGGGCTGACGCTATTTTCAGGAGAACTGCCATGTGCAGAATAAAAAGTTCTCGGAATCGCCTGAAAATCAACGGAGAATTATTTCAGAAAATATAAAAAATATATGCAAGAAGATCTTCACTGGAGGACCCACACCATGTCCTCGAGGGTGGGGGCGCGCCCCCCTTCCCAGGGCGCGCCCCCTGCCTCAAGGGCCCCCCGATGCTCCACCGACGTACCCCTAGATCTTATATCTTCCATTTCGGGGAGAAAAAAAAAATAGGAGAAAAGGAATTATCGCGTTTCACGAGACAGAGCCGCGGCCAAGCCCTAATCTCTCTCGGGAGGGCTGATCTGGAGTCCGTTCAGGGCTCCAGAGAGTGGAGATCATCGCCATCGTCATCATCAACCTTCCTCCATCACCAATTCCATGATGCTCACCGCCGTGTGTGAGTAATTCCATCATAGGCTTGCTGGACGGTGATGGGTTGGATGGGATCTATCATGTAATCGAGTTAGTTTTGTTAGGGTTTGATCCCTAGTATCCACTATGTTCTGAGATTGATGTTGCTATGACTTTGCTATGCTTAATGCTTGTCACTAGGGCCCGAGTGCCATGATTTCAGATCTGAACCTATTATGTTTCCATGAATATATGTGTGTTCTTGATCCTATCTTGCAAGTCTATAGTCACCTACTATGTGTTATGATCCGGCAACCCCGAAGTGACAATAATCGGGACCACTCCCGGTGATGACCATAGTTTGAGGAGTTCATGTATTCACTATGTGTTAATGCTTTGGTCCGGTACTCTATTAAAAGGAGGGCTTAATATCCCTTAGTTTCCAATAGGACCCCGCTGCCACGGGAGGGTAGGACAAAAGATGTCATGCAAGTTCTTTTCCATAAGCATGTATGACTATATTCGGAATACATGCCTACATTGCATTGATGAACTGGAGCTAGTTCGGTGTCACCCTAGGTTATAACTTCTACATGATGAATTGCATCCAACGTAATTTCCCATCACCGATCCAATGCCTATGAGCTTTACCTATATTGATTGTCGCTTATTTACTTTTCCGTTGCTACTATCACAAAAACTACAAAAACACTATCGTTACTTTTATTGCTGCTACCGCCACTATCATATTACTTTGCTACTAAACTATCTTGCTGTAGATACTAAGTTTCCAGGTGTGGTTGAATTGACAACTCAGTTGCTAATACTTAAGAGTATTCTTTGGCTCCCCTTGTGTCGAATCAACAAATTTGGGTTTAATACTTTACCCTCGAATACTGTTGCGATCCCCTACACTTGTGGGTTATCATCCAGCTACCGGCATTCTCCCTCTTCATGTAAACCTTGTAAAATAAGATAGAAAAGGCATAAGTATTGTGACATAACATGTAATAATAACAGCCCATAGTGCAATAAATATCAACATAAAAGCATGATGCAAAATGGACGTATCAATAGGAAACTACTAAATTTTAGCTTCTCTTAAGAAATTAGGTTTAGCAACAAATAGGTTGTCTAGACATGCAACTAGGTGACCAATCTAAATGATGCTAGCGACAACAACACAAGCAAGCAAGAGATACAACACAAGTAAAGCTTGCACAAAGTAAAGTTAAGAAGTAACCACAAGTGATGCCGGTGGAGACGAGGATGTGTTACTGAAGTTACTTCCCTTTGAAAAGGGAAGTATGTCTCTGTTGGAGCGGTGTGGAGGCACAATGGTCCCCAAGAAGCCACTAGGGCCACCGTATTCTCCTCATGCCCTCGCACAATGCAAGATGTTGTGATTCCACTAATGGTGTCCTTGAAGGCGGCAACCGAACCTTTACAAACAAGATTTGGGCTCTCTCCACAACTCAATTGGAGGCTCCCAACATAACCATGGAGCTACACCACAATGGATTGTGGCTCCGAGAAGACCTCTTCCGTCTAGGGTTCGCAAACACCCAAGAGTAACAAGTTGATGATGATGCAGATATCGGCGAACACAAATTGTTTTGGTGGAAGAGTAGATCGGGGGAACCTCCTCCTATCCTCAAAGTATTGTGAATTTTGGGTGGTTGAGGAGGGAGATGTCAAGGTTTTGGTGGTTTGGGAATGAAGGAGCAGAGCTTGGTCAAAGGTTAGGGTTGGTAGGAGGAAGAAGGCGGTTATAAATATCCCCACGGAGCAAATGCCCGTTGAGCAGCCGCCACCCCGGGTACCCAGACAAAACGGGTCCGGGCATTCGGACAAAACATAGGAAAACAGAGAGGTCCAGGCACCCGGGGGTCAAGGACCCGAGCACCTGGAGTGGGCAGGGGAGGCGCAAGGACCGGGACCGGGCACCCGGGGGCGCAAGCCCCGGGCACCCGGAGCAGCCAAAGAGAGGGCGATGGGGCGGTTGGGAGGGGCCGGGCACACGGGGGTCCCAAACCCCGGGCACCCCCACCGGGCAGGGAGGAGGCAAGGTGGTGTGGAAGGGGTCGGGCACCCGGGAGCCCCAAACCCTGGGCACGCGCACCGGGCAGGGTGGTGGCGAGGTGGTGGCAGGTGGGGTCCGGATAGCCGGGGGGCCCAAACCCCAGGCACCCGCACCAGGCAAGGAGGAGGCGAGATGGTGGCGTGGAGGGGCCGGGCACCCGGGGGCCTGATACGTCCAAAACGTATCTATAATTTCTGCTTGCTCCATGCCTCTTTTGTGTGATATTGCTATGATATTTATGCACTTCCATACACTTTTGATCATATTTGGACTAACCTATTAACTCAGTGAACCCCAGTGCCAGTTTCTGTTTTCTGCTGTTTTTGTATTTCAGGTTTTCCCATTACTTAAATTGCCAGAAAAATTCCGAGAAAAATATATAAAAAATCAGCTCTCCAGAAGCTTCCACGCGCTAGAAGTGGGGCCAGAGGGGAGCCAGGGGCAGCCCAGGCGGCCTGCCCACGCGGCCCCCCTCCTGGCCGCACCGGGGGGGCGCCTGGGCCCCCCTCTTTGCCTCTGGTGCCCCCCTTTGGCATATATTTAGCACGCGTCCGGAAACCCTCGAGGACAGAACCCTTTTCTCCAGAAGCTATTCCGATCTCCGCCGCCATCGCGACCAAGTTTCGGGGGACCAGAATTCCTGTGCCGGCATCCTGCCGGGACGGGGAAGTGCCCCCGGATTCATCTCCATCGACGTTGCTTCCTCCCTCCATGATGCGGGAGTAGTTCCTCCTCGGGGCTGAGGTTTCTACCAGTAGCTATGTGGTTAATTCTCTCTCCCATGATGTGATCTTCGTTGTGATCATAGGCTATGTTAATCTAGGGTGATCCCATGATATTTCCCCTCCCTCTATGTATTGGATTGATGTACTCACTTGTCTTTATCTAGTATAATCTCCGAGACCAAGGTGACAGCGGTCTATTGGACATGGATTAGAAGAATATTTTCATGAGTGATTTCCTCTTTTGTGTGTGGATTGAAGATTGAGAGTCTCTTGGTGCTTGTCTTTGACTATCCTTGAGATATGTTGTGGTGATTGTGGTACTCTCTTTGGATGGCCGCGGTGACATTGGGAAATCCATAGATTGAGAACTACGAACTTTGAGGTGTGCTTTTGTAGCCCTACATAATTCTCGTCCTCTCTTGACCACAAAGGAATGACCTCTGAGTGCGTCCCCCTTGCATGTTTTATGGGAAATATCATGTGATTTGATTATGTTAATGTTGTTGGGAGTTGCCACTAGTGAAAGTATGAAGCCTAGGCCTTGTTTCCACCATTGCAATACCATTTGTGCTCACGTTTACCACTTGTTTGCTTGCTGCACTTTTTATTACAGATTTATATTACTTTGCTTTGCCTCTCCTATCATCCATATTTTACCATCTCTTCGCCGAACTAGTGCACCTATACATCTGACAAGTGTATTAGGTGTGTTGGGGACACAAGAGACTTCTTGTATCTTGATTGCAGGGTTGCTTGAAAGGGGTACGTTCAACCTCCACTTCCCTGAGTTCGATAAACCTTGGGTTACTCACTTAAGGGAAATTTGCTGCTGTCCTACAAACCTCTGCTCTTGGAGGCCCAACACTGTCTACAGGAATAGAAGCGTGTAGTAGACATCCAAGCTATTTCTGGCGCCGTTGCCGGGGACTCCACTCTTCAAGATAGTGGAGTTGCACGCTATCTTTTATTTTTGCTTTTTAGTCTTGTTAGTTTACCTTTCAGTTTTTGCTTTAGTGTCTTCTACCAAAAATCACAAAAATAGTTATCTTGCTTGTTACTGCTATGGGTTCCACCAAAAACACTAAATGGGAGGAGTACACCCCTTCTTCCATCACGCCAATCACCACTGTCGGGATCTACAAAAGTAATAAACCTTGTGATTATGTTAGTTTTAATGGAGAGTTATGCCCATGGCATGGTCTTCCATGAAAAAAGTATGAGCCTCTGTTTAAAGTTGCTCCCATACTTCCCCAAACTTGGGAAGACGTCCAAACTCTTATAATAGAGAGCAATTCAAACAAAGAAGATGACACTACAATTCTGCTCAATAATGATAAAATTGATTTTGATAATTGTAGTCTCTCAGAAGTTGTCACCTTTTTACAAAGAATGGCTAAAGATCCCCAAACTAGCACACTTAATCTTGCCTTCACGGAGCATATCACTAATGCTCTCACCAAAGCTAGGGAGGAGAAGCTTAGGGTAGAAGCCTCCATACCTAGAAAGCTAGAAGATGGTTGGGATCCTATGATTAAAATTAAATTGAATAACTTCTCTTGCTATGCTTTATGTGATGTTGGAGCTAGTACCTCCGTTATGCCCAAAAGAATATATGATATGCTTAAATTGAAACCTTTTGATTCTTGTTCTTTTGGTGTTCGTCTTGTTGATTCTTCCATAAAGAAACCTTTGGGGAGGATCGACGATGTTCTTATCATTGTCAATGACAATTATGTTCCCGTTTATTTTACTATTATGGATATTGAATGTGAACCTTCTTGTCCAATTATTTTGGGATGTCCTTTTCTTCGCACCGTTGGTGCTATCATTGACATGAAAGAGGGGAATATAAAATTCCAATTTCCTCTCAAGAAAGGGATGGAACACTTCCCTAGAAATAAGATTAAGTTACCTTTTGAGTCCGTTATACGGGCTAGCTATTCTTTTACTCTTGATAAAACTTGATCCTCTCTTTTTGCACTATGCCTAGCTTAAAGGCATAAAAGAAAGCGCTTTTGGGAGGCAGCCCACAATGAATAAAGTTTTATTTTGCTTTTGTTGTGTCTTGATGGTTGTTACTACAGTAGCATCATCATTGTATCTTTTCTTTTCAGCTTTGTGCCAAGTTTAGCCTCTGATTGCAAGAAAGTTCAAAAGTTGTGACGTGCTGTCCAGGAAACAGATTCTGTCCTTGGACAGAAAAATTCGTATAAAATCACCAGATTATCTTTTTGGTCTGAATTTTTTCGACAGCGTGCTCTATACAATTGGCTTTCGGGCATCTGTTCTGAGTTTTTTTATTTGAGTTGCAGAAGTGCCCCGAAAAAATTATTTACTACCTGCTGGTCTGTTTTTCACAGATTCTGTCCTGTTTTGCCTTTTCTTCGTTTTGCAAACCTTGAGCTTGCTTTTTCTTTGCAAAAACCTTTTGGCAATCTTGAGAAACAGTAGATCTTCAAGTTTATCCTTATTTCCAGTAGGGAAAAATTATTTTATTATGGGTAATAACCTCGCTAATCAGATTATGATGAGTTATGTATGAAGGGAGTTTTCAAGTGTGCGAGGGAAGATGATAAAAAGATTCAGGAGGGTCAAACGCTCAAGCTTGGGGATGCCCCCGTGCACCCCCAAGAAATATTCAAGAAGACTCAAGCGTCTAAGCTTGGGGATGCCCCCGTGCATCCCCTTCTCCATCAACTATTATCAGTTCGTCTTTCGTTCCACTATATTTTAATCACTTCATGCGTTATGTGCTATGCTTGGAGCGTCTTGCTTTTAGTTTCCTTTTTAGTTTTCTTTAGCTTTGCTTGCTGTTCATAAAGAGTTAGAACCCAGCTTTCTTTGTGTGGGAGAGAAACACGCTCCACTTCAACCTAGAACACAACATAGGATTTTCATGCTTATCTTTGTTGTGTGTGTTCTTTGTCTTTCTATAGCTACTGTCATGCTTAGCTCTTAGTTTTCATACTTTTCTTTTTAAAGAGCTTTTGTTTAGTTGGTTGCTGAACTCTCTTGAGTTTTCATGTTTATCTTGTTGAGAGAGTTTGTCTGTTGCACTGAGTTGTGTGTCTTAAACTTAAAGTAGGTAATTGAGGTTGCTATTTAATTTTAGTAGTAACTTGCAATAGTTTTGAGGTATTGCCATGAGTGATGTCTGAACTTTTGGTGTCAAGAGCTTTAGCCTATTAGTGATAGATGTCGTATTTTGGGCGATCCGTGTCTATTTTCGAAAACCTACAAAATAGTTGAGAACTTTAGCTACTAAATGGATCACTAATCTTTGGAGGGATCGAATATTAGAGTACCCTCACGTATCATGAGTCGAGGATGCGCAAGGATAACCAAATCCCCATACACTCCTCCTCGGGGTACTTGTCTCTTTGTGAACCTCCTAATTAGATTGAGAGTTACCGATAATAAGTGCATGAGTTCTTCGGACTAATGTGAGTATTCGAAAGTTGACACTTCCACCTATCCATATTTTTCTAGCCTCTTCGGTACCGTGCATTGCCCTTTCTCACCTCGAGAGTTGGCGCATACTTCGCCGGTGCATCCAAATACTTGGCACGATACGCTCTGTCATCATAAGCCTCATTATATCCTTCCTCAAAACAGCCACCATACCTACCTATTAAGGCATTTCCATAGCCTTTCTGAGATACATTGCCATGCAACATCCATCCTCTCATGACTTGATCTTCATGTCATACATGCTTTTTGCTTGATCGATGAGCCGCATGCTAGTTGGGCCTTGCCCTAATCATTGCTACATGACGCGCTAGTATCATTGCATATCCTGCTACACTGGCAGAGGCATACATTTGCATACATCATGATAGTTTCATTTTCTTTATGTTGAGTACTTTTGTAAAGTGTGAAAGATCTTCTATACTTCTTGTAATACATAGAGTGTTGCCCCTAAAGTGAAGAAAAGATCCCAAAGAGGACAAATCAAAAGATCCCAAAGAGGACAAAATCAAAAGATCCCAAAGAGGACAAATGAGAGATAAATAGAAAGGGCCATTGAGGCCAAAAAAATAAAAATAATAAAAAAGAGAAAAAGAAATAAAAAGAGAGAAGGGGGCACACTACTATTTCTTTTGAGAGATCCACACTCGTACTCCATCTTATATCTTGTACTCCATAGAGATTATCATTTATGCATATAGCTATGTGGGGACCTTTACACTATAGAACTTGGCTTGTATATTCCAATGATGAGCCTCCTCAAAAGAGCTCTAGGTCTTCTTGAGCAAGCAAGTTGGATGCACCCCCACTAGTTCCATTGGAGAGCTTACCTTAGCTCATATGTGCATCCGTTGCATGGCAATCCCTGCTCCTCGCATCATATCTATCATTTGGCTTTCTCTCGCCGATGATTGTCCTCATTGATGTGAGCCTTTCACACCCTTTTTTGTCTTCCCCCTCTATCATTTCTCTCTTTGCCATCCTAAGTGTCGACTTTCTTTCTTACGCTCATCTATTGCATGAGTGCTCAAAATATCGAAAGGGAGTGGATCATTTTGACTTGTACCTGGCTGACGGTCTGGGGATGAGTCAAGATAAGATTCCAAAGAAGACCAAGTGTGAAACTTTAGTAGATTAAGTTCTCAACAATACAAAAACTATGTTTTACTCTCTCATATATCCATATCCCCTTTCTTGCACGCAAACACCATTTGGAGACATTCGAGTCACGGACAGCGAGAGCTCTTGCACCTTTATATTCTTATGTTACTTGTTACAATGCTAATATAGACTCTTGTTTGTTATGACTTGAATTGGATTACATGCCTTGATTGCTTTACTTAAAAGTTCTTATATGGTCGATAGCATGTCACCATAGAAATTATGCTTGTTATCATTTACCTACTCGAGGACGAGCAGGAATTAAGCTTGGGGATGTTGATACGTCCAAAACGTATCTATAATTTCTGCTTGCTCCATGCCTCTTTTGTTTGATATTGCTATGATATTTATGCACTTCCATACACTTTTGATCATATTTGGACTAACTTATTAACTCAGTGCACCCAAGTGCCAGTTTCTGTTTTCTGCTGTTTTTGTATTTCAGGTTTTCCCATTACTTAAATTGCCAGAACAATTCCGGGAAAAATATATAAAAAATCAGCGCTCCAGAAGCTTCCACGCGCCAGAAGTGGGGCCAGAGGGGAGCCAGGGGCAGCCCAGGCAGCCTGCCCACGCGGCCCCCCTCCTGGCCGCGCCGGGGGGGCGCCTGGGCCCCCCTCTCCGCCTCTGGTGCCCCCTTTGGCATATATTTAGCACGCGTCCCGAAACCCTCGAGGACAGAACCCTTTTCTCCAGAAGCTTTTCCGATCTCCGCCGCCATCGCCACCAAGTTTCGGGGGACCAGAATTCCTGTGCCGGCATCCTGCCGAGACGGGGAAGTGCCCCCGGATTCATCTCCATCGACGTTGCTTCCTCCCTCCATGATGCGGGAGTAGTTCCTCCTCGGGGCTGAGGTTTCTACCAGTAGCTATGTGGTCAATTCTCTCTCCCATGATGTGATCTTCGTTGTGATCATAGGCTATGTTAATCTAGGGTGATCCCATGATATTTCCCCTCCCTCTATGTATTGGATTGATGTACTCACTTGTCTTTATCTAGTATAATCTCCGAGACCAAGGTGACAGCGGTCTATTGGACATGGATTAGAAGAATATTTTCATGAGTGATTTCCTCTTTTGTGTGTGGATTGAAGATTGAGAGTCTCTTGGTGCTTGTCTTTGACTATCCTTGAGATATGTTGTGGTGATTGTGGTACTCTCTTTGGATGGCCGCGGTGACATCGGGAAATCCATAGATGAGAACTATGAACTTTGAGGTGTGCTTTTGTAGCCCTACATAATTCTCGTCCTGTCTTGACCACAAAGGAATGACCTCCGAGTGCGTCCCCCTTGCATGTTTTATGGGAAATATCATGTGATTCGATTATGTTAATGTTGTTGGGAGTTGCCACTAGTGAAAGTATGAAGCCTAGGCCTTGTTGCCACCATTGCAATACCATTTGTGCTCACGTTTACCACTTGTTTGCTTGCTGCACTTTTTATTACAGATTTATATTACTTTGCTTTCTGATACGTCCAAAACGTATCTATAATTTCTGCTTGCTCCATGCCACTTTTGGGTGATATTGCTATGATATTCATACACTTCCATACACTTTTGATCATATTTGGACTAACTTACTAATCCAGTGCACCCCAGTGTCAGTTTCTGTTTTCGGCTGTTTTTGTATTTCAGGTTTTCACGTTACGAGAACTGCCCAGAAAAATCTAGAAAAATTATATAAAAAATCAGCGTTTCGGAAACAACATTGCGTCCGAAGGACAGCCGGGGGGG
>LR738711.1:950864832-950887265 GCA_902687465.1 Secale cereale
CGGAGAGGGAGGAGGAGGAGGGGGCCGCCGGCAGAGAGGGAGGAGAGAGGAGGGCTGTGGGAGGAGGGAGAGAGGAGGGCGGCGAGAGGAGGAGGAGGGAGGGAGGCAGATACCTTGGGGGCGACGGCGGCCGGGCGACAATGGCGACGGCAGGCGATGTGCGGCGACGGCTGCGAGTGAGAGTGTGTGAGGGAGAGTGAGGGACGAGCGTGGCCGGGTATGGATAAGCTACACCTAGTAGTAGTGCTGGAACGCAAAACGCGCTACTGCTAATGTACATAGCAGTAGCGCTCCTCTGAAATAAGCGCTATTGCTATGTACATTAGCAGTAGTGTTTTTGTGGAACCAGCGCTACTACTGTGGCTAAAAAGTATCAAATTTAAAAATGCGTTGATCATCATTGATCTTTTTGTGTAGAATTTAAATTGTCAATAGGAGTCCTATCCGGTTTAGGAACCAGCGAGGAGTCCTATTGCAGTCAAAAATCCTACACATAGAATTCAATGAAGACCAATTGGTTGTGATAGTTTGGGAATCACCATATTTAAGGTGGTAAAAATTCTGTTCGCGGAGCGAGGTGGGACTAAACTTTGGTCATATGTAAGAGGGGGCTGAATTTAGCAGTAGCGCTGGTCGTAGGAGCGTGTTTTATAACTACATTCGCTACTAGTAAGAGCATAGTAGTAGCGCTTTCTACGGCCAAACTCTATTGATAAGTAGTAGCAGCAGTTCCTTTTGAAAAGCGCTACTAGTAAGCTTCTGTGTACGTATAAGGTTTTCCCTAATAGTGCTTGTTACCATCGTGTCCGATCGTCTAGCTCGGCGTCCCCTACCCGAGATCTGTCGGATTTAGCTCCGTCATTGGTAACCTATAGAGGTCCTGCTAGCCTGCTAGGTGATCGCCACAACGCGGTGGAAGTTCATATCGCTTCTAGTGCGATCTACGCGCTGGAAATGGATTTTCGTCTTCGGCATCGCCGACTCGACTCGTCATCTCAACCAAGTTGAGGACTACGCCTGAGATCGAATCATCAAGATCGGACGGGCGTCTTCATCACCATCAACTTCGATCACAATTGAGATCATGGAAAAATTCATCCATGGAGCTTGGGGGCTCAACATCAACATTGCCCTCACGCGACCGTGCAGAATTATATGGACATCAGAATTGTTTTCGTAGGCGCTGTTTCCTCGAGCATCTTTTCGACGACCCCTTTAGTGGCATTGTGCGGAACTGAGTCCACAGCAACCCTACAAAATTTCATCACAATCTTATGGTGGCATCTCCGGTAATATCCGAAGTACCAAGACCGTGTCGGATCAGGACAGAAATCCACATGAGTACAAACAACGGCCCAAATAACACATTCCCATAACAGCCACGCCAGGTCCACATCGAGCAGAGACCTCGTGGCCTCCTTCCCGTACAGCACTGCCCCGACCCCGACTCCCAGCCGCCAGGCCTCACCGTTCCTCGCGCCTCGCGGCCTCGCCGTCGGAAGCTCCCTCCTCTCCTGGGGCGCTAGTCACTTCTGTCCCCTGCTCTGCTTGCGCAGCCCTGCCACCGGCCGGCCGCACGGCGCCCCTGCCCCTGCCCCCATGCAAATCCGGCGGCAGCCTGACCTGCTTGGTCACATAGGCTGGCCCGGGGGCTTTGCCTCACCACGACGCTTGCTCCTAGTCACACCGATGACTAGTAGTGATGCATTCTGTTGCTACGTCCATCGCCTGAACAAATCTGATGTTATTTCTCCTCCTCCCTCCGTCAGGAAATACTTGTCAGCAAAATAAATACAAAGGGTTGTATCTAGATATATTTTCGTTCTAGATACATTTATTTTTGTCCACTTTGATGACAAGTATTGTCGGACGGAGGGAATATTATTTTTGTACTATATATAGGTTATTTGTGCCAACATGTCTTGTGTACGCAGATGTTCTCTGCTACCGGTTTGCAATCCAATTTCCGTTATTGCCACCGTCCCAGGGTGATCCGAGCCGTGCCAGCATGGCTACCTACGCGATGGTCTGGTCAGTTCCTGTCCGCGGTGTGACGGACATCGCATTCGCGATCCAACCTGCCCTGCAAAGTTGGACTTCCTCACACCATCACCTCGTCAAGGCGCTGAGAGCATACAACCGGATTGAACAAATTTAATCCCTCAAACCCCCACGGACATCCCGGTCAGCATCCAGACGTGTCGGCTTTGACTCCTTATTTTCCCGTTCACACAGTCATGTCCTTATTTTTTTTATATGTTCGGTCACATACACGTGATTGGTGGGGAAGAAGAGAGAGAACAAGAAAAAAATCAAGAAAGAAAAAAGATGCTCTATGGCGGGCCCAATCCTATGTGACGGACATAGAACCATTGACCGGGCACGCCCGGGCATTCCTCATACACATTACATATATGAGATAAATATGATGGCTGCCACACAGGCCGGACATTTAAGGAGGCTTTGAGGGGTCCGGTTGGGTCAATTTTTTGCTATTTTTTTACTCCTCTCTCTTGTCGAGTGAGTGATCCCCACGCCCATCCTGTCAGTTTGAGGAGTCTGGCCGTAGATGCTCTGACGCCGTCGTTCCATGAATTCCGACCGGCGTCGACATCTCCGCACCGCCACTCAGTCGATCTAATTTTGCCACCTAGGTCATATCCCTCAGATTATTTATTTTTACATAAATTAATTATGCAAAAGAAATAGTATTATTATTTCTGACTTGCACTACTTTATGCATGCAGGTAATCGACTTCTGCCCAAGTCTGGCCGCACCTCTGCTCACCAGTTTCAAGACCGCCGATGACAGATGAAGAGTTGTTCAAATGAGCAAAGGTGCGGCCAGACTTGAAGACTGGTTCGGGGACTACTGATGTGTCCCGACTATGGGGGCTCTCACCATGCTGACTGTCGGCCTGGTGGGCCGGGCTAAGGACCCCTAGGTCGGTTCCATATTGGGCCACTTTGGCGGCCCAAGGCGATCTATAAGAAGCCTTGACATAAAAGGTAAGGACTCCGTATTCGTGGAGGACTCCTCTCCATAATCGTAGCCGAGTAGGACTCCTGTAATCCTAATTGCTCCTCGATGGACACAATCGGCGTGCTCTCCAATAGGTGCTCTCGTTTAATATGATATGAGATTGACCTAAAAATCTTAGGTTTCATTTGAAACTCAACCCTAGACCAACTCTCATGCCCTTTCTGCTTTAGTGGTTATTGTTATTGTATTTATTTTGTTTCTTATTGGATATACTAGTGATGGATCCTAGGAGGGATATGCAACAGAAACAACTAAAGTATAAAGGGTTATAACCGCATGGTTTGGTGCACTTATTTAAGTACAACTATGGTGGGGCTCGAGCCATGCAACAATCAGGCAATTTATCTAAAACTTTTGCTTGATGAATACGCAAACTACCATCTTAAAAAGAAAATTCATCCTAAGGAACATGACTCTAATCAAGGGTAACATAAAGTTTTATGGGGACTCGAATCAGGTCAAAAACACTCTCAAACCATATATAATTGCAGCTTGGATGAACTAGCAACACATTCAACATCATGTGGATCATGGCTCAAACACAAAAAGCCAATAGCTCAAACACATATACAATTGCATCTAGTAAGAACCAACAGGTAGTAAGAACCACCACATCATGATAGTGTCACATACCTCTCTTGCTTCGTCAATGGCCGACAAACCGAAAGGCACCCAACCAATCGCAAGTGTCCTACAAGCAAAAACAACAACATATGGTGAACAGACTATAAACGAAAATTAAAGGAAGAGGAGGAATAGCAAAGCAAGAATATAAGGAATCACATGCACCGAGCTTTTTCTATGTGGCACACTGAAAGAGTAGATAAATTTATACATTTCTAATAAACATAACTATTATTTTGTTCCAAGCATCTAAAAAACCGCAATATTGCTAGAAATATTGATGAAATCTCATAGTACAATTCATGTTGATTTGTGTAACTAAAAAGAATTAAAGAACCCACAACCAACCTCCTGATAATAAAAATAGCACCCTACCTAGTGGACGACATAGCTAGACTGCCAAAACTGGAAAACAT
This sequence comes from Secale cereale, assembly GCA_902687465.1. Classification (NCBI taxonomy): domain Eukaryota; kingdom Viridiplantae; phylum Streptophyta; class Magnoliopsida; order Poales; family Poaceae; genus Secale; species Secale cereale. The sequence goes on from LR738711.1 coordinate 950,868,916, forward strand.
GAGAAGACATTCCGAATACGCTACATGTTACCATATAAACTGCAACCATGTATCAGAACCATGACAACTACAGGTCACCCAAGTTACATTTCCTAATTTATGTCATAAGGAGAAGAATAAAAGAGTGTATAAGAAATGGTTTGTACATGATTATGTGAATGAACTTCCTGAAGGGAATAGTTAGCTAAAACTTCCACATTTTTAGTGTACCAAATGCATAACCTATGCGCCAGACCACAGACCACGGTGTATTGACATTAACAATAGAGATCATGGTAAAGTCTAAAAAAATCAGCAAGCAAACATTGTTCACAGATCCAGAAATATGTTTATGCACATAGGTGATTGATATTGGTGGCAATGCTATGATAGGAGGAGGTGGTGCTGACAGTCCTAGATCTGGACCCTAAAAAAAAGACATTCCTAGATCTGGACCAACAATTCAAGTTCAAGTTCATCGGCGCAAGGATGGTGAAGGCATGAAGTGAAGAAAAATATATGAGGTTGAAGAGGGGAGAGGGAAGAGGGGAGAGGGCTAACCAAGTGGAGGAGGCAAAAGTCACGGTCGTCGAAGGGGGGCAAAGCTTCGATGCGGAGGGGTTATCCGGGGAAGGAAGATGGCGACAACCGCGGCCTGTCGCCTCCTCTAGAGGGGCGGAGCGTGGATCCTGAGAACTGGAAGGAGGGGGTCAGGGGCGTCGCTTTGGTCGTCGGCGGAGGGGGTCGGGCGCGCTTCTTCCGTCGCCGATAGAGGAGATCGGCGGCGGAGGAGGCGGGGTGCTGGATCTAGATTGGCGACGCTTGTCGCACTCCTCTCTCTTGAGTCTGGCTTTTCTCCCCGACCTATGTGGTCCCGGCTTCTTTCCCTATGAAAACGGCGTGGGTCGGGGCAGGGTTCCCCCAGATCTGGCCCAACCAAATGTCTCGGGCCAGTCTCCCTAGGCCAACCCAACTCGTGGTTCTTCGACCCGGGGGGAAATAGCGGGGATCCCCTCGGGATCCTCCCTTGCAACCAAACAAAGCCCAAAAGAGCAATAAAGCCTTGAGATATGCAATAACCACACATGGCGAGGGCTATAATTGCAAGTTATCCATGAACAAGTACAAGGGCATGATTGTGAATTAGAGAAGGAAAAATAGCATACGGTGGCTCCTATAACGAAGGGGCAGAATGGTAATCTTCGTTTCCCGCAACAGTACAATGGAATCGATCGATGATCCGCAGCCTCTCCCCCCTCCCTGCCCCCGTGTTCTATAACTGCACGGAATCGCGCTCCACCGCCGGCCGGACACCTCGCGCCGCCGCCGCCGCCTGAGTGCGATCCTTGGACGCCGAGGCCGGCGCCGCCGCCGCCCAGCAGCTTCAGGTACGCGCCCCTCCCTCTCGTCTCCCCCGCTCTCACCATTTCTCTCCGCATTGCTCGTTGGCGCTGATTGGACCCGACGCGGACCGGGAGGAGCCCTAAATCAGGGCGCGCTCCCGGTTTCTCCTGCGCCTGGAATGGTTCCGGGGGTCTGATGCGGAGGTCTGGCGTGGGATCGCGGCTCCTACGGGAGATCTTATGCCTTGGTTCATCCGTCCATCCATCCATTTCGATTTAGTTTTTCCCGGGGTTCGCTGCAGCTAGCGTTTTGTTCTTCGTTTTAATCTTTCTCGACTAGATTTGGGTTTATCATTTTGTTTTTGCTCTGAATGAAATGGTATGGGTTAGTGTTCGCCACCTTTTGCAGAAGCAAATTATTTTGGGTAAGACTTGAAGACTGGTTCGGGGACTACTGATGTGTCCCGACTAGGGGGGCTCTCACCATGCTGACTGTCGGCCTGGTGGGCCGGGCTAAGGACCCCTAGGTCGGTTCCATATTGCGGCACTTTGGCGGCCCAAGGTGATCTATAAGAAGCCTTGACATAAAAGGTAAGGACTCCGTATTCTTGGAGGACTCCTCTCCATAGTCGTAGCCGAGTAGGACTCCTGTAATCCTAATTGCTCCTCGATGGACACAGTCGGCGTGCTCTCCAATAGGTGCTCTCGTTTAATATGATATGAGATTGACCTAAAAATCTCATGTTTCATTTGAAACTCAACCCTAGACCAACTCTCATGCCCTTTCTGCTTTAGTGGTTATTGTTATTGTATTTATTTTGTTTCTTATTGGATATACTAGTGATGGATCCTAGGAGGGATATGCAACAGAAACAACTAAAGTAGAAAGGGTTATAACCGCATGGTTTGGTGCACTTACTTAAGTACAACTATGGTGGGGCTCGAGCCATGCAACACTCAGGCAATTTATCTAAAACTTTTGCTTGATGAATACGCAAACTACCATCTTAAAAAGAAAATTCATCCTAAGGAACATGACTCTAATCAAGGGTAACATAAAGTTTTATGGGGACTCGAATCAGGTCAAAAACACTCTCAAACCATATATAATTGCAGCTTGGATGAACTAGCAACACATTCAACATCATGTGGATCATGGCTCAAACACAAAAGGCCAATAGCTCAAACACATATACAATTGCATCTAGTAAGAACCAACAGGTAGTAAGAACCACCACATCATGATAGTGTCACATACCTCTCTTGCTTCGTCAATGGCCGACAAACCGAAAGGCACCCAACCAATCGCAAGTGTCCTACAAGCAAAAAACAACAACATATGGTGAATAGACTATAAACAAAAATTAAAGGAAGAGGAGGAATAGCAAAGCAAGAATATAAGGAATCACATGCACCGAGCTTTTTCTATGTGGCATACTGAAAGAGTAGATAAATTTATACATTTCTAATAAACATAACTATTATTTTGTTCCAAGCTTCTAAAAAACCGCAATATTGCTAGAAATATTGATGAAATCTCATAGTACAATTCATGTTGATTTGTGTAACTAAAAATAATTAAAGAACCCATAACCAACCTCCTGATAATAAAAATAGCACCCTACCTAGTGGACGACATAGCTAGACTGCCAAAACTGGAAAACATGAGAAGACATTCCGAATACGCTACATGTTACCATATAAACTGTAACCATGTATCAGAACCATGACAACTACAGGTCACCCAAGTTACATTTCCTAATTTATGTCATAAGGAGAAGAATAAAAGAGTGTATAAGAAATGGTTTGTACATGATTATGTGAATGAACTTCCTGAAGGGAATAGTTAGCTAAAACTTCCACATTTTTAGTGTACCAAATGCATAACCTATGCGCCAGACCACAGACCACGGTGTATTGACATTAACAATAGAGATCATGGTAAAGTCTAAAAAAATCAGCAAGCAAACATTGTTCACAGATCAAGAAATATGTTTATGCACATAGGTGATTGATATTGGTGGGAATGCTATGATAGGAGGAGGTGGTGCTGACATTCCTAGATCTGGACCCTAAAAAAAAGACATTCCTAGATCTGGACCAACAAGTTCAAGTTCAAGTTCATCGGCGCAAGGATGGTGAAGGCATGAAGTGAAGAAAAATATATGAGGTTGAAGAGGGGAGAGGGAAGAGGGGAGAGGGCTAACCAAGTGGAGGAGGCAAAAGTCACGGTCGTCGAAGGGGGGCAAAGCTTCGATGCGGAGGGGTTATCCGGGGAAGGAAGATGGCGACAACCGCGGCCTGTCGCCTCCGCTAGAGGGGCGGAGCGTGGATCCTGAGAACTGGAAGGAGGGGGTCAGGGGCGTCGCTTTGGTCGTCGGCGGAGGGGGTCGGGCGCGCCGCTTCCGTCGCCGATAGAGGAGATCGGCGGCGGAGGAGGCGGGGTGCTGGATCTAGATTGGCGACGCTTGTCGCACTCCTCTCTCTTGAGTCTGGCTTTTCTCCCCGACCTATGTGGTCCCGGCTTCTTTCCCTATGAAAACGGCGTGGGTCGGGGCAGGGTTCCCCCAGATCTGGCCCAACCAAATGTCTCGGGCCAGTCTCCCTAGGCCAACCCAACTCGTGGTTCTTCGACCCGGGGGGAAATAGCGGGGATCCCCTCGGGATCCTCCCTTGCAACCAAACAAAGCCCAAAAGAGCAATAAAGCCTTGAGATATGCAATAACCACACATGGCGAGGGCTATAATTGCAAGTTATCCATGAACAAGTACAAGGGCATGATTGCGAATTAGAGAAGGAAAAATAGCATACGGTGGCTCCTATAACGAAGGGGCAGAATGGTAATCTTCGTTTCCCGCAACAGTACAATGGAATCGATCGATGATCCGCAGCCTCTCCCCCCTCCCTGCCCCCGTGTTCTATAACTGCACGGAATCGCGCTCCACCGCCGGCCGGACACCTCACGCCGCCGCCGCCTGAGTGCGATCCTTGGACGCCGAGGCCGGCGCCGCCGCCGCCCAGCAGCTTCCGGTACACGCCCCTCCCTCTCGTCTCCCCCGCTCTCACCATTTCTCTCCGCATTGCTCGTTGGCGCTGATTGGACCCGACGCGGACCGGGAGGAGCCCTAAATCAGGGCGCGCTCCCGGTTTCTCCTGCGCCTGGAATGGTTCCGAGGGTCTGATGCGGAGGTCTGGCGTGGGATCGCGGCTCCTACGGGAGATCTTATGCCTTGGTTCATCCGTCCATCCATCCATTTCGATTTAATTTTTCCCGGGGTTCGCTGCAGCTAGCGTTTTGTTCTTCGTTTTAATCTTTCTCGACTAGATTTGGGTTTGTCATTTTGTTTTTGCTCTGAATGAAATGGTATGGGTTAGTGTTCGCCACCTTTTGCAGAAGCAAATTATTTTGGGTAAGACTTGAAGACTGGTTCGGGGACTACTGATGTGTCCCGACTAGGGGGGCTCTCACCATGCTGACTGTCGGCCTGGTGGGCCGGGCTAAGGACCCCTAGGTCGGTTCCATATTGGGGCACTTTGGCGGCCCAAGGTGATCTATAAGAAGCCTTGACATAAAAGGTAAGGACTCCGTATTCTTGGAGGACTCCTCTCCATAGTCGTAGCCGAGTAGGACTCCTGTAATCCTAATTGCTCCTCGATGGACACAGTCGGCGTGCTCTCCAATAGGTGCTCTCGTTTAATATGATATGAGATTGACCTAAAAATCTCATGTTTCATTTGAAACTCAACCCTAGACCAACTCTCATGCCCTTTCTGCTTTAGTGGTTATTGTTATTGTATTTATTTTGTTTCTTATTGGATATACTAGTGATGGATCCTAGGAGGGATATGCAACAGAAACAACTAAAGTAGAAAGGGTTATAACCGCATGGTTTGGTGCACTTATTTAAGTACAACTATGGTGGGGCTCGAGCCATGCAACACTCAGGCAATTTATCTAAAACTTTTGCTTGATGAATACGCAAACTACCATCTTAAAAAGAAAATTCATCCTAAGGAACATGACTCTAATCAAGGGTAACATAAAGTTTTATGGGGACTCGAATCAGGTCAAAAACACTCTCAAACCATATATAATTGCAGCTTGGATGAACTAGCAACACATTCAACATCATGTGGATCATGGCTCAAACACAAAAGGCCAATAGCTCAAACACATATACAATTGCATCTAGTAAGAACCAACAGGTAGTAAGAACCACCACATCATGATAGTGTCACATACCTCTCTTGCTTCGTCAATTTCCGACAAACCGAAAGGCACCCAACCAATCGCAAGTGTCCTACAAGCAAAAAACAACAACATATGGTGAATAGACTATAAACAAAAATTAAAGGAAGAGGAGGAATAGCAAAGCAAGAATATAAGGAATCACATGCACCGAGCTTTTTCTATGTGGCATACTGAAAGAGTAGATAAATTTATACATTTCTAATAAACATAACTATTATTTTGTTCCAAGCTTCTAAAAAACCGCAATATTGCTAGAAATATTGATGAAATCTCATAGTACAATTCATGTTGATTTGTGTAACTAAAAATAATTAAAGAACCCATAACCAACCTCCTGATAATAAAAATAGCACCCTACCTAGTGGACGACATAGCTAGACTGCCAAAACTGGAAAACATGAGAAGACATTCCGAATACGCTACATGTTACCATATAAACTGCAACCATGTATCAGAACCATGACAACTACAGGTCACCCAAGTTATATTTCCTAATTTATGTCATAAGGAGAAGAATAAAAGAGTGTATAAGAAATGGTTTGTACATGATTACGTGAATGAACTTCCTGAAGGGAATAGTTAGCTAAAACTTCCACATTTTTAGTGTACCAAATGCATAACCTATGCGCCAGACCACAGACCACAGTGTATTGACTAACATTAACAATAGAGATCATGGGAAAGTCTAAAAATATCAGCAAGAAAACATTGTTCACAGATCCAGAAATATGTTTATGCTCATAGGTGATTGATATTGGTGGGAATGCTATGATAGGAGGAGGTGGTGCTGACATTCCTAGATCTGGACCCTAAAAAAAGACATTCCTAGATCTGGACCAACAAGTTCAAGTTCAAGTTCATCGGCGCAAGGATGGTGAAGGCATGAAGTGAAGAAAAATATATGAGGTTGAAGAGGGGAGAGGGCTAACCAAGTGGAGGAGGCAAAATTCGCGGTCGCCGAAGGGTGGCAAAGCTTCGATGCGGAGGGGTTATCCGGGGAAGGAAGATGGCGACAACCGCGGCCTGTCGCCTCCGCTAGAGGGGCGGAGCGTGGATCCTGAGAACTGGAAGGAGGGGGTCAGGGGCGTCGCTTTGGTCGTCGGCGGAGGGGCCGGGTCGGGCGCGCCGCTTCCGTCGCCGATAGAGGAGATCGGCGGCGGAGGACGCGGGGTGCTGGATCTAGATTGGCGACGCTTGTCGCACTCCTCTCTCTTGAGTCTGGCTTTTCTCCCCGACCTATGTGGTCCCGGCTTCTTTCCCTATGAAAACGGCGTGGGTCGGGGCAGGGTTCCCCCAGATCTGGCCCACCAAATGTCTCGGGCCAGTCTCCCTAGGCCAACCCAACTCGTGGTTCTTCGACCCGGGGAAAATAGCGGGGATCCCCTCGGGATCCTCCCTTGCAACCAAACAAAGCCCAAAAGAGCAATAAAGCCTTGAGATATGCAATAACCACACAAAGCAAGGGCTATAATTGCAAGTTTTCCATGAACAAGTACAAGGGCATGATTGCGAATCAGAGAAGGAAAAATAGCATACGGTGGCTCCTATAACGAAGGGGCAGAATGGTAATCTTCGTTTCCCGCAACAGTACAATGGAATCGATCGATGATCCGCAGCCTCTCCCCCCTCCCTGCCCCCGTGTTCTATAACTGCACGAAATCGCGCTCCACCGCCGGCCGGACACCTCGCGCCGCCGCCGCCGCCGCCGCCTGAGTGCGATCCATGGACGCCGAGGCCGGCGCCGCCGCCGCCGCCCAGCAGCTTCCGGTACGCGCCCCTCTCTCTCGTCTCCCCCGCTCTCACCATTTCTCTACGCATTGCTCGTTGGCGCCGATTGGACCCGACGCGGACCGGGAGGAGCCCTAAATCAGGGCGCGCTCCCGGTTTCTCCTGCGCCTGGAATGGTTCCGGGGGTCTGATGCGGAGGTCTGGCGTGGGATCGCGGGATCTTATGCCTTGGTTCATCCGTCCATCCATCCATCCATTTCGATTTAATTTTTCCCGGGGTTCGATCGGAATGGGTTCGCTGCAGCTAGCGTTTTGTTCTTTGTTTTAATCTTTCTCGACTAGATTTGGGTTTGTCATTTTGTTTTTGCTCTGAATGAAATGGTATGGGGTTAGTGTTCGCCACCTTTTGCAGAAGCAAATTATTTTGGGTAAGATTTGGTTCTCCAAGTGAAGATTTGGGTAAGATTTGGTTCTCCAAGTGTCCCAGCAAGCGTATGGCACCTCCTGTACCACGGCGCTGCTGGCCTTGTACCTCCTGAGGGAGACGTGGCGCGTACACGGACACCGAGGCTTTGGAATTCGCCCGATCGTCCGTCTTATCCTTGGATTTGGTGGCGCCGTGAGTTTCCTCGTCGGCGACCACCCTTCCGCCGGCGTCTCCTCCACCAACCGTTGGTTGTGGTGGCGGTGGAATCGACGCAGACGGGCCTCCGATCTCCGAAGCCTTCTTCTTCGGAGGCATGTCGTTGTAGCTGATGAAGCTAATGAAGTTGGAGAGGTTGATGAAGAATGCGCCCGCGTGAGCACCGGATCAGGTTCGTACAACCTCGACGCCCCCTACCTGGCGCGCCAAAGATGTCGGGGGAAACTGTCCTCCCACAAGAACCTATGGGACCGGAGCCCCTTCTACGTTGCGGTAAGGGAGCGGAGGGAGCACGAAGAGCAGATCGAGGGACACACGCGGGCAGTTTACCCAGGTTCGGGCCGCGCGGACGCGTAAAACCCTACTTCTGCCTTAGTTGTATTGAGTTTCTGAGCTCGGGAGCTTGAAGAGCTACAGTACTAGCTACACCGAGCGAGAGAGTTGTCTAGGTTTCGAACCCCTTTCTACGTTGTGCATGGGCCTCCTTTTATAGCTCAAGGGGTCACCGACAGGTGTCAACGTAGAGGAGGGTAAAAGTGTAATTTTGGTGGTAGTTGTATCAGTGCGTGAATAGTGCATGAACAGTGGATGTACAGTGGTCTTCACCTAACTTTGACAGTGGGGGACAAGGGTATTAAATGCCCGTCGCCGTCGACCCCAAAAGTGTCCGTCCATGCTTCTCCATTTTCCACGGTGGTAGCCTCGTCACCATAGCTTGCCACCGCAAGCCACAGGCTGCACAGCCATCTGCCACGTGCCCCTGGAAGGGCCCCAGGGCGAGGCGTGGGCCGATGAGCTGGAGCGCGGGCACACAGTGTAGGTCTCCCCGGCAAGCACCTTGCCGGGGTAGTGATCTTGCCGGGCCCGGATGCTTGTCGCTCTCTGGGTCCTGCCGGGGCGCATGATGCGCCGAGGCATCCCTTGAGGCATATGTTCCTTGGTCTTCCTGGCAAGCTCCACTTGCCAGGGTCTTGTGTTAAAGTGATAACCTTGAGCCTGGTGCGGCCTTCCCGGCAAGCTCCTCTTGCCGGGGCCTTGATCTTCTGACTTGTATACTTTGTTCTTGAATGGCTTCACAGGGACCAGAAAGGTCCCCGGCGAGCACGTGGTAAACCCTGCCACGGGAAGCTGCTACTGCCCGTGCACAAGTTGGGGTACTTAGTACACCGACAGGAGCCCCCGGGCCTGGGCCACACACGGTGCCGAGCGCTGTTGGGCCAGGCCCAAGACAGTGCACGGGCACGCGCGGCCCACGGCAAGCCGTATCCCTTTCCGTATCCGCCGCATCCCTCCCTAACTGCACGCGTCGATTACGGCGTCGTGGGAGAGATCGTGGCCTGTTCTTTAATGGGAAATGCGGAACGTCCCCCACTTCCCCCTTAAAAGCAGAGGAAGCAGGGGCAGTGCCCTCCATCGTCTTCATTGCGTCTTGATTCTCCAGAAACCTCCGCTGCTTCTTGCCTCCGCCCCTCCTCCGCCGTCTTCCGCATCCGCGGCGCCGTCGAGCTCCTCGCTTCTTCCCTCGCCGCCTCTGCCATGGCTCCGAAGAGCGACAAGGAGAAAAGCGACAAGGCTAAGAATGACAAGGCCAAGAAGGAGAAGTCCGAGCAGGCGGCGAAGCTGGCCGCCCTGCGGAAGAGGTGCGTGGTCTTTGCGCCGAGGCTTGGCGCGAGGGAGCTGCGGAACAAATATTATTTGTTCTGGGCGAGGGAGACCAAAGCTCATCCCCGCACCCGAGCCTTCCCCGCCATCGCCAAAGATATGTTCCCCGGCGGGTACTTCTTCTTCGCTGCATTTTTCCACTGTGGTCTGTGCCCTCCGTTCTCGGAGTTCTTTTGTGATATCATGAACACATATGGCCTCCACCTCCTAGATTTCACCCCCAACGCCATCCTTACGATGGCCGTTTTCGTACATCTGTGCGAAAACTATGTTGGGATTCATCCAAACGTAGCCCTTTTCCGCCACTTCTTCATGCCTAGAGTAGAGGCTGACGCTCCCCTCTCCGGCGGCATCTCCTGGATCTTCAGGCTGAACAAGAAGGACTCGTACCTGAAGGGAGAACTCCGCGGCATGTGGGAGGAATGGAGGGCCGATTGGTGCTGGGTGGTGGAGGATAAGCCGGAGCCCTTCACCGCGCCGCGCACAACTGCCATAGTGCGCGGCAGGGATTGGAGCGAATTGGCCCCGGAGGACAACAAGCTTAGCATCGCCCTCATCAGGATTATTCGCCTCCGGGTAGCCAATCTGACTATTGGAGAGGTCGGGGCAGATTTCCTCCGCCGCCGCATCGCCCCCTTACAAGAAAGGAAAAGGGCCGCCTGGGAATTCGGCAATGCGGCAGATATCATGAGGCTGCGCCCTGGATTAAACTATAACTTCACTGCCTTGGAGTTGAAGGGGATGGTCCGAGAGCTCTTCAAGCATGACCTCGCCCATCCAGAGTGGTTCAGACCTTCCCGGGGAGTGGTGCCGCTGTGCAACGGCACCGCCTGTGATTCCTTGCGCGTGATGATGCCTGCGTGCGACTCCCATGGCGTTGCCCCCACTTGGATAGAGCCTCCGCCGGATACCGTGCTGACCTTCTTTGATAACTTGGTCGAGACGCCCCGCAACGCCGAGGAGAACAGGGGCCTCACCCGGGCCACTACGGCACGGGATATAGCTTACATCGCCTCCAGGATGGAGGAGGCCGCCGCGGCTGCGGCCATAGGCGACTTTGGATACACTGTGGATGAGGCGAAGGCCGCGGACGCGGTGAGCCAAGCAGAGGAGGCGGAAATCCTCAAGCTGCTCAAGCTTCCGCCCGATGAGTTTGTCGGGGTGCCTTCCGTGAGGTTTGCCGGGACGAGCGAGGTTGCCGGAGGAAGCGAGGTTGCCGGGGGAAGCGAGGTTGCCGGAGGAAGCGAGGTTGCCGGGCACGGCGCTGAGTCCAGCGGGCCTGCCGAGGAGGAGGAGGGCGCCGAGGCTGATGAAGACTCTGGTGGATCTCTGAATCTCGATGACGACGCCTCCTCATCCTCAGAGAACTCCCCGCCTCCGGCAAGTCCCACGCAGCAACCGAAGAAGCGCCTCCGCAAGGCAGCTGAGACGGCGAGGCCGCAGGCGCCTCAACAGCAGCCAGCGCGCCGTGCGACGCGCGCCACCAGGACGAGCGAAGTCGTCCAGGAAGCGCCCCGCGCCCGAGCGTCAAGCGGAGGGGGATCCTCCCGGAGCGGAATGGCCGCTCCTTCTGCTCCTCGGCCCTCGGCGACGACGGAGGCTGGGTCTTCGCAGCCCACAGCCCCGGAGACCGCCAAGCGCCCGAGGGAGCCTTCTCCTCCAGCTCCTCGCGCAGGAGCACCCCAGGCGGATTTTGACTTCTCCGCCCTCAGCTCCGACGAAGAGGAAGAGGAGTAAGTGCTTGCAATTCTTTAATTTCTTCGATTCTGTCTTGATTTTCCTTGTTGATTCTGATCTTGTTTTATTTTGCTTTCAGGACCCTGACCCAGCGGATGGCGAAGAGGGCCAGGATCCCTGTGGTCGAGGTTGAAGACGACTCGCCCGCCGCGGCGACCGGAGACGTGCCAGCGGCAAACTTGCCGGATCAACCTGCTGCTCCGAGGAGCAGCCCCCAGCGCAGGCCCCAGCGTAAGTCTGGTTTTTATGTTTCTGCTTGGCGGGCGCGCTTGAGGTGATCATCTTCATCTGATATCTTGTGGTCTTGTGTAGAGGTGGAGCCGCAGCTGCAGGAGCGCCCGGAGGTCGCCCCCGAAGAGCTACTTGCTCCACCCTCCCCGCCAAGGAGGAGCTCCCCGGCGAGGGAGGACGCTCCGCCAAAGACGGGTACTCCGCCAAGGGCGAGTACCCCGCCAAGGGTGAGCAGCCCGACAAGGGTGAGCACCCCGCCAAGGGAGGGCGCGGGCGGCCCTCCGCCAGCAGGGGCCACCACTCCGCCGCCAAGGGAGAACTCCCCGGCGAGGGACCTGTCGTCGAAGAAGCCCACGAAGGTAGATCTTGTAATCTCTTCTTCTTGAGCTTGTCTTTTTGGATATTTGCTTGACTCTTTCTTTTCTTTTTCTTCTGCTAGATCCTCCTGCACCGGAGCGGATGGAGACGGAGACCACCGGCGAGGAGGGCGTGCACGGCGACGGCGGCAACGCCACTGCCGCTGACGAGCCAGCCGCCGAAGAGACCGCCCCGACCGCCGACGCCGCGGCTGGGGAAGAGGCCGGCGACCACACTGCTGGCCCGAAGGCCGCAGGAGCGTCGGACGCTGCACCGGCTGCCGACCCCTCCGCCTCCATGGAGCGGTCGGGTGTCTATCTTGAGGCCCCCAACGGGGTCTTTATACAAGTCCCGTGGGCGTCCTCGTCTCGAGCACCCGAGGAGGGAGAGACCTTTGACGGAGAGGTCCTCGCCTCCGCGGGGTTGAAGGTTGTTGAAGTGCCTGGCGGCGGCGACGAGTCCGAAGAGGAGAAGCTCCTTCGTCGACTCCTGGCCTTGTACCGGGCCAGGCAGGCGAAGTTGGAGTCTCGGGAGGCTCTTGCCGCCAAGGCTGGAGCTGATCTGGAGAAGCGCGCCGCGGAGCTCCGCGCCGACAACCAGGCGGCCCTCCGCAACTTGGCGGAGGAGCGCGAAGAGCTTGCCGGGGCGCAGCAAGCCTTCCTCCTTGAGAAAGCTGAGGCCAAGGAGCAGCAGCGGTTGGTTGGCGAGGAGCTGTCCCGGCGAGAAGGAGCACTCAACCAGCGGAAGGTCGACCTCGACGCCCACGAGGACGACCTCACCGCCCGGGAGCAAGCTATTGGCGGGGCTCTGAAGGAGGCAAGGAGCGCTGCAGCCGCCGCAGAGACCGCCAAGAAGGAACTGGAAGCCAAGGTGCAGCAGCTGGAGTTGTTCCTGAAGGCGAGCGAGGACAGGGTCACTGCGCTCAATGTGGAGCGGGAAAAAGATGCCCACACCAACTCTGAGCTACAGGTACGTCTCTCCGAGAAGGGCACAGAGCTTGCTGCCGCCAAGGATTCCATTGCTGACTTAGAGTTGAAGGTCTCCACTCTTACTGATTCGCTCGACGCCGCCCGGGACCGCGAGACGAAGCTGAAGGACGAGCTCCGCAAGGAGCGGAACTTGGTGGAGAGCGCCGCCGTCTCAGCGAACAACTTCAGCCGGGCGGTGGAGCAATGGACTGACGATCTGGTCACCTCCGCTGCCAATATTGACAAGGAGATGGTGGCGCTGAGGGCGGAGCATCTCGCGTACTCCCCGGACGAGAACCTCCCCCACAGCGCCAAGTTGAGTCTGTTCTTCAGAGGAATCGCGCCGGCGCTCGCGCGGCTGCAGGAGAAGATCCCCGTGCAGCTGGCCGACGAGGCGCGTCGGCTCTGCATGGGCACCTTGGAGCGTGTCTTGACGAAGATCGTCTACCGCAACCCCGGCATCAACCTTGTCAACGTCCTCCGCACCTTGCCGGCCGAAGTTGATCAAGAGGCGTTGAAGGCGCAGGTTGCCCACATCGTTGCCAAGGTGAACAAGATCACGAGGCGTGAAGGCGACCGGGTAGATTAGATTTCTTTCTTTCTGTTTCCCTTGCCGCTGCAAGGCATGTTATGGACAAGAATCTATTAGTATTGCGGCAAGTTATCTTTGTAGTATACAATCTTATTTTGATCAGTCAATGCAGTGTTATCTCCCTTGCTTTTGGTCCTCCACTTTGTATGCTTTTTACCCTACGCTTTCAGGGGACTTGTCGGCAAGGGACCCTTGCCGCGAGCGCTGAGTGCTGGACTCTTAGCAGCCTGCTGGCAAAAGACCTTGTCGGCAAGTAACCTTGCCGCAGCTAGTCGCAGCACAGTTAAACTGCTGAGCGAACTCGAAAACGAAGTAAGGGCGCGACACTTGTCGCAGCTCACTTAAGCCGTTGAGTGTGCTCGAAACGGAGTAAGGGCGGCTAGCCGCGGGTAGGTTCCTTCGCGCACAGGTTTTCCATACAAAGTGTGGTTGTTCAAGGAAGACAACTGAAATTCAAAAATTTGAACTGCTCAAACTTTGGTGACTTAGCTTTCATAAATTGCTCGTTCCCCGACAAGGCTTCTCTTTCTTGAACAGCACTTGGTTCATCCTCCACCTCCTTCCCCCCCGGCAAACTTGTGCGCGAGGAATATTCCTTCTGCTTAAGAGGGAAAGAAAAAGAGGAGGAAAAATAAGTATAGGGCCTCTGGGCTTGCTACTGCTTACCGGGATGTGCGTTGCACAAGGTGCCAAGCAATGCATGCAAATAACAAAGAAAAGCATGGAAATGGCAAATAATGCGAAGCACAAAAACTTTACTGATGCACGGGATCTGCGCCCGGCTCTGTACAAAGGTTTACATGCGACAGCGGCAAGACTTGTACAAAAGGTGGTTGCCGGAGCGGATCACGGCAACCGCGCCTTATGGGTGAAACTTGCGAAGATGCTCTATGTGTTGGGGAACGTTGCATGGAAAACAAAAAAATTTCTCTACGTTCACCAAGATCAATCTAGTAGATGCAACTACGAGGGGAGAGTAGGATCCACATACCCTTGTAGATCGCTAAGCGGAAGCGTTGAGAACGCGGTTGATGGAGTCGTACTCACCGCGATTCAGATCGCCGAAGATCCTAGCACCGAAGCAACGGTGCCTCCGCGTTCTTCACACGTACGGCTCGGGGACGTCTCCTCCTTCTCGATCCAGCAAGGGGTGGAGGAGAGGTTGATGGAGAACCGGCAGCACGACGGCGTGGTGGTGGTGATGGAGGATTCCAGCAGGGCTTCGCCTAAGCACCGCGGGAGAGGAAGATGTTATGGGAGAGGGAGGGCAGCACCGAGGCACGAACTTGTGTTGGCTGCCCTCCCTCTACCTCTCTATATATAGGGGGAAGGAGGAGAGGGGGGCGCCCTAGGGTTTCCCCTAGGGGGGGCGGCGGCCAGGGCAGGGGCGGCGGCGGCCAAGGGCCAAGCCCTAGGGTTTCCCCCCCTAGGCGCCTTGCCCCCCAAGCCAGGGGGGTGCGGCTGCCCTAGGAGGGTCCAACTCCCCTTGCGCATGAGGAGAGGGCCCAGGGGGGGCGCACAGCCCTATGAGGGCTGTTGTGTACCCCCTTGTGGCCCATTAGGCCCGAAACCACTTCCGGAACCCCCGAAACCCCTTTCGGTCGTTCGCCGATTTCCCGATGCTCCCCGGAACACTTCCGGACTCTGAAACCTTTCATCCTATATATCAATCTTCGTCTCCGGACCATTCCGGAGACCCTCGTCATGTCCGGGATCTCATCCGGGACTCCGAACAACCTTCGGTAACCATGCACTATTCTCACTAACAACCCTAGCGTCACCGAACCTTAAGTGTGTAGACCCTGCGGGTTCGGAAACCATGCAGACATGACCGAGACACTCCCAGGTCAATAACCAATAGCGGGATCTGGATACCCATATTGGTTCCCACATGTTTCTCGATGATCTCATCGGATGAACCACGATGTCAAGGATTCAGGCAATCCCGTATACAGTTCCCTTTGTCTCGTCGGTATGTTACTTGCCCGAGATTCGATCGTCGGTATCTCTATACCTAGTTCAATCTCGTTACCGGCAAGTCTCTTTACTCGTTACCGTAATACATAATCTCGTGACTAACTACTTAGTCACTTTGAGCTCATTGAGATGACGTATTACCGAGTGGGCCCGGAGATACCTCTCCGTCACACGGAGTGACAAATCCCAGTCTCGATCCATGTCAACTCAACAGACACCTTCGGAGATACCTGTAGAGTACGTTTATAGTCACCCAGTTACGTTGCGACGTTTGGCACACACAAAGTACTCCTACGGTGTCAGTGAGTTACATGATCTCATGGTCATAGGAACTTATACTTGACATGCAGAAAACTATAGCGATAACTGACACGATCAAAAGCTATGTTTAACGTTTGGGTCTCGTCCATCACATCATTCTCCTAATGATGTGATCCCGTTATCAAATGACAACTCATGTCTATGACCTGGAAACCGCGGTCATCTTTGATCAACGAGCTAGTCCTGTAGAGGCTCACTAGGGACACAAAGTCTGTCTATTCATCCACAAATGTATTTGAGTTTCCAATCAATACAGTTATAGCATGGATAATAAACGATTATCATGAACAAGGAAATATAATAATAACTCTTTTATTATTGCCTCTAGGGCATATTTCCAACAGTCTCCCACTTGCACTAGAGTCAATAATCTAGCATTACAAGGTAATGAATCTAACACCCATAGAGTCTTGGTGTTGATCGTGCTTAGCCCGTGGAAGAGGCTTAGTCAACGGATCTGCAACATTCAAATCCATGTGTACTTTGCAAATATTTATGTCCTCCTCCTTGACCGAATCGCGGATGGAATTGAAGCGTCGCTTTATGTGTCTGGTCCTCTTGTGAAACCTTGGTTCCTTGGCTAGAGCAATGGCACCAGTGTTGTCACAGAACAGAGTCATTGGGTTCAGTGCACTAGGCACAACTCCAAGATCTGTCATGAACTCCTTCATCCAGACACCTTCCTTAGCCGCCTCCGAGGCAGCTATATACTCCGCTTCACATGTAGAATCAGCTACCACGCTCTGCTTGGAACTGCACCAGCTTACCGCTCCCCCGTTGAGAATATATACGTATCCGGTTTGTGACTTAGAGTCATCCGGATCAGTGTCAAAGCTTGCATCGACGTAACCCTTTACGACGAGCTCTTGATCACCTCCATAAACGAGAAACATATCCTTAGTCCTTTTTAGGTACTTCAGGATATTCTTGACCGCTGTCCAGTGATCCATACCAGGATTACTTTGAAACCTTCCGGCCATACTTATGGCAAGGCTGACATCTGGTCTTGTGCACAGCATTGCATACATGATAGAGCCTATGGCTGAAGCATAGGGGACGACACTCATCTTTTCTCTATCTTCCGCAGTCACTGGGCATTGAGTCTTACTCAACTTTGTACCTTGCAATACCGGCAAGAACCCCTTCTTGGATTGATCCATTTTGAACTTCTTCAAAACTTTATCAAGGTATGTGCTTTGTGAAAGTCCTATCAGGCGTCTTGATCTATCTCTATAGATCTTGATGCCCAATATGAAAGCAGCTTCACCGAGATCTTTCATCGAAAAACTCTTGTTCAAATACCCCTTCACGCTATCCAAAAATTCTATATTGTTTCCAATCAGCAATATGTCATCCACATATAATATTAGAAACGCTATAGAGCTCCCACTCACTTTCTTGTAAATACAAGCTTCATTGTAAACTTGTATAAACCCAAACGCTTTGATCACCTCATCAAAGCGAAGATTCCAACTCCGAGATGCCTGCACCAGCCCATAAATGGAACGCTGGAGCTTGCATACTTTGTCAGCATTCTCTGGATCGACAAAACCTTCCGGTTGCATCATATACAACTCTTCCTTAAGAAAACCGTTAAGGAACGCTGTTTTGACATCCATCTGCCAAATTTCATAATCGAAATATGCAGCTATTGCTAACATGATTCGGACGGATTTAAGCATCGCTACGGGTGAGAAAGTCTCATCGTAGTCAATCCCTTGAACTTGTGAAAAACCCTTTGCCACAAGTCGAGCTTTATACACGGTGACATTACCGTCAGCGTTCGTCTTCCTCTTAAAAATCCATTTATTCTGAATGGCCTTCCGCCCTTCAAGTAATACTTCCAAAGTCCATACTTTGTTTTCATACATGGATCCCATCTCGGATTTCATGGCCTCTAACCATTTGTCGGAATCCGGGCCTCGCTTCTCCATAGCTCGTAGGTTCACCGTTGTCTAACAACATGACCTCCAAGACAGGGTTACCATACCACTCAGGTGCAGTGCGTACCCTTGTCGACCTACGAGGTTCGGTAGTAACTTGATCAGAAGCTTCTTGATCATCATCATTGGCTTCCTCTTCAACCTCTGCAGGCTCCACAAAAACATCTTTCTGTGCTGCGCTACTCTCTGGTTGAAGCAGAGGTTCAATAACCTCATCAAGTTCTACCTTCCTCCCACTCAATTCTTTCGAGAGAAACTCTTTCTCGAGAAAGGACCCGTTCTTAGCGACAAACACTTTGCCCTCGGATCTGAGATAGAAGGTGTACCCAACTGTTTCTTTTGGGTATCCTATGAAGACACATTTGTCCGCTTTGGGTTCGAGCTTTTCTGGCTGAAGCCTTTTGACATAAGCATCGCAACCCCAAACCTTGAGAAAAGACAACTTCGGTTTCTTACCAAACCATAGTTCATACGGTGTTGTCTCAACGGACTTAGATGGAGCCCTATTTAAAGTGAATGCAGCTGTCTCTAATGCATATCCCCAAAACGATAGTGGCAAATCGGCAAGAGACATCATAGAACGTACCATATCTAATAGGGTTCGATTACGACGTTC
>LR738711.1:950890480-950911338 GCA_902687465.1 Secale cereale
ATGCAAGTCGATATTAACTATTACAACATGATCATCTCATACATCAAATATATCTCATCATGTCATTGGCCATATCATATCACATACATACCCTGCAAAAACAAGTTAGACGTCCTCTAATTTGTTGTTGCATGTTTTACGTGGCTGCTATGGGTATCTAGCAAGAACGCTTCTTACCTACGCAAAACCACAACGGTGATATTCAAGTTGCTATTTAACCTTCTACAAGGACCGCCTTGTTCTATTCCGATTCAACTAAGATAGGAGAGACAGACACCCGCCAGCCATCTTATGCAACAAAAGTCACATGTCTGTCGATGGAACCGGTCTCATGTACGTGGACATGTAAAGTTGGTCCGGGCCGCTTCATCCCATAATACCGCTGAATCAAGAAAGACTAAGGAGGGCAGCAATTTAAACATCAACGCCCACAAACCCTTTTGTGTTCTACTCGAGAAAGCATCTACGCAAGATCCTAGCTCATGATGTCACTGTTGGGGAACGTTGCATGGAAAACAAAAAATTTTCTCTACGTTCACCAAGATCAATCTAGTAGATGCAACTACGAGGGGAGAGTAGGATCCATATACCCTTGTAGATCGCTAAGCGGAAGCGTTGAGAACGCGGTTGATGGAGTCGTACTCACCGCGATTCAGATCGCCGAAGATCCTAGCACCGAAGCAACGGTGCCTCCGCGTTCTTCACACGTACGGCTCGGGGACGTCTCCTCCTTCTTGATCCAGCAAGGGGTGGAGGAGAGGTTGATGGAGAACCGGCAGCACGACGGCGTGGTGGTGGTGATGGAGGATTCCAGCAGGGCTTCGCCTAAGCACCGCGGGAGAGGAAGATGTTATGGGAGAGGGAGGGCAGCACCGAGGCACGAACTTGTGTTGGCTGCCCTCCCTCTACCTCTCTATATATAGGGGGAAGGAGGAGAGGGGGGCGCCCTAGGGTTTCCCCTAGGGGGGCCGGCGGCCAGGGCAGGGGGGGCGGCGGCCAAGGGCCAGGCCCTAGGGTTTCCCCCCCTAGGCGCCTTGCCCCCCAAGCCAGGGGGGGTGCGGCTGCCCTAGGAGGGTCCACCTCCCCTTGCGCATGAGGAGAGGGCCCAGGGGGGGGGCGCACAGCCCTATGAGGGCTGTTGTGTCCCCCCTTGTGGCCTATTAGGCCCGAAACCACTTCCGGAACCCCCGAAACCCCTTTCGGTCGTCCGCCGATTTCCCGATGCTCCCCGGAACACTTCCGGACTCTGAAACCTTTCATCCTATATATCAATCTTCGTCTCCGGACCATTCCGGAGACCCTCGTCATGTCCGGGATCTCATCCGGGACTCGGAACAACCTTCGGTAACCATGCACTATTCTCACTAACAACCCTAGCGTCACCGAACCTTAAGTGTGTAGACCCTGCGGGTTCGGAAACCATGCAGACATGACCGAGACACTCCCAGGTCAATAACCAATAGCGGGATCTGGATACCCATATTGGTTCCCACATGTTTCTCGATGATCTCATCGGATGAACCACGATGTCAAGGATTCAGGCAATCCCGTATACAGTTCCCTTTGTCTCGTCGGTATGTTACTTGCCCGAGATTCGATCGTCGGTATCTCTATACCTAGTTCAATCTCGTTACCGGCAAGTCTCTTTACTCGTTACCGTAATACATAATCTCGTGACTAACTACTTAGTCACTTTGAGCTCATTGAGATGACGTATTACCGAGTGGGCCCGGAGATACCTCTCCGTCACACGGAGTGACAAATCCCAGTCTCGATCCATGTCAACTCAACAGACACCTTCGGAGATACCTGTAGAGTACCTTTATAGTCACCCAGTTACGTTGCGACGTTTGGCACACACAAAGTACTCCTACGGTGTCAGTGAGTTACATGATCTCATGGTCATAGGAACTTATACTTGACATGCAGAAAACTATAGCGATAACTGACACGATCAAAAGCTATGTTTAACGTTTGGGTCTCGTCCATCACATCATTCTCCTAATGATGTGATCCCGTTATCAAATGACAACTCATGTCTATGACCTGGAAACCGCGGTCATCTTTGATCAACGAGCTAGTCCTGTAGAGGCTCACTAGGGACACAAAGTCTGTCTATTCATCCACACATGTATTTGAGTTTCCAATCAATACAGTTATAGCATGGATAATAAACGATTATCATGAACAAGGAAATATAATAATAACTCTTTTATTATTGCCTCTAGGGCATATTTCCAACACTATGTTCCAGGAGTTGCTCACCGGTAAGCCTTCTTCGGTCTCAAGGCGGACAACGCCGGGCCTTGTGACTTGTCTCACCCGATAAGGGCCTTCCCACTTCGGTGTTAACTTGTTGGAATTCTTGGCGGACTGAACACGCCGAAGAACAAGGTCGCCTTCTTCGAGACTCCTGGCCTTGACCTTGCGGCTATGATAGCGACGCAAGGCTTGCTGGTATCGAGCAGCTCGTACAGCAGCCTGGAGACGTTCCTCCTCGAGGAGCAATGCATCATCTTGTCGCAGTTGCTCTTGCTCGAGCTCATCATAAGCGAGCACTCGAGGAGATCCGTATACGAGTTCCGTGGGGAGAACTGCCTCTGCTCCATAGACAAGAGCAAAGGGTGTCTGTTCGGTGGCTCGATTTGGTGTCGTCCTGATTGACCAAAGAGCCGCCGGCAACTCCTCTATCCAGTTTCTTCCGCACCTGCGCAGCCTGTCGAAGGTTCTTGTCTTGAGTCCGCGCAGCACTTCAGCATTGGCCCTCTCCGCTTGACCATTGCTCCTCGGGTGGGCAACAGAAGCGAAACAGACCTTGGCGCCAAGGTCTTGGACGTACTGCATGAAGGTGCGACTTGTGAATTGTGTGCCGTTGTCGGTGATGATCCTGTTAGGGATCCCGAAACGGCAAACAATTGACCTGAAGAACCTGACTGCTGACTGTGCTGTCACCTTTCTCACTGGTTCCACTTCTGGCCACTTTGTGAACTTGTCGATTGCAACGTACAAGTACTCAAAGCCCCCGACTGCGCAGGGAAAGGGGCCGAGGATATCGAGCCCCGAGACCGAGAAGGGCCAGGACAAAGGGGTCGTCTGGAGAGCTTGAGCTGGCTGGTGTATTTGCTTGGCATGGAACTGGCACGCTTCACACTTGGTTACTTGTGCAGTTGCATCTTGGAGGGCTTCTGGCCAGAAGAACCCTTGCCGGAACGCCTTCCCGGCAAGTGCCCTTGCGCCAATGTGGTGGCCACATATGCCTCCATGTATTTCTGCCAACAGCTTCTGTCCATCTTCTCTGGAAATGCACTTCAACCTGACACCATTGAGTCTTCTTCTGTACAGTTCATTGTCAATGAACTGGTACATACTTGACTGCCTGGTTATCTTCTCTATTTCTTCTGGCTCGTCGGGAAGTTCTCCAGTTTGTAGAAAACGGACAATTTGCTGCGCCCAAGCTGGAGCCTGAGGCTCAACAACAAGGACTAAAGGCATGAGGGCTGCTGCGGGAACCCCAGCTTCTACGGCGAGAACCTGAGGCTCTGCCGGAGCTGATGGTCCCCTGGCAAACCTGCCGGGGCTAGGCTTGTCGGGAACGCTTGCTTCAACTGTACAGACCCTTGGATCTGCAGGAGCAAACTGTTCCTCAGCATTTTGGCTGTTGATCCTGGGGACCTTGGCGGCGGCTTCGGGAAGATCCGTCGGCAAGTAGTCGCCGGAGACCATATTTCTCTTCTTATTTTGCCCAACTGACGGCATAATGGATGGCTGAGTTAACTTGAGCAGGAAGGTCCCTGGTTCCACAGGTAACTTCATTGCAGCACACTTTGAGAGGCCATCTGCGATATCATTCTGAGCTCTTGGAACGTGTTCCATTTGTAGACCCTCAAAGTGTTCTTCAAGCTTCCTCACTTCATCAACATAAGCTTCCATCAAAGGGCTCTGGTAACTCTTATTGACTTGTCGGACCACCAATTGTGAATCTCCCCGCACAATCAACTTCTTGATCCCAAGCTCGGCCGCAATTCTGAGGCCGGCAAGCAAACCTTCATATTCAGCAGTATTGTTCGTCGCTTGTTCCTTGGGAAAGTGCATCTGGACAACATACTTGAGGTGCTCTCCGGTGGGCGCTATGAGTACCACGCCGGCACCGGCGCCTTGCAGCGAGAAAGCACCATCATAGTACATTACCCATTCACTGCTCGCTTCTTGGACGGGGACGCTTGTCTCTGGAACTTCCTCATCGGGCGTTCGGGTCCATTCTGCTATGAATTCTGCCAAAGCTCTGCTCTGTATGGTTGAAGTACTCTCAAACTTGAGACCAAATCTTGACAGCTCTAGTGCCCACTCGACGATCCTGCCTATTGCTTCTGGATTCTGCAATATCCTCTTCAACGGAAAGCGAGTGACCACTGTTATCTCGTGTGCTTGGAAGTAATGGCGCAGCTTCCTTGAGGCCATGAGGGCGAAAAGCAACTTTTGCACCCCAGAGTATCTTGATCTAGCCCCCTGCAAGAGGGAACTTACAAAATACACTGGGTGCTGCACCATCTTCCTTCGCACTTCACCTTGTTCCTGCGCAGACTTGTCCTTGTCGGGGCCAGAGCTTGTCGGGGAAGCCCCCTGCTTGTCGCTGGATTCGCTTGCCGGGGCTGTGGGTTCCTCATCCGCCTCCCTCTCCGCTACTAACGCAGCACTAACCACTTGATTGGTTGCCGCTAGGTACAGCAGCAACTTCTCTTGTGGTCTAGGTGCGACAAGTATTGGAGTAGAGGACAGGTATCCTTTCAAGTCTTGCAGCGCTGCCTCCGCTTCCGGAGTCCATTTCATAGGGCCTGCCTTTTTCAAGATTTTGAAGAAAGGCAGGGCGCGTTCTGCAGACTTTGAAATGAACCTGCTGAGGGCAGCCACACAACCAGCAAGTCTTCTGACGTCCTTGACGCGCTTCGGGGCTTCAATCTGCTCGATGGCTTTTATCTTGTCGGGATTGGCTTCAATCCCCCTCTGAGACACAAAGAACCCGAGAAGTTTGCCGGACGGGACTCCGAAGACGCACTTCTCGGGGTTCAACTTGAGTTGGATCTTGCGCAGATTCTCAAAAGTCTCTTCTAGATCTTGTATCAGGGTATCTTTGCTCTTGCTCTTGACCACTATATCATCCATGTAGGCTTCTACATTTCTGTTGATCTGTGGCTCAAAAGCAGTGTGCACCACCCTTGCAAATGTCGAGCCTGCATTCTTCAATCCAAAGGGCATGCGTATGAAGCAATATGTGCCGCATGGAGTAATGAATGCAGTCTTCTCTTCATCTTCCTTGGCCATAAAAATCTGGTGGTAACCTGAGTATGCATCAAGGAAGGAAAGCAGCTCGCATCCGGCGGTGGAGTCAACAATCTGGTCAATACGCGGCAAGGGAAATAGATCCTTGGGACATGCTTTATTCACATCAGTGAAGTCTATACAAAGTCTCCACTTCCCATTAGCCTTGCGCACGACAACCGGATTTGCTAACCGCGTAGGATGGATCACGCCTCTAACCAGGCCTGCTGCTTTCAACTTCTTTATCTCTTCGGCGATGAATTCTTGGCGGTCCACGGCTTGCTTCCTGACCTTCTGCTTGACGGGCGGCGCATGAGGACAAACAGCAAGCTTGTGCTCAATTACCTTCCTGGGAACGCCGGGGATGTCAGATGGTTGCCACGCAAACACATCGACATTCGCCCGCAGGAAGGCAACGAGCGCGCTTTCCTATTTGTTGTCGAGTGTAGCACTGATGGTGAAGGTACCACCAGTGTCGTCCTCCTTGGCGGACACCTTCTTGGTTGCCGGTGGAGCTGTCATTCCTTTCTTGCACTTGCCGGTGGAGCTCGATGGTGCGTCCTCGACGGCAGCGCAGCACTCCGAAGAGGTGCGTTTGCCGGAGTGGGCCCCAGAGCTCTTGCCAGACTTGGTCTTGTTCTTCCCCCCGGGAGCTTCAGCGGCAAGTGTGTTGCTTTCTGCTACGGCTGCTGCATCCCGGTAGATCTTGTCGGCGCAGATAAGCGCGTCCTTCTTATCGCCGGGGACAGAGATGACGCTTATCGGCCCCGGCATCTTGAGTACGTTGTACGCAAAGTGGGAAGCTGCCATGAACTTGGCGAGGGCAGGACAGCCAAGTATCCCATTATATGGCAATGGGATATCGGCAACGTCAAAGGTTATCCTCTCCGTCCTGAAGTTGAGCTCCCCGCCAAAGGTCACGGGCAGTGTAATCTTCCCCTTCGGCTTGCTCCTTCCCGGGTTGATCCCTTGGAACGACCCGGTTTCCTCGAGCTCGCTGTCGGGGATCTGTAGGTTCTTGATCACAGCTGAGGAGATCAAGTTCAGGCCGGCCCCGCCGTCAACCAACATCTTGGTGACCTTGAGGTTGCGGATAGTTGGTGAGACCAACATCGGCAAGCACCCGACCGCAGTTGTGCGGTCAGGGTGGTCCTCAAGGTCAAAGATGATGGGCGTGCTGGACCACTTCAGCAGCCTGCGTGACTCGACGGGCGGCTTAGCTGCATTCACTTCACGCACCCACTGCTTGAGTTAGCGGTGGGAAGTGTGCAGAGAGGCGCCTCCGTCGACGCACAGAACTTCTGTGGCCTTCTGGAACTCCTGCTCGTTGTTATCTCCTTCTTCCATGTCGTCGTCGTCTTCTTCCTCATCCTTGTCGCGGCCCCGGGGAGGTCTGTCACCTTGCCGCTGCTTGGCCTTGCCGCGGCGTCCTCCCCGGCCATTGAATGGCCGCTTCTTGATGGGCTCTCCTCCGCCTCCTTGGGCCTTCTCCTTGTCGCGTCGCTCGTATTCAGCCTTTTGCTGCTCTACGAGGTACTCGACTCGTTTGCAGTTCTGAAGATCGTGGCCCTTGGTGCGGTGGATCTTGCAGTACTGCTTGTCGGAGCCGTCCTGCTTGTCGGCTGCCGCTACAGGGGCGGGCTCCTTGCCGGAACCGCCAGCCTGTGCCTTCTTGGCGGGAGCCTCCTTGCCGGACTGCTCGACAACCACCACCTCCTTGCTCTTCTTCTTTCTGTTGTTCCGCCGTCGGCTCTTCCTTGCCGGGGCGGCATCCTCGCTGTCGCTTCCTCCTGCGCCAGCATCCTCCCCGGGGAGCCTCCTCCCCTCTTCGGCACGCGCGCACTAGTCAGCCAGAGCGTAGAGCTCGCTGACATCCTGGATCTTGGTCATGGCCATCTCTTCCCTCATCCGGCGGTTACGCACGTTCTGATGGAACGCGCTGATAACCGCGGCAGGGTGGACATCGGGAATGTTGTGTTGCACGCGGCTGAACCTCTGGATGTACTTGCGCAGGGATTCTCCCTCCTTCTGGGCTAGGATGTGGAGATCGCTCTCCTGGCCGTGGGGTTTGTGGCCGCCCGTGAAGGCGCCAACAAACTGGTGGCACAGATCCACCCACGAAGAAATGGAGCTCTCCGGCAAGTGCATAAGCCAAGAGCGGACGTTAGGCTTAAGCACTAGCGGGAAGTAGTTGGCTAGTATCTTCTCGTCACGTCCCCCGGCAGCCTGCACCGCGATGGTGTAGATGCTGAGGAACTCCGAGGGGTGCGTCTTGCCGTCGTACTTCTCGGGTACGTCGGGCTTGAAATTCTTCATGCTGGGCCACTGGACTCGCCGCAGCTCACGGGTGAACGCAGGGCAACCTGCCGCGTACGGCAAGTCGCCTGGTTCACCGGGCGCGTGCGTGTCGACAGCGGTCCCAGCGCGCTGATCTGATTGTCGTCGGGCTTCTCGTCGGCGCTCGATGCGCGTCCGAGCGTCTTCTTGCCGCCTGTCGTCGAGGACCTGGCGCTGGTCACGACGAGCCCGCGGATCCGACGACGCCGTGGAGCCGTCGTCGACGTTAATCCGGCGGGGTGGCGTCTTCTGCTTCCGCGGCGGGGAGTGCACGGTGGTTGCACCCCCGGCGGTCTTGTCGCCATCGGCCTTCGCCTGGTCGACTTGCCGTGGCCGCGACGTCGCCGGCTGCTGCGGCGTGTCGTTGTTGGCGAAGGAGATGAGGCTCTGGATCGTCGCCCTCCAGTCTTCGGCCTTGTCTGCCGCTGGAGGGAAATCGAGGAGCAGCTGTGCTCTCGCTAGAGCTTCTGCTGGAGAGGAGGGGAGCGGCGGCGAGCGATGCGAGGAGCGAGATATGCTCGGACTTCTAACAGGGTTAGAAGGAGCAGTTTCTCGCCCCGGCGACCGCGCCTTGCTCGTGCCAGGACGATGCCTTGAGCATCCCGCGATCCTCCGGTTTGTCCTTGTCCCAGCAAGCGTATGGCACCTCCTGTACCACGGCGCTGCTGGCCTTGTACCTCCTGAGAGAGACGTGGCGCGTCCACGGACACCGAGGCTTTGGAATTCGCCCGGTCGTCCGTCTTATCCTTGGATTTGGTGGCGCCGTGAGTTTCCTCGCCGGCGACCACCCTTCCGCCGGTGTATCCTCCACCAACCGTTGGTTCTGGTGGCGGTGGAATCGACGCAGACGGGCCTCCGATCTCCGAAGCCTTCTTCTTCGGAGGCATGTCGTTGTAGCTGATGAAGCTGATGAAGTTGGAGAGGTTGATGAAGAATGCGCCCGCGTGAGCACCGGATCAGGTTCGTACAACCTCGACGCCCCCTACCTGGCGCGCCAAAGATGTCGGGGGAAACTGTCCTCCCACGAGCACCTATGGGACCGGAGCCCCTTCTACGTTGCGGTAAGGGAGCGGAGGGAGCACGACGAGCAGATCGAGGGACACATGCGGGCAGTTTACCCAGGTTCGGGCCGCGCGGACGCGTAAAACCTTACTCTTGCCTTAGTTGTATTGAGTTCCTGAGCTCGGGAGCTTGAAGAGCTACAGTACTAGCTACACCGAGCGAGAGAGTTGTCTAGGTTTCGAACCCCTTTCTACGTTGTGCATGGGCCTCCTTTTATAGCTCAAGGGGTCACCGACAGGTGTCAACGTAGAGGAGGGTAAAAGTGTAATTTTGGTGGTAGTTGTATCAGTGCGTGAATAGTGCATGAACAGTGGATGTACAGTGGTCTTCACCTAACTTTGACAGTGGGGGACAAGGGTATTAAATGCCCGTCGCTGTCGACCCCAAAAGTGTTCGTCCATGCTTCTCCATTTGCCACGGTGGTAGCCTCGTCACCATAGCTTGCCACCGCATGCCCCAGGCTGCGCAGCCATCTGCCACGTGCCCCTGGAAGGGCCCCAGGGCGACGCGTGGGCCGATGAGCTGGAGCGCGGGCACACAGTGTAGGTCTCCCCGGCAAGCACCTTGCCGGGGTAGTGATCTCGCCGGGCCCGGATGCTTGTCGCTCTCCGGGTCCTGCCGGGGTGCATGATGCGCCGAGGCATCCCTTGAGGCATATGTTCCTTGGTCTTCCTGGCAAGCTCCACTTGCCAGGGTCTTGTGTTAAAGTGATAACCTTGAGCCTGGTGCGGCCTTCCCGGCAAGCTCCTCTTGCCGGGGCCTTGATCTTCTGACTTGTATACTTTGTTCTTGAATGGCTTCACAGGGACCAGAAAGGTCCCCGGCGAGCACGTGGTAAACCCTGCCACGGGAAGCTGCTACTGCCCGTGCACAAGTTGGGGTACTTAGTACACCGACAATGTATGACTATATTCGGAATACATGCCTACATTGCATTGATGAACTGGAGCTAGTTCTGTGTCACCCTAGGTTATAACTTCTACATGATGAATTGCATCCGACGTAGTTTCCCATCACCGATCCAATGCCTACGAGCTTTACCTATATTGCTTGTCGCTTATTTACTTTTCCATTGCTACTATCACAAAAACTACAAAAACATTGTCGTTACTTTTATTGCTGCTACTGTCACTATCATATTACTTTGCTACTAAACTATCTTGCTGCAGATACTAAGTTTCCAGGTGTGGTTGAACTGACAACTCAGCTGCTAATACTTAGGAGTATTCTTTGGCTCCCCTTGTGTCGAATCAACAAATTTGGGTTTAATACTTTACCCTCGAAAAAGGTTGCGATCCCCTACACTTGTGGGTTATCAAGACTATTTTCTGGCGCCGTTGCCGGGGAGCATAGCTCTATTCTTTAAGTCACTTGGGATTTATATTTATTTATCACTATGAAGAATTTGAAGGACTCAAAAACCAAGATCTTACCCTCAACTACGAGGGTAGGTAAGGAACTGCCATCTAGCTCTACACTTGATTCTCCTTCTGTTATGAGTAAACTTGCAACACCTACTCCTTCTATTGAATCTGATATGTCGTATGTTCTTGATGATGCTACTTCTGCTATGTATGATGAAACTATCTCTATGCCTGATACTGTGCCACTAGGTGAATTTCTAGATGAACAAATTGCTAAGGTTAGGGAGAGTGCAAATGTTGATGATATTTATGAAAGTGGTAATGAAACTACTTCCAATAGATATGAATTGCCTGTTGTGCCTGAGGGCTATGTTATGGATGAAGAAACTGCTAGAAACTTTCTTGCTTGCAATGATAGATATGATCTTAAGAAGTTATTAGCTAAACTGAAAGAAAAGTCCTTGAATGCTAGAATGAAACACGACCCTGCTTTTGCTACTTCACCTATATGTGTCACTGATAAGGATTATGAATTCTCTGTTGATCCTGAGTTAATTACTTTGGATGAATCTGATCCTTTCCATGGATATGAGTCTGAAACTGTTGTGGCACATCTTACTAAGTTGAATGATATAGCCACCCTGTTTACCAACGATGAAAAGATCCGTTACTATTATATCCTTAAGTTATTTCCGTTCTTGCTAAAGGGTGATGCTAAGACTTGGTTTAATTCTCTTGATCATGGTTGTGTGCGTAGTCCCCAGGATATGATGTATTACTTTTCTGCTAAATATGTTCCCGCTCATAAGAAACAAGCTGCCTTACGGGAAATATATAACTTTGCTCAAAATGAAGAAGAGAGTCTCCCACAAGCTTGGGGGAGGCTTCTCCAGTTACTTAATGCTTTGCCTGATCATCCTCTTGAGATGCATGATATACTTGATATCTTTTATAATGGACTAACCGATGCTTCCAGAGACCACCTGGATAGTTGTGCTGGTTGTGTTTTCAGGGAAAGAACAGTGGAACAAGCTGAATTACTATTGAATAATATGCTAGCCAATGAAAATAATTGGACACTTCCTGAACCAGCCCCTAAGCCAACTCCGAAGAAAAGAGGTGTTCTATTTCTCAGTCCTGAAGATATGCAAGAGGCAAAGAAATCCATGAAAGAAAAAGGTATTAAAGCTGAAGATGTTAAGAATTTACCGCATATTGAAGAAATACATGGTCTTGATAACCCGACACGGGTATTAAATGTAAATTCTCTTTATAAATTTGATGAAGGTGATATTCCTCCTTATAAGTCTGCTAGCCAATGCTTAGATGAGTTTGACAATTTTATTGTGAAACAAGAAAACTTCAATGCTTATGTTGGTAGACAATTACAACACAATGCTTATATGATTGAACGCTTGAGTGATTATCTGTCTAGTGCTAAGAGTGAACTGAAACTTATTAGTAAACATGCTTCCATGGTTACCACTCAAGTAGAACAAGTACTTAAGGCTCAGAATGATTTGCTCAATGAATTAAATAGTAAAAATAATGACTATGCTGTTAGAGTTGCAACTAGAGGTGGTAAAATGACTCAGGAACCTTTGTATCCTGAAGGCCACCCTAAGAGAATTGAGAAAGATTCCCAGAGAGCTAATTTAGATGCACCTAGTTCTTCTAAGAAGAAGAAAAAGAAAAATGATAAGACTTTGCATGCTTCTAGTGAACCTGTAGCTGACACACCTGAGAATGCCAATGATATATATGTTTCTGATGCTGAGACACAATCTGGTAATGAACATGAACCTAATGATAATATTAATAATGATGTTCATGATGATGCTCAACCTAGCAATGATAATGATGTAGAGATTGAACCTGCTGTTGATCTTGATAACCCACAATCAAAGAATCAACGTTATGATAAGAGAGACTTTGTTGCTAGGAAGCACAGTAGGGAAAGAGAACCATGGGTTCAGAAACCCATGCCTTTTCCTCTGAAACAATCCAAGAAAAAGGATGATGAGGATTTTGAGCGCTTCGCTGAAATGATTAGACCTATATTTTTGCGTATGTGTTTGACTGATGTGCTTAAAACAAATCCTTATGACAAGTATATGAAAGACATTATTACCAACAAAAGAAAGACACCTGAAGTAGAAATTTCCACCATGCTTGCCAATTACACTTTTGAGGGTGGAATGCCTAAGAAATTAGGAGATCCAGGAGTACCTACTATACCTTGCTCCATTAAGAGAAACTATGTTAAAACTGCTTTGTGTGATCTCGGAGCAGGTGTTAGTGTTATGCCTCTCTCTTTATATCGTAGACTTGACTTGAGTAAGTTGACACCTACTGAAATATCCTTGCAAATGGCTGATAAATCAACTGCTATACTTGTCGGTATTTGTGAGGATGTGCCTGTTGTAGTTGCAAATGTTACTATTGTAACGGACTTTGTTATACTTGATATTCCCGAGGACGATAGTATGTCTATTATTCTTGGAAGACCTTTTTTGAATACTGCAGGGGCTGTCATTGATTGCAACAAAGTCAATGTCACATTTCATGTCAATGGTAATGAGCATACGGTACACTTTCCGAGGAAACAACCTCAGGTTCATAGTATCAATTATATTGGAAAAACTTCAACTATCACTATTGGAGGTTTTGAGTTTCCTATTCCTACTATCAAGAAGGCATATGACATAAGTATTGTTGGTGACATACATATCCCCATTGAGGTAACCTAGTGTTATTCGAAAATTATCCGGTTTCATGTTACTCGGAAAGAGTTTATTAACAAGACTTGATCAACCTTGTTAATGGATTCCTTTTGATGAACATGGGATAGGTGAATCTAGATGGCACAAACCTTCTGTACCCTCTTTTACTTTCTGTTAATTAGGTTAAATAAAACAAAAATAGCGTTGTCTGTCTGATTCCAGACTTATCCGTGCAATAAAAAATTATCCCGAAAATAAAAGTTCTCCAAATGCCATGAAAATGAAATATGATTTTTTCTAGAATATTTAAGAAAATTTGCACTGAACACACAGCGAGGGGAGCCAGCACGTGGCCTCAAGGGCCCAGGGCGCGCCCCCCTGCCGCGAGGGCCCCACGTGGCCCCCCTCCACTTATCCTTTCACCCATGCTCTTCTTCTTCCTCCCAAAAAAAATCCCCAACCAGCTCAAACCCGAGTTCTAGCTCATTTTGCTACCATTTTCGATCTCCTTTCTCAAAGCACCATTCACCAAACTGTTTGGCGGAGATTGTTCCTTGGCATGTGACTCCTCCATTGGTCCAATTAGTTTTTGTTCTAGTGCTTTATTTGTTGCAAATTTATGCTGCTGTGGTGACCTTATTCTTGAGCTTGCATGTCAAATTTTCTTGGTCCTAAGTAGTTCTAATGCATTATATAGCTTCTGGGCACTTATAGGAGTTGTTGCTATCATTCTTGTTGAGTTTGGTTAAATTTTATTGTGAGTTACTAAAAATTTCATAAATTTTCAAAAAAGGAAAATGTTGAAAAGACTATTGAGGGGCTCCTCTAGCAAGAGCTCAGAGGAGAAGAAGAAAGAAGAAAATAAGAATCCCAAGTATAATCTTCCTCGCATGGCGGGAGTTCGACCGTGCGAACCGCCGTGTAATAATTTCATGATGTCCGTCGGTATTTACGAAGACTTTTATTGGTTGGCGAATTATGCAGGCCTCACCGACTTCCTCAACGACCAAAAAGAACAGTATCTCTTACTCACCAATATTTTCACGCAAAGTTTTCATTTTCATTCTAGGAAAACACCACCTACGGTGGAGTTTCACTTATATAATGTGAGTAAGGAGATATCACTTTTAAATTTTTGTGAAATATGCAAAGTACCCTTTGGAGGTAGACTCGATGAACCACGTCATGACGACGTCAAAGGGTTTATTGATATGATAGCCGTAGGTGAAACTAGACAAGTTTCAGGGGCAAGAATCACTAGTATACACTTCCCTGTTCTGAGCTACTTTGCTTTATTTGCTAGTAGGTGTTTAATTGGTCACGGGAACAGTGGGAATCTCAGTGCCCCTGATATTATCATTTTACGCCGTGCTTTGTTTCATGACACAACTTTTAGCTTGGGCGCCGTCGTTGCCAAACGATTGAGTCTAAACCGCTCAAAGGGGCCCGTCTTTGGAGGCATCTTTGCTTCTCGCCTTGCTGAATATTTTAATATACCTATTAGGCATCATGAGAAGGAAGAAAAATTGCTTGCCCCTGTTTATCTAGACTACAAGAGCATGGTAGCTCATGACTTTATTGTTAAAGACAAAAATATGCAGCTCAATTATAAATTGAGGTTTGATGAAATATACTGTGAAATTTTTACCTTGCCTACACCTTCTTTGTTTGATCTATCTACAGGCATATTCCTCATCACCTCAGATGCCTTCTACAAGTACCAAGGCCAGGCACAAGCTTCAGAGCCTGAGCCTGAACCACCACTTGATCCTTCCCGTCAATCTGTTTACGGGTGGGAGATGGACGAGCTCGCCAACCAGTGGCATCCAAAGGACACATCTCAGTACACTGGAGGGAGTGGCTTCGATCCGTGGCCATAAACCAACTTAGGCCAAAAGCCTAAGCTTGGGGGAGTACTGTTTCTCACCAACTTACATTCATGTTCACACTTATTCTAGTTGTCGTGCTCACACTCTTTCACTGTACCATCCATGCTTAGTTTCAATTTCATTTTCTTAGTCTTTTTCTCGTGTGCTAGAAAAACCCAGAAAAACAAAAAAATATTAGTTGTAGCTTCTAGCTAGTTTATTTTCTTTGCTTGTGGTAGTAGTTAAAAAATGAAAACCCAAAAGATTTCTCGTTCTTCTTTTTGCTTGTTGGGAGCTTTCCCGTGTAAATAGTTTCTATTTTTTTTTCTTTAGGGGTTAAGAGTAGAAGACCATGATGAAAATGCTTAGTGGCTCTCATATGCTTTGTTGTTGATTTAACCTTGAGCCATATTACCTTGTCTTCTCTCTTGTATTAAATGCCTGCAGATTCCAGCTTAGTCCAATGCACGTGCACTATTATTATTTTCCACGCCATTCGGTCGTGCGAGTGAAAGGCAATAAGGATGATATATGATGAACTAATTGAGATGAGAAAAACTGGTATGAACTCGACCTCTCTTGTTTTTGTAAATATGATTGCTTATCGTTCTTGATTTAGCTTGTTATGAATGAAACATGCTTGCAATGACAATTAGAGATCATAGCTGCTTATGCCATGCTTAATTAGCTGAGAGTTTATAATGGTCTATCTTGTGTGTCAACATGATATTAAAATGGTTGTGATGTGGTATGATGGGTGGTATCCTCCTTTGAATGATTTAAGTGACTTGACTTGGCACATGTTCACGCATGAAGTTGAAACAAATCAACATAGCCTTCACGATATTTATGTTCATGGTGATTTATATCCTACTCATGCTTGCATTCATTGTTGATTAATTTTAATGCATGTTCATGACCGTTGTTGCTCTCTAGCTGGTCGCTTCCTAGTCTCTTTCTAGCCTTCACCTGTACTAAGCGGGAATATTGCTTGTGCATCCACTTCCATAAACCCCAAAGTTATTCCATATGAGTCCACCATACCTTCCTATATGCGGTATCTACCTGCCATTCCAAGTAAATTTGTATGTGTCAAACTCTAAACCTTCAAATGAAATTCTGTTTTGTATGCTCGAACAGCTCATGTATCAACTAGGGTTGTCTATATCTTCCATGCTAGGTGGGTTATTCTCACGATGAGTGGACTCCGCTCATCATTCATGAGAAAATGGCTAGTAATCGGGATGCCCAGTTCCATGCTCAAAATCATAATAATTAAACAAAACTCCCCCAGGGTTGTTGCTGGTTTGGACGGTACCCGTTGTTTCGGGCTAGCCGTGGAGTGTGCTTGTTGGTGGTTGGGGGAGTATAAACTTTACCATTCTATTTGGGAACCGCCTATAATGTGCGTAGCATGGGAGATATCGAGATTCTTGGTTGTTATGTTGACAATGAAAGTATACCGCTCAAAATGTTATTCAATCTCTATTTAAAAATCGAGCTCTGGCACCTCTACAAATCCCTGCTTCCCTCTGCGAAGGGCCTATCTATTTACTTTTATGCAGAGTCATCATCCTCTTATCAAAGAGCACCAGTAGGAGTGCACCTCTGTTGTTGCATGTATTACTATTAATTTGCATTGAGTATGATCATGACTGGATCTCTTTTACCATGAATTACAATGTCTAGTCAGTCCTTGATCTTTAAAGGTGCTCTGCATTTATGTTCTGCGGTCTCAGAAAGGGCTAGCGAGATACCATCTTGTTATATCATATCATGATTGTTTTGAGAAGTGTTGTCATCCGAGGTTTATTATTATTGCTCGCTAGTTGATTACGCCATTGATGTGAGTAGTCTTGAGACCTGAAAGTTATTGTGAATGTGGTTAGTTCATGATCTTGTTGAAAACCTGAATGCTAGCTTACATATTTACAACAACAAGAGCAAACAGATTTTGTCAAAGTTTTTCTTTATCACTTTCAGTTTATCACCTGAATTTCTTGAGGACAAGCAAAGGTTTAAGCTTGGGGGAGTTGATACGTCTCCAACGTATCTACTTTTCCAAACCCATTTGCCCTTGTTTTGGACTCTAACTTGCATGATTTGAATGGAACTAACCCGGACTGACGCTATTTTCAGGAGAACTGCCATGTGCAGAATAAAAAGTTCTCGGAATCGCCTGAAAATCAACGGAGAATTATTTCAGAAAATATAAAAAATATATGCAAGAAGATCTTCACTGGAGGACCCACACCATGTCCTCGAGGGTGAGGGCGCGCCCCCCTTCCCAGGGCGCGCCCCCTGCCTCAAGGGCCCCCCGATGCTCGACCGACGTACCCCTAGATCCTATATCTTCCATTTCGGGGAGAAAAAAAATAGGAGAAAAGGAATTATCGCGTTTCACGAGACAGAGCCGCGGCCAAGCCCTAATCTCTCTCGGGAGGGCTGATCTGGAGTCCGTTCAGGGCTCCAGAGAGTGGAGATCATCGCCATCGTCATCATCAACCTTCCTCCATCACCAATTCCATGATGCTCACCGCCGTGTGTGAGTAATTCCATCATAGGCTTGCTGGACGGTGATGGGTTGGATGGGATCTATCATGTAATCGAGTTAGTTTTGTTAGGGTTTGATCCCTAGTATCCACTATGTTCTGAGATTGATGTTGCTATGACTTTGCTATGCTTAATGCTTGTCACTAGGGCCCGAGTGCCATGATTTCAGATCTGAACCTATTATGTTTCCATGAATATATGTGTGTTCTTGATCCTATCTTGCAAGTCTATAGTCACCTACTATGTGTTATGATCCGGCAACCCCGAAGTGACAATAATCGGGACCACTCCCGGTGATGACCATAGTTTGAGGAGTTCATGTATTCACTATGTGTTAATGCTTTGGTCCGGTACTCTATTAAAAGGAGGGCTTAATATCCCTTAGTTTCCAATAGGACCCCGCTGCCACGGGAGGGTAGGACAAAAGATGTCATGCAAGTTCTTTTCCATAAGCATGTATGACTATATTCGGAATACATGCCTACATTGCATTGATGAACTGGAGCTAGTTCGGTGTCACCCTAGGTTATAACTTCTACATGATGAATTGCATCCAACGTAATTTCCCATCACCGATCCAATGCCTATGAGCTTTACCTATATTGCTTGTCGCTTATTTACTTTTCCGTTGCTACTATCACAAAAACTACAAAAACACTATCGTTACTTTTATTGCTGCTACCGCCACTATCATATTACTTTGCTACTAAACTATCTTGCTGCAGATACTAAGTTTCCAGGTGTGGTTGAATTGACAACTCAGTTGCTAATACTTAAGAGTATTCTTTGGCTCCCCTTGTGTCGAATCAACAAATTTGGGTTTAATACTTTACCCTCGAATACTGTTGCGATCCCCTACACTTGTGGGTTATCATCCAGCTACCGGCATTCTCCCTCTTCATGTAAACCTTGTAAAATAAGATAGAAAAGGCATAAGTATTGTGACATAACATGTAATAATAACAGCCCATAGTGCAATAAATATCAACATAAAAGCATGATGCAAAATGGACGTATCAATAGGAAACTACTAAATTTTAGCTTCTCTTAAGAAATTAGGTTTAGCAACAAATAGGTTGTCTAGACATGCAACTAGGTGACCAATCTAAATGATGCTAGCAACAACAACACAAGCAAGCAAGAGATACAACACAAGTAAAGGTTGCACAAAGTAAAGTTAAGAAGTAACCACAAGTGAAGCCGGTGGAGACGAGGATGTGTTACTGAAGTTACTTCCCTTTGAAAAGGGAAGTATGTCTCTGTTGGAGCGGTGTGGAGGCACAATGGTCCCCAAGAAGCCACTAGGGCCACCGTATTCTCCTCACGCCCTCGCACAATGCAAGATGTTGTGATTCCACTAATGGTGTCCTTGAAGGCGGCAACCGAACCTTTACAAACAAGGTTTGGGCTCTCTCCACAACTCAATTGGAGGCTCCCAACATAACCATGGAGCTACACCACAATGGATTGTGGCTCCGAGAAGACCTCTTCCGTCTAGGGTTCGCAAACACCCAAGAGTAACAAGTTGATGATGATGCAGATATCGGCGAACACAAATTGTTTTGGTGGAAGAGTAGATCGGGGGAACCTCCTCCTATCCTCAAAGTATTGTGAATTTTGGGTGGTTGAGGAGGGAGATGTCAAGGTTTTGGTGGTTTGGGAATGAAGGAGCAGAGCTTGGTCAAAGGTTAGGGTTGGTAGGAGGAAGAAGGCGGTTATAAATATCCCCACGGAGCAAATGCCCGTTGAGCAGCCGCCACCCCGGGTACCCAGACAAAACGGGTCCGGGCATTCGGACAAAACATAGGAAAACAGAGAGGTCCAGGCACCCGGGGGTCAAGGACCCGGGCACCTGGAGTGGGCAGGGGAGGCGCAAGGACCGGGACCGGGCACCCGGGGGCGCAAGCCCCGGGCACCCGGAGCAGCCAAAGAGAGGGCGATGGGGCGGTTGGGAGGGGCCGGGCACACGGGGGTCCCAAACCCCGGGCACCCCCACCGGGCAGGGAGGAGGCAAGGTGGTGTGGAAGGGGTCGGGCACCCGGGAGCCCCAAACCCCGGGCACGCGCACCGGGCAGGGTGGTGGCGAGGTGGTGGCAGGTGGGGTCCGGATAGCCGGGGGGCCCAAACCCCAGGCACCCGCACCAGGCAAGGAGGAGGCGAGATGGTGGCGTGGAGGGGCCGGGCACCCGGGGGCCTGATACGTCCAAAACGTATCTATAATTTCTGCTTGCTCCATGCCTCTTTTGTGTGATATTGCTATGATATTTATGCACTTCCATACACTTTTGATCATATTTGGACTAACCTATTAACTCAGTGAACCCCAGTGCCAGTTTCTGTTTTCTGCTGTTTTTGTATTTCAGGTTTTCCCATTACTTAAATTGCCAGAAAAATTCCGAGAAAAATATATAAAAAATCAGCGCTCCAGAAGCTTCCACGCGCTAGAAGTGGGGAGAGAGGGGAGCCAGGGGCAGCCCAGGCGGCCTGCCCACGCGGCCCCCCTCCTGGCCGCACCGGGGGGGCGCCTGGGCCCCCCTCTTTGCCTCTGGTGCCCCCCTTTGGCATATATTTAGCACGCGTCCGGAAACCCTAGAGGACAGAACCCTTTTCTCCAGAAGCTATTCCGATCTCCGCCGCCATCGCCACCAAGTTTCGGGGGACCAGAATTCCTGTGCCGGCATCCTGCCGGGACGGGGAAGTGCCCCCGGATTCATCTCCATCGACGTTGCTTCCTCCCTCCATGATGCGGGAGTAGTTCCTCCTCGGGGCTGAGGTTTCTACCAGTAGCTATGTGGTTAATTCTC
This sequence comes from Secale cereale, assembly GCA_902687465.1. NCBI lineage: Eukaryota > Viridiplantae > Streptophyta > Magnoliopsida > Poales > Poaceae > Secale > Secale cereale. Next base: position 950,910,508 of record LR738711.1, read on the forward strand.
TCTCCCATGATGTGATCTTCGTTGTGATCATAGGCTATGTTAATCTAGGGTGATCCCATGATATTTCCCCTCCCTCTATGTATTGGATTGATGTACTCACTTGTCTTTATCTAGTATAATCTCCGAGACCAAGGTGACAGCGGTCTATTGGACATGGATTAGAAGAATATTTTCATGAGTGATTTCCTCTTTTGTGTGTGGATTGAAGATTGAGAGTCTCTTGGTGCTTGTCTTTGACTATCCTTGAGATATGTTGTGGTGATTGTGGTACTCTCTTTGGATGGCCGCGGTGACATTGGGAAATCCATAGATTGAGAACTACGAACTTTGAGGTGTGCTTTTGTAGCCCCACATAATTCTCGTCCTCTCTTGACCACAAAGGAATGACCTCCGAGTGCGTCCCCCTTGCATGTTTTATGGGAAATATCATGTGATTCGATTATGTTAATGTTGTTGGGAGTTGCCACTAGTGAAAGTATGAAGCCTAGGCCTTGTTTCCACCATTGCAATACCATTTGTGCTCACGTTTACCACTTGTTTGCTTGCTGCACTTTTTATTACAGATTTATATTACTTTGCTTTGCCTCTCCTATCATCCATATTTTACCATCTCTTCGCCGAACTAGTGCACCTATACATCTGACAAGTGTATTAGGTGTGTTGGGGACACAAGAGACTTCTTGTATCTTGATTGCAGGGTTGCTTGAAAGGGGTACGTTCAACCTCCACTTCCCTGAGTTCGATAAACCTTGGGTTACTCACTTAAGGGAAATTTGCTGCTGTCCTACAAACCTCTGCTCTTGGAGGCCCAACACTGTCTACAGGAATAGA
>LR738711.1:950911732-950929704 GCA_902687465.1 Secale cereale
CGATGTTCTTATCATTGTCAATGACAATTATGTTCCCGTTGATTTTACTATTATGGATATTGAATGTGAACCTTCTTGTCCAATTATTTTGGGACGTCCTTTTCTTCGCACCGTTGGTGCTATCATTGACATGAAAGAGGGGAATATAAAATTCCAATTTCCTCTCAAGAAAGGGATGGAACACTTCCCTAGAAAGAAGATTAAGTTACCTTTTGAGTCCGTTATACGGGCTAGCTATTCTTTTACTCTTGATAAAACTTGATCCTCTCTTTTTGCACTATGCCTAGCTTAAAGGCATAAAAGAAAGCGCTTTTGGGAGGCAGCCCACAATGAATAAAGTTTTATTTTGCTTTTGTTGTGTCTTGATGGTTGTTACTACAGTAGCATCATCATTGTATCTTTTCTTTTCAGCTTTGTGCCAAGTTTAGCCTCTGATTGCAAGAAAGTTCAAAAGTTGTGACGTGCTGTCCAGGAAACAGATTATGTCCTTGGACAGAAAAATTCGTATAAAATCACCAGATCATCTTTTTGGTCTGAATTTTTTCGACAGCGTGCTCTATACAATTGGCTTTCGGGCATCTGTTCTGAGTTTTTTTATTTGAGTTGCAGAAGTGCCCCGAAAAAATTATTTACTACCTGCTGGTCTGTTTTTCACAGATTCTGTCCTGTTTTGCCTTTTCTTCGTTTTGCAAACCTTGAGCTTGCTTTTTCTTTGCAAAAACCTTTTGGCAATCTTGAGAAATAGTAGATCTTCAAGTTTATCCTTATTTCCAGTAGGGAAAAATTATTTTATTATGGGTACTAACCTCGCTAATCAGATTATGATGAGTTATGTATGAAGGGAGTTTTCAAGTGTGCGAGGGAAGATGATAAAAAGATTCAGGAGGGTCAAACGCTCAAGCTTGGGGATGCCCCCGTGCACCCCCAAGAAATATTCAAGAAGACTCAAGCGTCTAAGCTTGGGGATGCCCCCGTGCATCCCCTTCTCCATCAACAATTATCAGTTCGTCTTTCGTTCCACTATATTTTAATCACTTCATGCGTTATGTGCTATGCTTGGAGCATCTTGCTTTTAGTTTCCTTTTTAGTTTTCTTTAGCTTTGCTTGATGTTCATAACGAGTTAGAACCCAGCTTTCTTTGTGTGGGAGAGAAACACGCTCCACTTCAACCTAGAACACAACATAGGATTTTCATGCTTATCTTTGTTGTGTGTGTTCTTTGTCTTTCTATAGCTACTGTCATGCTTAGCTCTTAGTTTTCATACTTTTCTTTTTAAAGAGCTTTTGTTTAGTTGGTTGCTGAACTCTCTTGAGTTTTCATGTTTATCTTGTTGAGAGAGTTTGTCTGTTGCACTGAGTTGTGTGTCTTAAACTTAAAGTAGGTAATTGAGGTTGCTATTTAATTTTAGTAGTAACTTGCAATAGTTTTGAGGTATTGCCATGAGTGATGTCTGAACTTTTGGTGTCAAGAGAATTAGCCTATTAGTGATAGATGTTGTATTTTGGGCGATCCGTGTCTATTTTCGAAAACCTACAAAATAGTTGAGAACTTTAGCTACTAAATGGATCACTAATCTTTGGAGGGATCGAATATTAGAGTACCCTCACGTATCATGAGTCGAGGATGCGCAAGGATAACCAAATCCCCATACACTCCTCCTCGGGGTACTTGTCTCTTTGTGAACCTCCTAATTAGATTGAGAGTTACCGATAATAAGTGCATGAGTTCTTCGGACTAATGTGAGTATTCGAAAGTTGACACTTCCACCTATCCATATTTTTCTAGCCTCTTCGGTACCGTGCATTGCCCTTTCTCACCTCGAGAGTTGGCGCATACTTCGCCGGTGCATCCAAATACTTGGCACGATACGCTCTGTCATCATAAGCCTCATTATATCCTTCCTCAAAACAGCCACCATACCTACCTATTAAGGCATTTCCATAGCCTTTCTGAGATACATTGCCATGCAACATCCATCCTCTCATGACTTGATCTTCATGTCATACATGCTTTTTGCTTGATCGATGAGCCGCATGCTAGTTGGGCCTTGCCCTAATCATTTCTACATGACGCGCTAGTATCATTGCATATCCTGCTACACTGGCAGAGGCATACATTTGCATACATCATGATAGTTTCATTTTCTTTATGTTGAGTACTTTTGTAAAGTGTGAAAGATCGTCTATACTTCTTGTAATACATAGAGTGTTGCCCCTAAAGTGAGGAAAAGATCCCAAAGAGGACAAATCAAAAGATCCCAAAGAGGACAAAATCAAAAGATCCCAAAGAGGACAAATGAGAGATAAATAGAAAGGGCCATTGAGGCCAAAAAAATAAAAATAATAAAAAAGAGAAAAAGAAATAAAAAGAGAGAAGGGGGCACACTACTATTTCTTTTGAGAGATCCACACTCGTACTCCATCTTATATCTTGTACTCCATAGAGATTATCATTTATGCATATAGCTATGTGGGGACCTTTACACTATAGAACTTGGCTTGTATATTCCAATGATGAGCCTCCTCAAAAGAGCTCTAGGTCTTCTTGAGCAAGCAAGTTGGATGCACCCCCACTAGTTCCATTGGAGAGCTTACCTTAGCTCATATGTGCATCCGTTGCATGGCAATCCCTGCTCCTCGCATCATATCTATCATTTGGCTTTCTCTCGCCGATGATTGTCCTCATTGATGTGAGCCTTTCACACCCTTTTTTGTCTTCCCCCTCTATCATTTCTCTCTTTGCCATCCTAAGTGTCGACTTTCTTTCTTACGCTCATCTATTGCATGAGTGCTCAAAATATCGAAAGGGAGTGGATCATTTTGACTTGTACCTGGCTGACGGTCTGGGGATGAGTCAAGATAAGATTCCAAAGAAGACCAAGTGTGAAACTTTAGTAGATTAAGTTCTCAACAATACAAAAACTATGTTTTACTCTCTCATATATCCATATCCCCTTTCTTGCACGCAAACACAATTTGGAGACATTCGAGTCACGGACAGCGAGAGCTCTTGCACCTTTATATTCTTATGTTACTTGTTACAATGCTAATATAGACTCTTGCTTGTTATGACTTGAACTGGATTACATGCCTTGATTGCTTTACTTAAAAGTTCTTATATGGTCGATAGCATGTCACCACAGAAATTATGCTTGTTATCATTTACCTACTCGAGGACGAGCAGGAATTAAGCTTGGGGATGTTGATACGTCCAAAACGTATCTATAATTTCTGCTTGCTCCATGCCTCTTTTGTGTGATATTGCTATGATATTTATGCACTTCCATACACTTTTGATCATATTTGGACTAACTTATTAACTCAGTGCACCCCAGTGCCAGTTTCTGTTTTCTGCTGTTTTTGTATTTCAGGTTTTCCCATTACTTAAATTGCCAGAAAAATTCCGGGAAAAATATATAAAAAATCAGCGCTCCAGAAGCTTCCACGCGCCAGAAGTGGGGCCAGAGGGGAGCCAGGGGCAGCCCAGGCAGCCTGCCCACGCGGCCCCCCTCCTGGCCGCGCCGGGGGGGCGCCTGGGCCCCCCTCTCCGCCTCTGGTGCCCCCTTTGGCATATATTTAGCACGCGTCCCGAAACCCTCGAGGACAGAACCCTTTTCTCCAGAAGCTTTTCCGATCTCCGCCGCCATCGCCACCAAGTTTCGGGGGACCAGAATTCCTGTGCCGGCATCCTGCCGGGACAGGGAAGTGCCCCCGGATTCATCTCCATCGACGTTGCTTCCTCCCTCCATGATGCAGGAGTAGTTCCTCCTCGGGGCTGAGGTTTCTACCAGTAGCTATGTGGTCAATTCTCTCTCCCATGATGTGATCTTCGTTGTGATCATAGGCTATGTTAATCTAGGGTGATCCCATGATATTTCCCCTCCCTCTATGTATTGGATTGATGTACTCACTTGTCTTTATCTAGTATAATCTCCGAGACCAAGGTGACAGCGGTCTATTGGACATGGATTAGAAGAATATTTTCATGAGTGATTTCCTCTTTTGTGTGTGGATTGAAGATTGAGAGTCTCTTGGTGCTTGTCTTTGACTATCCTTGAGATATGTTGTGGTGATTGTCGTACTCTCTTTGGATGGCCGCGGTGACATCGGGAAATCCATAGATGAGAACTATGAACTTTGAGGTGTGCTTTTGTAGCCCTACATAATTCTCGTCCTGTCTTGACCACAAAGGAATGACCTCCGAGTGCGTCCCCCTTGCATGTTTTATGGGAAATATCATGTGATTCGATTATGTTAATGTTGTTGGGAGTTGCCACTAGTGAAAGTATGAAGCCTAGGCCTTGTTTCCACCATTGCAATACCATTTGTGCTCACGTTTACCACTTGTTTGCTTGCTGCACTTTTTATTACAGATTTATATTACTTTGCTTTCTGATACGTCCAAAACGTATCTATAATTTCTGCTTGCTCCATGCCACTTTTGGGTGATATTGCTATGATATTCATACACTTCCATACACTTTTGATCATATTTGGACTAACTTACTAATCCAGTGCACCCCAGTGTCAGTTTCTGTTTTCGGCTGTTTTTGTATTTCAGGTTTTCACGTTACGAGAACTGCCCAGAAAAATCTAGAAAAATTATATAAAAAATCAGCGTTTCGGAAACAACATTGCGTCCGAAGGACAGCCGGGGGGGCCACCAGGGCTCCAGGCGCCCTGGCGGCGCGCCCCCCTGGGCCGCGCCGGGGGGGCGCCTAGGCCCCCCGAAGCTTCCCTGATGCCCCCCTTTGGCATATATTTAAAGCGTCCTCCGAAACCCTTAGAAGAGGAACTCTTTTCGCGATCCCATCTCTGTTCCGCCGCCGCCGCCGCTTCCAAGATCGGGAGCACCAGGAGAACTCTTCCCGGCACCCTGCCGGAGGGGAGGATCACCACCGGGAGCTTCTCCACCACCATGGACGCCTCCCGGATGACTCGTGAGTAGTCTCCCTTGGACCATGAGTCCATGACCAGTAGCTATGTGATGTTTTCCCCCCGTTCTTGTGCTTCACTAATTAGTCCTCGTGAGCTGCCCTACATGATCGAGGCACCTATGTAATCCTTATGCTGTTGCTATGTTGAGTTTGCTGGGATCCGATGGATTATGAGATTATGTTCAGATTGATCTTGAGTAATGTATTTGATTCACCTCTTTTATATTTTTGTTCATAAGTAATTCTTGCATGTTCTCCGTTGTTATTTACTGCTTTGGCTGAGTAGTAGGTAGTGACTCCAAGAGGGAACGTTATGCTCGATTGTGGGTTCATGCCCCTCGATGACTAGCTTGAGTGACAGAAACATGAGTCTAGGGGATGTGCTGTTGCCACAAGGGGGAAAACAACGGTGCTTGTGCCCGCGGGTGCAAGGATTGTTTACTTTACGCAAAGTTCTTTTAATGCAGTTGTCTGTTGCATTGAGTTTACACTATGGGTGGGACTCGCAACTTAATACCAGCGAGATGTTCTGGATAGATATCTCAAGGTGGATGATTAGTAGTAGATATTGATGGATTTCGGTCTACTTACTTTGGCGTACCGCCCATGCTTTGAACCTCAACCTTTCTTGCAATGTAGTCAGCATTGGTTTGCGTTCGTGGTCCTATCAATTGCCCAGCTGTAATTCGTTTACCTCACATAGCTGTTTTTATCGTCTTTTGGGAGAGAGACATCACTAGCGAACATCATGAGACTCCGGTCCATATTACCATCATTGATCACACCCGCTATTTACTTTTCGTTATTATTTACTATTGCAAAACACTATCTATCACTACTATCATTGCTTTTAATCCTTTGTGAACTACAAGGCCGGAGGGATTGACAACCTCTCTGTACTCGTTGGGAGCAAAGTTATTTGTATCTGTGTGCAGGTCCACGTTGACTGCTACTATCTGGCGCCGTAGCAGTTGACACCTACTTGTTGAACCTAGGAGTCTCTGGGGATTCGATCCTTGGCATCTTTGCTAAGGGAAAACACTTCTACAATACTGCATCTTACACCTTCCACTTGGGGTAACCAACGAGGGGTTCGAGGCCCATCAAGGAGTATTTTCTGGCGCCGTTGCCGGGGACTCCACTCTTCAGGATAGGGGAGTTGCATGCTATCTTTTACCTTTGCTTTTTAGTCTTGTTAGTTTACCTTTCATTTTTGCTTTAGTACCTTTTTATCGAAAATCACAAAAATAGTTATCTTGCTTGCTTGCTACTATGGGTTCCACCGAGAACACCAAGTTGTGTGACTTCACTAGTCACAACAACGATGACTTTATCAGCACACCTATCACTACACCTGCCACTTCAGCACCTTCATATGAAATTAAACCTGCTTTACTAAACTTAGTTATGAGAGAACAATTCTCCGGTGCTGGAGATGATGCTGCTTTACACTTGAACAACTTTGTTGAACTTTGTGATATGCAAAAGTACCAAGAAATAGATGGTAATATTGTTAAGCTTAAGCTTTTTCCTTTCTCCTTGAGAGGGGGAGCTAAGATTTGGTTTCAGTCTTTGCCTAGAAATAGCATAGATTCATGGGACAAGTGCAAAGATGCTTTTATTGGAAAATACTATCCACCTGCTAAAATTATCCAACTTAGAAGTAACATAATGAATTTTAAACAATTGGATAATGAACACGTTGCCCAAGCTTGGGAACGTATGAAATCTCTTATCAAGAACTGCCCTACTCACAGTTTGACTACTTGGATGGTTATCCAAACTTTTTATGCAGGCTTGAACTTTACCTCGCGGAACTTGTTAGATTCGGCCGCGGGAGGAACTTTTATATCTACTACACTTGGTGCTGCCACGAAGCTTCTCGATGAGATGATGACCAACTATTCCCAATGGCACACCGAACGCGCTCCAACAGGTAGGAAGGTAAACTCTGTCGAGGAGATTTTCTCCCTTAACGAAAAAGTTGACTTGATCATGTCTCTACTTTCGAAGCAATCTACTGTTGATCCTCGTGATGTTCCTTTAAATTCTTTGATTGCTCAAGAACAAGTAGATGTGAATTTTATCTCTAGAAACAATTTTAACAACAATGCTTATAGGAGTAACTTTGGTAACAATCCTAGACCGTTCCCCTCTAATTCTTATGGGAACAACAATGCTTATCCTAGTACCAAGAACTCCACTACTGAACTAGAGACTATGCTTAGAGATTTCATCACTACCCAAAAAGCCTTTAATAAGAGTGTAGAAGAGAAACTACATAAACTAGATGATCTTTCTTTTAAGGTAGACCACTTAGCCAATGAGGTAAAATTGCTGAAAATTAAAACTTCTCCTCTTGAGGAGAGGGAAGTCACTCCTATAAATGCTATTCAAGTGCAAATTAATGAAAACATTAGGATGATGGCTAAACTTAAAGAAAGATGGGCTAGAGAGAGGGAGGAAGAAGAGAGAATTAAGAGCCTTCCTACCCACCACACTGTTGCTACTATCCAAGTTGTTGAGGATGTTCAAACTCTTAGCACCCAATGTACTCCTGGTCCCATTGGACCTATTAATGGTGATGCTATGACTATAGAAACTACCAAACAAGTGAACCTTAAGGACACCACTACCACTTTACTTGATGCTCCTGACCTTGATTTTGATAATTGCACTCTTACCGAAGTTATTGATTTCCTTCACAAGATGTCTAGAGATCCCCGCACTAGCACGCTTAACCTTGCCTTCACGGAGCATATCACTAATGCTCTCATCAAAGCTAGGGAGGAGAAACTTAGAGTAGAAGCCTCCATACCTAGAAAGCTAGAGGATGGTTGGGATCCTATGATAAAAATTAATTTGAATGACTTCTCTTGTTATGCATTATATGATGTTGGTGCTAGTACCTCTGTTATGCCCAAAAGAATATATGATATGCTTAAATTGAAACCTTATGATTCTTGTTCTTTTGGTGTTCGTCTCGTTGATTTTTCCATAAAGAAACCTTTGGGGAGGATCGACGATATTCTTATTGTTGTCAATGATAATTATGTGCCCGTTGATTTTACTATTATGGATATTGAATGTGATCCTTCATGTCCAATTATTTTGGGACGTCCCTTTTTGCGCACCGTTGGTGCTATCATTGACATGAAAGAGGGTAATATAAAATTTCAGTTTCCTCTCAAGAAAGGGATGGAACACTTCCCTCGAAAGAAGATCAAGTTACCTTTTGAGTCCGTTGTACGGGCTAGTTATTCTTTTACTCTTGATAAAACTTGATCTATGCATTATGCCTAGCTTAAAGGCATAAAAGAAAGCGCTTTTGGGAGGCATCCCACATGAATAAATTTTTTGCTTTTGTTGTGTCTTGATGTTGTTTACTGCTGTAGCATCATCATTGTATCTTTGCTTTTCATATTTGTGTCAAGTATAGCCTCCGATTGCTAGAAAGTTCAAAAGTTGTGAGGTGCTGTCCAGGAAACAGATTCTGTCCTTGGATAGAAAAATTCGTATAAAATCACCAGATCATCTTTTTCGTCTGAATTTTTTCGAAAGCGTTCTCTATATAATTGTCTTTCGTGCATCTGTTCTGAGTTTTTTGATTTGAGTTGCAGAAGTATCCCGAACAGATCAATTACTACCTGCTGTTCTGTTTTTCACAGATTCTGTCCTGTTTTGCCTTTCCTTCACTTTGCAAATCAAGAACTTGCTTTTTCTTTGCAAAAACCTTTTGGAAATCTTGAGAAACAGTAGAAATTCAAGAATATATTTATTTCCAGCAAGGTATAATTATTTTATTAAGGGTACTAACCTCGCTAATCAGATTATGATGAGTTGTGTATGAAGGGAGTTTTCAAGTGTGCGAGGGAAGATGATAAAAAGATTCAGGAGTGTCAAGCGCTCAAGCTTGGGGATGCCCCCGTGCACCCCCAAGAAATATTCAAGGAGACTCAAGCGTCTAAGCTTGGGGATGCCCCCGTGCATCCCCTTCTCCATCAACATTATCAGTTCGTCTTTCGTTCCACTATATTTTTATCACTTCATGTGTTATGTGCTATGCTTGGAGCGTCTTGCTTTTAGTTTTCTTTTTAGTTTTTCATAATGAGTCGGAACTCAGCATTCTTTATGTGGGAGAGAAACACGCTCCACTTCTACCTAGAACATAACATAGAATTTTCATGTCTATCTATGATGTGTGTGTTCTTTGTCTTTTATTAGCTACTATCATGCTCTGCTCTTAGTATTCATGCTTATCTTTTCAAAGAGCTTTTGTTTAGTTGGTTGCTTGAACTCTCTTTAATTATCATGCTCACCTTATTAAGGGAGTTTGCTTCTGTTGCATTGGTTAATGTGTCTATGATAAAGATGCTACTTGCATAATGGTGCTTAGTAGTTCAGGTTTCCTTATGGTTAATCTCAAATAGCTGGGGGGTTCCCAATGTGTTATTGGAGTACCAACATGGTTTGTTTGCCTATGATGTGGTATGGTTTAGTAATATCTTCCTTCGATAATTTATTTTTATTGACTTGGCGTATGCTCACGCATATTTAAGACTGTAAAGAAAGTCTGTTAAGCCTTGATGATCTTTTATTTCTGAGTAGCGATATAACTACCATGCCTGATTCAATATTGCTTTGTCGCTCTGCATGATTATGACCGTCATTCCTCTCTTAGTTGGTCGCTCCCAGTCTTTTTGCTAACCTCCACCTGTACTAAGCAAACTAACTTTGCAATATATAGCTCATGGGAAAGTAGCCTAAAAACTATTGTGGTAAAGAATATGTTGCCTATGTATCTTATTTCTTATAAGTTGCTTGCTGAGCGGTAACCATGTTTCTGGGGACGCCATCAACTGTCACACTTTTGTTGAATATCATGTGAGTTGCTATGCATGTTCGTCTTGTCTGAAGTAAGGGTGATTTGCCGTGGGTTGAATGAATATGCATATTCTTAGAGAAGAACATTGGGCCGCCAACCAAAGCCATGTATCATGGTGGAAGTTTTAGCTTGGACATTAATCCTCAATCTCTTATGAGAATATGCTTATGCATTAAAGAGGAGTCCATCATCTATTTTCTATGTTGTCCCAGTATGGATGTCCTCAAGTTGAGATCTATCAAAAACGACAAATCAAATGCGATTTATCTCCTTGGACCTTTGTACAGGTGGCATAGAGGTACCCCTTTGTGACCCTTGGTTGAAACATATGTAATGCAATGATAACCCATGGGAATCCGAGCTAATTAGGACAAGGAGCGAGCACTATTAGTATTGGATGCATGAGGCTTGCAACTTATAGGATGTCTTATGCATGACACATATGAAGTACTACTACCGTTGACACAATTGCTTCCATGTTTTCAAAATAAAAAGCTCTAGCACATAACCATTCTTTTACCTTTATGTTAAAGCACCAACTACTGAGAGCATGATTGTCATTCTGAGTGTAATGTGCATTGTCCCAAAGTAGCATTGTCTTTTGCATGATTGTGATATCGTTTATTCTGAAATGATTGTATCTAGTCATCACTTAAACCTTGAAGGTGCCCCTGCATTTATGTTTTGCATCACTAAAGGGGGCAAGCTAGATATCACTTTATCATATTTGCACATCATGTTCATTGCAAATCTTTTTGATGTTTCAGTTACATATTGTAAAACTTTCAGTCATTTGTGATTTTCTCATGAGGCAACTTAATTACTATAGAATCATTGTCTCAGTAAGCTTTTGTCATATGACTATGAAAAAGTCCTATATGGTTAATAGCATGTCACCACAGAAATTGTTCTTGTTATCATTTACCTACTCGAGGACGAGCAGGAATTAAGCTTGGGGATGTTAAAACGTCCAAAACGTATCTATAATTTATGCTTGCTCCATGCCACTTTTGGGTGATATTGCTATGATATTCATACACTTCCATACACTTTTGATCATATTTGGACTAACTTACTAATCCAGTGCACCCCAGTGCCAGTTTCTGTTTTCGGCTGTTTTTGTATTTCAGGTTTTCACGTTACGAGAACTGACCAGAACAATCCAGAAAAATTATATAAAAAATCAGCGTTTCGGAAACAACCTTGCGTCCGAAGGACATCCAGGGGGGCCACCAGGGCTCCAGGCGCCCTGGCGGCGCCCCCCCCCCTGGGCCGCGCCGGGGGGGCGCCTGGGCCCCCCGAAGCTTCCCCGATGCCCCCCTTTGGCATATATTTAAAGCGTCCTCCGAAACCCTCAGAAGAGGAACTCTTTTCGCGATCCCATCTCTGTTCCGCCGCCGCCGCCGCTTCCAAGATCGGGAGCACCAGGAGAACTCTTCCCGGCACCCTGTCGGAGGGGAGGATCACCACCGGGAGCTTCTCCACCACCATGGACGCCTCCCGGATGACTCGTGAGTAGTCTCCCTTGGACCATGAGTCCATGACCAGTAGCTATGTGATGTTCTCCTCCCGTTCTTGTGCTTCACTAATTAGTCCTCGTGAGCTGCCCTACATGATCGAGGCACCTATGTAATCCTTATGCCGTTGCTATGTTGAGTTTGCTGGGATCCGATGGATTATGAGATTATGTTCAGATTGATCTTGAGTAATATATTTGATTCACCACTTTTATATTTTTGTTCATAAGTAATTCTTGCATGTTCTCCGTTGTTATTTACTGCTTTGGCCGAGTAGTAGGTAGTGACTCCAAGAGGGAACGTTATGCTCGATTGTGGGTTCATGCCCCTCGATGACTAGCTTGAGTGACAGAAACATGAGTCTAGGGGATGTGCTGTTGCCACAAGGGGGAAAACAACGGTGCTTGTGCCCGCGGGTGCAAGGATTGTTTACTTTACGCAAAGTTCTTTTAATGCAGTTGTCTGTTGCATTGAGTTTACACTATGGGTGGGACTCGCAACTTAATACCAGCGAGATGTTCTGGATAGATATCTCAAGGTGGATGATTAGTAGTAGATATTGATGGATTTCGGTCTACTTACTTTGGCGTACCGCCCATGCTTTGAACCTCAACCTTTCTTGCAATGTAGTCAGCATTGGTTTGCGTTCGTGGTCCTGTCAATTGCCCAGCTGTAATTCGTTTACCTCACATAGCTATTTTTATCGTCTTTTGGGAGAGAGACATCACTAGTGAACATCATGAGACTCCGGTCCATATTACCATCATTGATCACACCCGCTATTTACTTTTCGTTATTATTTACTATTGCAAAACACTATCTATCACTACTATCATTGCTTTTAATCCTTTGTGAACTACAAGGCCGGAGGGATTGACAACCTCTCTGTACTCGTTGGGAGCAAAGTTATTTGTATCTGTGTGCAGGTCCACGTTGATTGCTACTATCTGGCGCCGTAGCAGTTGACACCTACTTGTTGAACCTAGGAGTCTCTGGGTATTCGATCCTTGGCATCTTTGCTAAGGGAAAACACTTCTACAATATTGCATATTACACATTCCAATTGGGGTAACCAATGAGGGGTTCGAGGCCCATCACTTTGCCACTCCTATCATCCATATTTTACCATCTCTTCGCCGAACTAGTGCACCTATACATCTGACAAGTGTATTAGGTGTGTTGGGGACACAAGAGACTTCTTGTATCTTGATTGCAGGGTTGCTTGAAAGGGGTACGTTCAACCTCCACTTCCCTGAGTTTGATAAACCTTGGGTTACTCACTTAAGGGAAATTTGCTGCTGTCCTACAAACCTCTGCTCTTGGAGGCCCAACACTGTCTACAGGAATAGAAGCGTGTAGTAGACATCAGGGCCCAAACCCCGGGCACCCGCACCAGGCAGAGAGGAGGAACAAGGAGGCGGTGGCCCCTGCACAGAGCAGAGAAAGAACTCTAGGTAAAACCCGAACCGGATGAAAGGAAAGGAAATAAGAGATTTGAGTTCCCCAACTCCGAGAACATAGCAACCCCTCTTAATAGTACGGATGTTCCTATGACTCAAAACGAACCCCAAAACTACTTTGCCTTGTCGACAAACACCATATTTTCCCTTTTTACCTTGATAGGGTTACCAACGCCCGTAGACGCACAAGAGACGTCAATGTCCTGAAATAAACTTAACAATCGACATTAGTCCTCGCAAATCATATTGTGATCAATCATCAAAATTGTAATTGAGTGACAATTACTCTTTCACTAGTGTTCTCTCCCAAGGATGCAGATGATAGGAGAGAGGTGGTTCAATGACCGCGCGGTGTGCATTGCTACTTGTGATAGGCATTGGGATTTCCCCGAGGGGGAAGGGTGATGTGGTATAGTAGGAGAAAGTATTTCCCTTGGTAGAAAACCAAGGTTTATCGAACCAGTGGGAGATTCACACAAACAACTTTCAACAGTACTTGCACACACACAAACAAATAATTGCACCCAATGCGAGCAAGAGTGTTGTCAATCCCCTTGTACTCGTTAATTGCAGGGATTAATTATGATAGTGATAGATAGAAAAAATTTAAAGTAAAAATAAAAGATAATAAAATGCGACAAGGTATTTAGGGTTTTAGTAATATGAAGTGAATGGACCCCGGAACCAAAGCTTTCACTAGAGGCATCTCTCTCATGAACATACCAATGGTGGTTACACAAATTACTGTTGATCAATTAGTAGAAAAGTGCATAGTTATGATGTTGTTCCTGGCATCATCAGTACATAGGCATTACGTCCATAACATGTAGACCGAAACGATTCTGCATCTACTATTATTACTCCACTTCAAGAGCGCTTCTATGCTTGTCTCTCTAGGTATTAAGTTCATAACAAACAGAGTAATGCTTTAAGCATGATAACATAATGCAGACAAAATAAGACCAACTAATATGATCGAAACCCCATCGTTTTACGTTAGTAGCAACAATACAAATATGTGCCTCACTACCCCTTCTGTCATGAGGTGAGGACACCGCAAGATTGAACCTACTACTATGCACCACTTCCACTGAAGACCACTCATCAACTTGGCCAAAGAAAACTCATAGATCGGAAAGCATTACATAGTTATAACAATCACACATATTAAAGTTCAGAAAAGATTCAATTACTTTCAATGAATAATTTGATAATAAACCCACAATTCATCGGATCCCAACAAACGTACTGCAAAAAGATTTCATTGAATCGATCTCCGAAGAAAACATTGTATTGACGATCAAAAAGAGAGAAAGAGAGCCATATAGCTACTACTATGGACCCATAGGTCCTGTGGGGAACTACTCAGGCATCATCGGAGAGGCAACAACGTTGATGTAGAGTCCCTCCATGATCGATTTCCCCTCTGGCAGAGTACCAGCGGAGGCGTCTGGATGGGATCACGGAAGAACATAGGCTTGCAGTGGTGGAATAATTGCTTCGGGTCTCGCTCTGGGGGTTTCTGAATATATATGAATTTGTAGGCCAAGAATTAGGCCAATCGGGCCAGCAAGGGGGGCACAAGGGGCAGGGCACGCCCCGTGTTGTCGTCATCTCATTTGGCTTCCGGACTTCCCCCGAAGCTTCCAGGGTATCTTTTGGTCCAGAAAAATCATCAAAAAGTTTCATCGTGTTTGGACTCCATTTGGTATGGATTTTTTGTAAAACCAAAAACATTCAGAAAATAGCAACTGGCACTGGGCACAGAGTTAATAGGTTAGTTACAAAAAATGATATATAATAGAATGAAATAAACAAAATTTATAGACACATTGGAAACGTATCATGCAACCTAACGGTCGCGAACTCGGGTGAGAGGTCAAGGATCTGTCCGGGTCTGAGTCCAACCACCATACCCATATCCGGTGAGGTAGTTAAATGGGCTCTTCGATAGGCCAAATCTCTTATTCCAGAGCAAGCAGCCCGCTGTTCCCTATTCCTTCCACCCATTCTTCATTCATGAAGTATGTGCGAGTACTATTAACACACTATATGTCGAACATCGCCCGACACTCATTTGACCCCTAAACTACTTGTCAAACTATTAATTATGTAATGAACGACATATGTGCTTGTTAATGTAATGCACTTGTTATATTTGCTTTAGTACATACTACTTTTAATTAACCTGACATCATTGTAATGTGGTGTGTGTGTGTGTGTGTGTGTGTGTGTGTGTGTGTGTTTATGCGCGCTTGTGGATCAATGTTTAAACAACAATTTATGTATCTCATGCAATCTGTTGATCTGATCTAGGTGCAATATGTTGCAATAGCATGAATTCGGCATGGATTAGTACGAGTGGCGAGCAGAAATATGGCCAGCAATTGCTACATCAAAATGTTGTGGCGGGCGATACACAATGTCCACCATTGCTACATCAAAACTCTGTGGTGGGCGCTGACTAGTGCCCGCCACTACTGTGTGCTACCAGTGGCTAGCGAGCGCCCACCACTGATGCAATGTTAGCAGTGGCGGAAGGTCAGTGTTGGGTTCCCCTGAGAGCATTGCCTGTCACTGCCGGGCTTTTTGCACCGGCCCCACTGCCAAGCATTCCTGCAGTAGTCCAAGTAGCATAATAATAAAAACAAGAATGAAGAGGATTTAATATGCAGGGTCGATTGAAACACATGATACAGGGAGGCACCTTCATGCATTGAAGTTAGTGCCTTGAAGAGCATGAATGGATTTGGACGGAATTTCTTTACCCTGGGGTCCTATTGAACGCAGCAAGAGTAATGTATGGTTAGGATAAGTTTATCCCATATTACTAGTCCAACTATGACCAAGCAAAGTTTATCATCCCATCATGTGTATCCCTTTAAAACCTTCTCCTTCAGTTGGATTTGTTACTTTTTGAAATGAGTTAGTGGAAACTTCTTAAATAACTTATTTGTGATACGATTCAAGTCTTCGGCCATTCATCTATTTTGACTTCTATAGATGTGATGGCGTGCCAAAATACCTTCGTATTGTGTCGACCCCACACCACCAATATGGCGCCACTAATAAAATATAGTGATGGCATGTAAGCCCCCACACCACCCGTAACCGATATACTGATGGTGTGCCATGTGTATGGGCTAACACCACCGGTAATAGTCATCACCGGTGACATGTCATGTTGGTACCACGTCACCAATTTAAATTTTACATATAAAAGACTAGAAAATAACATTTCCCAACCAAATGACAACATATTTCAGTTTACAACAGCAGTAAAATCATATAACACTTAAGTTTGACATTATTGAATAGAGGCAAAATGACAACATTTAAGTTCAACAAAGTAATAATTAACATAGTATGACTAGTAGCAAGCATATAACACATGTTAACGGAAGTTCAACGGAATAATAGCATATTATGAGTAGATACATGCCTACTAACTAGACTTTTCAACGGTTGGAGAATCTGGGCCGTAGTCTAGAGTATTGGAGCTAGAGGAGCTAGCAGACCCATAGGACACCATGATCTCCTCACGATCATAATAAAGGTGGAACGTGAGCCTCTCCCCAGGTTCCATCCCATAGGCATAGACAAGGTCTCTCCAACCAGCGCAAGCGAAAAAGGTTCGGTGTGTCTGGTTGATGACGCAAAAAAAAAAATTAACTTCTCGTTCTTCTCCATCTTCATGAGGGTGCACCGGAATCTAGTAACTTCATCAAGCCCAATATTGAACTTCTCAAGGAAGTCACACCTTGCCCCACAAGGGATGATCTGAGTAAAATTAAAAGAAAGCAACAATTAGACAATTTTGGGTGCAACTATGAAACTCAACCAAAACATGTTGAACTAAAAAATACCGTCCTAAGAAGAAAATAAACATACAGGTGATACACGGGGGATCCATTTGCTACATTCATGTTGAGAAAATAAACATACATCATAATAATAAAATGATGAACTCCGGCTGTTCATATACAACATAGATGATACCACTATACCTCATTATTATTTTTAATATACCTCATTAATTATTACTAGATACCTCAAAGTGAATTTTGTAAAAAATAATCCATTTGGGTGCATGTATTTTATTCACACATAAACTGTTATTTTTGTACGTACAAATGGCATATTACGTAAACTATGAGCCTTGATGATACTTTTTCATAAAATTTGTATTGAGGTATCTTAGAATAATTGATAAGGTATATTGAGAACGAATAAGAGGTATAAAACATTTGATTATAAGGTATATTGAACGTGGGAGTATATATATCCAATGAACCTATATATATATATATATATACTAGCAAAAATGCCCGTGCGTTGCAACGGGAGATAAAAAAGAGCACATGTCAGTGCTCGTCAAGCACGCCACCGTGCTTTGGCTTCTCATACTGTCATGCTTGCTCGCGCCATCACTAGTTTTAGCCTCGTGGTCTTATGTTGCCGTCCATTGCGTTGCCGGCTGCCACTGGTTTGCTGTGCCCCTGCCGGCATATGCACATCGCGCACTCTCGCCTGTCGACCTTCGCCATGTGCGCATTGACACAAGTTGCACGCCTATCAGCAGGAGTCGCTGCATCACTCCTAGACGTCGCCACCATGGCATGCTGCCGCTGCCAACCATGTGCTTGGATTGGCACGCGGCGAGCATCGCGTACTACGACCATTACGTCGCACGAGCCATGCCCGCTGGCCATCGCCGGGTCGCAGACCCGCACCATCATGTCAGCATGTCACCGTGAGCCGTAATGTTGCAGACGTGCCTTGGTCGCTCACTATGTAGTCGGCTGTTGCTGGTGTGTCAAGCCCCTATGCCGGCAGATGTGCGTCACTCACTCTCGTCCATTGGCCTTCATCCCGCGTGCACTGTCGCGAGCTTTACGACTACCAGCAGGAGTCGCCGCACCGCTCCTAGTCATCGCTACGATGCCCTGCTAGCAACCGTGCCTCGAGCGCCCACGCGCCTTGGCCCAGCTGGGTAAGAGCATCATGTGCGACCACCATGAGCCATAGTGATTCGCACGTGCACGAGCTGATCCACCCAAGCAAGCCAGAGACGCTGCGAGTGTCCCTCTGCCGAGTGTTACAGTTTTAGTTGGGCTCGACCTGAGCTTAAGAGGCGAGTTCGACTCCCCTGGCGTATAGTGGCTAACATTGA
>LR738711.1:950946411-951006121 GCA_902687465.1 Secale cereale
GGAGGAGAGAGTAGGAGAGTGAGGAGGAAAGGAGGAGGGGGCCACCGGAGAGGGAGGAGGAGGAGGGGGCCGCCGGCGGAGAGGGAGGAGAGAGGAGGGCTGTGGGAGGAGGGAGAGAGGAGGGCGGCGAGAGGAGGAGGAGGGAGGGAGGCAGATAC
Source organism: Secale cereale (assembly GCA_902687465.1). Taxonomy (NCBI): domain Eukaryota; kingdom Viridiplantae; phylum Streptophyta; class Magnoliopsida; order Poales; family Poaceae; genus Secale; species Secale cereale. The sequence continues at coordinate 950,946,570 of LR738711.1, forward strand.
CTTGGGGGCGACGGCGGCCGGGCGACAATGGCGACGGCAGGCGATGTGCGGCGACGGCTGCGAGTGAGAGTGTGTGAGGGAGAGTGAGGGACGAGCGTGGCCGGGTATGGATAAGCTACACCTAGTAGTAGTGCTGGAACGCAAAACGCGCTACTGCTAATGTACATAGCAGTAGCGCTCCTCTGAAATAAGCGCTATTGCTATGTACATTAGCAGTAGTGTTTTTGTGGAACCAGCGCTACTACTGTGGCTAAAAAGTATCAAATTTAGAAATGCGTTGATCATCATTGATCTTTTTGTGTAGAATTTAAATTGTCAATAGGAGTCCTATCCGGTTTAGGAACCAGCAAGGAGTCCTATTGCAGTCACAAATCCTACACATAGAATTCAATGAAGACCAATTGGTTGTGATAGTTTGGGAATCACCATATTTAAGGTGGTAAAAATTCTGTTCGCGGAGCGAGGTGGGACTAAACTTTGGTCATATGTAAGAGGGGGCTGAATTTAGCAGTAGCGCTGGTCGTAGGAGCGTGTTTTATAACTACATTCGCTACTAGTAAGAACATAGTAGTAGCGCTTTCTACGGCCAAATTCTACTGATAAGTAGTAGTAGCGGTTCCTTTTGAAAAGCGCTACTAGTAAGCTTCTGTGCATAATGTTTTTCCTAATAGTGCTTGTTACCATCGTGTCCGATCGTCTTGCTCGGCGTCCCCTACCCGAGATATGTCGGATTTAGCTCCGTCATTGGTAACCTATAGAGGTCCTGCTAGGTGATCGCCACAACACGGTGGAAGTTCATATCGCTTCTAGTGCGATCTACGCGCTGCAAATGGATTTTCGTCTTCGGCATCGCCGACTCGACTCGTCATGTCAACCAAGTTGAGGACTACGCCTGAGATCGAATCATCAAGATCGGACGGGCGTCTTCATCACCATCAACTTCGATCACAATTGGGATCATGGAAAAATTCATCCATGGAGCTTGGGGGCTCAACATCAAAATTGCCCTCACGCGACCGTGCAGAATTATATGGACATCAGAATTGTTTTCGTAGGCGCTGTTTCCTCGAGCATCTTTTCGACAACCCCTTTAGTAGGATTGTGCGGAACTGAGTCCACAGCAACCCTACAAAATCTCATCACAATCTTATGGTGGCATCTCCGGTAATATGCGAAGTACCAAGACCGTGTCGGATCAGGACAGAAATCCACATGAGTACGGACAAAGGTGTCTAGCGATTAACTCTAACATCCTTTGAAAGATCCAGTCATGTCAACAACCTTTCAAAATTTGACGTTGATACGATGCTTTGAACTCCAAGAGGAGCCCGAGGAGTGCATTAATTTTCAAATCAGTTTTCCGCGCAAAAACAAATCTGGTCTATGTTCATCTTTTTCATAGACGAGCTATCAAACATCCTTTAATTGAGGAAACTTTTTGTAGGGTATTGTTTTTGCTCTCAAACACGCACATGCAAACATTGAACCTTTTATGAGGTGCTCTTCATCATCGCCCTGGTGTCGATGTCAAACCGGATCCTGAAGCCGCTTCCTTGTGTCCCGACATTAGGTCGGGCCAAGGAAACTTCTCACATGCTTCCTCCGTCCGGAAATACTTGTCATCCAAATGAATAAAAGAAGATGTATCTAGATGTATTTTAGTTCTAGATACATCCATTTTTGTCCATTTTGATAACAAATATTTTCGGACGGAGGGAGTACATGATTTTAGATCGGACCCATGACTCACAGAGGTCGTCTCTCCCAATATCGATGTCAAATCCGATCCTAGAGATGTCCGATGAAGTCAAAAAAAAAATTACCCACCCGCCACTCCGACCTGTTCCGTCGTATCGGTTGGCCCGAGGGCTTCGGCATCACCACGCCATAGCTTCATCAAGCCGCCATCGACACGTTGGCTGGCCCGGGGGCTTTGCCTCACCATGCCGCATCATCACCTCATCGGTCCGACCTGCTCCGGCGACCTCAGAGGCGGATCTACAGGATGGCCAGGGTGGCCGCGGCCCATCCTGGGATTTTAGGTCAGACTATATAGCTATAGGTTTCTAACTGGGCTAGGCAAAAAAAAGGGCCCAAATAACACATTCCCATAACAGCCACGCCAGGTCCACATCGAGCAGAGACCTCGTGGCCTCCTTCCCGTACAGCACTGCCCCGACCCCGACTCCCAGCCGCCAGGCCTCACCGTTCCTCGCGCCTCGCGGCCTCGCCTTCGGTCGCCGGCCAGATCCCGAAGCCCAGCCGACCACGACGCTTGCTCCTAGTCACACTGATGGCTAGTAGTGATGCATTCGGTTGCTACGTCCATCGCCTGAACAAATCTGATGTTATTTCTCCTACTCCCTCTGTCCGAAAATACTTGTCAGCAAAATAAATACAAAGGATTGTATTTAGATATATTTTCGTTCTAGATACATTTATTTTTGTCCACTTTGATGACAAGTATTGTCGGAAGGAGGGAATATTATTTTTGTACTACGTATATAGGTTATTTGTGCCAACATGTCTTGTGTACGCAGATGTTCTCTCCTACCGGTTTGCAATCCAATTTCCGTTATTGTCACCGTCCCAGGGTGATCCGAGCCGTGCCAGCATGGCTACCTACGCGATGGTCTGGTCAGTTCCTGTCCGCGGTGTGACGAACATCGCATTCGCGATCCAACCTGCCCTGCAAAGTTGGACTTCGTCGCACCATCACCTCGTCAAGGCGCTGAGAGCATACAACCGGATTGAACAAATTTAATCCCTCAAACACCCACGGACATCCCGGTCAGCATCGAGACGTGTCGGCTTTGACTCCTTATTTTCCCGTTCACACAGTCATGTCCTTCATTTTTTTTATATGTTCGGTCACATACACGTGATTGGTGGGGAAGAAGAGAGAGAACAGGAAAAAAATCAAGAAAGAAAAAAGATGCTCTATGGCGGGCCCAATCCTATGTGACGGACATAGAACCATTGACCGGGCACGCCCGGGCATTCCTCATACACATTACATATATGAGATAAATATGATGGCTGCCACACAGGCCGGACATTTAAGGAGGCTTTGAGGGGTCCGGTTGGGTCAATTTTTTGCTATTTTTTTACTCCTCTCTCTTGTCCAGTGAGTGATCCCCACGCCCATCCGGTCAGTTTGAGGAGTCTGGCCGTAGATGCTCTGACGCCGTCGTTCCATGAATTCCGACCGGCGTCGACATCTCCGCACCGCCACTCAGTCGATCTAATTTTGCCACCTAGGTCATATCCCTCAGATTATTTATTTTTACATAAATTAATTATGCAAAAGAAATAGTATTATTATTTCTGACTTGCACTACTTTATGCATGCAGGTAATCGACTTCTGCCCAAGTCTGGCCGCACCTCTGCTCACCAGTTTCAAGACCGCCGATGACAGATGGAGAGTTGTTCAAATGAGCAAAGGTGCGGCCAGACTTGAAGACTGGTTCGGGGACTACTGATGTGTCCCGACTATGGGGGCTCTCACCATGCTGACTGTCGGCCTGGTGGGCCGGGCTAAGGACCCCTAGGTCGGTTCCATATTGGGCAACTTTGGCGGCCCAAGGCGATCTATAAGAAGCCTTGACATAAAAGGTAAGGACTCCGTATTCGTGGAGGACTCCTCTCCATAATCGTAGCCGAGTAGGACTCCTGTAATCCTAATTGCTCCTCGATGGACACAATCGGCGTGCTCTCCAATAGGTGCTCTCGTTTAATATGATATGAGATTGACCTAAAAATCTTAGGTTTCATTTGAAACTCAACCCTAGACCAACTCTCATGCCCTTTCTGCTTTAGTGGTTATTGTTATTGTATTTATTTTGTTTCTTATTGGATATACTAGTGATGGATCCTAGGAGGGATATGCAACAGAAACAACTAAAGTATAAAGGGTTATAACCGCATGGTTTGGTGCACTTATTTAAGTACAACTATGGTGGGGCTCGAGCCATGCAACAATCAGGCAATTTATCTAAAACTTTTGCTTGATGAATACGCAAACTACCATCTTAAAAAGAAAATTCATCCTAAGGAACATGACTCTAATCAAGGGTAACATAAAGTTTTATGGGGACTCGAATCAGGTCAAAAACACTCTCAAACCATATATAATTGCAGCTTGGATGAATTAGCAACACATTCAACATCATGTGGATCATGGCTCAAACACAAAAAGCCAATAGCTCAAACACATATACAATTGCATCTAGTAAGAACCAACAGGTAGTAAGAACCACCACATCATGATAGTGTCACATACCTCTCTTGCTTCGTCAATGGCCGACAAACCGAAAGACACCCAACCAATCGCAAGTGTCCTACAAGCAAAAACAACAACATATGGTGAACAGACTATAAACGAAAATTAAAGGAAGAGGAGGAATAGCAAAGCAAGAATATAAGGAATCACATGCACCGAGCTTTTTCTATGTGGCACACTGAAAGAGTAGATAAATTTATACATTTCTAATAAACATAACTATTATTTTGTTCCAAGCATCTAAAAAACCGCAATATTGCTAGAAATATTGATGAAATCTCATAGTACAATTCATGTTGATTTGTGTAACTAAAAAGAACTAAAGAACCCACAACCAACCTCCTGATAATAAAAATAGCACCCTACCTAGTGGACGACATAGCTAGACTGCCAAAACTGGAAAACATGAGAAGACATTCCGAATACGCTACATGTTACCATATAAACTGCAACCATGTATCAGAACCATGACAACTACAGGTCACCCAAGTTACATTTCCTAATTTATGTCATAAGGAGAAGAATAAAAGAGTGTATAAGAAATGGTTTGTACATGATTATGTGAATGAACTTCCTGAAGGGAATAGTTAGCTAAAACTTCCACATTTGTAGTGTACCAAATGCATAACCTATGCGCCAGACCACAGACCACGGTGTATTGACATTAACAATAGAGATCATGGTAAAGTCTAAAAAAATCAGCAAGCAAACATTGTTCACAGATCCAGAAATATGTCTATGCACATAGGTGATTGATATTGGTGGGAATGCTATGATAGGAGGAGGTGGTGCTGACATTCCTAGATCTGGACCCTAAAAAAAAGACATTCCTAGATCTGGACCAACAAGTTCAAGTTCAAGTTCATCGGCGCAAGGATGGTGAAGGCATGAAGTGAAGAAAAATATATGAGGTTGAACAGGGGAGAGGGAAGAGGGGAGAGGGCTAACCAAGTGGAGGAGGCAAAAGTCACGGTCGTCGAAGGGGGGCAAAGCTTCGATGCGGAGGGGTTATCCAGGGAAGGAAGATGGCGACAACCGCGGCCTGTCGCCTCCGCTAGAGCGGCGGAGCGTGGATCCTGAGAACTGTAAGGAGGGGGTCAGGGGCGTCGCTTTGGTCGTCGGCGGAGGGGGTCGGGCGCGCCGCTTCCGTCGCCGATAGAGGAGATCGGCGGCGGAGGAGGCGGGGTGCTGGATCTAGATTGGCGACGCTTGTCGCACTCCTCTCTCTTGAGTCTGGCTTTTCTCCCCGACCTATATGGTCCCGGCTTCTTTCCCTATGAAAACGACGTGGGTCGGGGCAGGGTTCCCCCAGATCTGGCCCAACCAAATGTCTCGGGCCAGTCTCCCTAGGCCAACCCAACTCGTGGTTCTTCGACCCGGGGGGAAATAGCGGGGATCCCCTCGGGATCCTCCCTTGCAACCAAACAAAGCCCAAAAGAGCAATAAAGCCTTGAGATATGCAATAACCACACATGGCGAGGGCTATAATTGCAAGTTATCCATGAACAAGTACAAGGGCATGATTGCGAATCAGAGAAGGAAAAATAGCATACGGTGGCTCCTATAACGAAGGGGCAGAATGGTAATCTTCGTTTCCCGCAACAGTACAATGGAATCGATCGATGATCCGCAGCCTCTCCCCCCTCCCTGCCCCCGTGTTCTATAACTGCACGGAATCGCGCTCCACCGCCGGCCGGACACCTCGCGCCGCCGCCGCCGCCTGAGTGCGATCCTTGGACGCCGAGGCCGGCGCCGCCGCCGCCCAGCAGCTTCCGGTACGCGCCCCTCCCTCTCGTCTCCCCCGCTCTCACCATTTCTCTCCGCATTGCTCGTTGGCGCTGATTGGACCCGACGCGAACCGGGAGGAGCCCTAAATCAGGGCGCGCTCCCGGTTTCTCCTACGCCTGGAATGGTTCCGGGGGTCTGATGCGGAGGTCTGGCGTGGGATCGCGGCTCCTACGGGAGATCTTATGCCTTGGTTCATCCGTCCATCCATCCATTTCGATTTAATTTTTCCCGGGGTTCGCTGCAGCTAGTGTTTTGTTCTTCGTTTTAATCTTTCTCGACTAGATTTGGGTTTGTCATTTTGTTTTTGCTCTGAATGAAATGGTATGGGTTAGTGTTCGCCACCTTTTGCAGAAGCAAATTATTTTGGGTAAGACTTGAAGACTGGTTCGGGGACTACTGATGTGTCCCGACTAGGGGGGCTCTCACCATGCTGACTGTCGGCCTGGTGGGCCGGGCTAAGGACCCCTAGGTCGGTTCCATATTGGGGCACTTTGGCGGCCCAAGGCGATCTATAAGAAGCCTTGACATAAAAGGTAAGGACTCCGTATTCTTGGAGGACTCCTCTCCATAGTCGTAGCCGAGTAGGACTCCTGTAATTCTAATTGCTCCTCGATGGACACAGTCGGCGTGCTCTCCAATAGGTGCTCTCGTTTAATATGATATGAGATTGACCTAAAAATCTCATGTTTCATTTGAAACTCAACCCTAGACCAACTCTCATGCCCTTTCTGCTTTAGTGGTTATTGTTATTGTATTTATTTTGTTTCTTATTGGATATACTAGTGATGGATCCTAGGAGGGATATGCAACAGAAACAACTAAAGTAGAAAGGGTTATAACCGCATGGTTTGGTGCACTTATTTAAGTACAACTATGGTGGGGCTCGAGCCATGCAACACTCAGGCAATTTATCTAAAACTTTTGCTTGATGAATACGCAAACTACCATCTTAAAAAGAAAATTCATCCTAAGGAACATGACTCTAATCAAGGGTAACATAAAGTTTTATGGGGACTCGAATCAGGTCAAAAACACTCTCAAACCATATATAATTGCAGCTTGGATGAACTAGCAACACATTCAACATCATGTGGATCATGGCTCAAACACAAAAGGCCAATAGCTCAAACACATATACAATTGCATCTAGTAAGAACCAACAGGTAGTAAGAACCACCACATCATGATAGTGTCACATACCTCTCTTGCTTCGTCAATGGCCGACAAACCGAAAGGCACCCAACCAATCGCAAGTGTCCTACAAGCAAAAAACAACAACATATGGTGAATAGACTATAAACAAAAATTAAAGGAAGAGGAGGAATAGCAAAGCAAGAATATAAGGAATCACATGCACCGAGCTTTTTCTATGTGGCATACTGAAAGAGTAGATAAATTTATACATTTCTAATAAACATAACTATTATTTTGTTCCAAGCTTCTAAAAAACCGCAATATTGCTAGAAATATTGATGAAATCTCATAGTACAATTCATGTTGATTTGTGTAACTAAAAATAATTAAAAAACCCATAACCAACCTCCTGATAATAAAAATAGCACCCTACCTAGTGGACGACATAGCTAGACTACCAAAACTGGAAAACATGAGAAGACATTCCGAATACGCTACATGTTACCATATAAACTGCAACCATGTATCAGAACCATGACAACTACAGGTCACCCAAGTTACATTTCCTAATTTATGTCATAAGGAGAAGAATAAAAGAGTGTATAAGAAATGGTTTGTACATGATTACGTGAATGAACTTCCTGAAGGGAATAGTTAGCTAAAACTTCCACATTTTTAGTGTACCAAATGCATAACCTATGCGCCAGACCACAGACCACAGTGTATTGACTAACATTAACAATAGAGATCATGGGAAAGTCTAAAAAAATCAGCAAGCAAACATTGTTCACAGATCCAGAAATATGTTTATGCTCATAGGTGATTGATATTGGTGGGAATGCTATGATAGGAGGAGGTGGTGCTGACATTCCTAGATCTGGACCCTAAAAAAAAGACATTCCTAGATCTGGACCAACAAGTTCAAGTTCAAGTTCATCGGCGGAAGGATGGTGAAGGCATGAAGTGAAGAAAAATATATGAGGTTGAAGAGGGGAGAGGGCTAACCAAGTGGAGGAGGCAAAAGTCGCGGTCGCCGAAGGGTGGCAAAGCTTCGATGCGGAGGGGTTATCCGGGGAAGGAAGATGGCGACAACCGCGGCCTGTCGCCTCCGCTAGAGGGGCGGAGCGTGGATCCTGAGCACTGGAAGGAGGGGGTCAGGGGCGTCGCTTTGGTCGTCGGCGGAGGGGCCGCGTCGGGCGCGCCGCTTTCGTCGCCGATAGAGGAGATCGGCGGCGGAGGAGGCGGGGTGCTGGATCTAGATTGGCGACGCTTGTCGCACTCCTCTCTCTTGAGTCTGGCTTTTCTCCCCGACCTATGTGGTCCCGGCTTCTTTCCCTATGAAAACGGCGTGGGTCGGGGCAGGGTTCCCCCAGATCTGGCCCAACCAAATGTCTCGGGCCAGTCTCCCTAGGCCAACCCAACTCGTGGTTCTTCGACCCGGGGAAAATAGCGGGGATCCCCTCGGGATCCTCCCTTGCAACCAAACAAAGCCCAAAAGAGCAATAAAGCCTTGAGATATGCAATAACCACACAAAGCAAGGGCATGATTGCGAATCAGAGAAGGAAAAATAGCATACGGTGGCTCCTATAACGAAGGGGCAGAATGGTAATCTTCGTTTCCCGCAACAGTACAATGGAATCGATCGATGATCCGCAGCCTCTCCCCCCTCCCTGCCCCCGTGTTCTATAACTGCACGGAATCGCGCTCCACCGTCGGCCGGACACCTCGCGCCGCCGCCGCCGCCGCCTGAGTGCGATCCATGGACGCCGAGGCCGGCGCCGCCGCCGCCGCCCAGCAGCTTCCGGTACGCGCCCCTCTCTCTCGTCTCCCCCGCTCTCACCATTTCTCTCCGCATTGCTCGTTGGCGCCGATTGGACCCGACGCGGACCGGGAGGAGCCCTAAATCAGGGCGCGCTCCCGGTTTCTCCTGCGCCTGGAATGGTTCCGGGGGTCTGATGCGGAGGTCTGGCGTGGGATCGCGGGATCTTATGCCTTGGTTCATCCGTCCATCCATCCATCCATTTCGATTTAATTTTTCCCAGGGTTCGATCGGAATGGGTTCGCTGCAGCTAGCGTTTTGTTCTTTGTTTTAATCTTTCTCGACTAGATTTGGGTTTGTCATTTTGTTTTTGCTCTGAATGAAATGGTATGGGGTTAGTGTTCGCCACCTTTTGCAGAAGCAAATTATTTTGGGTAAGATTTGGTTCTCCAAGTGAGGATTTGGGTAAGATTTGGTTCTCCAAGTGTCCCAGCAAGCGTATGGCACCTCCTGTACCACGGCGCTGCTGGCCTTGTACCTCCTGAGAGAGACGTGGCGCGTCCACGGACACCGAGGCTTTGGAATTCGCCCGGTCGTCCGTCTTATCCTTGGATTTGGTGGCGCCGTGAGTTTCCTCGCCGGCGACCACCCTTCCGCCGGCGTCTCCTCCACCAACCGTTGGTTCTGGTGGCGGTGGAATCGACGCAGACGGGCCTCCGATCTCCGAAGCCTTCTGGCCTTGTACCGGGCCAGGCATGCGAAGTTGAAGCGCCTGGCGGCGGCGACGAGCCCGAAGAGGAGAAGCTCCTTCGTCGACTCCTGGCCTTGTACCGGGCCAGGCAGGCGAAGTTGGAGTCTCGGGAGGCTCTTGCCGCCAAGGCTGGAGCTGATCTGGAGAAGCGCGCCGCGGAGCTCCGCGCCGACAACCAGGCGGCCCTCCGCAACTTGGCGGAGGAGCGCGAAGAGCTTGCCGGGGCGCAGCAAGCCTTCCTCCTTGAGAAAGCTGAGGCTGAGGAGCAGCAGCGGTTGGTTGGCGAGGAGCTGTCCCGGCGAGAAGGAGCACTCAACCAGCGGAAGGTCGACCTCGACGCCCACGAGGACGACCTCACCGCCCGGGAGCAAGCTATTGGCGGGGCTCTGAAGGAGGCAAGGAGCGCTGCAGCCGCCGCAGAGACCGCCAAGAAGGAACTGGAAGCCAAGGTGCAGCAGCTGGAGTTGTTCCTGAAGGCGAGCGAGGACAGGGTCACTGCGCTCAATGTGGAGTGGGAAAAAGATGCCCACACCAACTCTGAGCTACAGGTACGTCTCTCCGAGAAGGGCACAGAGCTTGCTGCCGCCAAGGATTCCATTGCTAACTTAGAGTTGAAGGTCTCCACTCTTACTGATTCGCTCGACGCCGCCCGGGACCGCGAGACGAAGCTGAAGGACGAGCTCCGCAAGGAGCGGAACTTGGTGGAGAGCGCCGCCGTCTCAGCGAACAACTTCAGCCGGGCGGTGGAGCAATGGACTAACGATCTGGTCACCTCCGCTGCCAATATTGACAAGGAGATGGTGGCGCTGAGGGCGGAGCATCTCGCGTACTCCCCGGACGAGAACCTCCCCCACAGCGCCAAGTTGAGTCTGTTCTTCAGAGGAATCGCGCCGGCGCTCGCGCGGCTGCAGGAGAAGATCCCCGTGCAGCTGGCCGACGAGGCGCGTCGGCTCTGCATGGGCACCTTGGAGCGTGTCTTGACGAAGATCGTCTACCGCAACCCCGGCATCAACCTTGTCAACGTCCTCCGCACCTTGCCGGCCGAAGCTGATCAGGAGGCGTTGAAGGCGCAGGTTGCCCACATCGTTGCCAAGGTGAACAAGATCACGAGGCGTGAAGGCGACCGGGTAGATTAGATTTCTTTCTTTCTGTTTCCCTTGCCGCTGCAAGGCATGTTATGGACAAGAATCTATTAGTATTGCGGCAAGTTATCTTTGTAGTATACAATCTTATTTTGATCAGTCAATGCAGTGTTATCTCCCTTGCTTTTGGTCCTCCACTTTGTATGCTTTTTACCCTACGCTTTCAGGGGACTTGTCGGCAAGGGACCCTTGCCGCGAGCGCTGAGTGCTGGACTCTTAGCAGCCTGCTGGCAAAAGACCTTGTCGGCAAGTAACCTTGCCGCAGCTAGTCGCAGCACACTTAAACTGCTGAGCGAACTCGAAAACGAAGTAAGGGCGCGACACTTGTCGCAGCTCACTTAAGCCGTTGAGCGTGCTCGAAACAGAGTAAGGGCGCGGCTAGCCGCGGGTAGGTTCCTTCGCGCACAGGTTTTCCATACAAAGTGTGGTTGTTCAAGGAAGACAACTGAAATTCAAAAATTTGAACTGCTCAAACTTTGGTGACTTAGCTTTCATAAATTGCTCGTTCCCCGACAAGGCTTCTGTTTCTTGAACAGCACTTGGTTCATCCTCCACCTCCTTCCCCCCCGGCAAACTTGTGCGCGAGGAATATTCCTTCTGCTTAAGAGGGAAAGAAAAAGAGGAGGAAAAACAAGTATAGGGCCTCTCGGCTTGCTAGTGCTTACCGGGATGTGCGTTGCACAAGGTGCCAAGCAATGCATGCAAATAACAAAGAAAAGCATGGAAATGGCAAATAATGCGAAGCACAAAAACTTTACTGATGCACGGGATCTGCGCCCGGCTCTGTACAAAGGTTTACATGCGACAGCGGCAAGACTTGTACAAAAGGTGGTTGCCGGAGCGGATCACGGCAACCGCGCCTTATGGGTGAAACTTGCGAAGATGCTCTATGTTCCAGGAGTTGCTCACCGGTAAGCCTTCTTCGGTCTCAAGGCGGACAGCGCCGGGCCTTGTGACTTGTCTCACCCGATAAGGGCCTTCCCACTTCGGTGTCAACTTGTTGGAATTCTTGGCGGACTGAACACGCCGAAGAACAAGGTCGCCTTCTTCGAGACTCCTGGCCTTGACCTTGCGGCTATGATAGCGACGCAAGGCTTGCTGGTATCGAGCAGCTCGTACAGCAGCCTGGAGACGTTCCTCCTCGAGGAGCAATGCATCATCTTGTCGCAGTTGCTCTTGCTCGAGCTCATCATAAGCGAGCACTCGAGGAGATCCGTATTCCGTGGGGAGAACTGCCTCTGCTGCATAGACAAGAGCAAAGGGTGTCTGTTCGGTGGCTCGATTTGGTGTCGTCCTGATTGACCAAAGAGCCGCCGGCAACTCCTCTATCCAGTTTCTTCCGCAACTGCGCAGCCTGTCGAAGGTTCTTGTCTTGAGTCCGCGCAGCACTTCAGCATTGGCCCTCTCCGCTTGACCATTGCTCCTCGGGTGGGCAACAGAAGCGAAATAGACCTTGGCGCCAAGGTCTTGGACGTACTGCATGAAGGTGCGACTTGTGAATTGTGTGCCGTTGTCGGTGATGATCCTGTTAGGGATCCCGAAACGGCAAACAATTGACCTGAAGAACCTGACTGCTGACTGTGCTGTCACCTTTCTCACTGGTTCCACTTCTGGCCACTTTGTGAACTTGTCGATTGCAACGTACAAGTACTCAAAGCCCCCGACTGCGCGGGGAAAGGGGCCGAGGATATCGAGCCCCTAGACCGAGAAGGGCCAGGACAGAGGGATCGTCTGGAGAGCTTGAGCTGGCTGGTGTATTTGCTTGGCATGGAACTGGCACGCTTCACACTTGGTTACTTGTGCAGTTGCATCTTGGAGGGCTTCTGGCCAGAAGAACCCTTGCCGGAACGCCTTCCCGGCAAGTGCCCTTGCGCCAATGTGGTGGCCACATATGCCTCCATGTATTTCTGCCAACAGCTCCTGTCCATCTTCTCTGGAAATGCACTTCAACCTGACACCATTGAGTCTTCTTCTGTACAGTTCATTGTCAACGAACTGGTACATACTTGACTGCCTGGTTATCTTCTCTATTTCTTCTGGCTCATCGGGAAGTTCTCCAGTTTGTAGAAAACGGACAATTTGTTGCGCCCAAGCTGGAGCCTGAGGCTCAACAACACGGACTAAAGGCATGAGGGCTGCTGCGGGAACCCCAGCTTCTACGGTGAGAACCTGAGGCTCTGCCGGAGCTGATGGTCCCCCGGCAAACCTACCGGGGCTAGGCTTGTCGGGAACGCTTGCTTCAACTGTACAGACCCTTGGATCTGCAGGAGAAAACTGTTCCTCAGCATTTTGGCTGTTGATCCTGGGGACCTTGGCGGCGGCTTCGGGAAGATCCGTCGGCAAGTAGTCGCCGGAGACCATATTTCTCTTCTTATTTTGCCCAACTGACGGCGTAATGGATGGCTGAGTTAACTTGAGCAGGAAGGTCCCTGGTTCCACAGGTAGCTTCATTGCAGCACACTTTGAGAGGCCATCTGCGATATCATTCTGAGCTCTTGGAACGTGTTCCATTTGTAGACCCTCAAAGTGTTCTTCAAGCTTCCTCACTTCATCAACATAAGCTTCCATCAAAGGGCTCTGGTAACTCTTATTGACTTGTCGGACCACCAATTGTGAATCTCCCCGCACAATCAACTTCTTGATCCCAAGCTTGGCCGCAATTCTGAGGCCGGCAAGCAAACCTTCATATTCAGCAGTATTGTTCGTCGCTTGTTCCTTGGGAAAGTGCATCTGGACAACATACTTGAGGTGCTCTCCGGTGGGCGCTATGAGTACCACGCCGGCACCGGCACCTTGCAGCGAGAAAGCACCATCATAGTACATTACCCATTCACTGCTCGCTTCTTGGACGGGGACGCTTGTCTCTTGAACTTCCTCATCGGGCGTTGGGGTCCATTCTGCTATGAATTCTGCCAAAGCTCTACTCTGTATGGTTGAAGTACTCTCAAACTTGAGACCAAATCTTGACAGCTCTAGTGCCCACTCGACGATCCTGCCTGTTGCTTCTGGATTCTGCAATATCCTCTTCAACGGAAAGCGAGTGACCACTGTTATCTCGTGTGCTTGGAAGTAATGGCGCAGCTTCCTTGAGGCCATGAGGAGGCCGAAAAGCAACTTTTGCACCCCAGAGTATCTTGATCTAGCCCCCTGCAAGAGGGAACTTACAAAATACATTGGGTGCTGCACCATCTTCCTTCGCACTTCACCTTGTTCCTGTGCAGACTTGTCCTTGTCGGGGCCAGAGCTTGTCGGGGAAGCCCCCTGCTTGTCGCTGGATTCGCTTGCCGGGGCTGTGGGTTCCTCATCCGCCTCCCTCTCCGCTACTAACGCAGCACTAACCACTTGATTGCTTGCCGCTAGGTACAGCAGCAACTTCTCTTGTGGTCTAGGTGCGACAAGTATTGGAGTAGAGGACAGGTATCCTTTCAAGTCTTGCAGCGCTGCCTCCGCTTCCGGAGTCCATTTCATAGGGCCTGCCTTTTTCAAGATTTTGAAGAAAGGCAGGGCGCGTTCTGCAGACTTTGAAATGAACCTGCTGAGGGCAGCCACACAACCAGCAAGTCTTCTGACGTCCTTGACGCGCTTCGGGGCTTCAATCTGCTCGATGGCTTTTATCTTGTCGGGATTGGCTTCAATCCCCCTCTGAGACACAAAGAACCCGAGAAGTTTGCCGGACGGGACTCCGAAGACGCACTTCTCGGGGTTCAACTTGAGTTGGATCTTGCGCAGATTCTCAAAAGTCTCTTCTAGATCTTGTATCAGGGTATCTTTGCTCTTGCTCTTGACCACTATATCATCCATGTAGGCTTCTACATTTCTGTGGATCTGTGGCTCAAAAGCAGTGTGCACCACCCTTGCAAATGTCGAGCCTGCATTCTTCAATCCAAAGGGCATGCGTATGAAGCAATATGTGCCGCATGGAGTAATGAATGCAGTCTTCTCTTCATCTTCCTTGGCCATAAAAATCTGGTGGTAACCTGAGTATGCATCAAGGAAGGAAAGCAGCTCGCATCCGGCGGTGGAGTCAACAATGTTGTCAATACGCGGCAAGCGAAATGGATCCTTGGGACATGCTTTATTCACATCAGTGAAGTCTATACAAAGTCTCCACTTCCCATTAGCCTTGCGCACGACAACCGGATTTGCTAACCACGTAGGATGGATCATGCCTCTAACCAGGCCTGCTGCTTTCAACTTCTTTATCTCTTCGGCGATGAATTCTTGGCGCTCCACGGCTTGCTTCCTGACCTTCTACTTGACGGGCCGCGCATGAGGACAAACAGCAAGCTTGTGCTCAATTACCTTCCTGGGAATGCCGGGGATGTCAGATGGTTGCCACGCAAACACATCGACATTCGCCCGCAGGAAGGCAACGAGCGCGCTTTCCTATTTGTTGTCGAGTGTAGCACTGATGGTGAAGGTACCACCAGTGTCGTCCTCCTTGGCGGACACCTTCTTGGTTGCCGGTGGAGCTGTCATTCCTTTATTGCACTTGCCGGTGGAGCTCGATGGTGCGTCCTCGACGGCAGCGCAGCACTCCGAAGAGGTGCGTTTGCCGGAGTGGGCCCCAGAGCTCTTGCCAGACTTGGTCTTGTTCTTCCCCCCGGGAGCTTCAGCGGCAAGTGTGTTGCTTTCTGCTGCGGCTGCTGCATCCCGGTAGATCTTGTCGGCGCAGATAAGCGCGTCCTTCTTGTCGCCGGGGACAGAGATGATGCTTATCGGCCCCGGCATCTTGAGTACGTTGTACGCAAAGTGGGAAGCTGCCATGAACTTGGCGAGGGCAGGACAGCCAAGTATCCCATTATATGGCAATGGGATATCGGCAACGTCAAAGGTTATCCTCTCCGTCCTGAAGTTGAGCTCCCCGCCAAAGGTCACGGGCAGTGTAATCTTCCCCTTCGGCTTGCTCCTTCCCGGGTTGATCCCTTGGAACGACCCGGTTTCCTCGAGCTCGCTGTCGGGGATCTGTAGCTTCTTGATCACAGCTGAGGAGATCAAGTTCAGGCCGGCCCCGCCGTCAACCAACATCTTGGTGACCTTGAGGTTGCGGATAGTTGGTGAGACCAACATCGGCAAGCACCCGACCGCAGTTGTGCGGTCAGGGTGGTCCTCAAGGTCAAAGATGATGGGCGTGCTGGACCACTTCAGCAGCCTGCGTGACTCGACGGGCGGCTCAGCTGCATTCACTTCCCGCACCCACTGCTTGAGTTAGCGGTGGGAAGTGTGCAGAGAGGCGCCTCCGTCGACGCACAGAACTTCTGTGGCCTTCTGGAACTCCTGCTCGCAGTTATCTCCTTCTTCCATGTCGTCGTCGTCTTCTTCCTCATCCTTGTCGCGGCCCCGGGGAGGTCTGTCACCTTGCCACTGCTTGGCCTTGCCGCGGCGTCCTCCCTGGCCATTGAATGGCCGCTTCTTGCCGGGCTCTCCTTCGCCTCCTTGGGCCTTCTCCTTGTCGCGTCGCTCGTATTCAGCCTTCTGCTGCTCTACGAGGTACTCGACTCGTTTGCAGTTCTGAAGATCGTGGCCCTTGGTGCGGTGGATCTTGCAGTACTGCTTGTCGGAGCCGTCCTGCTTGTCGGCTGCCGCTACAGGGGCGGGCTCCTTGCCGGAACCGCCAGCCTGTGCCTTCTTGGCGGGAGCCTCCTTGCCGGACTGCTCGACAACCACCACCTCCTTGCTCTTCTTCTTTCTGTTGTTCCGCCGTCGGCTCTTCCTTGCCGGGGCGGCATCCTCGCTGTCGCTTCCTCCTGCGCCAGCATCCTCTCCGGGGAGCCTCCTCCCCTCTTCGGCACGCGCGCACTTGTCAGCCAGAGCGTAGAGCTCGCTGACATCCCGGATCTTGGTCATGGCCATCTCTTCCCTCATCCGGCGGTTACGCACGTTCTGATGGAACGCGCTGATAACCGCGGCAGGGTGGACATCGGGAATGTTGTGTTGCACGCGGCTGAACCTCTGGATGTACTTGCGCAGGGATTCTCCCTACTTCTGGGCTAGGATGTGGAGATCGCTCTCCTGGCCGTGGGGTTTGTGGCCGCCCGTGAAGGCGCCAACAAACTGGTGGCACAGATCCGCCCACGAAGAAATGGAGCTCTCCGGCAAGTGCATAAGCCAAGAGCGGACGTTAGGCTAAAGCACTAGCGGGAAGTAGTTGGCTAGTATCTTCTCGTCACGTCCCCCGGCAGCCTGCACCGCGATGGTGTAGATGCTAAGTAACTCCGAGGGGTGCGTCTTGCCGTCGTACTTCTCGGGTACGTCGGGCTTGAAATTCTTCATGCTGGGCCACTGGACTCGCCGCAGCTCACGGGTGAACGCAGGCAACCTGCCGCGTACGGCAAGTCGCCTAGTTCACCGGGCGCGTGCGTGTCGACAGCGGTCCCAGCGCGCTGATCTGATTGTCGTCGGGCTTCTCGTCGGCGCTCGATGCGCGTCCGGGCGTCTTCTTGCCGCCTGTCGTCGAGGACCTGGCACTGGTCACGACGAGCCCGCGGATCCGACGATGCCGTGGAGCCGTCGTCGACGTTAATCCGGCGGGGTGGCGTCTTCTGCATCCGCGGCGGGGAGTGCACGGTGGTTGCACCCCCGGCGGTCTTGTCGCCATCGGCCTTCGCCTGGTCGACTTGCCGTGGCCGCGACGTCGCCGGCTGCTGCGGTGTGTCGTTGTTGGCGAAGGCGATGAGGCTCTGGATCGTCGCCCTCCAGTCTTCGGCCTTGTCTGCCGCTGGAGGGAAATCGAGGAGCAGCTGTGCTCTCGCTAGAGCTTCTGCTGGAGAGGAGGGGAGCGGCGGCGAGCGATGCGAGGAGCGAGATATGCTCGGACTTCTAACAGGGTTAGAAGGAGCAGTTTCTCGCCCCGGCGACCGCGCCTTGCTCGTGCCAGGACGATGGCCTTGAGCATCCCGCGATCCTCCGGTTTGTCCTTGTCCCAGCAAGCGTATGGCACCTCCTGTACCACGGCGCTGCTGGCCTTGTACCTCCTGAGAGAGACGTGGCGCGTCCACGGACACCGAGGCTTTGGAATTCGCCCGGTCGTCCGTCTTATCCTTGGATTTGGTGGCGCCGTGAGTTTCCTCGCCGGCGACCACCCTTCCGCCGGCGTCTCCTCCACCAACCGTTGGTTCTGGTGGCGGTGGAATGGACGCAGACGGGCCTCCGATCTCCGAAGCCTTCTTCTTCGGAGGCATGTCGTTGTAGCTGATGAAGCTGATGAAGTTGCAGAGGTTGATGAAGAATGCGCCCGCGTGAGCACCGGATCAGGTTCGTACAACCTCGACGCCCCCTACCTGGCGCGCCAAAGATGTCGGGGGAAACTGTCCTCCCACGAGCACCTATGGGACCGGAGCCCCTTCTACGTTGCGGTAAGGGAGCGGAGGGAGCACGAAGAGCAGATCGAGGGACACACGCGGGCAGTTTACCCAGGTTCGGGCCGCGCGGACGCGTAAAACCCTACTCATGCCTTAGTTGTATTGAGTTCCTGAGCTCGGGAGCTTGAAGAGCTACAGTACTAGCTACACCGAGCGAGAGAGTTGTCTAGGTTTCGAACCCCTTTCTACGTTGTGCATGGCAGCTTCCCACTTTGGGTTTAATACTTTACCCTCGAAAACGGTTGCGATCCCCTACACTTGTGGGTTATCAAGACTATTTTCTGGCGCCGTTGCCGGGGAGCATAGCTCTATTCTTTAAGTCACTTGGGATTTATATTTATTTATCACTATGAAGAATTTGAAGGACTCAAAAACCAAGATCTTACCCTCAACTACGAGGGTAGGTAAGGAACTGCCATCTAGCTCTGCACTTGATTCTCCTTCTGTTATGAGTAAACTTGCAACACCTACTCCTGCTATTGAATCTGATATGTCGTATGTTCTTGATGATGCTACTTCTGCTATGTATGATGAAACTATCTCTATGCCTTATACTGTGCCACTAGGTGAATTTCTAGATGAACAAATTGCTAAGGTTAGGGAGAGTGCAAATGTTGATGATATTTATGAAAGTGGTAATGAAACTACTTCCAATAGATATGAATTGCCTGTTGTGCCTGAGGGCTATGTTATGGATGAAGAAACTGCTAGAAACTTTCTTGCTTGCAATGATAGATATGATCTTAAGAAGTTATTAGCTAAACTGAAAGAAAAGTCCTTGAATGCTAGAATGAAACATGATCCTGCTTTTGCTACTTCACCTATATGTGTCACTGATAAGGATTATGAATTCTCTGTTGATCCTGAGTTAATTACTTTGGCTGAATCTGATCCTTTCCATGGATATGAGTCTGAAACTGTTGTGGCACATCTTACTAAGTTGAATGATATAGCCACCCTGTTTACCAACGATGAAAAGATCCGTTACTATTATATCCTTAAGTTATTTCTGTTCTCGCTAAAGGGTGATGCTAAGACTTGGTTTAATTCTCTTGATCATGGTTGTGTGCGTAGTCCCCAGGATATGATGTATTACTTTTCTGCTAAATATTTTCCCGCTCATAAGAAACAAGCTGCCTTACGGGAAATATATAACTTTGCTCAAAATGAAGAAGAGAGTCTCCCACAAGCTTGGGGGAGGCTTCTCCAGTTACTTAATGCTTTGCCTGATCATCCTCTTGAGATGCATGAAATACTTGATATCTTTTATAATGGACTAACCGATGCTTCCAGAGACCACCTGGATAGTTGTGCTGGTTGTGTTTTCAGGGAAAGAACAGTGGAACAAGCTGAATCACTATTGAATAATATGCTAGCCAATGAAAATAATTGGACACTTCCTGAACCAGCCCCTAAGCCAACTCCGAAGAAAAGAGGTGTTCTATTTCTCAGTCCTGAAGATATGCAAGAGGCAAAGAAATCCATGAAAGAAAAAGGTATTAAAGCTGAAGATGTTAAGAATTTACCGCATATTGAAGAAATACATGGTCTTGATAACCCGACACGGGTATTAAATGTAAATTCTCTTTATAAATTTGATGAAGGTGATATTCCTCCT
This sequence comes from Secale cereale, assembly GCA_902687465.1. Taxonomy (NCBI): domain Eukaryota; kingdom Viridiplantae; phylum Streptophyta; class Magnoliopsida; order Poales; family Poaceae; genus Secale; species Secale cereale. The sequence goes on from LR738711.1 coordinate 950,966,407, forward strand.
TATAAGTCTGCTAGCCAATGCTTAGATGAGTTTGACAATTTTATTGTGAAACAAGAAAACTTCAATGCTTATGTTGGTAGACAATTACAACACAATGCTTATATGATTGAACGCTTGAGTGATTATCTGTCTAGTGCTAAGAGTGAACTGAAACTTATTAGTAAACATGCTTCCATGGTTACCACTCAAGTAGAACAAGTACTTAAGGCTCAGAATGATTTGCTCAATGAATTAAATAGTAAAAATAATGACTATGTTGTTAGAGTTGCAACTAGAGGTGGTAAAATGACTCAGGAACCTTTGTATCCTGAAGGCCACCCTAAGAGAATTGAGCAAGATTCCCAGAGAGCTAATTTAGATGCACCTAGTTCTTCTAAGAAGAAGAAAAAGAAAAATGATAAGACTTTGCATGCTTCTAGTGAACCTGTAGCTGACACACCTGAGAATGCCAATGATATATATGTTTCTGATGCTGAGACACAATCTGGTAATGAACATGAACCTAATGATAATATTAATAATGATGTTCATGATGATGCTCAACCTAGCAATGATAATGATGTAGAGATTGAACCTGCTGTTGATCTTGATAACCCACAATCAAAGAATCAACGTTATGATAAGAGAGACTTTGTTGCTAGGAAGCGCAGTAGGGAAAGAGAACCATGGGTTCAGAAACCCATGCCTTTTCCTCTGAAACAATCCAAGAAAAAGGATGATGAGGATTTTGAGCGCTTCGCTGAAATGATTAGACCTATATTTTTGCGTATGTGTTTGACTGATGTGCTTAAAACAAAACCTTATGACAAGTATATGAAAGACATTATTACCAACAAAAGAAAGACACCTGAAGTAGAAATTTCCACCATGCTTGCCAATTACACTTTTGAGGGTGGAATGCCTAAGAAATTAGGAGATCCAGGAGTACCTACTATACCTTGCTCCATTAAGAGAAACTATGTTAAAACTGCTTTGTGTGATCTCGGAGCAGGTGTTAGTGTTATGCCTCTCTCTTTATATCGTAGACTTGACTTGAGTAAGTTGACACCTACTGAAATATCCTTGCAAATGGCTGATAAATCAACTGCTATACTTGTCGGTATTTGTGAGGATGTGCCTGTTGTAGTTGCAAATGTTACTATTGTAACGGACTTTGTTATACTTGATATTCCCGAGGACGATAGTATGTCTATTATTCTTGGAAGACCTTTTTTGAATACTGTAGGGGCTGTCATTGATTGCAACAAAGGCAATGTCACCTTTCATGTCAATGGTAATGAGCATACGGTGCACTTTCCGAGGAAACAACCTCAGGTTCATAGTATCAATTATATTGGAAAAACTTCAACTATCACTATTGGAGGTTTTGAGTTTCCTATTCCTACTATCAAGAAGGCATATGACATAAGTATTGTTGGTGACATACATATCCCCATTGAGGTAACCTAGTGTTATTCGAAAATTATCCGGTTTCATGTTACTCGGAAAGAGTTTATTAACAAGACCTGATCAACCTTGTTAATGGATTCCTTTTGATGAACATGGGATAGGTGAATCTAGATGGCACAAACCTTCTGTACCCTCTTTTACTTTCTGTTAATTAGGTTAAATAAAACAAAAATAGCGTTGTCTGTCTGATTCCAGACTTATCCGTGCAATAAAAAATTATCCCGAAAATAAAAGTTCTCCAAATGCCATGAAAATGAAATATGATTTTTTTTAGAATATTTAAGAAAATTTGCACTGAACACACAGCGAGGGGAGCCAGCACGTGGCCTCGAGGGCCCAGGGCGCGCCCCCCTACCGCGAGGGCCCCACGTGGCCCCCCTCCACTTATCCTTTCACCCATGCTCTTCTTCTTCCTCCCAAAAAAAATCCCCAACCAGCTCAAACCCGAGTTCTAGCTCATTTTGCTACCATTTTCGATCTCCTTTCTCAAAGCACCATTCACCAAACTGTTTGGCGGAGATTGTTCCTTGGTATGTGACTCCTCCATTGGTCCAATTAGTTTTTGTTCTAGTGCTTTATTTGTTGCAAATTTATGCTGCTGTGGTGACCTTATTCTTGAGCTTGCATGTCAAATTTTCTTGGTCCTAAGTAGTTCTAATGCATTATATAGCTTCTAGGCACTTATAGGAGTTGTTGCTATCATTCTTGTTGAGTTTGGTTAACTTTTATTGTGAGTTACTAAAAAATTCATAAATTTTCAAAAAAGGAAAATGTTGAAAAGACTATTGAGGGGCTCCTCTAGCAAGAGCTCAGAGGAGAAGAAGAAAGAAGAAAATAAGAATCCCAAGTATAATCTTCCTCGCATGGCGGGAGTTCGACCGTGCGAACCGCCGTGTAATAATTTCATGATGTCCGTCGGTATTTACGAAGACTTTTATTGGTTGGCGAATAATGCAGGCCTCACCGACTTCCTCAACGACCAAAAAGAACAGTATCTCTTACTCACCAATATTTTCACGCAAAGTTTTCATTTTCATTCTAGGGAAACACCACCTATGGTGGAGTTTCGCTTATATAATGTGAGTAAGGAGATATCACTTTTAAATTTTTGTGAAATATGCAAAGTACCCTTTGGAGGTAGACTCGATGAACCACGTCATGACGACATCAAAGGGTTTATTGATATGATAGCCGTAGGTGAAACTAGACAAGTTTCAGGGGCAAGAATCACTAGTATACACTTCCCTGTTCTGAGCTACTTTGCTTTATTTGCTAGTAGGTGTTTAATTGGTCACGGGAACAGTGGGAATCTCAGTGCCCCTGATATTATCATTTTACGCCGTGCTTTGTTTCATGACACAACTTTTAGCTTGGGCGCCGTCGTTGCCGAACGATTGAGTCTGAACCGCTCAAAGGGGCCCGTCTTTGGAGGCATCTTTGCTTCTCGCCTTGCTGAATATTTTAATATACCTATTAGGCATCATGAGAAGGAAGAAAAATTGCTTGCCCCTGTTTATCTAGACTACAAGAGCATGGTAGCTCATGACTTTATTGTTAAAGACAAAAATATGCAGCTCAATTATAAATTGAGGTTTGATGAAATTTACTGTGAAATTTTTACCTTGCCTGCACCTTCTTTGTTTGATCTATCTACAGGCATATTCCTCATCACCTCAGATGCCTTCTACAAATACCAAGGCCAGGCACAAGCTTCAGAGCCTGAGCCTGAACCACCACTTGATCCTTCCCGTCAATCTGTTTACGGGTGGGAGATGGACGAGCACGCCAACCAGTGGCACCCAAAGGACACTTCTCAGTACACTGGAGGGAGTGGCTTCGATCCGTGGCCATAAACCAACTTAGGCCAAAAGCCTAAGCTTGGGGGAGTACTGTTTCTCACCAACTTACATTCATGTTCACACTTATTCTAGTTGTCGGTGCTCACACTCTTTCACTGTACCATCCATGCTTAGTTTCAATTTCATTTTCTTAGTCTTTTTCTCGTGTGCTAGAAAACCCCAGAAAAACAAAAAAATATTAGTTGTAGCTTCTAGCTAGTTTATTTTCTTTGCTTGTGGTAGTAGTTAAAAAATGAAAACCCAAAAGATTTCCCGTTCTTCTTTTTGCTTGTTGGGAGCTTTCCCGTGTAAATAGTTTCTATTTTCTTTCTTTAGGGGTTAAGAGTAGAAGACCATGATGAAAATGCTTAGTGGCTCTCATATGCTTTGTTGTTGATTTAACCTTGAGCCATATTACCTTGTCTTCTCTCTTGTATTAAATGCCTGCAGATTCCAGCTTAGTCCAATGCACGTGCACTATTATTATTTTCCACGCCATTCGGTCGTGCGAGTGAAAGGCAATAAGGATGATATATGATGAACTAATTGAGATGAGAAAAACTGGTATGAACTCGACCTCTCTTGTTTTTGTAAATATGATTGCTTATCGTTCTTGATTTAGCTTGTTATGAATGAAACATGCTTGCAAAGACAATTAGAGATCAGAGCTGCTTATGCCATGCTTAATTAGCTGAGAGTTTATAATGGTCTATCTTGCGTGTCAACATGATATTAAAATGGTTGTGATGTGGTATGATGGGTGGTATCCTCCTTTGAATGATTTAAGTGACTTGACTTGGCACATGTTCACGCATGAAGTTGAAACAAATCAACATAGCCTTCACGATATTTATGTTCATGGTGATTTATATCCTACTCATGCTTGCATTCATTGTTGATTAATTTTAATGCATGTTCATGACCGTTGTTGCTCTCTAGCTGGTCGCTTCCTAGTCTCTTTCTAGCCTTCACCTGTACTAAGCGGGAATATTGCTTGTGCATCCACTTCCATAAACCCCAAAGTTATTCCATATGAGTCCACCATACCTTCCTATATGCGGTATCTACCTGCCATTCCAAGTAAATTTGTATGTGTCAAACTCTAAACCTTCAAATGAAATTCTGTTTTGTATGCTCGAACAGCTCATGTATCAACTAGGGTTGTCTATATCTTCCATGCTAGGTGGGTTATTCTCACGATGAGTGGACTCCGCTCATCATTCATGAGAAAATGGCTAGTAATCGGGATGCCCAGTTCCATGCTCAAAATCATAATAATTAAACAAAACTCCCCCAGGGTTGTTGCTGGTTTGGACGGTACCCGTTGTTTCGGGCTAGCCGTGGAGTGTGCTTGTTGGTGGTTGGGGGAGTATAAACTTTACCATTCTATTTGGGAACCGCCTATAATGTGCGTAGCATGGGAGATATCGAGATTCTTGGTTGTTATGTTGACAATGAAAGTATACCGCTCAAAATGTTATTCAATCTCTATTTAAAAATCGAGCTCTGGCACCTCTACAAATCCCTGCTTCCCTCTGCGAAGGGCCTATCTATTTACTTTTATGCAGAGTCATCATCCTCTTATCAAAGAGCACCAGTAGGAGTGCACCTCTGTTGTTGCATGTATTACTATTAATTTGCATTGAGTATGATCATGACTGGATCTCTTTTACCATGAATTACAATGTCTAGTCAGTCCTTGATCTTTAAAGGTGCTCTGCATTTATGTTCTGCGGTCTCAGAAAGGGCTAGCGAGATACCATCTTGTTATATCATATCATGATTGTTTTGAGAAGTGTTGTCATCCGAGGTTTATTATTATTGCTCGCTAGTTGATTACGCCATTGATGTGAGTAGTCTTGAGACCTGAAAGTTATTGTGAATGTGGTTAGTTCATGATCTTGTTGAAAACCTGAATGCTAGCTTACATATTTACAACAACAAGAGCAAACAGATTTTGTCAAAGTTTTTCTTTATCACTTTCAGTTTATCACCTGAATTTCTTGAGGACAAGCAAAGGTTTAAGCTTGGGGGAGTTGATACGTCTCCAACGTATCTACTTTTCCAAACCCCTTTGCCCTTGTTTTGGACTCTAACTTGCATGATTTGAATGGAACTAACCCGGACTGACGCTATTTTCAGGAGAACTGCCATGTGCAGAATAAAAAGTTCTCGGAATCGCCTGAAAATCAACGGAGAATTATTTCAGAAAATATAAAAAATATATGCAAGAAGATCTTCACCGGAGGACCCACACCATGTCCTCGAGGGTGGGGGCGCGCCCCCCTTCCCAGGGCGCGCCCCCTGCCTCAAGGGCCCCCCGATGCTCCACCGACGTACCCCTAGATCCTATATCTTCCGTTTCGGGGAGAAAAAAATAGGAGAAAAGGAATTATCGCGTTTCACGAGACAGAGCCGCGGCCAAGCCCTAATCTCTCTCGGGAGGGCTGATCTGGAGTCCGTTCAGGGCTCCAGAGAGTGGAGATCATCGCCATCGTCATCATCAACCTTCCTCCATCACCAATTCCATGATGCTCACCGCCGTGTGTGAGTAATTCCATCATAGGCTTGCTGGACGGTGATGGGTTGGATGGGATCTATCATGTAATCGAGTTAGTTTTGTTAGGGTTTGATCCCTAGTATCCACTATGTTCTGAGATTGATGTTGCTATGACTTTGCTATGCTTAATGCTTGTCACTAGGGCCCGAGTGCCATGATTTCAGATCTGAACCTATTATGTTTCCATGAATATATGTGTGTTCTTGATCCTATCTTGCAAGTCTATAGTCACCTACTATGTGTTATGATCCGGCAACCCCGAAGTGACAATAATCGGGATCACTCCCGGTGATGACCATAGTTTGAGGAGTTCATGTATTCACTATGTGTTAATGCTTTGGTCCGGTACTCTATTAAAAGGAGGGCTTAATATCCCTTAGTTTCCAATAGGACCCCGCTGCCACGGGAGGGTAGGACAAAAGATGTCATGCAAGTTCTTTTCCATAAGCATGTATGACTATATTCGGAATACATGCCTACATTGCATTGATGAACTGGAGCTAGTTAGGTGTCACCCTAGGTTATAACTTCTACATGATGAATTGCATCCAACGTAATTTCCCATCACCGATCCAATGCCTATGAGCTTTACCTATATTGCTTGTCGCTTATTTACTTTTCCGTTGCTACTATCACAAAAACTACAAAAACACTATCGTTACTTTTATTGCTGCTACCGCCACTATCATATTACTTTGCTACTAAACTATCTTGCTGCAGATACTAAGTTTCCAGGTGTGGTTGAATTGACAACTCAGTTGCTAATACTTAAGAGTATTCTTTGGCTCCCCTTGTGTCGAATCAACAAATTTGGGTTTAATACTTTACCCTCGAATACTGTTGCGATCCCCTACACTTGTGGGTTATCATCCAGCTACCAGCATTCTCCCTCTTCATGTAAACCTTGTAAAATAAGATAGAAAAGGCATAAGTATTGTGACATAACATGTAATAATAACAGCCCATAGTGCAATAAATATCAACATAAAAGCATGATGCAAAATGGACGTATCAATAGGAAACTACTAAATTTTAGCTTCTCTTAAGAAATTAGGTTTAGCAACAAATAGGTTGTCTAGACATGCAACTAGGTGACCAATCTAAATGATGCTAGCAACAACAACACAAGCAAGCAAGAGATACAACACAAGTAAAGCTTGCACAAAGTAAAGTTAAGAAGTAACCACAAGTGAAGCCGGTGGAGACGAGGATGTGTTACTGAAGTTACTTCCCTTTGAAAAGGGAAGTATGTCTCTGTTGGAGCGGTGTGGAGGCACAATGGTCCCCAAGAAGCCACTAGGGCCACCGTATTCTCCTCACGCCCTCGCACAATGCAGGATGTTGTGATTCCACTAATGGTGTCCTTGAAGGCGGCAACCGAACCTTTACAAACAAGGTTTGGGCTCTCTCCACAACTCAATTGGAGGCTCCCAACATAACCATGGAGCTACACCACAATGGATTGTGGCTCCGAGAAGACCTCTTCCGTCTAGGGTTCGCAAACACCCAAGAGTAACAAGTTGATGATGATGCAGATATCGGCGAACAGAAATTGTTTTGGTGGAAGAGTAGATCGGGGGAACCTCCTCCTATCCTCAAAGTATTGTGAATTTTGGGTGGTTGAGGAGGGAGATGTCAAGGTTTTGGTGGTTTGGGAATGAAGGAGCAGAGCTTGGTCAAAGGTTAGGGTTGGTAGGAGGAAGAAGGCGGTTATAAATATCCCCACGGAGCAAATGCCCGTTGAGCAGCCGCCACCCCGGGTACCCAGACAAAACGGGTCCGGGCATTCGGACAAAACATAGGAAAACAGAGAGGTCCAGGCACCCGGGGGTCAAGGACCCGGGCACCTGGAGTGGGCAGGGGAGGCGCAAGGACCGGGACCGGGCACCCGGGGGCGCAAGCCCCGGGCACCCGGAGCAGCCAAAGAGAGGGCGATGGGGCGGTTGGGAGGGGCCGGGCACACGGGGGTCCCAAACCCCGGGCACCCCCACCGGGCAGGGAGGAGGCAAGGTGGTGTGGAAGGGGTCGGGCACCCGGGAGCCCCAAACCCCGGGCACGCGCACCGGGCAGGGTGGTGGCGAGGTGGTGGCAGGTGGGGTCCGGATAGCCGGGGGGCCCAAACCCCAGGCACCCGCACCAGGCAAGGAGGAGGCGAGATGGTGGCGTGGAGGGGCCGGGCACCCGGGGGCCTGATACGTCCAAAACGTATCTATAATTTCTGCTTGCTCCATGCCTCTTTTGTGTGATATTGCTATGATATTTATGCATTTCCATACACTTTTGATCATATTTGGACTAACCTATTAACTCAGTGAACCCCAGTGCCAGTTTCTGTTTTCTGCTGTTTTTGTATTTCAGGTTTTCCCATTACTTAAATTGCCAGAAAAATTCCGGGAAAAATATATAAAAAATCAGCGCTCCAGAAGCTTCCACGCGCCAGAAGTGGGGCCAGAGGGGAGCCAGGGGCAGCCCAGGCGGCCTGCCCACGCGGCCCCCCTCCTGGCCGCGCCGGGGGGGCGCCTGGGCCCCCCTCTTTGCCTCTGGTGCCCCCCTTTGGCATATATTTAGCACGCGTCCGGAAACCCTCGAGGACAGAACCCTTTTCTCCAGAAGCTATTCCGATCTCCGCCGCCATCGCCACCAAGTTTCGGGGGACCAGAATTCCTGTGCCGGCATCCTGCCGGGACGGGGAAGTGCCCCCGGATTCATCTCCATCGACGTTGCTTCCCCCCTCCATGATGCGGGAGTAGTTCCTCCTCGGGGCTGAGGTTTCTACCAGTAGCTATGTGGTCAATTCTCTCTCCCATGATGTGATCTTCGTTGTGATCATAGGCTATGTTAATCTAGGGTGATCCCATGATATTTCCCCTCCCTCTATGTATTGGATTGATGTACTCACTTGTCTTTATCTAGTATAATCTCCGAGACCAAGGTGACAGCGGTCTATTGGACATGGATTAGAAGAATATTTTCATGAGTGATTTCCTCTTTTGTGTGTGGATTGAAGATTGAGAGTCTCTTGGTGCTTGTCTTTGACTATCCTTGAGATATGTTGTGGTGATTGTGGTACTCTCTTTGGATGGCCGCGGTGACATTGGGAAATCCATAGATTGAGAACTACGAACTTTGAGGTGTGCTTTTGTAGCCCTACATAATTCTCGTCCTCTCTTGACCACAAAGGAATGACCTCCGAGTGCGTCCCCCTTGCATGTTTTATGGGAAATATCATGTGATTCGATTATGTTAATGTTGTTGGGAGTTGCCACTAGTGAAAGTATGAAGCCTAGGCCTTGTTTCCACCATTGCAATACCATTTGTGCTCACGTTTACCACTTGTTTGCTTGCTGCACTTTTTATTACAGATTTATATTACTTTGCTTTGCCTCTCCTATCATCCATATTTTACCATCTCTTCGCCGAACTAGTGCACCTATACATCTGACAAGTGTATTAGGTGTGTTGGGGACACAAGAGACTTCTTGTATCTTGATTGCAGGGTTGCTTGAAAGGGGTACGTTCAACCTCCACTTCCCTGAGTTCGATAAACCTTGGGTTACTCACTTAAGGGAAATTTGCTGCTGTCCTACAAAGCTCTGCTCTTGGAGGCCCAACACTGTCTACAGGAATAGAAGCGTGTAGTAGACATCAAGCTATTTCTGGCGCCGTTGCCGGGGACTCCACTCTTCAAGATAGTGGAGTTGCACGCTATCTTTTATTTTTGCTTTTTAGTCTTGTTAGTTTACCTTTCAGTTTTTGCTTTAGTGTCTTCTACCAAAAATCACAAAAATAGTTATCTTGCTTGTTGCTGCTATGGGTTCCACCAAAAACACTAAATGGGAGGAGTACACCCCTTCTTCCATCACGCCAATCACCACTGTCGGGATCTACAAAAGTAATAAACCTTGTGATTATGTTAGTTTTAATGGAGAGTTATGCCCATGGCATGGTCTTCCAGGAAAAAAGTATGAGCCTCTGTTTAAAGTTGCTCCCATACTTCCCCAAACTTGGGAAGACGTCCAAACTCTTATAATAGAGAGCAATTCAAACAAAGAAGATGACACTACAATTTTGCTCAATAATGATAAAATTGATTTTGATAATTGTAGTCTCTCAGAAGTTGTCACCTTTTTACAAAGAATGGCTAAAGATCCCCGAACTAGCACACTTAATCTTGCCTTCACGGAGCATATCACTAATGCTCTCACCAAAGCTAGGGAGGAGAAGCTTAGGGTAGAAGCCTCCATACCTAGAAAGCTAGAAGATGGTTGGGATCCTATGATTAAAATTAAATTGAATAACTTCTCTTGCTATGCTTTATGTGATGTTGGAGCTAGTACCTCCGTTATGCCCAAAAGAATATATGATATGCTTAAATTGAAACCTTTTGATTCTTGTTCTTTTGGTGTTCGTCTTGTTGATTCTTCCATAAAGAAACCTTTGGGGAGGATCGACGATGTTCTTATCATTGTCAAGGACAATTATGTTCCCGTTGATTTTACTATTATGGATATTGAATGTGAACCTTCTTGTCCAATTATTTTGGGACGTCCTTTTCTTCGCACCGTTGGTGCTATCATTGACATGAAAGAGGGGAATATAAAATTCCAATTTCCTCTCAAGAAAGGGATGGAACACTTCCCTAGAAAGAAGATTAAGTTACCTTTTGAGTCCGTTATACGGGCTAGCTATTCTTTTACTCTTGATAAAACTTGATCCTCTCTTTTTGCACTATGCCTAGCTTAAAGGCATAAAAGAAAGCGCTTTTGGGAGGCAGCCCACAATGAATAAAGTTTTATTTTGCTTTTGTTGTGTCTTGATGGTTGTTACTACAGTAGCATCATCATTGTATCTTTTCTTTTCAGCTTTGTGCCAAGTTTAGCCTCTGATTGCAAGAAAGTTCAAAAGTTGTGACGTGCTGTCCAGGAAACAGATTCTGTCCTTGGACAGAAAAATTCGTATAAAATCACCAGATCATCTTTTTGGTCTGAATTTTTTCGACAGCGTGCTCTATACAATTGGCTTTCGGGCGTCTGTTCTGATTTTTTTTATTTGAGTTGCAGAAGTGCCCCGAAAAAATTATTTACTACCTGCTGGTCTGTTTTTCACAGATTCTGTCCTGTTTTGCCTTTTCTTCGTTTTGCAAACCTTGAGCTTGCTTTTTCTTTGCAAAAACCTTTTGGCAATCTTGAGAAACAGTAGATCTTCAAGTTTATCCTTATTTCCAGTAGGGAAAAATTATTTTATTATGGGTACTAACCTCGCTAATCAGATTATGATGAGTTATGTATGAAGGGAGTTTTCAAGTGTGCGAGGTAAGATGATAAAAAGATTCAGGAGGGTCAAACGCTCAAGCTTGGGGATGCCCCCGTGCACCCCCAAGAAATATTCAAGAAGACTCAAGCGTCTAAGCTTGGGGATGCCCCCGTGCATCCCCTTCTCCATCAACAATTATCAGTTCGTCTTTCGTTCCACTATATTTTAATCACTTCATGCGTTATGTGCTATGCTTGGAGCGTCTTGCTTTTAGTTTCCTTTTTAGTTTTCTTTAGCTTTGCTTGCTGTTCATAAAGAGTTAGAACCCAGCTTTCTTTGTGTGGGAGAGAAACACGCTCCACTTCAACCTAGAACACAACATAGGATTTTCATGCTTATCTTTGTTGTGTGTGTTCTTTGTCTTTCTATAGCTACTGTCATGCTTAGCTCTTAGTTTTCATACTTTTCTTTTTAAAGAGCTTTTGTTTAGTTGGTTGCTGAACTCTCTTGAGTTTTCATGTTTATCTTGTTGAGAGAGTTTGTCTGTTGCACTGAGTTGTGTGTCTTAAACTTAAAGTAGGTAATTGAGGTTGCTATTTAATTTTAGTAGTAACTTGCAATAGTTTTGAGGTATTGCCATGAGTGATGTCTGAACTTTTGGTCTCAAGAGCTTTAGCCTATTAGTGATAGATGTCGTATTTTGGGCGATCCGTGTCTATTTTCGAAAACCTACAAAATAGTTGAGAACTTTAGCTACTAAATGGATCACTAATCTTTGGAGGGATCGAATATTAGAGTACCCTCACGTATCATGAGTCGAGGATGCGCAAGGATAAACAAATCCCCATACACTCCTCCTCGGGGTACTTGTCTCTTTGTGAAACTCCTAATTAGATTGAGAGTTACCGATAATAAGTGCATGAGTTCTTCGGACTAATGTGAGTATTCGAAAGTTGACACTTCCACCTATCCATATTTTTCTAGCCTCTTCGGTACCGTGCATTGCCCTTTCTCACCTCGAGAGTTGGCGCATACTTCGCTGGTGCATCCAAATCCTTGGCACGATACGCTCTGTCATCATAAGCCTCATTATATCCTTCCTCAAAACAGCCACCATACCTACCTATTAAGGCATTTCCATAGCCTTTCTGAGATACATTGCCATGCAACATCCATCCTCTCATGACTTGATCTTCATGTCATACATGCTTTTTGCTTGATCGATGAGCCGCATGCTAGTTGGGCCTTGCCCTAATCATTGCTACATGACGCGCTAGTATCATTGCATATCCTGCTACACTGGCAGAGGCATACATTTGCATACATCATGATAGTTTCATTTTCTTTATGTTGAGTACTTTTGTAAAGTGTGAAAGATCTTCTATACTTCTTGTAATACATAGAGTGTTGCCCCTAAAGTGAGGAAAAGATCCCAAAGAGGACAAATCAAAAGATCCCAAAGAGGACAAAATCAAAAGATCCCAAAGAGGACAAATGAGAGATAAATAGAAAGGGCCATTGAGGCCAAAAAACTAAAAAAAATAAAAAAGAGAAAAAGAAATAAAAAGAGAGAAGGGGGCACACTACTATTTCTTTTGAGAGATCCACACTCGTACTCCATCTTATACCTAGTACTCCATAGAGATTATCATTTATGCATATAGCTATGTGGGGACCTTTACACTATAGAACTTGGCTTGTATATTCCAATGATGAGCCTCCTCAAAAGAGCTCTAGGTCTTCTTGAGCAAGCAAGTTGGATGCACCCCCACTAGTTCCATTGGAGAGCTTACCTTAGCTCATATGTGCATCCGTTGCATGGCAATCCCTGCTCCTCGCATCATATCTATCATTTGGCTTTCTCTCGCCGATGATTGTCCTCATTGATGTGAGCCTTTCACACCTTTTTTGTCTTCCCCCTCTATCATTTCTCTCTTTGCCATCCTAAGTGTCTACTTTCTTGCTTACGCTCATCTATTGCATGAGTGCTCAAAATATCGAAAGGGAGTGGATCATTTTGACTTGTACCTGGCTGACAGTCTGGGGATGAGTCAAGATAAGATTCCAAAGAAGACCAAGTGTGAAACTTTAGTAGATTAAGTTCTCAACAATACAAAAACTATGTTTTACTCTCTCATATATCCCTATCCCCTTTATTGCACGCAAACACCATTTGGAGACATTCGAGTCACGGACAGCGAGAGCTCTTGCACCTTTATATTCTTATGTTACTTGTTACAATGCTAATATAGACTCTTGCTTGTTATGACTTGAATTGGATTACATGCCTTGATTGCTTTACTTAAAAGTTCTTATATGGTCGATAGCATGTCACCACAGAAATTATGCTTGTTATCATTTACCTACTCGAGGACGAGCAGGAATCAAGCTAGGGGATGTTGATACGTCCAAAACGTATCTATAATTTCTGCTTGCTCCATGCCTCTTTTGTGTGATATTGCTATGATATTTATGCACTTCCATACACTTTTGATCATATTTGGACTAACTTATTAACTCAGTGCACCCCAGTGCCAGTTTCTGTTTTCTGCTGTTTTTGTATTTCAGGTTTTCCCATTACTTAAATTGCCAGAAAAATTCCGGGAAAAATATATAAAAAATCAGCGCTCCAGAAGCTTCCACGCGCCAGAAGTGGGGCCAGATGGGAGCCAGGGGCAGCCCAGGCGGCCTGCCCACGCGGCCCCCCTCCTGGCCGCGCCGGGGGGGCGCCTGGGCCCCCCTCTCCGCCTCTGGTGCCCCCTTTGGCATATATTTAGCACGCGTACCGAAACCCTCGAGGACAGAACCCTTTTCTCCAGAAGCTATTCCGATCTCCGCCGCCATCGCCACCAAGTTTCGGGGGACCAGAATTCCTGTGCCGGCATCCTGCCGGGACGGGGAAGTGCCCCCGGATTCATCTCCATCGATGTTGCTTCCTCCCTCCATGATGCGGGAGTAGTTCCTCCTCGGGGCTGAGGTTTCTAGCAGTAGCTATGTGGTCAATTCTCTCTCCCATGATGTGATCTTCGTTGTGATCATAGGCTATGTTAATCTAGGGTGATCCCATGATATTTCCCCTCCCTCTATGTATTGGATTGATGTACTCACTTGTCTTTATCTAGTATAATCTCCGAGACCAAGGTGACAGCGGTCTATTGGACATGGATTAGAAGAATATTTTCATGAGTGATTTCCTCTTTTGTGTGTGGATTGAAGATTGAGAGTCTCTTGGTGCTTGTCTTTGACTATCCTTGAGATATGTTGTGGTGATTGTGGTACTCTCTTTGGATGGCCGCGGTGACATCGGGAAATCCATAGATGAGAACTATGAACTTTGAGGTGTGCTTTTGTAGCCCTACATAATTCTCGTCCTCTCTTGACCAAAAAGGAATGACCTCCGAGTGCGTCCCCCTTGCATGTTTTATGGGAAATATCATGTGATTCGATTATGTTAATGTTGTTGGGAGTTGCCACTAGTGAAAGTATGAAGCCTAGGCCTTGTTTCCACCATTGCAATACCATTTGTGCTCACGTTTACCACTTGTTTGCTTGCTGCACTTTTTATTACAGATTTATATTACTTTGCTTTGTGATACGTCCAAAACGTATCTATAATTTCTGCTTGCTCCATGCCACTTTTGGGTGATATTGCTATGATATTCATACACTTCCATACACTTTTGATCATATTTGGACTAACTTACTAATCCAGTGCACCCCAGTGTCAGTTTCTGTTTTCGGCTGTTTTTGTATTTCAGGTTTTCACGTTACGAGAACTGCCCAGAAAAATCCAGAAAAATTATATAAAAAATCAGCGTTTCGGAAACAACATTGCGTCCGAAGGACAGCCGGGGGGGCCACCAGGGCTCCAGGCGCCCTGGCGGCGCGCCCCCCTGGGCCACGCCGGGGGGGCGCCTAGGCCCCCCGAAGCTTCCCCGATGCCCCCCTTTGGCATATATTTAAAGCGTCCTCCGAAACCCTCAGAAGAGGAACTCTTTTCGCGATCCCATCTCTGTTCCGCCGCCGCCGCCGCTTCCAAGATCGGGAGCACCAGGAGAACTCTTCCCGGCACCCTGCCGGAGGGGAGGATCACCACCGGGAGCTTCTCCACCACCATGGACGCCTCCCGGATGACTCGTGAGTAGTCTCCCTTGGACCATGAGTCCATGACCAGTAGCTATGTGATGTTCTCCTCCCGTTCTTGTGCTTCACTAATTAGTCCTCGTGAGCTGCCCTACATGATCGAGGCACTTATGTAATCCTTATGCTGTTGCTATGTTGAGTTTGCTGGGATCCGATGGATTATGAGATTATGTTCAGATTGATCTTGAGTAATATATTTGATTCAACTCTTTTATATTTTTGTTCATAAGTAATTCTTGCATGTTCTCCGTTGTTATTTACTGCTTTGGCTGAGTAGTAGGTAGTGACTCCAAGAGGGAACGTTATGCTCGATTGTGGGTTCATGCCCCTCGATGACTAGCTTGAGTGACAGAAACATGAGTCTAGGGGATGTGCTGTTGCCACAAGGGGGAAAACAACGGTGCTTGTGCCCGCGGGTGCAAGGATTGTTTACTTTACGCAAAGTTCTTTTAATGCAGTTGTCTGTTGCATTGAGTTTACACTATGGGTGGGACTCGCAACTTAATACCAGCGAGATGTTCTGGATAGATATCTCAAGGTGGATGATTAGTATTAGATATTGATGGATTTCGGTCTACTTACTTTGGCGTACCGCCCATGCTTTGAACCTCAACCTTTCTTGCAATGTAGTCAGCATTGGTTTGCGTTTGTGGTCCTATCAATTGCCCAGCTGTAATTCGTTTACCTCACATAGCTGTTTTTATCGTCTTTTGGGAGAGAGACATCACTAGCGAACATCATGAGACTCCGGTCCATATTACCATCATTGATCACACCCGCTATTTACTTTTCGTTATTATTTACTATTGCAAAACACTATCTATCACTACTATCATAGCTTTTAATCCTTTGTGAACTACAAGGCCGGAGGGATTGACAACCTCTCTGTACTCGTTGGGAGCAAAGTTATTTGTATCTGTGTGCAGGTCCACGTTGATTGCTACTATCTGGCGCCGTAGCAGTTGACACCTACTTGTTGAACCTAGGAGTCTCTGGGGATTCGATCCTTGGCATCTTTGCTAAGGGAAAACACTTCTACAATACTGCATCTTACACCTTCCACTTGGGGTAACCAACGAGGGGTTCGAGGCCCATCAAGGAGTATTTTCTGGCGCCGTTGCCGGGGACTCCACTCTTTAGGATAGGGGAGTTGCATGCTATCTTTTACCTTTGCTTCTTAGTCTTGTTAGTTTACCTTTCATTTTTGCTTTAGTACCTTTTTATCGAAAATCACAAAAATAGTTATCTTGCTTTCTTGCTACTATGGGTTCCACCGAGAACACCAAGTTGTGTGACTTCACTAGTCACAACAACGATGACTTTATCAGCACACCTATCACTACACCTGCCACTTCAGCACCTTCATATGAAATTAAACCTGCTTTACTGAACTTAGTTATGAGAGAACAATTCTCCGGTGCTGGAGATGATGCTGCTTTACACTTGAACAACTTTGTTGAACTTTGTGATATGCAAAAGTACCAAGAAATAGATGGTAATATTGTTAAGCTTAAGCTTTTTCCTTTCTCCTTGAGAGGAGGAGCTAAGATTTGGTTTCAGTCTTTGCCTAGAAATAGCATATATTCATGGGACAAGTGCAAAGATGCTTTTATTGGAAAATACTATCCACCTGCTAAAATTATCCAACTTAGAAGTAACATAATGAATTTTAAACAATTGGATAATGAACACGTTGCCCAAGCTTGGGAACGTATGAAATCTCTTATCAAGAACTGCCCTACTCACGGTTTGACTACTTGGATGGTTATCCAAACTCTTTATGCAGGCTTGAACTTTACCTCGCGGAACTTGTTAGATTCGGCCTCGGGAGGAACTTTTATGTCAACTACACTTGGTGCTGCCACGAAGCTTCTCGATGAGATGATGACCAACTATTCCCAATGGCACACCGAACGCGCTCCAACAGGTAGGAAGGTAAACTCTGTCGAGGAGATTTCCTCCCTTAACGAAAAAGTTGACTTGATCATGTCTCTACTTTCGAAGCAATCTACTGTTGATCCTCGTGATGTTCCTTTAAATTCTTTGATTGCTCAAGAACAAGTAGATGTGAATTTTATCTCTAGAAACAATTTTAACAACAATGCTTATAGGAGTAACTTTGGTAACAATCCTAGACCGTTCCCCTCTAATTCTTATGGGAACAACAATGCTTATCCTAGTACCAAGAACTCCACTACTGAACTAGAGACTATGCTTAGAGATTTCATCACTACCCAAAAAGCCTTTAATAAGAGTGTAGAAGAGAAACTACATAAACTAGATGATCTTTCTTTTAAGGTAGACCACTTAGCCAATGAGGTAAAATTGCTGAAAATTAAAACTTCTCCTCTTGAGGAGAGGGAAGTCACTCCTATAAATGCTATTCAAGTGCAAATTAATGAAAACATTAGGATGATGCCTAAACTTAAAGAAAGATGGGCTAGAGAGAGGGAGGAAGAAGAGAGAATTAAGAGCCTTCCTACCCACCACACTGTTGCTACTATCCAAGTTGTTGAGGATGTTCAAACTCTTAGCACCCAATGTACTCCTGGTCCCATTGGACCTATTAATGGTGATGCTATGACTATAGAAACTACCAAACAAGTGAACCTTAAGGACACCACTACCACTTTACTTGATGCTCGTGACCTTGATTTTGATAATTGCACTCTTACCGAAGTTATTGATTTCCTTCACAAGATGTCTAGAGATCCCCGCACTAGCACGCTTAACCTTGCCTTCACGGAGCATATCACTAATGCTCTCATCAAAGCTAGGGAGGAGAAACTTAGAGTAGAAGCCTCCATACCTAGAAAGCTAGAGGATGGTTGGGATCCTATGATAAAAATTAATTTGAATGACTTCTCTTGTTATGCATTATGTTATGTTGGTGCTAGTACCTCTGTTATGCCCAAAAGAATATATGATATGCTTAAATTGAAACCTTATGATTCTTGTTCTTTTGGTGTTCGTCTCGTTGATTCTTCCATAAAGAAACCTTTGGGGAGGATCGACGATATTCTTATTGTTGTCAATGATAATTATGTGCCCGTTGATTTTACTATTATGAATATTGAATGTGATCCTTCATGTCCAATTATTTTGGGACGTCCCTTTTTGCGCACCGTTGGTGCTATCATTGACATGAAAGAGGGTAATATAAAATTTCAGTTTCCTCTCAAGAAAGGGATGGAACACTTCCCTCGAAAGAAGATCAAGTTACCTTTTGAGTCCATTGTACGGGCTAGTTATTCTTTTACTCTTGATAAAACTTGATCTATGCATTATGCCTAGCTTAAAGGCATAAAAGAAAGCGCTTTTGGGAGGCATCCCACATGAATAAATTTTTTGCTTTTGTTGTGTCTTGATGTTGTTTACTGCTGTAGCATCATCATTGTATCTTTGCTTTTCATATTTGTGTCAAGTATAGCCTCCGATTGCTAGAAAGTTCAAAAGTTGTGAGGTGCTGTCCAGGAAACAGATTCTGTCCTTGGATAGAAAAATTCGTATAAAATCACCAGATCATCTTTTTCGTCTGAATTTTTTCGACAGCGTTCTCTATATAATTGTCTTTCGTGCATCTGTTCTGAGTTTTTTGATTTGAGTTTCAGAAGTATCCCGAACAGATCAATTACTACCTGCTGTTCTGTTTTTCACAGATTCTGTCCTGTTTTGCCTTTCCTTCACTTTGCAAATCAAGAACTTGCTTTTTATTTGCAAAAACCTTTTGGCAATCTTGAGAAACAGTAGAAATTCAAGAATATCTTTATTTCCAGCAAGGTATAATTTTTTTATTAAGGGTACTAACCTCGCTAATCAGATTATGATGAGTTGTGTATGAAGGGAGTTTTCAAGTGTGCGAGGGAAGATGATAAAAAGATTCAGGAGTGTCAAGCGCTCAAGCTTGGGGATGCCCCCGTGCACCCCCAAGAAATATTCAAGGAGACTCAAGCGTCTAAGCTTGGGGATGCCCCCGTGCATCCCCTTCTCCATCAACATTATCAGTTCGTCTTTCGTTCCACTATATTTTTATCACTTCATGTGTTATGTGCTATGCTTGGAGCGTCTTGCTTTTAGTTTTCTTTTTAGTTTTTCATAACGAGTCGGAACTCAGCATTCTTTATGTGGGAGAGAAACACGCTCCACTTCTACCTAGAACATAACATAGAATTTTCATGTCTATCTATGATGTGTGTGTTCTTTGTCTTTTAATAGCAACTATCATGCTCTGCTCTTAGTATTCATGCTTATCTTTTCAAAGAGCTTTTGTTTAGTTGGTTGCTTGAACTCTCTTTAATTATCATGCTCACCTTATTAAGGGAGTTTGCTTCTGTTGCATTGGTTAATGTGTCTATGATAAAGATGCTACTTGCATAATGGTGCTTAGTAGTTCAGGTTTCCTTATGGCTAATCTCAAATAGCTGGGGGGTTCCCAATGTGTTATTGGAGTACCAACATGGTTTGTTTGCCTATGATGTGGTATGGTTTAGTAATATCTTCCTTCGATAATTTATTTTTATTGACTTGGCGTATGCTCACGCATATTTAAGACTGTAAAGAAAGTCTGTCAAGCCTTGATGATCTTTTATTTCTGAGTAGCGATATAACTACCATGCCTGATTCAATATTGCTTTGTCGCTCTGCATGATTATGACCGTCATTCCTCTCTTAGTTGGTCGCTCCCAGTCTTTTTGCTAACCTCCACCTGTACTAAGCAAACTAAGTTTGCAATATATAGCTCATGGGAAAGTAGCCTAAAAACTATTGTGGTAAAGAATATGTTGCCTATGTATCTTATTTCTTATAAGTTGCTTGCTGAGCGGTAACCATGTTTCTGGGGACGCCATCAACTGTCACACTTTTGTTGAATATCATGTGAGTTGCTATGCATGTTCGTCTTGTCTGAAGTAAGGATGATTTGCCGTGGGTTGAATGAATATGCATATTGTTAGAGAAGAACATTGGGCCGCCAACCAAAGCCATGTATCATGGTGGAAGTTTTAGCTTGGACATTAATCCTCAATCTCTTATGAGAATATGCTTATGCATTAAAGAGGAGTCCATCATCTATTTTCTATGTTGTCCCGGTATGGATGTCCTCAAGTTGAGATCTATCAAAAACGAGAAATCAAATGCGATTTATCTCCTTGGACCTTTGTACAGGTGGCATAGAGGTACCCCTTTGTGACACTTGGTTGAAACATATGTAATGCAATGATAACCCATGGGAATCCGAGCTAATTAGGACAAGGAGCGAGCACTATTAGTATTCGATGCATGAGGCTTGCAACTTATAGGATGTCTTATGCATGACACATATGAAGTACTACTACCGTTGACACAATTGCTTCCATGTTTTCAAAATAAAAAGCTCTAGCACATAACCATTCTTTTACCTTTATGTTAAAGCACCAACTACTGAGAGCATGATTGTCATTCTGAGTGTAATGTGCATTGTCCCAAAGTAGCATTGTCTTTTGCATGATTGTGATATCGTTTATTCTGAAATGATTGTATCTAGTCATCACTTAAACCTTGAAGGTGCCCCTGCATTTATGTTTTGCATCACTAAAGGGGGCAAGCTAGATATCACTTTATCATATTTGCACATCATGTTCATTGCAAATATTTTTGATGTTTCAGTTTCATGTTGTAAAACTTTCAGTCATTTGTGATTTTCTCTTGAGGCAACTTAATTACTTTAGAATCATTGTCTCAGTAAGCTTTTGTCATATGACTATGAGAAAGTCCTATATGGTTAATAGCATGTCACCACAGAAATTATTCTTGTTATCATTTACCTACTCGAGGACGAGCAGGAATTAAGCTTGGGGATGTTGATACGTCCAAAACGTATCTATAATTTCTGCTTGCTCCATGCCACTTTTGGGTGATATTGCTATGATATTCATACACTTCCATACACTTTTGATCATATTTGGACTAACTTACTAATCCAGTGCACCCCAATGCCAGTTTCTGTTTTCGGCTGTTTTTGTATTTCAGGTTTTCACGTTTCGAGAACTGCCCAGAAAAATCCAGAAAAATTATATAAAAAATCAGCGAACCGGAAACAACACTGCGTCCGAAGGGCAGCCTGGGGGGGGGCACAGGGGCTCCAGGCTCCCTGTGGGCGCGCCCCCCCTGGGCCGCGCCGGGGGGGTGCCTGGGCCCCCCGAGGCTCCCACGGTGCCCTACTTTGGCATATATTTAAAGGGTTCCCCGTAACCCTCAGAACAAGACTTCTTTTCGCGATCCCATCTCTGTTCCGCCGCCGCCGCCGCTTCCAAGATCGGGAGCACCAGGAGAACTCTTCCCGGCACCCTGCCGGAGGGGAGGATCACCACCGGGAGCTTCTCCACCACCATGGACGCCTCCCGGATGACTCGTGAGTAGTCTCCCTTGGACCATGAGTCCATGACCAGTAGCTATGTGATGTTCTCCTCCCGTTCTTGTGCTTCGCTAATTAGTCCTCGTGAGCTGCCCTACATGATCGAGGCACCTATGTAATCCTTATGCTGTTGCTATGTTGAGTTTGCTGGGATCCGATGGATTATGAGATTATGTTCAGATTGATCTTGAGTAATATATTTGATTCACCTCTTTTATATTTTTGTTCATAAGTAATTCTTGCATGTTCTCCGTTGTTATTTACTGCTTTGGCCGAGTAGTAGGTAGTGACTCCAAGAGGGAACGTTATGCTCGATTGTGGGTTCATGCCCCTCGATGACTAGCTTGAGTGACAGAAACATGAGTCTAGGGGATGTGCTGTTGCCACAAGGGGGAAAACAACGGTGCTTGTGCCCGCGGGTGCAAGGATTGTTTACTTTACGCAAAGTTCTTTTAATGCAGTTGTCTGTTGCATTGAGTTTACACTATGGGTGGGACTCGCAACTTAATACCAGCGAGATGTTCTGGATAGATATCTCAAGGTGGATGATTAGTAGTAGATATTGATGGATTTCGGTCTACTTACTTTGGCGTACCGCCCACGCTTTGAACCTCAACCTTTCTTGCAATGTAGTCAGCATTGGTTTGCGTTCGTAGTCCTGTCAATTGACCAGCTGTAATTCGTTTACCTCACATAGCTATTTTTATCGTCTTTTGGGAGAGAGACATCACTAGTGAACATCATGAGACTCCGGTCCATATTACCATTATTGATCACACCCGCTATTTACTTTTCGTTATTATTTACTATTGCAAAACACTATCTATCACTACTATCATTGCTTTTAATCCTTTGTGAACTACAAGGCCGGAGGGATTGACGACCTCTCTGTACTCGTTGGGAGCAAAGTTATTTGTATCTGTGTGCAGGTCCACGTTGATTGCTACTATCTGGCGCCGTAGCAGTTGACACCTACTTGTTGAACCTAGGAGTCTCTGGGGATTCGATCCTTGGCATCTTTGCTAAGGGAAAACACTTCTACAATACTGCATCTTACACATTCCACTTGGGGTAACCAATGAGGGGTTCGAGGCCCATCACTTTGCCACTCCTATCATCCATATTTTACCATCTCTTCGCCGAACTAGTGCACCTATACATCTGACAAGTGTATTAGGTGTGTTGGGGACACAAGAGACTTGTTGTATCTTGATTGCAGGGTTGCTTGAAAGGGGTACGTTCAACCTCCACTTCCCTGAGTTTGATAAACCTTGGGTTACTCACTTAAGGGAAATTTGCTGCTGTCCTACAAACCTCTGCTCTTGGAGGCCCAACACTGTCTACAGGAATAGAAGCGTGTAGTAGACATCAGGGCCCAAACCCCGGGCACCCGCACCAGGCAGAGAGGAGGAACAAGGAGGCGGTGGCCCCTGCACAGAGCAGAGAAAGAACTCTAGGTAAAACCCGAACCGGATGAAAGAAAAGGAAATGAGAGATTTGAGTTCCCCAACTCCGAGATCATAGCAACCCCTCTTAATAGTACGGATGTTCCTATGACTCAAAACGAACCCCAAAAACTACTTTGCCTTGTCGACAAACACCATATTTTCCCTTTTTACCTTGATAGGGTTACCAACGCCCGTAGACGCACAAGAGACGTCAATGTCCTGAAATAAACTTAACAATCGACATTAGTCCTCGCAAATCATATTGTGATCAATCATCAAAATTGAAATTGAGTGACAATTACTCTTTCACTAGTGTTCTCTCCCAAGGATGCAGATGAAAGGAGAGAGGTGGTTCAATGACCGCGCGGTGTGCATTGCTACTTGTGATAGGCATTGGGATTTCCCCGAGGGGGAAGGGTGATGTGGTATAGTAGGAGAAAGTATTTCCCTTGGTAGAAAACCAAGGTTTATCGAACCAGTAGGAGATTCACACAAACAACTTTCAACAGTACTTGCACACACACAAACAAATAATTGCACCCAATGCGAGCAAGAGTGTTGTCAATCCCCTTGTACTCGTTAATTGCAGGGATTAATTATGATAGTGATATATAGAAAAAATTTAAAGTAAAAATAAAAGATAATAAAATGCGACAAGGTATTTAGGGTTTTAGTAATATGAAGTGAATGGACTCCGGAACCAAAGCTTTCACTAGAGGCATCTCTCTCATGAACATACCAATGGTGGTTACACAAATTACTGTTGATCAATTAGTAGAAAAGTGCATAGTTATGATGTTGTTCCTGGCATCATCAGTACATAGGCATTACGTCCATAACATGTAGACCGAAACGATTCTGCATCTACTATTATTACTCCACTTCAAGAGCGCTTCTATGCTTGTCTCTCTAGGTATTAAGTTCATAACAAACAGAGTAATGCTTTAAGCATGATAACATAATGCAGACAAAATAAGACCAACTAATATGATCGAAACCCCATCGTTTTACGTTAGTAGCAACAATACAAATATGTGCCTCACTACCCCTTCTGTCATGAGGTGAGGACACCGCAAGATTGAACCTACTACTATGCACCACTTCCACTGAAGACCACTCATCAACTTGGCCAAAGAAAACTCATAGATCGGAAAGCATTACATAGTTATAACAATCACACATATTAAAGTTCAGAAAAGATTCAATTACTTTCAATGAATAATTTGATAATAAACCCACAATTCATCGGATCCCAACAAACGTACTGCAAAAAGATTTCATTGAATCGATCTCCGAAGAAAACATTGTATTGACGATCAAAAAGAGAGAAAGAGAGCCATATAGCTACTACTATGGACCCATAGGTCCTGTGGGGAACTACTCAGGCATCATCGGAGAGGCAACAACATTGATGTAGAGTCCCTCCATGATCGATTTCCCCTCTGGCAGAGTACCAGCGGAGGCGTCTGGATGGGATCACGGAAGAACATAGGCTTGCAGTGGTGGAATAATTGCTTCGGGTCTCGCTCTGGGGGTTTCTGAATATATATGAATTTGTAGGCCAAGAATTAGGCCAATCGGGCCAGCAAGGGGAGCACAAGGGGCAGGGCGCACCCCGTGTTGTCGTCATCTCATCTGGCTTCTGGACTTCCCCCGAAGCTTCCAGGGTATCTTTTGGTCTAGAAAAATCATCAAAAAGTTTCATCGTGTTTGGACTCCATTTGGTATGGATTTTTTGTAAAACCAAAAACATTCAGAAAATAGCAACTGGCACTGGGCACAGAGTTAATAGGTTAGTTACAAAAAATGATATATAATAGAATGAAATAAACAAAATTTATAGACACATTGGAAACGTATCATGCAACCTAACGGTCGCGAACTCGGGTGAGAGGTCAAGGATCTGTCCGGGTCTGAGTCCAACCACCATACCCATATCCGGTGAGGTAGTTAAATGGGCTCTTCGATAGGCCAAATCTCTTATTCCAGAGCAAGCAGCCCGCTGTTCCCTATTCCTTCCACCCATTCTTCATTCATGAAGTATGTGCGAGTACTATTAACACACTATATGTCGAACATCGCCCGACACTCATTTGACCCCTAAACTACTTGTCAAACTATTAATTATGTAATGAACGACATATGTGCTTGTTAATGTAATGCACTTGTTATATTTGCTTTAGTACATACTACTTTTAATTAACCTGACATCATTGTAATGTGGTGTGTGTGTGTGTGTGTGTGTGTGTGTGTGTTTATGCGCGCTTGTGGATCAATGTTTAAACAACAATTTATGTATCTCATGCAATCTGTTGATCTGATCTAGGTGCAATATGTTGCAATAGCATGAATTCGGCATGGATTAGTACGAGTGGCGAGCAGAAATATGGCCAGCAATTGCTACATCAAAATGTTGTGGCGGGCGATACACAATGTCCACCATTGCTACATCAAAACTCTGTGGTGGGCGCTGACTAGTGCCCGCCACTACTGTGTGCTACCAGTGGCTAGCGAGCGCCCACCACTAATGCAATGTTAGCAGTGGCGGAAGGTCAGTGTTGGGTTCCCCTGAGAGCATTGCCTGTCACTGCCGGGCTTTTTGCACCGGCCCCACTGCCAAGCATTCCTGCAGTAGTCCAAGTAGCATAATAATAAAAACAAGAATGAAGAGGATTTAATATGCAGGGTCGATTGAAACACATGATACAGGGAGGCACCTTCATGCATTGAAGTTAGTGCCTTAAAGAGCATGAATGGATTTGGACGGAATTTCTTTACCCTGGGGTCCTATTGAACGCAGCAAGAGTAATGTATGGTTAGGATAAGTTTATCCCATATTACTAGTCCAACTATGACCAAGCAAAGTTCATCATCCCATCATGTGTATCCCTTTAAAACCTTCTCCTTCAGTTGTATTTGTTACTTTTTGAAATGAGTTAGTGGAAACTTCTTAAATAACTTATTTGTGATACGATTCAAGTCTTCGGCCATTCATCTATTTTGACTTCTATAGATGTGATGGCGTGCCAAAATACCTTCGTATTGTGTCGACCCCACACCACCAATATGGCGCCACTAATAAAATATAGTGATGGCATGTAAGCCCCCACACCACCCGTAACCGATATACTGATGGTGTGCCATGTGTATGGGCTAACACCACCGGTAATAGTCATCACCGGTGACATGTCATGTTGGTACCACGTCACCAATTTAAATTTTACATATAAAAGACTAGAAAATAACATTTCCCAACCAAATGACAACATATTTCAGTTTACAACAGCAGTAAAATCATATAACACTTAAGTTTGACATTATTGAATAGAGGCAAAATGACAACATTTAAGTTCAACAAAGTAATAATTAACATAGTATGACTAGTAGCAAGCATATAACACATGTTAACGGAAGTTCAACGGAATAATAGCATATTATGAGTAGATACATGCCTACTAACTAGACTTTTCAACGGTTGGAGAATCTGGGCCGTAGTCTAGAGTATTGGAGCTAGAGGAGCTAGCAGACCCATAGGACACCATGCATGATCTCCTCACGATCATAATAAAGGTGGAACGTGAGCCTCTCCCCAGGTTCCATCCCATAGGCATAGACAAGGTCTCTCCAACCAGCGCAAGCGAAAAAGGTTCGGTGTGTCTGGTTGATGACGCAAAAAAAAATGAACTTCTCGTTCGTCTCCATCTTCATGAGGGTGCACCGGAATCTAGTAACTTCATCAAGCCCAATATTGAACTTCTCAAGGAAGTCACACCTTGCCCCACAAGGGATGATCTGAGTAAAATTAAAAGAAAGCAACAATTAGACAATTTTGGGTGCAACTATGAAACTCAACCAAAACATGTTGAACTAAAAAATACCGTCATAAGAAGAAAATAAACATACAGGTGATACACGGGGGATCCATTTGCTACATTCATGTTGAGAAAATAAACATACATCATAATAATAAAATGATGAACTCCGGCTCTTCATATACAACATAGATGATACCACTATACCTCATTATTATTTTTAATATACCTCATTAATTATTACTAGATACCTCAAAGTGAATTTTGTAAAAAATAATCCATTTGGGTGCATGTATTTTATTCACACATAAACTGTTATTTTTGTACGTACAAATGGCATATTACGTAAACTATGAGCCTTGATGATACTTTTTCATAAAATTTGTATTGAGGTATCTTAGAATAATTGATAAGGTATATTAAGAACGAATAAGAGGTATAAAACATTTGATTATAAGGTATATTGAACGTGGGAGTATATATATCCAATGAACCTATATATACTAGCAAAAATGCCCGTGCGTTGCAACGGGAGATAAAAAAGAGCACATGTCAGTGCTCGTCAAGCACGCCACCGTGCTTTGGCTTCTCATACTGTCATGCTTGCTCGCGCCATCACTAGTTTTAGCCTCGTGGTCTTATGTTGCCGTCCATTGCGTTGCCGGCTGCCACTGGTTTGTTGTGCCCCTGCCGGCATATGCACATCGCGCACTCTCGCCTGTCGACCTTCGCCACGTGCGCATTGACACAAGTTGCACGCCTATCAGCAGGAGTCGCTGCATCACTCCTAGACGTCGCCACCATGGCATGTTGCCGCTGCCAACCACGTGCTTGGATTGGCACGCGGCGAGCATCGCGTACTACGACCATTACGTCGCACGAGCCATGCCCGCTGGCCATCGCCGGGTCGCAGACCCGCACCATCATGTCAGCATGTCTCCGTGAGCCGTAATGTTGCAGACGTGCCTTGGTCGCTCACTATGTAGTCGGCTGTTGCTGGTGTGTCAAGCCCCTATGCCGGCAGATGTGTGTCACTCACTCTCGTCCATTGGCCTTCATCCCGCGTGCACTGTCGCGAGCTTTACGACTACCAGCAGGAGTTGCCGCACCGCTCCTAGTCATCGCTACGATGCCCTGCTAGCAACCGTGCCTCGAGCGCCCACGCGCCTTGGCCCAGCTGGGTAAGAGCATCATGTGCGACCACCATGAGCCATAGTGATTCGCACGTGCACGAGCTGATCCGCCCAAGCAAGCCAGAGACGCTGCGAGTGTCCCTCTGCCGAGTGTTACAGTTTTAGTTGGGCTCGACCTGAGCTTAAGAGGCGAGTTCGACTCCCCTGGCGTATAGTGGCTAACATTGATAAATTGTTCTCTTTTTTATGAAAATTTGTTCTCCTTGACGGACAAGAAGAAAAAGCAATCATTTATTTATTTTTCTCACTTATGGGTGACATTGATGGGTAATTTTCATCAACTCTAGTCATACTTTAAATCTCAACCATCAATCTTTATAGTTAGCATAAAATTAACGGATATAAAGGGGTGGTGGATGGAGAACTATGAAAGTTTCCATCCTTTATTATTTGGTAAAGATAAACACTCTAGTAATAATTAAACAGTGTTGCAATCACGCATACAGTTCAAATATAAAGCACATATAGCTAGGTTAAATGGATCATTTAAACACTAGTAATTATACAGTGATGAAACCATGCATATAGTTCAAACATAAAACACATATAGCTAGGTTCATTGCATAATTTACACACTATAGTAATTAAACAGTCCGACTACCATGCATATAATTCAAACATAAAACGTGCACAAAGTTAAATAGTGTGTACGATAAACTAAAGGTAACACCTAATAATTAGACTAGCTACGATAACTAGCCCTTCCTATTAAGCTAGTGGGAGTCAAACTCTCGAAGTCCTAGTCAGAATTGTCACTGCCCATGTCGGAGGGGTCGGTCCGTGGTGGTCCCTAATAGGCCAACCCCCTAGCGCCTGACGAGGGACTGACTCATCCTTCTCAGAGACCCTCTCAAGTGCATCTCAGTCTATGGGATCCTCCTTCATCTTCTTCTTGGTTGCAAAGGTCTTGAGCAACATCTTATTGTGCTTGAGGAGATGAGGATCCCTTAGGGAGAGACACCCCACCTCAGGGTCGAAGTACTGCATCTCGACCCGGAGGTGCTCGTTCTCCTCGGCCTTGGAGCATATCCATACGTTCTCCGGTCCCAGGAAGTTTGTGGCATCCCTAAAATTGGATAATTTAAGATGTGTCGACCGCCTTGACATCATAGGTGTGCGCCGCGAGCTACGGGGTGTCCCATTAGCCAAGGTGGTGCTTCATACCATCCTTGGTAATCTCCGCCTCCCACTAATTCACCTTCCGTCTCAGACCATGGAAGGGCAGAACCATCTATGAAAGTAGTAATATCTCACACGCCACCACTAACTTGTGCTTGGCTAGGACTCTTGGTCCCAAACACTTGTGGCATATGAAATATGCCCACAGCACCACTATTTCGAAAAAAAATAGTTGTGTCATGGATTGAAAGTGGAGCACTACTAAATAAGTTAGCGTGTAAGCATTTAGTGTATGCATGGTACCAAGATGCCCTAGGTGCTGCCATAGCTACATTATTGGAACCAACAATGGTGAAAAGGAACAAAAATAGAAAATAAACTCATGTCCGACTAGTTGTTATAATCAGCCCACATTTGCATTGCAATATGATCTCTAAGTGTTTCCATTGTTTGACTCATTGTGATGATGTTGGCTGACATCATCTCCATTAGAAACATAAACGTATGTTGTTGGTCGAATTAATGGTGGTTGGTAATCCAACCATGCCTCGTGAGGACTTTGACCTCT
This sequence comes from Secale cereale, assembly GCA_902687465.1. Taxonomy (NCBI): domain Eukaryota; kingdom Viridiplantae; phylum Streptophyta; class Magnoliopsida; order Poales; family Poaceae; genus Secale; species Secale cereale. The sequence goes on from LR738711.1 coordinate 950,996,181, forward strand.
AATGATGTTATGAAATACAACACATGCCTCCAGAATCTTGATTTGCAACTATATGAGATAGTGATTGTCCACTTTCAAGATATGGAACAGTTTTTAGCACACGGATGGCCCTTTCGATATGGTTCCAGAGAATTGCATGGTGATAGTGTCCCGGCTAGGGGGCCTCTCACCATGCGACTCCTGGACTAGTGGGCCGGGTTGAGAACCCCTAGGTCGGTTACATCTTGGGCCACTTTGGGCAGCCCATGGCGGTCTACAAGAAGCCTTGCCGTACAAGATAAGGACTCCATATTTGTGGAGGACTCTTCTTCAGCGATGTGGAATAGGGCTTCTATAATCCCGGGCCTACGGTATATTATATAAGACGAGGTCGCGCTCGTCGTAGAACACATCTAGACACACAACAAATCTCATGGTAGATCATTTGTACTTGGTACTCCAACCCATGTTGGGGAACGTTGCATGGGAAACAAAAATTTTCCTACCGTTCACCAAGATCAATCTAGTAGATGCAACTACGAGAGGGGAGTGTGATCTACGTACCCTTGTAGATCGCTAAGCGGAAGCGTTATGAACGCGGATGATGGAGTCGTACTCGTCGCGATTCAGATCGCCGAAGACCTAGCACCGAAGCAACGGTGCCTCCGCGTTCTTCACACGTACGGCTCGGGGACGTCTCCTCCTTCTTGATCCAGCAAGGGGTGGAGGAGAGGTTGATGGAGAACCGGCAGCACGACGGCGTGGTGGTGATGGTGGAGAAGAACTCCAGCAGGGCTTCGCCTAAGCACCGCGGGAGAGGAAGATGTAACGGGAGAGGGAGGGCAGCACCGAGGCACAAACTGTGTTGGCTGCCCTCCCTTTGCCCCACTATATATAGGGGGGGTGGAGAGGTGAGGGCGCCCTAGGGTTTCCCCCTAGGGGCCGGCGGCCAGGGCAAGGGGAGGGGGCGGCGGCCAGGGCAGGGGGGGGCGCCCAGGCCCTAGGGTTTCCCCCTAGGTGCCTTGCCCCCCAAGGCCAAGGGGTGCGGCCAGCCCTAGGGGGTCCCACCCCCTTAGCCGCATGGGAAGAGGGCCCAGGGGGGCGCACAGCCCCCTGAGGGCTGTGGTGTTCCCCCTTGTGGCCCAATAGGCCCAGAACAACTTCCGGACCCCCCGAAAACCCTTCCGGTACTCCGCCGATTTCCCGATACTCCCCGGAACACTTCCGGTACTCCGAAACCTTTCATCCTATATATCAATCTTCGTCTCCGGACCATTCCAGAGACCCTCGTCATGTCCGGGATCTCATCCGGGACTCCGAACAACCTTCGGTAACCATGCACTCTTCTCACTAACAACCCTAGCGTCACCGAACGTTAAGTGTGTAGACCCTGCGGGTTCGGAAACCATGTAGACATGACCGAGACACTCCCAGGTCAATAACCAATAGCGGGATCTGGATACCCATATTGGCTCCTACATGTTTCTCGATGATCTCATCGGATGAACCACGATGTCAAGGATTCAGGTAATCCCGTATACAGTTCCCTTTGTCTCGTCGGTATGTTACTTGCCCGAGATTCGATCGTCGGTATCTCTATACCTAGTTCAATCTCGTTACCGGCAAGTCTCTTTACTCGTTACCGTAATACATAATCCCGTGACCAACTACTTAGTCACTTTGAGCTCATTGAGATGACGTATTACCGAGTGGGCCCGGAGATACCTCTCCGTCACACGGAGTGACAAATCCCAGTCTCGATCCATGTCAACTCAACAGACACCTTCGGAGATACCTGTAGAGTACCTTTATAGTCACCCAGTTACGTTGCGACGTTTGGCACACACAAAGCACTCCTACGGTGTCAGTGAGTTACATGATCTCATGGTCATAGGAACTTATACTTGACATGCAGAAAACTATAGCGATAACTGATACGATCAAAAGCTATGTTTAACGTTTGGGTTTCGTCCATCACATCATTCTCCTAATGATGTGATCCCGTTATCAAATGACAACTCATGTCTATGACCTGGAAACCGCGGTCATCTTTGATCAACGAGCTAGTCCTGTAGAGGCTTACTAGGGACACAAAGTTTGTCTATTCATCCACACATGTATTTGAGTTTCCAATCAATACAGTTATAGCATGGATAATAAACGATTATCATGAACAAGGAAATATAATAATAACTCTTTTATTATTGCCTCTAGGGCATATTTCCAACAGTCTCCCACTTGCACTAGAGTCAATAATCTAGCATTACAAGGTAATGAATCTAACACCCATAGAGTCTTGGTGTTGATCATGCTTAGCCCGTGGAAGAGGCTTAGTCAACGGATCTGCAACATTCAAATCCGTGTGTACTTTGCAAATGCTTATGTCCTCCTCCTTGACTGAATCGCGGATGGAATTGAAGCGTCGCTTTATGTGTCTGGTCCTCTTGTGAAACCTTGGTTCCTTGGCTAGAGCAATGGCACCAGTGTTGTCACAAAACAGAGTCATTGGGTTCAATGCACTAGGCACAACTCCAAGATCTTTCATGAACTCCTTCATCCAGACACCTTCCTTTGCCGCCTCCGAGGCAGCTATGTACTCCGCTTCGCATGTAGAATCGGCTACCACGCTTTGCTTGGAACTGCACCAGCTTACCGCTCCCCCGTTGAGAATATATACGTATCCGGTTTGAGACTTAGAGTCATCCGGATCAGTGTCAAAGCTTGCATCGACGTAACCCTTTACGACGAGCTCTTGATCACCTCCATAAACGAGAAACATCTCCTTAGTCCTTTTCAGGTACTTTAGGATATTCTTGACCGCTGTCCAGTGATCCATACTAGGATTACTTTGAAACCTTCCGGCCATACTTATGGCAAGGCTGACATCTGGTCTTGTGCACAGCATTGCATACATGATAGAGCCTATGGCTGAAGCATAGGGGACGACACTCATCTTTTCTCTATCTTCCGCAGTCACTGGGCATTGAGTCTTACTCAACTTTGTACCTTGTAATAACGGCAAGAACCCCTTCTTGGATTGATCCATTTTGAACTTCTTCAAAACTTTATCAAGGTATGTACTTTGTGAAAGTCCTATCAAGCGTCTCGATCTATCTCTATAGATCTTGATGCCCAATATGAAAGCAGCTTCACCGAGGTCCTTCATCGAAAAACTCTTGTTCAAATACCCCTTCACGCTATCCAAAAGTTCTATATTGTTTCCAATTAGCAATATGTCATCCACATATAATATCAGAAACGCTATAGAGCTCCCACTCACTTTCTTGTAAATACAAGCTTCTCCGTAAACTTGTACAAACCCAAACGCTTTGATCACCTCATCAAAGCGAAGATTCCAACTCCGAGATGCTTGCACCAGCCCATAAATGGAACGCTGGAGTTTGCAAACTTTGTCAGCATTCTCTGGATGGACAAAACCTTCCGGTTGTATCATATACAACTCTTCCTTAAGAAAACCGTTAAGGAACGCCGTTTTGACATCCATCTGCCAAATTTCATAATCGAAATACGCAGCTATTGCTAACATGATTCGGACGGATTTAAGCATCGCTACGGGTGAGAAAGTCTCATCGTAGTCAACTCCTTGAACTTGTGAAAAACCCTTTGCCACAAGTCGAGCTTTATACACGGTGACATTGCCGTCAGCGTCCGTCTTCCTCTTAAAAATCCATTTATTCTGAATGGCCTTCCGCCCTTCAGGTAATACTTCCAAAGTCCATACTTTGTTTTCATACATGGATCCCATCTCGGATTTCATGGCCTCTAACCATTTGTCGGAATCTGGGCCCACCATCGCTTCTCCATAGCTCGTAGGTTCACCGTTGTCTAACAACATGACCTCCAAGACAGGGTTACCATACCACTCAGGTGCAGTGCGTACCCTTGTCGACCTACGAGGTTCGGTAGTCACTTGATCGGAAGCTTCTTGATCATCATCATTGGCTTCCTCTTCAACCTCTGTAGGCTCCACAAAAACATCTTTCTGTGCTGCGCTACTTTCTGGTTGAAGCAGAGGTTCAATAACCTCATCAAGTTCTACCTTCCTCCCACTCAATTCTTTCGAGAGAAACTCTTTCTCGAGAAATGACCCGTTCTTAGCGACAAACACTTTGCCTTCGGATCTGAGATAGAAGGTGTACCCAACTGTTTCTTTTGGGTATCCTATGAAGACACATTTGTCCGCTTTGGGTTCGAGCTTTTCTGGCTGAAGCCTTTTGACATAAGCATCGCAACCCCAAACCTTGAGAAAAGACAACTTAGGTTTCTTACCAAACCACAGTTCATACGGTGTTGTCTCAACGGACTTAGATGGAGCCCTATTTAAAGTGAATGCAGCTGTCTCTAACGCATATCCCCAAAACGATAGTGGCAAATCGGCAAGAGACATCATAGAACGTACCATATCTAATAGGGTTCGATTACGACGTTCGGACACACCATTACGCTGTGGTGTTCCAGGTGGCGTCAACTATGAAACAATTCCACATTTTCTTAAGTGATCACCAAACTCATAACTCAGATATTCTCCCCCTCGATCAGATCGTAGGAACTTGATCTTCTTGTTACGATGATTTTCAACTTCACTCTGAAATTGCTTGAACTTTTCAAAAGTTTCAGACTTATGCTTCATTAAGTAAATATACCCATATCTACTTTAGTCGTCAGTGAAGGTGAGAAAATAACGATATCCACCGCGCGCCGTTACACTCATCGGACCGCACACATCAGTATGTATGATTTCCAATAAGTCACTTGCCCGTTCCATTGTCCCTGAAAACGGGGTCCTTGTCATCTTGCCCATGAGGCACGGCTCGCACGTGTCAAGTGATTCAAAATCAAGAGACTCCAAAAGTCCATCAGCATGGAGCTTCCTCATGCGTTTAACGCCGATATGACCGAGACGGCAGTGCCACAAGAAAGTGGTATTATCATTATCTACTCTACATCTTTTGGCATCAATGTTATGAACATGTGTATCATCACTATCGAGATTCAATAAGAATAAACCCCTAACTTCGGGTGCATGACCATAAAAGATATTACTCATATAAATAGAACAACCATTATTCTCTGACTTAAATGAGTAACCGTCTCGCAATAAACAAGATCCAGATATAATGTTCATGCTTAACGCAGGCACTAAATAACAATTATTCAGGTTCATAACTAATCCCGATGGTAATCGAAGAGCGAGCGTGCCGACGGCGATCACATCAACCTTGGAACCATTTCCCACGCGCATCGTCACTTCGTCCCTCGCCAGCCTCCGTTTATTCCGCAGTTCCTGTTTAGAGTTGCAAATGTGAGCAACCGAACCGGTATCAAATACCCAGGCACTACAACGAGAGTTGGTAAGGTACACATCAATAACATGTATATCATATATACCTTTGTTGTTGTTGGCCCCCTTCTTGTCCGCCAGATACTTGGGGCAGTTCCGCTTCCAGTGGCCATTCCCCTTGCAATAGAAACACTCAGTCTCTGGCTTGGGCCCAGCCTTGGGTTTCTTCACTGGATTAGCAACTGCTTTGCCACCCTTCTTAGAGTTACCCTTCTTGCCCTTGCCATTCTTCTTGAAACTGGTGGTCTTATTGACCATCAACACTTGATACTCCTTCTGGATGTCTGCCTCAGCGACTTTCAGCATCGAAAACAGCTCGGCGATGGTTTTATTCATCCCTTGCATGTTGTACTGCTGGATGAAGCTCTTGTAGCTTGGAGGGAGTGACTGGAGAATTCTGTCAATGATAGCCTCATCCGGGAACACAAGTCCCAGATCAGCTATGCGGGTATAGTACCCAGACATCTTCAGTAAGTGCTCACTGACAGACGAATTCTCCTCCATCTTGCAAGCGAAGAATTTATCGGTGGTCTCATACCTCTCGATCTTAGCATTCTTCTCAAAGATGAATTTCAACTCCGTGTACATCTCATATGCACCATGACGTTCAAAACGCCTTTGGAGTCCTCCTTCCAAGCCGTACAACATGGCACATTGTACTATCGAATAGTCATCCGAACGCGTCTGCCAGACGTTCATATCGTCTGCAGAGGCTCCAGGAGCGGGGGGTTGACCTAGCGGTGCATTTAGGACATAAACCTTTTGGGCAGCTGTGAGGATGATCCTCAGATTGCGGAGCCAGCCCACAAAGTTGCTCCCATCATCTTTCAGTTTAGCTTTCTCTAGGAACGCATTAAAATTCAGGGGAACTCCTGCGCGAGCCATCTACAACATAAATTTGCAAAGACATTTTAGACTATTGTTCATGATAAGTGAGTTATTACCTAATCAAATTAATTATAACTCCCACTCAAATTGACATCCCTCCGGTCATTCGAGCGTGACATGATCCAAATTCACCAACCCAAGTCCGATCATCACGTGAGATGAGGTGGTGTCAATGGTGAACATCAACATGTTGATCATATCTACTATATGACTCATGCTCGACCTTTCGGTCCTCCGTGTTCCGAGGCCATGTCTGTACATGCTAGGCTCGTCAAGTCTAACCCGAGTGTTCTGCACGTGCAAAACTGGCTTGCACCCGTTGTATGCGAACGTAGAGTCTATCACACCCGATCATCACGTGGTGCTTCGAAACGACGAACCTTCGCAACAGCGCACACTCGGGGGGAACACAATTTTATCTTGAAATTTTAGTGAAGGATCATCTTATAATGCTACCGTCGTCCTAAGCAAAATAAGATGCATAAAAGGATTAACATCACATGCAAATCATAAGTGACATGATATGGCCATCAACTCGTGCTTTTGATCTCCATCTCCAAAGCACCGGCATGATCTCCATCGTCACCGGCGCCACACCATGATCTCCATCATCATGATCTCCATCATCGTGTTGCCATCGGGGTTGTCGTGCGCCCACCATGCTCTTACTACTATTGCTACCGTTTAGCGATAAAGTAAAGCATTACAAAGCGCTTAATGATTGACACGCAGGTCATACAAAATTAAAGACAACCCTATGGCTCCTGCCGGTTGCCGTATGCATCGACATGCAAGTCGATGTTAACTATTACAACATGATCATCTCATACATCAAAATATATTTCATCATGTCATTGGCCATGTCATATCACATACATACCCTGCAAAAACAAGTTAGACGTCCTCTAATTTGTTGTTGCATGTTTTACGTGGCTGCTATGGGTATCTAGCAAGAATGCTTCTTACCTACGCAAAACCACAACGGTGATATTCAAGTTGCTATTTAACCTTCTACAAGGACCGCCTTGTTCTATTCCGATTCAACTAAGATAGGAGAGACAGACACCCGCCAGCCATCTTATGCAACAAAAGTCACATGTCTGTCGATGGAACCGGTCTCATGTACGTGGACATGTAAAGTTGGTCCGGGCCGCTTCATCCTATAATACCGTTGAATCAAGAAAGACTAAGGAGGGCAGCAATTTAAACATCAACGCCACAAACCCTTTTGTGTTCTACTCGAGAAAGCATCTACGCAAGATCCTAGCTCATGATGCCACTGTTGGGGAACGTTGCATGGGAAACAAAAATTTTCCTACCGTTCACCAAGATCAATCTAGTAGATGCAACTACGAGGGGGGAGTGTGATCTACGTACCCTTGTAGATCGCTAAGCGGAAGCGTTATGAACGCGGATGATGGAGTCGTACTCGTCGCGATTCAGATCGCCGAAGACCTAGCACCGAAGCAACGGTGCCTCCGCGTTCTTCACACGTACGGCTCGGGGACGTCTCCTCCTTCTTGATCCAGCAAGGGGTGGAGGAGAGGTTGATGGAGAACCGGCAGCACGACGGCGTGGTGGTGATGGTGGAGAAGAACTCCAGCAGGGCTTCGCCTAAGCACCGCGGGAGAGGAAGATGTAACGGGAGAGGGAGGGCAGCACCGAGGCACAAACTGTGTTGGCTGCCCTCCCTTTGCCCCACTATATATAGGGGGGTGGAGAGGTGAGGGCGCCCTAGGGTTTCCCCCTAGGGGCCGGCGGCCAGGGCAAGGGGAGGGGGCGGCGGCCAGGGCAGGGGGGGGCGCCCAGGCCCTAGGGTTTCCCCCCTAGGTGCCTTGCCCCCCAAGGCCAAGGGGTGCGGCCAGCCCTAGGGGGTCCCACCCCCTTAGCCGCATGGGAAGAGGGCCCAGGGGGGGGCGCACAGCCCCCTGAGGGCTGTGGTGTTCCCCCTTGTGGCCCAATAGGCCCAGAACAACTTCCGGACCCCCCGAAAACCCTTCCGGTACTCCGCCGATTTCCCGATACTCCCCGGAACACTTCCGGTACTCCGAAACCTTTCATCCTATATATCAATCTTCGTCTCCGGACCATTCCGGAGACCCTCGTCATGTCCGGGATCTCATCCGGGACTCCGAACAACCTTCGGTAACCATGCACTCTTCTCACTAACAACCCTAGCGTCACCGAACGTTAAGTGTGTAGACCCTGCGGGTTCGGAAACCATGTAGACATGACCGAGACACTCCCAGGTCAATAACCAATAGCGGGATCTGGATACCCATATTGGCTCCTACATGTTTCTCGATGATCTCATCGGATGAACCACGATGTCAAGGATTCAGGTAATCCCGTATACAGTTCCCTTTGTCTCGTCGGTATGTTACTTGTCCGAGATTCGATCGTCGGTATCTCTATACCTAGTTCAATCTCGTTACCGGCAAGTCTCTTTACTCGTTACCGTAATACATAATCCCGTGACCAACTACTTAGTCACCTTGAGCTCATTGAGATGACGTATTACCGAGTGGGCCCGGAGATACCTCTCCGTCACACGGAGTGACAAATCCCAGTCTCGATCCATGTCAACTCAGCAGACACCCTCGGAGATACCTGTAGAGTACCTTTATAGTCACCCAGTTACGTTGTGACGTTTGGCACACACAAAGCACTCCTACGGTGTCAGTGAGTTACATGATCTCATGGTCATAGCAACTTATACTTGACATGCAGAAAACTATAGCGATAACTGACACGATCAAAAGCTATGTTTACGTTTGGGTCTCGTCCATCACATCATTCTCCTAATGATGTGATCCCGTTATCAAATGACAACTCATGTCTATGACCTGGAAACCGCAGTCATCTTTGATCAACGAGCTAGTCCTGTAGAGGCTCACTAGGGACACAAAGTCTGTCTATTCATCCACACGTGTATTTGAGTTTCCAATCAATACAGTTATAGCATGGATAATAAACGATTATCATGAACAAGGAAATATAATAATAACTCTTTTATTATTGCCTCTAGGGCATATTTCCAACAACCCAAAGCAATACTAAAACACAAACAGGGCGTGCGTAGGGTGTTATCTCCTCGCAGATCCCGAACATAGGTAAAAACTCGTATCTTCACTAGTAGGGAAAATCCTAGTGGTAGCGCTTGTTTTATAGCTATTAGTAGCGCTGGTACCAGCGCTACCACTAAGGCGCTACACCTAACTAGTAGCAGTAGCGCTGGAATGGGAGCGCTACTGATATACCTAGTTAGCAGTAGCGCTTGTTCTAAACAGCACTGCTGCTATACCTAAGTAGCAGTAGCGTATGTTCTAAAAAGCATTGCTGCTAACTTTTCCTGTATTTTTGAAAATACAGGTTATTTTGGTTGTGTGGTTGTATATACAGTACTTTCATCATATGATTTTATGACCATGATTACCTATTATATATAACAGTGGGTGAAATAAATGTGGAGTATATTCAAGTGGAGGCAACATGTGGTGCATGTCGAAAGTACTACTCTAATCCAAACTTGAACTTGTTTGGATTAGTAGTACTTTCGATGTTCACCACAAGTTGCCTCCACTTGAATCTAATCCATGTTCATTTCACCTACTGATATATATATATATATATATATATATATATATATATATATATATATATATATATATATATATATATATATATATATATATATATATATATATATATA